>CM052701.1:77820138-77973095 GCA_028551405.1 Uromys caudimaculatus | reverse complement strand
AAAAAAAAAAAAAAGCAATGATTTAGCAAAAATCCTGGTGAAAAAAAAAAAAATTCTATCAGACCTTCAAAGAAGATCTAAAGAAAGTTTTAAACTTAAGTCCTTCTACACTTCCTTTCCTTCCATGAACAGAAAGAATCTGCTTAGTAAGTCTGGGGTGCCTCGCTTGATCTGGAGCCTGTCTCACCGGTGACAAGGACTCACAGCGTGGTGTGCACTCCAGTGAATGTTTCCCCAACCAACTTCCAGAAGATCCTGTGGAGCATAGAGGACTCTTCTGGATTCATTCGGAGAGTCTTCCCCTAATCATAGGTGCACAGACAGACATATACACACAAACACACATGTGTGTACACACAGACAGATAGATACACACAGAAATTCCCAGACAAACATGCACACACCCTCATCATCTGGGGCACTTTACGAATCCCTTAGCCGGTGATTAGGACATATTTGCTAAATAATAAATGAATGTAAACTTTCATATCCAGGAAACCAGAGAGCAGGGCTGGGTTTTGTCTGTCTGCAGCGGTCCTGCTGCCCAGGCTGCCTACTGTCAGCTCCAAGGGGAAAGCAGCTGAGTCCGACTGAAACAGGGGAAACTGCTGAGCTGGCCCATCTCCCATGGGGTGTGGGTGTTTCTCTGCAAGTTGCTGAGAATGGCTGGTCTTAGAGAAGGGGAACTAGAAGAGAGGAGACCGAGGGAAGCTCCTGGGTGGTGATCTGTCCTGGCCAGGGAAGCCTCTGCCCCACACACGACCACCTCCAAAGGGCCTTACATCTGTCTTTTGGGCCTGCAGGGCCTCAGTAGGTGGCAGGGGGTTCCCAATCAGTCTTCCACATGTGTGAACATTCTCAGCCTTTAGTTTTGTCTTCTGTGGCCTGACCCACCCAGCCCAGTGGAGACTGAACTTAAGCTTGAGTCTTTCCAGACACAGAACACTCCCAGAGACCCATTGACAGCCCATGCTGTCTTGTACGGGGCTGTCCTGGGGTATCCTTGTGTGGCTGGTTGCATGATCCCTGAGAGAGTGGACATTGTTAGCTGAGCTAAGGGCAGAGGAAGGACGTATCATCAAATGCAGGGTTGAGACACTGCTTGTGGGGTAAGGGACGGTGCTGGACCTGAGAGGATTCTGCCTGCACCACACCCATAGGGTACAGATACCTTTAGGGACAGTGAGTAAACTCAAGAAGGACGCAGTAGCTGTCAGGTTTCCATCAGAGACATGGGGGAGGGGAAGCATTCTGGGCTCTGCCTAAGACAGGGACTTCTACCTCTCTCTGAAAGGCCTTTGAGAATTGGCTTGTATAGGACTTCATAATCCTAGGTTCTTTGTACCAGTCAAATTTTACGAAAAGAGAGCTGGCGAGCAAGCTCAGTGGGCAGCATGCTTGCCACACGAAGCATAGTGGTCTGTAGTACCCATGGATAAAGCTAGACATGGCGGTGTGGATCTGTAGCCCTAATGGTAGGAAGGCAGAGGCAGGAGGGTCCCAGAGGCTTGCTGACAGCCCAACAACCAATCAGGACGCTTCGGGTTCAGTGAGGTACTTAGTCTCAAATATAACAACAACAATAATAATAATAATAATAATAATAATAATAATAATAATAATAATAATAATGTGACGAGTTAACAAGATAGCTCAGCAGGTAACAAAGCTTGCTACCAACTTGAAAACTTGAGTTCAATTCCTGGAACCCACTGATCAGAGAGAGAATCAATTTCCCAAAGTTGACCCCTGACCTTTATATTACAGTACTGTGGGCCCACCACCATAATCAATAACTAAATATTTTTTAAAAGTAAGATGGAAAACAATTGATGAAGATGTCTGAACTTGACCTTTGACTTCAACATGCATTTGTGCACTTGTGCATACTCACACACATTGGCATGCACACACTCACAGAGAGAGAGAGAGAGAGAGAGAGAGAGAGAGAGAGAGAGAGAGAACCATCTCCCAGCCGGCCCTTTTTCACAGAAGCACAGAGCACCAGCTGTCTTGAGCATCAGCCTTGCAAGAGAAAGGTGGACCTGACTCCCCCTTGGTGATGGGCCTGACTCCCCCTTGGTGGTGGGCCTGACTCCCCCTTGGTGGTGGGCCTGACTCCCCCTTGGTGGTGGGCCTGACTGCCCTTGGTGGTGGGCCTGACCGCCCTTGGTGAGCAGTGGTCCACACTGAGCATCTTGGGTTTCTGAGCTGTCAAAAGTCCCACGCTTTGTGTTGTGCTGCTAAGAACCTCACTTCCATCAGCCCTTCCAGGCAGCATAGTGTTTGGAACAATATGGAAACTGCAGAAGGCCTGGGGAGAAGGCTTTGGAGGCTGCATAGGATAGCAGCTGAAGGTCAGATCTCTGTACCCCAAATCATTACTCTTTTCCTTGGGCTTGATGGGGGAGCTAGTGGGAAAGAGGACCCTGTAAGCGATAGGAGCCTGTCCCTGCTGGTGGCCCCAGGACTCTGTCATTCCGCAGCAGAAGCCTTGGTGACTGCGCTGAAGGCATCCTAATGATGCTTGGCCTAGCCCACAGCCCTGTGGACAGACAAACCTCGACCCCATTTCTTCTCAGCTCAGCTTCCTGCATGCCCCACCCCACAGTCAGGCTCCAGGCTGTCATTTCAATGCTGCCTCCTGCCTGCCTGCCTGCCAGTTCCCTCCGGGAACGCTCTGTGCCCTCGGCTGCCAGCATCTCCGGCACGACAATTCTCTGATGCCAGAAAGAGAGGGCCACATGTTCCCCATATGCCACTGGGATGGAAAGTTTGGACCAAACAGCTGAGCTGGACTCTCCTCCTCCTCCCCAGATGGAGACCCCTCTACTCTTCTCTTTGTCTTTCCCAAGGGACCTTCTACTCTGGCCAAGCAGGAGACAAAATGTGGGATTGGGTCATGGTACATGCCATGCTGGCCAGCGCTGGTTTCAAGTCAATAGCAGTGCCCAGGAATCAAGCTAACTACTCAGTCAGGACTGGTAGGCCAGGGAAGGCTGCTCTGTGGGGTGGGGGTGAGCAGCCTTCTCTCTGCAGACTACCCCCACCTACCCATCTTCCACTGTTAGCCCTTCTTTAAAGATTTCCCCCTCCACCTTCCCCCCATCTTGCCTCCTCTCCCTGCCTCTCCATCTTTCCCCAGGTTCTCCATTGGCTATGTCTGATTGTGCCCTCTCACAAGTTCCTGTGTTAGGGACTGTACCCCCAGGGCTGTTAGTATTGGGAGGTGGTTAGGTGGGGGCTGATGTGAACTCACTGCAAAGGGTGGCCAGCGTCTCTTGCTCTCGCTTGCCTTGTGAACCGCCCTTCCCTGTTAGGACACACCAGGAAGGCCCTGCCCGGACACCTTCTCCATATTGAGTCAAATACATATCTGCTTGTTATACATGACCAGTCTGCAGCCATTTCTTACAGCAGCATAGAACTGACCTCATTCTGCACCCTCTAGCTGCCTTTCAATATCTTACTCTGTCCATCTGTCTCTTTCTCAATCTTTCTGTCCTTCCAACCATTGCTTCCTCAAGTCTCTACCCATTACCATAACCATTATCCAGCAAACTTTCCCTCCACCATCCCATATTATAACTGTGCAATCAACTGTCCACCCACTTGACCGTTCATCCATAGCTTCATCTCTCCCTGAACCTCTCTACCCCTCTATTATCCCACCCGATGTCTACCCTTCCCTGTCTTCATCCATCTCTCTGTTCCACCCACCCTCTCTCCATCCAGTTATCTTTTATGTGGCTAACAAGCTGTGTCTCCATCAGCTCTGTCTCTCATCCTCTCAACTCTCATACCTAACAGAGGCAACTTAAGGGAGGAAAGGTCTATTGGAGCTCATGGCTTCAGATGATTTCTAGCTAGCATGGCAGGTAAGGTGTGGTGGAATAGCTCTCCACCTGTGCTTCAGAAACACGTGGCTGGGCTCCTTGCATGGTGACTGGGCTAGGAAGCAGAGAGCTAGACCAGAACCAGAAGCAGGGATAACCTTCCCACCCATCCACCTCCCGCCATGTCTCTGTCCAGTTAATGAGAGTTCTTCCTGTCCTGGGATCAGCATTGTCTCTTCTCAGACCAGCAGGCTTCCATGGTGTGTCATCATGCTTCTCTGACTGGAGCCTCCCAGAGCCTCTGCAGCAGGGAGAGTCAGCCTGCTGGTGCATTCAGTGTCACAGGGTCTGCAGTTAGAATGGGGCCTGCGCTTGGGAATCAGCCAGACAGCAGAGAAACACCAGGGCACGGACCCAGCTACTGCGAACACATATGAGGAGCCGGGGATCTCACCCACCACTGTCTGCCCTTCCCTGTGAAGCTATGAGGAAACTGGTTTGTTCCATTTAGTCACTGATGTGCAAGAACAGAGGCCCTGGCATGGGGGAGAGGGGTGAGTGTGCCTCCGCCCTGGCATGGTGAGTGGGTGTGAATGTGCCTCTGCCCTGGCATGGTGAGTGGGTGTGAGTGTGCCTCCACCCTGGCATGGTGGGGGGTTGTGAGTGTGCCTCCGCCCTGGCATGGTGGGGGGGTGTGGGTGTGCCTCTGCCCTGGCATGGTGGGGGAGGTGAGAGGTGAGTGTGCCTCCGCCTTCCCACAGCCCCACTCACAGCAGATTTTTGTCAGTTACTTTGCTAGTCTCTCAGACAATGTACCTGACATCTTTACAAGGGCACTTACTTGGCCCCCAAGTTTCTGAAGGCTTTGTACATCATGGTGGGGAACAAATGTGAGCCTGGCTCTCCACCTTTGCCATGGAAGCCCATGGCAGGTTTCTCACATGGGGACTAGGAAGCAGTGAGTCATATCAGAACCTCCTAAGGTGCACCCTATGGACGACATCCACAGCTAAGCTTCACACGCCAAGGGTTTCATAGCCTCCCAGGATAGCGCAGACCAAGTGTTTAAACCTGAGACTGTTAAACTCAAACTGTAGAGAGGCTCTAGCAAATGAAGTTGCCAGCTTCACCTTTGACCTCTCTTCTAGCAAACAGCCCTGCCTGCAGCTATATCTCCCACACCTCCCCCAACCTGAAGTACCCCAGTCTCCTCCAGCACATCTCTCCAGGGACTTTCACCTCCGAGTTCTCCTCGGATTGCCCACTCCAGAAAGGACCCCTTATTTTGAGAACTTATACAGTGTGTTTACCTTCCCTCATACATGGCTCCTTCTCTGTCTTGTCTGAAGATGTATGGGGAGAAGATATATCTTCTCTCTCTGAGCAACACCAACAGGGTGCAGCTTCTCTGTCAGTCACCAGTCCCCTCACATGTGCAGTCTAGAGCCAGAATGCACTCAGTGGACAAAACAATGATAAATACAGTGAGCTAGATTTTAGCTGGGAGGGTACTAACAATGTCTACCAGCTATCAAAGCACAGACCACGAGAACAGTGAGGACCAGATGGGCAGTGTCCCTGATTGCAAGTCTCCCATCCAAATACTAACCCACCCGGACTCTGCTCAGCTTCTACTAGCCAGACCCAAGCCTGCTTAGCTTCTGAGATCAGACAAGATAAGGCTTGCTCAGGGCAGTATGGCCATAGACCCTGTCTGCAGTTCTCAATGTGCACCAAGCTTGCTCCCAGCCCCTCCTGATCTGACACCTGCCCACTCTATAGATAATTTCCTCTGAAATTCCAGTAAGGCTCAGGAAATAAACCAAACTTTAGTCTTCAGAAACTCCTGAAACTTCTAAGATAATGAGCAGTAAGGGCTGCTGGGGAGTGGGGCCTCTGAGGAGCGGCAGAAAGTCATCCAAGAGTCCCAAGTTTGCAGCTTTGTGAGTCTCCATGCTGGGGTATGTGACAGCAAATTAGCCATACCACATTAGCTATACCAAGTTGGCTCCTGGCAGGCAGGTTACCTCCCAGCCACCCACCCAGGAGCTCTTTGGATTCTTGAATGAAACACACACACACACACACACACACACACACACACACACACACACACACACACACATCAGTTAATTTTTGACATGCTGTGACTAGCTCAAAGGTTTGGGCACTACTAAACCTTCTGCTGCTGCCCCAGCCCAATCGGGGAAGTAGCCAGTGACCACTTACCTGAATTCTTACATGGCTGGTTGGCTTTTTCTCTTGCAGTTCTTACATCCCATCCTTCTCTCTTGAGTCATGGTGATCTCTCTCCTTCTTCTCTTTCCAGTTCCTTGCACGCAAATCTAAAGGTTCTGCCTCAGTCTACCCGCCCAGCCATTGACTGTTGGTTCTTTATTGAGCAATCAAAAACCATTTGGGGACAAGAACCTTCAGTGTTTGGACACACAGACTCCTGAGTTTGGAGGCCAGATTAATTCAAAGCATTAGAATCAATCCCCAACAGGGGCGTGAGAGAGTGATGCAGCTGTCTTTGAGTCACCCATGTTCCTGTTAGTGACCCTTCACCTCCTGGGAATAACCTCTCATCTATATTCTGATTAGCAAACCATTCACCCAAACACCTGTAAATAACCTTCACCTATACTCCTGTAAGTAACCCCAATAAATTCACTGGTTCACTGAGCTAGGCTTAGGTGAAAGTACTTCATCTCTATTTCACATCTCCAGGAAAGCATACATCGCCTGAACCTGGAGAAGAAGCTGGTGTTTTTTCATATCTGGAGAGGTCAATGGTAGCCACAGCCCTGGCTCTGAACTTGATCTGACCATCTCAGACCTGAGCCTTTCTTGTCTTGCCTTTCTTACCCCAGCCCAGCTCTGTCCAAACTCTGGAGCAGTCTGGAAAGGGCTGTAAGGAACCCAGGAACCATATGATGAGCTGATGTCTAAACAGATGTCAAGTGTGCCCTCAGTGTGGAGATGACCTGCCCCGTACCAGCTCCCCTCAGCAGATAAGGAAAGGGGTCTTAAAAGATAAGACAATTCCCCAAGACTTCCTAGCCATTACAGTGTCAGGACTAGATTCGGAGATTCTTAGGATAATCAGCAGCCAGCCACACCTCACACACTTTCTTCTTGAAAGAACCTACCTAACCCTAAACGACAGGTGTGGCCTCCTGGAGCTGGGTGCCAGGCACAGGGTGATCACTCCCGGTTGTGGAGTTTGTGTTGCTTGTGGGGTTTGTGGGAGCTGAGACAGCAAAGGCTGTTTGGAAAAGAAGCCCATATAGTTTACAGAGCCTGACTTTGCCAGCAATGTGCCAATGCTGGCATCGCTTCCCTCCCTTGCCCAACTGTAATGTGGGCATAATGATATTTACACTTGTTGAGAGGAGAGTGTGTGGTCAAGCTCTTGCTGGGACGTAGAAGGATCACAATGACCCCGACCCTTGGCCTCCTGCCTCCTGGGCAGCCAGGCTGGGTGGACAAATGAAGCTGTAAATCCGACTTCAGTCCAGTGTGCCTAACAAGGTAACATCCTGGGAGGTCCCTGGTTGGCTGGAAGGGTCAGAGACAGCAATGACCCACTGCATCCTCCTAGGGTAGGTGGCAGGCAGTGTGTTGCCCCTGGTGCCTATAAGATAGCTCTCCTCAGGGGCCTGGTACATGGTACACCCTGGGTCTGCCCAAGTGCCCAGGTGCCCATTGCCCAAGGAGGGGAAGAAAACTTTGCGAACCATCCAAGGGACAGTAGGACACAGAGATGCAGAAGCAGTTGAGCCCCGCCCCCTGAGCTTTAGAGCTAGCCCAGGCTCCACCTTCTCAGCTTGAGGCCCTGTGGATCTCACTAGCAAAAAAGACAAGGAGAGCAAAGCTGCCTGAAAATGAAGAGGGCCTCACACCGCTCACTCTGATTCAGTCAGGAGCAAAAAGGGCACAGTCAGCAAAATCCTGCCCCTGGCCTCTGCCACGCAGCGCCTCTTCCCCACGTGTCCTAGTTTAAAGCTTAGGATATTTTCACGGATAGAACATGGGGCTCAGCATGGGGCTTGCTCTAGGAAGTCCTCTCTTGGCAGATTGTCCTAGGTTGGTGTGGAGACACAAAAGAGCTGGCCTTCAGCAAGCCCTTCTGTGACAAGTACAGAGTGTCTTCTTAGGTTTCTATGGTAGCGTGTGGGTGGGAGAGCCCCACACCTTTTATAGATGCCAAGACTCGGGCAGGAGTACTCAGCTGAGGTGGGTAGGTTGCACCTGTACTTAAATGCATGCCCCTAATTAGCCTGCACAAAGCGCTCTCTCTCTCTCTCTCTCTCTCTCTCTCTCTCTCTCTCTCTCTGTGTGTGTGTGTGTGTGTGTGCTCGAGCATACTTGAGCGCGTGCACAAGCACACTTGCATTGGAATATGCAATGCATGTTCATGCTGCCATCTTTTTACTTTCCAGGTGCTGTGCTGTCTGCTCTTGGCCCTTCGAGGGCTGAGTGAGTTTGATGGCCCACCTTTGAAAGTCCCTACCTCACCCCAGTGGAGTTCACCAGCACACACTCTGGTCCTGTGCTGTGTGGACTGCCCAGGTGGCCTAAGCAGACACTCCTGAGTTCAGTAACTGCCTGGCCTTGAACTGCAGGTTAGAACCCAGGGTCCCTGGTTATTGACCACTGGGGGAAGGCTCAGACTGACGGCCCATAGGCATGGTTTCCCTGTTACACATCCTGCCATGAGCAAATGAGCAGAAGAGGCTGGTGCTGTACATGTGAGATGCCACAGTGTCACCATCAGGACAGCACTTATGTAGCCACACAGGAAATTCGTGCTGGTGTTTTCTGGAGATGTGACTTGTTTGGCTTAGGGACTCTTATTCAGGTACCCCACAATCTTCAGGGCCCTCACTATTCTCCCTAGCTTGTTTTCATGAGGCTTGGAGACAGGTAGCCTAGTCCCCTGCACACACACATATCCCAGTCTGGTGGCATCTGTGTCCTTTGTTCAGAAGGGGTCCTTGGTACTCTTCACATTAACCATGAGTTCTGATAGACTTGAGCATCTGTGTTTTAGGGCTGGGCTGGGTCCCCAAGCTTACCTCCATGCTCTCAACCACAGGTCTGCCTGCTTTACAATTCTGTCTGTGTCACTATCCTGCCAGAGTGCATTCAAGAGCCAGAGCCCATAAGTGCACTCAGGAGAAAACACAAAGCACATTTTATTCCTGTTCTGACAAATTCCCACCAACGGACTCCCAGGCAACCAGGGCCCCAGCGTAGGACAGGGCAGGATGGGCATCTAAGCCGGGAAGCTGGGAGGGGAGAGGGGAATGGCCAATCCACCCCAGCTGTTCAAACATCCAGACCCCTTCCCTCTTCCTTCCCAAATCCCCAGTCAGCACTCCAGCCTGGCTCAGCCACCCTGGCTCCCCTGGTCTCTACAGTAAACACCTTGTAGAGATTTCCTCCTACACACAGAAGAGGTCTCTAAGCCCCCCCCCCCCCAGGCCAGAAAACCACAACCCCAGTGGGGAATGACAGAAGGGGAGGTACCAGGTCGTCAGATCTGGGACCGGATAGGATGTCTCCACTGAGCTCTGAGGCCAGCATAGGGTGTGTGAACCATGAGCGAGCAGGACACTGCTGCCTGGGCCCCCACCTGTGTGGTGCCTCCCACCGTCTGGGACCTCCCTTTGGTGCAGAGATTCCTCTTCATTACACTCAGCTGTGGTAGGTACCAGCTCCTCCCTTCCTTAAGCACTCTCCTACGGCTCCAGCTGTAGACCCAGCACACTTGCCTGGAGAGCCTCAAACTCACCCCTGGTCAAAAGGCCCAGGAACAAGCGTCCAGTGAAAGGCTCACCATCTATGACCCATTCTGCTGTCATTGGGTCATTGTCTGCCTTATGTGACGATGTTTATGTGAGGCTTCTACCCATACTCCTGGAATTCCTGGGACCCAGGGTCCTGAGTCTGGCCGGGTGGTCCCTCATGGGGTTGAACCCAGAGCCACAGGGACTAACCTCTAATGAGCTGGCCACTCTACTCTTGGGACAGTTTATTTTCCTATTCCATTTGATGGTCACATGGCCTGGGAGGGAGACATCGCCATTTAGTCTGTGGAGAGGCAGCCATTGTAAGCATGGGCATCTGTGCTCTCTGAGCTTCTCTTGGTAGCGAGGCTTACAAATAAGGTTGTGTTAATTCCATTATACTTTCTACTCCTTAAAAAGAGAACTAGGGGAGGGGAGCTGGAGAGATAGCTCAGCAGTTAAGAGCACTGGCTGCTTTTGCAGTCGACACACTTTCTGTTTTTAGCATCCACATGATGGCTCACGACTGTCTGAAACTCCTCCAGTTCCAGGGACACCTGACATTCTCTTCTGGCCTTTGAGGGCACTGCCACATACACACATACATACATGCAGGTAAAACATGCATACACATAAAATTAAAATTAAAATAAACCAATCTTAAATTTTTAGTGTGTTTTTTTTGTTTGCTTGTTTAGTGTGTGTATGTGTGTGTATACACATGAAAGAAAGTCAGTTTTTCCAGGAGTCAGTTCTTTCTGTCTTGCTTTTTTGTTTTGTTTTGTTTTTTGTTTTTCGAGACAGGGTTTCTCTGTGTAGCCCTGGCTGTCCTGGAACTCACTCTGTAGACCAGGCTGGCCTTGAACTCAGAAATTCACCTGCCTCTGCCTCCCAAGTGCTGGGATTAAAGGCGTGCACCACCACTGCCCGGCTCTGTCTTGTTTTCTTGAGCAGGGTCTCTCATGTTTCTGCTGGGCTAGCTAGTCTATAAGCTTCTCGGCAATTCTGTCTCCATCTCCCATCTCACCTTAGGACTGCTGGGATCGCAGATGCATGTCCCTGTATCAGACTACACATGGGTCCTGGGGATTGAACTTGTGTTGTCAGGTTAGCACAGCTGGCATGTTCAACCACTGAGCCACCTCCCTGGCTCTTATATTCTTTCTTAGCCCTAAGCGTGCACCTATGGATTTCTTTGAGCTGTTCCTGTGGCCAATCGTGTTGTTTTCAAATCAGATTTTTCCTTTCCAGTCTTCTGCTGTGATTATTCCACAGCATCAGACCTCGAGTGAATGGCATCAGTCTTTTGTCCCAAAGTCAAGTAGCCTTGCACTCCTGGGATAGGTTGACTTCGGCCATGAGAGATCATGGCTTTCATGAATTCCAAAATTCACTTGGTCTACACCTTGCCCAGAACATTGTGTCAAGTTTGGAAAAACAAGAAGGGTGCATGTATCCTTTCCATGCTTGTAGCTTGGGTGTCAGGATAATGTACTAACTTCAGCACCATGTGCTGCAAGGTCTCCTCTTCTATTCCGGCCTCTTAAATGTGCTAAGTGTAGTGTGCTGTGTAATACTTGAATTATTCTGAGCTGGAGTGCTTGGCAGAAGTTGTCTGTGAAACTTTCTGAGTGGGCTACCAACTGGGGAAACTCTGAAACTTCTGTTTAAGACCTGAGGTCACTGGGTCAGGGTTCCAGGTGGGACCTCCTTAGGAGGTACTTTTATATCATATTACTTAAGTTTTACATTTATTTTTTAAAATTTAATATAATTTATTGTTGTTGTTGTTGTTGTTGTTGTTTAAGACAGGCTTTCTCTGTAGCCCTGGCTACCTTGGGACTCACTTCATAAAACAGGCTGGTCTCAAACTCAGAGATCTGCCTGCCTATGCCTACTGAATGCTGGGACTGAAGATGTGTGCCACCACACCCAGCAATTAATTTTTTATGTGCAAAAATGTTTACCTATATGTAAGTCTATGTACTGCATATTTGCCTGGTGCCTAAGGAGGCAAGAAGAAGGCACTGGATTCCCTGAACTAGAGTTACAGACAGTTGTGAGCCATCATGAAGATGCTGAGAACTGAACCTGGATCCTCTGAGGGCAGAAAATGCTCTTAACTACTGAGACATCTCTCTAGAATCTTTTTTTTTTTTTTTTTTTTTGGTTTTTCGAGACAGGGTTTCTCTGTGTAGCCCTGGCTGTCCTGGAACTCACTCTGTAGACCAAGCTGGCCTCGAACTCAGAAATCCACCTGCCTCTGCCTCCCAAGTGCTGGGATTAAATGCGTGCACCACCACTGCCCGGCCTCTAGAATCTTTTTTCAAATTGTAATTAAATTGTATTTGGGAGTGTGTATGCCCCAGCAAATGTGTGGAGATTTGAAGGTAACTTTTAAGAGTCAGTTCCTCTCCTTCTATCATGTGGGTCCTGGGGATTGAACTCAGGTCACTGGCATGGTGGTGGGTGCATTACCCACTGAACCTGCTGCTAGTTGTAAGTTTTATATGTCTAAAAAATTCATGGTTGTCACATACTTTGAAAAGCATGTTTGGATAAAGTTAATAATGTCCTGATTATTTTAACAGCTCAAACAGAATACCCCATGCTCCCTTGTATTTCCCTGCCTCCTGTTCTCTAGGTCACTTCCGATCATCCTTCTAGCCTTCAACCCTTTCCATGTAGCTTGCATTCTCCAGACTTTCATAAAATATGTTCATACAACTCTGTGTCAGTTAGTCCTTCTGTTCTAATCTATTCTGTTGTCTTATTCTACCCTCAGGGCTTTTCTACAGAATGGATGCTGGATTTGACAAACACTTTTCCTATACTCGTTCAGATGATCCGGTGGCATCTATTTTTAATCATTAATACAGTCGATTCTTTTGATGGATTTTGTGTGGTGAGCTAACTTTACATTCTGTAAGAGAATCACTTGGTCATGAGGCGCCATCAGTCCTGTAGTATTGTCACATTTGTTTTCTTTGGTGAGACTTTAGTTAAGGCTTTCCTACCTGTGTTCATGAGGACATCTGCCTGTATCCCAGCTGTCATCTAATTCTCTTATGTCTTTGACTTCTAGTAGCCTCAGAGTAATACCAGCCCAGCAGAATGCATTGAGAAGATCATTAGTGAGTGTGTGTGTGTGTGTGTGTAAGAGTATGTGTATTATTAATAATATTTTTTACTTTAAAGTTTTAGTAGAATTCCCCTGTGAAGCTATCTGAACTTGGCCTCTTCCTTGAGGAACATTTTAAATATGCCTTCTTTTTGTTGTTGTTGTTGTTACAATTTGAGTTATTCAAGTCATTGTTTTTCTTGAGTGAGCTTTGATAGTTTGTGTCTTTGAAGGGATATAATTTAATTAAAGTTGCCAAACATATTGGTATAAGGTTTACAATGTCCTCGTGTTATGTTGGTAGCCGAGCAGCTTAAAGCGATGTGTCTTCTCTGGTTCCTGATTCCGGCAATGTGTTCCTTCTCCCTGGGTGGAAGGTTATTGATTGGATTTGTCTTCTCTCTGACTCAGCTTTGATTTCACTCTTCTCCATATGCTTTTTCTACTTTTAATTGTTATCACCTTCCCTTCCAATCTCCTTTATTTCATTTCTTTTACTGTGAGTTTAATTTCCTTTTTGTTTCAACTTTCTTAGGGTAAAAACAGAGGTAATTTATGGCAGACTCATTTTACCTCATATATGTACTTAATAGTATAAACAATTGCTCTGATTTCTGTTTTGCATGCATCATAAAATATTTATCATCTTATTTAAATATTTATTCAATTCAAAGTAATTTCTAGTCCTCTTTTTTTTAAAAAAAAAAAAAAGCCTATTTTACTTTTTAAATCATGTGGAAGCATGTGTATCTGTAAAAGGTCATATGCATGAGTACAGGTACATAGAGAGACCAGGAGAGGATGTCATATCCCTAGGAGTTGAAATTACAGGCAGTTGTGAGCCAACTGTTATGGGTCCTGAGAGTGAAGTCCATTAGAAGAGCAGTTGGTGTCCTTAACCACTGAGCCATCACTCCAGCCTCTAACCTCCCCTTTTGAGAAAGGGTTGTATAGAGCCCAGGCTGGCCTTGAACATGCTATGTATCTGAAGATAGCTTCTGATTCTCTGGCTTCTAACTCTTGAGTACTGGTATTTCAGGTATGTGCTGCTATACTTGGTTTATGCAGTTGTCTTAGTCAGGGTTTCTATTCCTGCACAAACATCATGACCAAGAAGCAAGTGGGGAAGGAAAGGGTTTATTCATCTTATACTTCCACACTGCTGTTCATCACTAAAGGAAGTCAGAACTGGAACTCACACAGGGCAGGAACTTGAAGGCAGGAGCTGATGCAGAGGCCATGGAGGAATGCTGCTTACTGGCCTGCTCCCCCTGGCTTGCTCAGCTTGCTTTCTAATAGAACCCAGGACTACCATCTCAGGGATGGCACCACCCACAATGGGCTGGGCCCTCCCCTCTTGATCACTAATTGAGAAAATGTCTTACGGCTGGATCTCATGGAGATGTGTCCTCAAGGGAGGCTCCTTTCTCTGTGATAATTCCAGCTTGTGTCAAGCTGACACACAAACCAGCCAGTGCCGCAGTTCTGGGGGTTTACCCAGGACTTCATGCATGTTAGGTCAGCACTCTACCAACTGAGCTATGGCAGCCTATGCAGCCCACCTTTGCACCTTTTGAAATTCTCATTATGAATTCATAAACATTTTGGATTACCTTTTTTTTTTGATCAATTGACTTCTTTATCACTATAAAATTACAATGTTACACAAGACTCATGTGTGGTTTTTGTTCTGAAATATACTTTAAAATACCTTTGCCAACTCAATGACTGGGCACTTCTAAATCTTCCCCTGCTACCCCAGGCCCAGTCAAGGAAGTGGCTAGTCTTCCCCCAGTCCCACTCCCATTCTCTCTTTGTCTTACCCACCCAACTCTCAGTGTCCCGCCCCATGCTCAGTCATTGGCTTATGGCATCTTTATTGATAGATTAAAATCCAATTGGAGGCAAGGACCCTCAGCGTCAATAAACACAGATTCCCGATCAAGGCATCAGAACCACCCTCTACAGGATGTTTAAGTCATTTACACTTAATGTAATTATTAATGTGTATGTTAGAGTTCTCCAGAAAAACAAAGGCAACAGAACTGTTTGTCTGTCTGTCTATCTGTCTCCATCTCTAGCTCTATTCATCTACTTAGTAAAGGATTTACCAGACTAGCTTATAAGATCAGAGGCTTAGTAGTCTACAGTACCATCCATCTGTCAGTAGTTACTCAGGCCAAGAAGCCGGAAGCCTCAGGATCAGAATGAGTTGTGTGATGCGCCCCATCTTGGCGGAAATCCTCCTGCGGTGACACCAGTACACATATTTTTCAAAGGCTGAAGGTCCCGATGCCCGTGATCCTCAGCAGACGCCATGCCTGCCCGAGCAGGGGTTGTGTGTCCCTGCGAATGTCTTCTCTTCTGACTCCTCATTCTAACACCTACTCAGGGGCTCATGGTCAGGGTGGGTGTTTCTCAACTCAGTTCACAGACCCGTGTGTCTGTTCTGGAAACACTCTCACAGGGAATTCAGAAGTACATTAGATTGACAGCCAAAGTAGCCATCACAAAATGTTTAAACAGCATCATCTTTATTTTCTGAATAGCTTCTATGTTTTTATTCTCTTACTTTTCTTTATTTTTGGATTATGTTTATCTTATTTGTTGAACTTATTCAATATAACCCTTTGTCTCATTACTTAGTATTTTCTGTATTTATGTATGTGTGTATCTTCATGTATACACATATGTACTTGTGCCATGGCATGTGTGTAAAAGTCAAAGAATAATCCATGAAGGTCTGTTTCTCACCTACCATATGGATTCTGAGGAATAAACTCAGGTGGCCAAGCTTGGTGAGAGGAGAGAACTGACTCCAGAAATTTATCCTCTGATCTCCAAATGTATACTGTGGCATGAATACATGTACACATGTACACACACACACACACACACACACACACACACACACACACTCACACACACACACACACACACTAAATAATAAATAAATAAAATATAAATTGAAAATCTGTTATTAAAAAAAGAAACAGTAGACAAATTGTAGGCTCAAAGATCAAACCAAACTAGCTGGCCAGGTATGGTGGTGCACTCCTTTAAACCCTGCACTGGAGAGGCACAGGTAAGTGGATCACTGAGATTTTCAGTCCATCCTTGTCCATATAGCAAGTTCTAGGCCAACTGGGGACACATGGTGAGACCCTATGTTAAAATAATAATAATAATGAAATTAAACAAACGACTAGCTTAGGACTGGGTATTTGTATTGAATGGCGTTATCCTGTCTGAAAAGCACACTAAAGGAACGCACAGCCAGCAGAGTAAAAGGCAATGCTGACCAGTGGTGCTCAGTCATGGCCATCTGGACTGAGATGCATCTGCCCCATGGGACTCCTTGTAGGGTGGACGGCCAGTATAAGACGAGGTCGGAGTTTGCATGTGCTCAGTTTCCTTCACTCCCTAATGACTAACAGTTTTATTTCTTCTGCACGGCCTTTCCGTTGCTGTCTTTAATATCTCTCTATTCTTACCCAACAAGGTTGAGGTCAACATCATTTTACTCATCTGCTAAACTGTGTGAAAAGCTCCTGGCCTTTCACTCCACCCATTCTGCTTCCAACATATGTGCAACTCTCGCCCAGCACTTCCCTTCTCCATTATGAGGCAACCCCTCAGCAGCCGTTATGACTGTGGGGTAGGCAGCCATTGTTTGTATCTTAACCACATGCGTTACATTTCCCCACCATTCTCTTGCCTCTCAGGCCTTCCAAATGAAATGTTTTCCTTCCTCTGTGAAGTACAAAATAAATGCTTTAAAAAGCCAATGATTTTATTTCTCTATCATTTTATATTCATGAAATCCATGCATTTAAGTGGCATGGTTCAGTGGCTTTTACATATAATAGCCAACCTATGTTTTTATCACCTGCCAAACAACTACAAAACCATTAGTTGCTCCACACTGCTTCCTAAATCCCTCAGCCCTGGCAGCCAGTAACTCTGTTTTCTATTTTTACAGATTTCCCTGTTTTAATCATACAATCTATGGTGTAATCAGAGTGTATAGTTTTTAGAGGTAGTAGTCCATTCTAGTGGTCAATTCCTGTAATCATAGCACTCTGGAGGTAGAGGCAGGAGAATTGCAAGTTCAAGGCCATTATCAGCTATATCATGAGTTCAAGGCCAGCCTGGGTTACACGAGACCCTGCCTAAAACAAAATAAGGCTCATTATCTTGCCCCATGTAACTACCCCTATATTCCTTTTATTACCAAATAGTATTCCACTGTATGAATATACTATTTATTATTACTTTATCATTTTTCAACCAGCGTTTAGGTGTCTGTTAAGAATAAAGCTGTTGTGAGCATTTATGTACCGAATGTGTCTTAGTTAGTGTTACTATTGCTGTGATGAAACACCACGACCAAAGCAACTTGGGGAGGAAAGGATTTATTTGGCTTACTTTTCTACATCACAATTCATCATCAAAGAAAGCTGGGATAAAAATTCAAGCATGGTAGAAACCTGGAGGCAGGAGATGATTCAGAGGCCATGGAGGGGTGCTACTCACTGGCTTGCTTCAGATCACTTGCTCAGCCTGTTTCCTTACAGAACCCAGGACCACCTGCCTAGGGATGGCACCACTCATAGTGGGCTGGGCCCTCCCCCATTACTAATGATGGAAATGCCCCACAGGCTTGCCCACAGCTAGATCTTATGGAGACATTTTCTCAGTTGAGGGTCTTTCCTTTCAAATGACTCTAGCGTGTGTCAAGTTGACATAAAATCAGGCAGGACATAATGTCTATGTGGTTGTGTTTTCACTTAAATGAAATTTATATCCAGGAATCCAATTGCTGTATCATGTAATAAATTCTTGTTTAATGTTTTGAGAAATTGCCAAACTACTTTCCAAAGTGGTTGCATAATTTTGTATTGCCACCAGTACTGTGTGAGTACTCCTGTTTCTTTGCTAATAATGTATTTCCTGCTCCTCCTCCTCTCCTTCTCTGTCTTACTCACTTTTCTATTCCTGTGACAAAACACCATGACCAAGGCAACTTACAAAAGAAAGCATTTAATCTGGGGATTCATGGTTCCAGAGGGCTAGAGTCCATGACCACCATGGTGGGAAACATGGCAGCAGGCAGGCATGGCCCCTGAGCTGTAGCTGAGAGCTTTCCATCTAATCCACAGGAAGGAGGGCAGATAGAGAGCCAACTGAACTGCCATGTGTATTTTGAAACATCAAAGCCCACCCCCAGTGACACACCTCCTCCAACAGGGCCACACCTCCTAATCCTTACCAAACAGTTCTACCAACTGGGGCACAAGTATTCAAATATATGAGTCTATTAGAGCCATTCTTATTCAAAACACCACACCCTCCTACTTCTCTTCCCTCCCTTCTCCCCATCCTCTTCCTTCCTTCCTTCCTTCCTTCTTTCCTTCTTTCCTTCCTTCCTTCCTTCCTTCCTTCCTTCCTTCCTTCCTTCCTTCTTTCCCTCCTCCTCCCTCTCCTTTTTACAGCCATCCTACCAGGTGTGAAGTAGTAAGGTCTCATATTAGTGTTGATTTGCATTTCCCCAATAGCTAATGATGTTAAGCCCCTCCCCCACATGCCCATTGGATATTCGTACAGCCTGGTCAAAGAAAAGACTTTTCAAACCTTTTGCCTGGTCTTCCAGCACACCACCCTGAACACAATCATCAACCCCTCTGCCTGCTTTTCAGTTTGGCTGTCCGTCTCCCTGCAGTCTGGCACTGGCTCCTGTTGTGTGTCTGCAGACACATTCTAGGGGCTGCAGTCCTTTGAACTGTCTTCCTAGTGTTTGTCACAGCGCAGATATTTTTTGTCTGTGTTTCCTTTCAATGTCCTCTTGGGGTTAAGGTTCTCTTAGGATTTCATCTGCACTCCTACACATTCTGAGGAGGCTTAACATTTTCAGTTCTTTGATATAGGCTTGTGATCGATCTTCAGATAATTTTAGTGCTTGGTGTGAGGAAAGAGCCCGACTCCGTTCCTCTGTTGATACTCAGTTGCTTGAGAACCATTTGTCAAAAAGAATATTCTTTGCCCACCAAATTGCCTTGGCACCTTTTCCATTCCTGTCACGTTTATTTCTAGGATCTCGGTGCTGTTCCATTGATCCAGCCACTGCCAAAGTCACATTGTCTTCATTACTTAAAAGTGTCATGGTTGGTTTAAACTCAGGGAGTGCCAAACCTCCAACTTTGTTCCTTTTCAAGTTTGTTTTAGTTCTTCTTTTTTCCCTAAATTTCCATACTCATTTTAGGATGAGCCTGTCACTTTCTGTAAAAACAGCCTGCTGGAATTTTGATAGGAGATGCACTGAGTGTGCAAATCAATTTGGACTGTATCGCCGTCTGAACAATGTGAAATCTCCCAGTGGATGGAGAAGGAGACACTTCCATCTATTTATGCTTCCCTTAATTTATGTCAGCAATAACTGATGTTTTTTAGGAAGAAATCTTTGCCTTTCTTTTGTTAACTGTATTCCTGAGTATTTATTCATATTGATGCCACTGAAAATGGAGCTGTTATCTTAAGTCCATCAGGGTTAGTGCTAGAGAAAAAAGAGGGGGTTTGTACGCTGATCTTTGTACGGCGTCCTTGATGAACATGTTTGTTGACTCTTTTAAAAATGCTTTAACTTTATTATATAAGACTAGCAGATGTAAAAACATCACACACTGGAGTCAACCAGACCCAAAGTCTATGTACATCAGTGAGCATCTAAACAGAACAGACATCTGGAATGGAAGCTGTAGCACTTCGCATAGTATTTTACACACTCACTACTGAATGTATTTTATGGACTTACCCACAATCACCACAAAACCCCCCAAAAAACAAAACAAAAAGCAGACTTAGAGCTAGGAAAACAATATACCCAGAGAACACAGTTCCCTAACAGAGGTATTTGCAGCCTTGTGTTTGTGGCTGCTGTCTTCACAACAGAGAAGAACTGGAATCAACCTTGCTGTCCAGCATTAATTTTTCAGGAATTAAGTAATTAAGTGAGCCACACAATCTCAAAAACAAACCATATACTTTCCCTCATATGCAGAAACTAGCCAATAATATATGTAGATATGTAAATAAACGTGCATGTCGGTACGGCAAAACATGTAGAAAAGAGAGTGAGAAAGGCCAAATATCAGGGGATAATAAAGAAACGGATGTAGGGATAACAGACATGAGTTATGAAAAAAGATATAAAACTAATTGCTTATTAGTTCTATTTATTTGTTTATTTTATTTTATTTTATTTTATTTTATTTTATTTTATTTTATTTTATTTTATTTTATTTGAGACAGGGTTTTTCTGTGTGTGGCGCTGGTTGTCCTAGAACTCACTCTGTAGACCAGGCTTGCCTTAAACTCACAGAGATTCACCTGCCTTTGCCTCCTGAGTGCTGGGATTAAAAGAGTGCACCATCTAGCCTATTAGTACTTTTTAATATATTATTTTATTCATGTATATGTATGTGTGCACACACACAAGCATACTGTTTGCATGTAGTCAACAATGGAGGCCAGAAGATGGCATCAGATCCCCTGAAGCTGGAGTTACAGGTGAGCCACCATGTGGGTACTGGGAATTGAGCCCAGACCCTCTGCAGGCTTAGTCAACACTCTTAGCTGCAGAGCTGCTCACCTGTCCGAGTGCCCAGAGCCCAGTCTATTAGTTCTAACAGCTCTGAGCTAACCCTTAGGATTGTCTGCCAGTGTCAATGGGACATCTACAAATACGGCCATCTTCCTCCTTTTCAGTCTAGAGTCTCTCATTTCCTCTTACTTGATTGCCTTGGCTAAAACGCCCAGTGCAATGGTACGTATGTCAGGACTATGGGCATCCTGGTCTCCCCCTTGGCCTTATGGAGGAGAGCTACATCCTCAGAGTGCTTGTCGGTCTCCTCACTACACCTTTACACCGTAAACCTGGATTTGTGAGATAGAAGCTTCTAGATTAACAACTATGTTCTTTTAGCCACACCAGTTTCAGATATGTTAAAACATCACCCCTCTGTCTTCTGGATTGAACTGGGCACTTGAGAAAGAAGCCACTGCCCTCAGGCTGTTGAGTGAGGAGGCAGATGGCTCTGGCCACTCCCACCAGCTCTGTCTCAACTGTGTTGTCCATTTGGGTTGTGAAGTCCACACACATCCACATGTGTAGATGCAGTTTTGTTGATGTTTGTTTGCTTGTTTAAGACTTTCTGTCCTTTTCTTTTTTGTTTTCTCTCTTTCAAGATTTTTTAAAAATTACTTAACTCTATTTTATGTGCATTGATGTTGTCTATTGCTGTGAAGAGACACCATGGCTATGCAACTCTTATAAAGAAAGCTTTTAGTTGGGGTTGCAGTTTCAGAGGTTGAGTCCATTGTCATCACAGCGGGGAGCATTGCACCATGCAGGCAGACATGGTGCAGGAAAGATAGCTAAAAGTTCTATGTCTGGCTCTGCAGACAGCAGGAAGAGAGATGCTGGGCCTGGAATAGTTTAGGGCAATCTCAAAGTTCACCCCCAGTGACACAGTTCCTCCAAGACCACACCTCCTAATCCTTTCAAATAGCGCCACTCTCTGGTGACCAAGCATTGATATCTATGAGCCTATGGGGACCATTCTTATTCAAACTACTACAGGTGTTTGCCATGTGTCTCACTGTGAGGGTGTTGGGTCCCTGGAACTGAAGTTATCGACAATTGTGAGCTGTTATGTGGGTGCTGGGAATTGAACCCGGATACTTTGGAAAACACTTAGTGTTCTAACTGCTGAGATCTCTCTCCAGCCCCATTTTTTTTTTTTTTTTGTTCTTTGTTGTTTTGTTTTGTTTTTTAATTGTTGTTTGGTTGGCTTTTGTTTGTTTTGAAATGGTCTCACTGCTTAGGCCTGGCTGGTCTGGAACTTCCCATGTAGATCAGGCTGGCCTCAAGCTCCTAGGGATCCTCCTGCTTCTGCCTCCCAAGTGCTGGGATTAAAGGTGTGCGCCACCATAACTGACTGGACGACCTGTTCTGAGAAGTGCTGGGTTTTCTGGGTCTAAGGTCTGTTGCCATTTCTCCAATTTTTAAAAACTACGTTGTCATCTCTTCAGGTACCACCTGCTCCCTGGGCCCTCCCCACTGTCTTCTCAGGGTCCCTTACTGTACCCCGTCCTTTCTCTTGGATCCATGGTCAGGACAGCTTTGTTTTCAGCCTTACCTGTTCCTTTGGCCCACACTCTGAATCCTGACAAAGTGAAGATTTTATTCCTAGAAGCTCCATTTGCCAGGCCATTTTGTTTGTGTGAACCCTTGTTATATGCTCATTTTTCAAGTCTCTCTTATTTTTTTAAAGAACACCCTGAGCTGGACACGGGGGCGCCCACGTGTAATCACAGCACAGTGGAGTTGGAAATAGGAGGGTCAAGAGTTCAAGGTCAGCCTGGGCTGTGTGTGAGACAGTGTCTCAAAACAACACAACAACTCCGCCTCTGACTCTAAGCACAGTGCAGTTCAATGCCCCCCCCCTTAGCTTCTGCTACCCATGCTTCTTCTGGGTTTGTTTGGACTATTTCCTCTGTGTGCTTTATGATTTATTTTTTAGCAAGATATCCTATTTCTTGGCATGTTCTCTGTGAGAATCTTTAATGTTATATTCTTCCAGAGGAACTGTTTCTGGTTTCCTTATTGTTTTTGTTTTTCCAGTACTGGGGACTGAACCCAGGGCCTCACATATGCTAGACAAGCACTCTGCCTCTAGGTTTAGCCCTAACCCTCTTTGTTTTGTTTTCATAATTTTTTTTTAAATTTGTAGCCTAAAAGTCACATTTGTGCATTATCAATGACAGACTACATGCTACTGGCATCTCTGACAAGGCGCATGGTCCAGTGGCCACATCCATGCAAAGTAACCTCACCTCAGGCTGGCTTGTGCATCCACGTGCTCGTTTCCCCTTCCCATGATTCTGTGCGTAAGGTAGGCACACCTCCTCACTTCCTCTTAGTGTAGTGGGCTGTTTGTCAACTGCCCTTACACAAAGGACCGAGTCTTGTGAGACATCCCCATGCCAGGCTGCTTCGTGGCTGTTCCCTAACAGATCCCCCCATCCTGGGAACCTGAGTACCCTCATAGTCTACTTTTGGTACCGTCAGTGTGAATAGTGTTTGCGCTGTGGCATGCCTTGCTGCAGCAGAATTCTGGCCGGCACGCCTGAGAGAAGCCACAGCTGCTGGAACAGCCCAATGATCATCCCATAGAAATGTGGGCAGAGCACTCCAGCAGGGGCCACTCGTGTCCTGGCCCCCTGCTCAATGGAGGCCGACTTCTGCAGGCAGCCAGCCCTCTATGTTCTGAACTTTGTGCTCTCAGACTCCAGGTGGCAGAGGGTGAGGTGAACAGCCTGGTTAAATTCTGAGGTTGATCCCCCATAAACCTCTACCCAGAATTTTTGTTTTGGCTGAGAGGAAGAAGAGCCCATGTTGGGAGTTGGGGTGGGAGCCGTTGATGATACTGAGGGCACAGGGATGATGCTGGGAGTTTTCATGTGGTACCCTGGGACCCCCTCCTAAGCTGTATCCCACAAAGAGGGGATGGCCTTGATGGTCCCCCGAAGCCAATGCTGACCTTGCATGGTAAGCACATTACTGAATGGTCCCCTTCCCTCAAGCAAGCAGGACAGCAGTGAGAAGGCAGGAGTGAGCATCTCACAGTCAATCAAAGTAAACAGAGGGTCCATGTACAAGTAGGGCAGAAGCTGGACTCCTCCCGTCAGCCTGCTACCTTCCCAATGAAGGACTTGCCCCTTGTTATATGAGTGCAGGAAGTGAAGTCACCCATCCCAGCCACCCAGCTGGTACGTGACAGCATCCTACTTTGCATTTGGGCTGGTTATGATGGCTGGAGCCTAGCAACTCCACTGGAAGGAGGGAGCCCTTGGTCAGCATGAACTGAGTTGAGAGAGGGGACCTTCTGTGAATGTCCTAGGGGAGGGATGTCCCCTCCCCGACATGGGATGTGTCATCCTCACAGGGTCAGCCAAGAGTGAAGGGTAAGCTATAAGGGTGGTGGGAACAGAGAAAGATGACGTCACCGCAGCTTAGTAATTCTTTGGCAGAGCCTGGGTTCCCACCTTGGGAGGGGGAGGAGGGAGGAGGGTCAGTTCGTAAGCTTCAGTCAGGAGGCTGCCAAGTCCGAGTCCTCAGACATGGCTGGGCACCCAGCCAGGACTACCTCAGACCCTACGGGCCTCCTGAGTGGGGGAGTGAAGGAGGCTCCAGAAAGGACAGTCCCCCTGGTGTCTTGGAGGGGACTTTGGAGAAAGGTGACCAGATCTTACTATGTAGAAAGTGATACTCAGACTGTCTGACTGCCTGACTGGCAAGGGTAGTGGCCAGCCATCTCCTAATCGATGCCTGACTGACTGTCTGACTGTCTGACAGTCTGTTGGTTCATTCCCTCATGGCCTCAAAGACTATCCGATTTACATGATTGACACATGGAGATGCCAGGAAGGATGGGCTGAAAGCTTGTTCTGTCTGAAATCTTGGGCTACCCCTGACCCTCAAGCCACCTCCTCAGAAAATCCAGGGTCAGGTGGAAGGCAGGTAGATCATGTATCTGGTCCTAGTTCCTAGGAGTGCACACTGACTGTTAAGACACTCACATGCCATCACTGAGTTGGTTTGTGTTGGGTAAACTGGACTTGCAAGCAGCTGGGAAAAGTCAAGTTGCTTTCCAGTGTCTTCTTATGAGTTCACCTCAGGAAGTTTTCACCCTGGCTCAGGTCAGAAGTCAGCAGTCCCAAGACGTTTCTGATCACTGTCAGATGACCAAACATGTTATGTTGCTCTCAGTAGCAAACACTGGCTGACGCTGAACACGGTTTGACTGGTCCCAGGGATGGGCATAGTGCCAGCACTTGCTGTCTCTGCTGTCCTCTTCAGGCATCCATCTGGAAGTGCTGGCCCTATATGGGTCTTAGCTCCTCTTCCTGGGGTCACTAGTTGTATGGGGGAAGGCTGCCTTAGTTTCTCAGGGTCTAGAAATATTGGGCTGTATTTGTCACTCTGAGGACCATGTGTGACCCCTCCCCCAGAGCTGCTCCCCCACCTTTGAGCTTACCACAGCCACCCTGCACAAAGTCTGTTATAGTGCCCTCAAATATGCTTGATGATGTAAACCTAGGGGTATGGGAGAAGGGGGACAGAGGAGCAGGAGAAGGAGGAGAGAAAGGAAAAGGAAGAAGAGAAAGAGGATGGGGAACAGGAGAAGTAAGAAGAAATGGGAAAGGGAGAGGAGAGAGGAAAGGAGGAAGAAGAGGAGAAGGAGGAGTTGTGTTTGGGGAAACAACTGGGTAGACCAGGCTCATCTCTGAGCCACAGAAAATTATCTATGTCTTGTACTCTGATGAGCCCTTGGGGTCCTAGACCACCCTCCCTTTGGAGCCACTTTCTGGTCCTGGATCTGTTAGATGTTGCAAATAGGTACCAGATCTGTCCATTCCACCATGTCCTCAACCTGCTGACAACACATGCTGTCATCTCTTATGATCCATGGGGAAACTTGACCAAATCTAGCAGAGGGACAGGCACTCATGTGACTCCCTCTTCATGGAGCTGGACACTACTCACTTCCTGGGATACCGCAGTTCTCCCACATAGACATACTTCTGCCCATCCTTCCTTTCCTCTTCACTAGCCACTGGCCCCATACGTTTGCCCCCAGAGCTTACTACCCAGCCTCTCAGCCCAGACTTCCCTGGGCTCCTGTGCCACATGGCCTCCTATGTGCCTGCGGTTATGCTCTTCCTTCAGGGTCGCCAAGCCCTGAAGGAGTCCCAACACTGCCCCAGCTGGAACCTGGGAGCATCCTCAGTCCCCTGCTCTCTCATCGTTTACTTAGGACCACAATCCCGTCGCATGCATCAGGCTTTAGTGGTGATGCCTGGTGAGAAATCCCTCCGTTCCCGGCAGAGGCATAGCGTGCTGTCCTACTCTGTGTCTTCAGCAGCAACTACGCCATATGTGTTGGCCTTGAAACTAAACTCGCTGCCCTGACTCAAGCCCCTCCGGCAATCTCAACACAAAGATGCTAACTGTCCCCTCGCCTACGTCTGCCCACACCCACCCACACCTCTGAGCTCTCTTCCTCAGCAACTAGCTTCTGTTCCTCCTGCTTTGGGCTCACTTGCAGGAATGGCTCCCAGAATTCTCTTCCCCTACAGGGTCTCCTGATATTAGTCCTTACCCTTGGGAACCCTTGTCATCAGTGCAGAGCAGCTGTGGTCTCCTTCCTCTCTGTTCATGAGCTAGGATGGAGAGTGGTCCAGTGCAGAGCCTGAGGCTCTCAGTGAGTGGTCCAGACCCAGGAGTTGGGATGGTTATGTGCAGTACACTGGAAGTTCTCATTTACTGAGCATCTACAGTAGGTTGGGGCTGTGACAGGCACTCATTACACAGAAGTATCAACATTTCTGCACAGATTCAAAAACCATGTGACACACATATAGACTCAGGCTCATGAGTGCAACACGCACACACACACACACACACACACACACACACACACACACACACACACACACACACACGGGAGAACTTTTCCTAGACACTGTGCTTCATGACACTCAGGTTTACAAGGGATAGCTAACTCTCCAACACTTCCTTCAACTTCCACATAGGCAGCCACTTTCCTTTCTGTGGTCTCAAGGGACCTTCACTGAATTCTAGCTCTAAGCCTGGCCTGTAACTTCATCTATGGCTTAGCCAAGCAGCTGTCTCGCTAGACCTCAGAGGCCTCCTGCGTGGCAGACCCGGGCTGGTCACAGGTCATGACTCTGTTCTAAGCTGGGTGAGTTTGGAAAGTGTTGCCCTCTGCTGTCCAAGAGCAGGGCAGACCCAGGGTCTGGTTTAGGGTTCCCCTTTGGGCATCCCCAATACATAAGACTCTGAGCCTCCCTCTCCTCCATCTCTTCACTCCCTGGCAGACTGGCACCTCTTCTCGAGGCTGACCCCCATGACACATCCTTAAGAAACCCTCCAGGTGTCTCTCTCCTGGCCTTCCACTCGGGCAGAAGGGCATGCTGGCACCAAGCCTAGACAATGGACAGAACCCAGGGCCTCTCACATGCCAGGCAATTTTTCTACCACTGAGCCACATATACTCTTAGATATTTAAACATTTTAAGAATACATATATTCTATTTTGAGACAGTCTTACTAAGTTTTCCAGGCTGACCTTGAACCTATAATCCCCCTACCTTAACCTCTAAGACTAGCTGAGTTTACAAGCCTGAGCCAGAAGATCCATATGGTAGCATGTCTTAAGCCACCTGTATGCCTATACCAACAGGTGCTTATTAAAGACTGGATTTCCTGGACCCCTCTGTCAAGGACCCAGGTCTCTAAGAAGAAGCTGAAGGGTGACTAGGCCAGGTACAGGAAGGTTCCACAAGAATTCCCTGCTGCCTCTGCTCTTTCTGAAGCACCTTATTTCACTCTGGGACATTTCCTCCCTCCCTCCCTCTTTCCCTTCTTTTCCCCTCCCTCCCTCCTTCTCTCCCCCCTTTTCTTCCTTAATTCTACAATGTGTATTAAATGTTCACTACACGTCAGCCCCTGTGCTACAAGCTCGGGGCAGAGCATAAAGCCCTTTTAGCCTCCAGGGACTCTAGGTTCCAGCAGAGGACACAACCTCCAGGGCCAGGCAGGGGGTAAGCATGATTGGCTGGCTCTGCCCCAGCAGCTCTTCAGGACCTTTCTTGGCCAGCCAGCTCAGGAACTCACTGTGTCCTGTGGTAGCCCTGCAGGGCAGGCCAAGGACTAGGCCCAGTTTTGAAAGGAGAAACCAACAAGCAGAGCAGAGACTGTATTTGAACCTGTGGCCCACTTGGCAGACAGACTGAAGGCACTAACCACAGGGAGGCCAGATCAGGCTGCTTGTACATTCAGGGGTAGACAGGAGCTCCTCAAAGCTAATCTGTAAGAAGGAGACTGAGGAAGATTGCTATGGAGCCAATGCTTGACATGTAGCCCAGGACAGTAGGAAGCAAGGTAGACTTGAGCACTGTCTGCCCATTTACAAATGTGGGCTGTTGGGGAAGGGAGACTGGCACAAGGTTTAGACACTGAAAGGGAGTCAGGATGGCAGAGTCGACAGTCTGTGAGTACTTACTGAGCTGTGCAATCTTGCTCTCTCATCGGTAAGAAGTGAAGGTTACCCAGAACTGTGCAGGAGTAGATGAAGCTGTCGTGGGAAGTAGCTACAGTAGTATGCACAGCACACACTGGTGGTGCCTACTTCGTACCAGGCTCTGGAGTTTAAAGATAAGCTAGCTGGGTGGGGTGGCTCACATCTCCAATCCCAGCACTCAAAGGCAGAAGGATTGGTACGGAGGAATTTAGAGCAGCCTAGATGTGTAACAAAGTACTAGGCCAGCCTGGGCTACACAGTAAGAGGCTGTCTCAAAAACGAAATGAAACAGGAACTGAAGGTCAAGAGTACAGTGGCTTAGCTGAAGACTCTGCACTACCTAAAGGGCCCAGAATCCCAGGGTAAGGTGACAATATGTGACTGGAACTTCCCTCAGTGCTTAGAAAATCCTCAAGCTCCCAGTCTCTTCTCTGCACCTCTTTCCTGCCGTGGTACAATGCCTCAGGGACACAGAGGACAGATTCTTATAGATAGGCACCTGGGCAGGGCTTTGATTGGCCAGGCACTTGGGGTAGGGACTCTGGATCCTTACAGGTTAAGGGATGAGTACCACCCCCTGGACACAACGCGCACACACGCATGCACGCACATGCCCACACAACCTCCTGTGGGGCATGTGATCATCTGGAAAGAGAAGGCAGCCTGGACACTCCCTGCATCTCCCACTGGTAAACTGTTCTGGCAGGGCAGGAAGGGCTGGTGCCTAGCGTCTGGTGGAAGGTGGCCCTGAAGCTGAGCAGAGGTGGCACGATGAGCAGGAATGACAGACAGCTCTGTCTGCACCTTCCAGCTAGCAGACTGGGGCAGGGCTATTTCTCACTCTTCCTCAGCCACAGAACCTTCTGTGCCACCCTGCAAGTCAGCAATTTGACAGACAGACAGGTGGCAGTTGAGGTCAGGAGACCCTGTCCAGCAGTGTCTTCTCCTCTCAGCCTTCCAGCCACCCTGCCTGCAACACACAAAGCCTGGGGAAGTTTGTCTACCTACCTATCTATCTATCTATCTATCTATCTATCTATCTATCTATCTATCTATCTCTGACACAAAGTCTCATGTAGCCCAGGATAGCCTTGAACTTGCTATGTAGGCAAGCTTAACTTTAAATATCTGATCTTTCTGCCTCTATTTCCCACAGGTATATGACATCATGCCCAGCTTATACAGTGCTGGGATCACACCCAGGGCTAGGCAAGCCATTTACCACATTAGCTAAATCTGAGGTACAATTCAAAAGCTACAACTATGATGGCCAGGGGGAAAGACACCCTTCTGAACTCAGTCGAGGTAGAGCCTGGGATAGACAATTTCTTTCTTTTTTTTTAATTGTATATTTTATGTATTTACATTTCAAATGTTATCCCCTTTCCCAGTTTTCCCTCCAGAACCCCCCTCTCCCATTCCCCCTCCCCCTGCTTCTATGAGGGTGCTCCCCCTCCGACCCACCCACTCCCACCTCACCACCCTGGCATTCCCCTACACTAGAGAATCGAGCCTTCATAGGACCAAGGGCTTCTCCTCTTATTGATGCCAGACAATGCCATCCTCTGCTTTATATGCAGCTGGAGCCATGGGTCCCTCCATGTGTACTCTTTGGTTGGTGGTTTAATCCCTGGGAGCTCTGGGTGGTCTGGTTGGTTGATATTGTTGTTCTTCCTATGGAGTTGCAAATCCCTTCAGTTCCTTCAGCCCTTTCTCTAACTCCTCCATTGGGGACCCCGTGCTAAGTCCAATGGTTGGCTGCGAGCATCCGCATTACAAGTGTTCTGCACCTCTCTGGAGTGTTTCTTTTCTTACTTGTAGAATGATCCTAACCTACCCAGTCTGGCTGGGAAGACTTCAGGAATGAGAGAGGGCTTGGCACATAATAGGAGCACAGAAAATCCATCACTAAAGAAGGAGCAGTCTCAACTGGGTCTGGTGCTGCGTCCTACAATTCTGTAACTTGTGGAGGTGGAGGCAGGATGATCACCACCAGTGTGAGGCCAGCCTGGATTATATGGCAAGTTTCAGGCCGGCCAGGGCTACAGAGTAAGACCCTGTCCCAACTCTCCTCCTCCACCTCCCCCCCTCCCCTAGAAAAATTAAAAGATAAAATAAGGACCATTCTAGCAATGAACCTTTAGGAGCTCCTGGATAAATGTGCTGCTCAAATAGGAGGTAGGAAGGAAGCAAATGGCCCCATGTCAACCATGCTTTCCCCACAGCATTAGAGGCCCAGGCTGGCCACTGGAGTGCTGGGGGAGACTCGGAGTGGCTGGGGAGCGGGAGACTGAGAGCATTGCAAATGACGTCAGCTCCCGTGTCCAGAATGCATCCACTCCCACACTGCTGACATTAAGGCTTGTCAGGCAGGAGACAGACAGTGAGTCTGTGAGGATGGGCGCCTTGGCTCCACACTGCCTCTAACTGTTCCTCAGTCTTGCCCTGGACCACTGTCCCCTGGCTCAATTCGGCCTTTCTGACTATTAACTGAGAGGATGTGCCTGCAAATCTGAGATGAGGTCCCATCTGTCAAGGGCTCAGAAGCAACTGTCAGTGCTGTTACGTGTTGTATGAGGTCACCATCAGATTGGTTAGTGACCAAGGTGGAGTAATTGACATTCCAGTTCCTGCAGATCAGCTACTGGCTCTGCTGGCTTCCACTTTCACCTGCGGCAGGCTACAAGTGGCTGTGAGTGAGCAGGTAGCTCTGCTGGGGGTGGGATGTTGCTGCCTGGACCAGGTGATGGGTACCTTACCTCTAATCTCCCATCATGATGACCTGGGCTTCATATTGCGGTGTGTGTGTGTGTGTGTGTGTGTGTGTGTGTGTGTGTGTGTGTGTGTGTGTGTGTGTGTGTGTGTGTGTTTTCTTTCTATCACTGTGTCTCTGACTCTGTCTCCGTATATGTGTGTACATGTGTGTTCACAACCACTTGAGACTCTGACTTAGGGTTGTCACACTGTCTCTTCCCCATATCCTGCTAGCCAAATCAAGTCACAAGCCCAGCCAAGTCCCAGAGGAGCTGGTCAGAGTCATCATGCTGACCGGAAATGCAGAAGTGTAACTTTTGCCAACAGCTGAGCACAGTACCCAGACACAGGGTAAACCATGTACCTGCCCCCCCCCAGGGTAGTGGCTCTGCAGTCTACCCTGAGACTATCCTCTCTACCCTCTAGACTACCCTCTCTGCTCCTTCTCTCCACCCTTAGTAGAGCCCTTCTAGTGCCTTCCTCCATTGGAGACAGAAAGCAGATAATGTCACGAGACAGGCACGAGCATCCCCCCCCCCGTGCAATCGTGGGGACCCGGTGACCCCATCCCTCATCAATCAACCCAAGCTCAAATCCTCAGAAGCAGGATGCCTATACATCACACCTGGATGACCCTTGCCCTAGCTGCTGGAGAAGTAAACCATTAACCCATCCTGAACTAAGCAGTTCCGCCCATGTAAGCTGCAGACAGTTCCCCTGGCCTCTTGAGGAAGGTCTTCCTGCCAGGTGCACAGAGGGGAGACCCAAATCAGGAGCCAGCTGGGGAATGGGAGCAGGGAGCTGGGGGCTGCAGTAGGAAGTGTCTCATTTGCATTTACATTTTGACTGGTGCATGCTCTCCCATTCCCATCTTGATAGAGTAGCCTAAAACGTCCTAGGCCATGGGGCAGTCAGGTGACAGCAGCCAGTCCAGGGACTGGCTTCTTCCATTTATCATGTGCACTTACCGTCAGGGAAAGATGGAGTTCTAATTCCCAGTGTTGCCTTATTTGTCCCCGACACAAGGGCATTTATTTCCTAGTTTGTGTTTGTATTCCTCCTCATGCCCCTGGCCCCAACAGACTGTAAGTTCAACAGGTTCATGGACCCTGCTCTTCTGGATGAGCCAGGGCCCCTCTAGGCCGGATACAAGTAGGCACCTGGCAATAGAGTCCATGGATGGAGATATGGCTCTTACTGGGTGTACTGCCTCAGAAAAGGCCTAGCTTCTCCATTCTTTTTCTGAGTGAGGCTTTTAATTCCTACTGAACTTGCGGCCTCATGAAAGGGGCACTGACCCTGAGTCAGTCCCCAGGAGTCAGTCTAGCCAGGATGGTGGGCACGGTGCTATCACACCCCGAATTATGGCTCCTCCAGTCCCCACCTTCCATCCAACCCGCCCCAGACTTTAGCTGTTCTTTCTCCCCAGTGTTTTGCAGAAAGGTCTATCCTGCTCCAGACATAGGTTGTTGTCCAAGGCATTTGAGGTGACATGGGGAGGAGGACTCTGTTCCATCAGAATCCTTTGCTTCAGGGCTTCGTCCCCTGAAGGTCCACAGCCCCTCTTCTCCTTGTAGACCTTTTTCAGTCATGGGAGGGCCACTTGCAGGAGATGATGAGCCACTGGTGCTAAGGTTCCCTGTGGACTTCTTGGGAAGCATGCGTGGGACCTCACTGCCCCTCTAGTCACACTGGGTTACCGCTGTTTTCCTTACGAGACCCATGCAAAATGAATCTGTTCATCCTGTGGGCTCTGGGAAGCGGGGCTGTTTTGACCTGACTTGGTTTCAGTGCGGGGACAGCATAACTCTGCTTCCTGCTTGCAGCTATTCTCCATTCTTCTATTTCCTTCCCCAGGATGGCCTGGGGTGTCCCACTGTGCACTTGCTTAGCCTGTGCTCACAGCAGTTGGCAGTTGCATGCTGAGGTGTATCTTTGTTCATGTGGGTGGCTGTGCCTGTCAGAGGCTTGTGATGTGTATGTGTGTGCTTGCCTAGGTGTGCATGTCAGGATCCTTCTGTAGGTCAGGACAGGGCCATGTGGGCTGGGGTAGGGCTTTTTGCTTCTGTGGTGTGTTAATTTTGTGGAGTGCTGGGAATGGGGCCCAGAGCCGCCTGCTACACAAATGCTGTCACTCTACAGCCCCCATCTCAACTCACAGCACTGAGTTTTAAATTATTTTATTTTTTCATGTGTCTTGCCTACATATATGTCTCTGCATCTTATATGTGCAGTGTCCTCAGAGGCCAGAAGGTGGCACTGGGTCCCTTGATACTAGAACTGAGGACAGAGTGAACCACTGTGTGGATCTAGAAGAGCAGCCAGTGGGGTTTTTCCCCTCAACATATTTTTATTGATTATTTGGGAATCTCACATCATGCACCCAGATCACACTCACTTCACAGTGCTCCCCAACCATATGACTTCCCCCCAAAAAGAAAAAACAAACAAACAAGTCCAATTTATATTGCCCACACACTCACTGGAGCATGGTCAAACTCCCAGTGGCCAGCCCCTTGAAGAAAACCGAGTCCTTCGCCATCCGCACCCCACCAGAAGCCACCAGTTGTGGAGAGGTACACTCCAGCATCCATATCACGATTTTTAAGAGTCCTCTTCGATGACTTCCTGTCTAGGCTGTTACTTTTTTGGGGGGATGGAGGTAGGGGTTGTCACAGAAGCCTTCTATGTTCCTCTTTCTCAACTGTGAGTCTGCAGTGACCAATATCACCGCAAAAGTAGCTTCATTGCCTTCTATAGTTAGCAGGGACGGGGATCATGGACTTCCACATGGTCCCAGGTGGCATCCCGGTCCACAGACATCAACATGGCTGTCAGCTGCATGGAGCACAGGCATAGGTCCTCCACGGCATCACAGGCCACGGACATCAATATGGCTTCCAGCAGCAGCACAGACTATGGGTACCTGCATGCGGGGCCAGTTCTCTTAATCACTGAGACATCTCTCCAGCTCCTGTAGTTTTTTTTTTTTTTAATGTAAAATTTATTATCGGGGGGGGGGTATAAACACACGGTGGCACACGTGAGGCCAGAGTTCATCTTCTACTTTTGCACGAGTTCCCAGGGATCAAACATGGGACTGCATCTTTGCTCAGCAACAGCATTTATGTGCTGAGACATCTTGCTAGCCCCAGGGCTATATTCTTAAGAGACTTGAAATTCCATTAGTTTTCAGAAGCACTCATAGGAAGAATGGATTCACCTTAGTTCATGGGTTTGGAAAAACCCCAAAGAATAGCCAGACACTCCTGAGGCAGGAAGAAGTGCCAGGCCTAGCCAGGAGATGGTCTGGTGGCTGGATGACCCCGGGCCTATGTCCCACATACACCCTGTCATCCCTCTGTGGAAGTGACCACCTGAAGGACCCCTAAACTAGAACAGTCTGGAACTGGCGGGCATCTGGAGTACTCCTCTTTGACAGGGCCTCCCGGCCACAGTCCACAGCCATGTCTGCAGGGAGGAGGACTGTGACTTCACCTAGCCGAGAAAAGACTGAGCCCCCTGAGGATCCAAGGGTCTGACACACAAGTGTGGTGTGTGTGCACGCACATACCCTGGCCTGATATTTAGAACAACTCTTCCCCACAGCAGTTAGTCACACTGAAATAACTCTACACTGGCCACTGAAATTCCTCCAACACCCTCTCTCAGCCCCTGCATCTCCCTCCAACCCCCATACAAGGCCCAATCCTAGATTAAGCCTTCCCTTACCATTGGTCTTCATCTATGTCTAACATCATCCTTGTGCACTGCCACTGGCTTCTCCAGGGGCTGGAAGACACAGTCCTGCCTGGCCCAGGCAGTATTGAGCTCTACCAAAGGCACCCTTCTTCCTTCAGCCCACATACCCATGTGACAATATTCTGCCCAGCATGTCCCTAGCCTGCACCATGGCAGGAGGAACAACAGCCTGGAGGCGGCGCTGGTGCTCACTGAAGACTTTATAGGAGCACAGAAAGCTTAGCAGCCCAGTGCTGAAGGGGCATCTCAGGGTCCAAGGCCAGGACCTTCCTGGCAGAGCTTCACAAGCCTGGGAGGAAGAAAGAATGAGGTGGACCAGGGAAGGGATGCAAAGAGAGGTCACTGTGACCCCTCACACATGCGAGGCTCATAGCCCGACAGCATGACACAGCCTGGGGGTTTCCTAGGCTCAGTAGAACCCAAGATTTCCTCCTGGGAGGCAGAGCTGTGGGGCTGAGGTGGATGGAACAGACCCAGTATTGGCCTGGTGCCTGCTCAAGCCACTGATGCCCATTTTTCCTAGTTCCAGGGTCCTCTATGGAGTCATTTCCCCGGAATATAGCAGAGTGTACAGAAAACATATGACCCCGGGTCATCCAACTACCAGGGCATCTCTTGGACTGTCACCTCTTTCCCTGACAGGGGCAGAGGCCCAAGTGACCTTTGAAGCCAGAAGTATGGGCTCCAGTCCTTGCTCTGGTACCTCTAGTCACCAGGCTTTAGGGAGAGAGGGCAGGTAAGAGCTACCAGCCTAGACTGAACCCCTATCCTGTGACCTTGGCATATTCTTTCGTGTTTTTCAGTGTGGAGCCTACCATAATCCACATGGCTCTCAGCTCCCTGCTAGCCGACAGCTGCCACTCCTGTGTGTATTCTTTCATGGGTGGTTATGGGTGTGGGGGATTGTCTTGGCTCCCTAGTCCAGTACCTATACTTTCCCTACACTCAGGCTAAGGAGAGACTGCAGCAGGGGGCAAGGGACCCACCCTATGTACTGACTCCAACCTCAGGGGACCAAGGGACCCTAGCGAAGACCTCGACATAAAGCTCCTTCCTTCCCACAGGCAGAACTGCAGGGTAGGGACACTCTGCTTACCTGGCAGCCACCTTCTGGTCACCCCCACAGACCCTAGCAAGGGAAATGGGTACATCCTCTGACTGGGGTTGCAAAGTGACAAGTACCCCACTGAGGGCCTCACACACCCCTGCTAAATCCAAAGCTTCATGAGGAAATGGGGGAAACCCCCAAGAACTGTGCCTAGGGTCCTGTAGCCTCCCCTGAGTTCAGTCAGCCATTTGTCATGGCAGCAGTGGCTCTTCCTCTAAGTGGGATGGGCTACCTCCAACCTCCCAGAGGCCTCTAAGTGGATCAGACCTTTTTCAGGCCCCACACAGACCTGAGACCAACTTAACACTCAGTTCTCCATACCTGATGCAGGTTCCTGATGCATGCAGCTCAGGACTAAACTTGTGTAGCTGGAACTCCCATTCTGCCCTGCATGCTCTCTTACAGAATGGCCAGGGGGCAGGAGCCAGGCCCCAGCCACCTCCTGACTAGCCTTTCACCAGTTACAAGGGACAGGGCTAGGTGTTCTTGGCATAACTCCACCATTCGGCAATACCATCAAAAGCTCCTGCTCCATGCCCCCAGCTCAGGCAGTAGGCTGAGCTGTTCACCTCAAGCTCCTCAGCATCTGTGAAGCAGAGCTCCAGGCACGTGCTATTTAACTACTAACTGCTGAGTAAAATACGGAGCCCATTGCATCAGCCGCTGGCCTCCCCAGGTCATCCTTGGCAAACAGTACAGTTATTGTGCCTGCTGCTAGCGGGTAGCACACAGCTGGGCACATCACAGGCTCCTTTTTTGCTTTTTTTTTTTTTTTTTTTGGCCCAGTGACAGAAAAGTTGTCACCAGTTGGGGCTGAGCAGAGAGTAAGTAGCCTTGAGTTCTCGAGTACAGGAAGTTACCTTTCCTACCACTAAGAACAGGGACAGCAAGAAACTGACAAAGCTTCCCCTTTAGCTTCCCACCGGGAAGCACAGAGGTAGAACTTCGTGGTTTGTCATAACCCTGAGAGCTTAAAAGATGCCAACTCTTTTCACTGAGTACCAACAGACTGACTCAGGAGTGCTGAGTTGAGGAATCAAAGGCCACAACGAGTAATGAAGACCATTAAGTATGTCCAGAGAGCACCTAGGCCAAGAAAATGTGACGGGTGATTGATTGGTGGTCTGTTAAGGACATAGCTGAGTAGTCTAGGTATGCTGTATGCATTTGCTACCTAATGGGACACTTGGGCTGTTTATTTCACCCCAGCACACACTTCCTCAAAGATATATTTTTCTTGTAATGTTTTATGGTTTCTGTTTGTTTTGTTTTTTGAGACAGAGTCTTACTATATAGCCCTAGCTGTCTTGGAACTTGCTACATAGACCAGTCTGGTTTCAGGCTCAGAAATTCTCTTGCCTCTACCTCTTGAGTGCTAGAATTAAAGGGGTGCCTCTATGCCCAGCTTTATATTTTAATATGGCACTTTCTAGGGCAGCGAAGGTTATCAATGCAAAAAGCTGGGCCAGCGTTACTCAGAGACACAGCCCTGGAACATGGTAAATGCTCATTTCAGGTCTCAGACAGGGCCTCATGCTGACTGGCTAAAGCCCAGCCTTGAAGGAGGAAGAGGAGGAAGAAGAAGAGGAGGGGGGAGGAGGAAGAGGAGGAAGAGGAGGAAGAGGAGGAGGAGGAAGAGGAGGAGGAGGAGGAGGAGGAGGAGGAGGAAGAGGAGGAGGAGGAGGAAGAGGAGGAGGAGGAAGAGGAAGAGGAGGAAGAAAGTGGGGTGAGTCCTAGTGGTTGACGTTCTCAGGGAACCCAGCTTCCTGGCCTGGCACAGGGTGCCATGGTGAGCCTAGCAGTGAGTTTACACGGATGGCCTCTGAACACAGAAAGTCTCTTGACCTTCTGTCCCAGGACCAGGCTCTCTGGCTGAGTCCTATTCACTCTTCTCTCTTTGATTCACACAGTGGCTCAGTCTCACCAGATCCTGTTAATCTAAGTCAACTCAACTGAGAAATCTCTCTCTGGTTTCCACGAATGCAGATTCCTTGTCCCCCCAGCTCTGCAGCCCCAGCTCCAGCCCTATCCCAAACTCTTGAACTCTGGAGTTTGCATCCTCTGAAGTGTCCCCACTGACTGAGAGACTTGGGGCAGGCCAGGTGCCAGCAATAAACAGGAACTATTGGTTCTCTGAGCTCCTAAATGGGGCAGCAGTGCCCCCTGGTGGGTACAGCTGAAGCATTCCCCTCCACAGCCACTCACTAGGAGGGAAGGGAAGGGAGTCCCAGTCCTCCAGGGCCCTACAGGTGAGTAGAAGTACCCACCGGGCCGTCCCTCCCACCCTCCATCTGCTCGTGTGGGTGCTTCCTCATCATGTCATTTGGCTCTGCCTTTGTCCAGGCTGAGTGTGCAGAGGCTGTGAGGGACGGTCCATTTCAAAAAGCCCTAAGTCTGCACATTCTACCTGCCTTGTCTATTATGAAAATGTTTCCTTCTGTGAGTCTTAGAAACCTGATGTTCCAGAAAGAGGCCACGAGCACTGTGGCTCCCTGGCTCTCTGCAGCCCCCTTCCAAGCACCTGTACCTTCTGAGGAGGAAGGACAACGAGTGTGAACTGTCGTCACCCACATCATGCTTTCAGGTTCATCGCATGGTTCCCTCCCACCACCCCCACATCCTCTCCACCCCATAGATCAGGACACCACCTCCTCAGCTGGATCGTTATAAACCCTTCTTTAATAGTTGACTTCAGAGATGAGTGTATGGAACCCCTCCCCCACCCTGCAAGGCACAGCCTCACCCACCCTTAGCCCAGGGGACAGGGGACAGCTGCCAAGAAACACCAGTCCGGATCCTCCTTCTCTCATCCAGATAACTCAGGACCTTGTGCTGGACCTGAGGGACCCATGTCCCTAAGCTGTCAGGTCTCTCACCGAGAAAGAGCTCACTGGAGGCTACTTGGGCCAGTCCCCTAGGCAGCTCCTCAGTTCAGTTCCCTGCTGAACTGAGCTTGGGGGGAGTGTTCCAAGTGTGTGGAAGAACTGCCTACCATGTCTCCCACAGAAACATGGAAAACCCATGAAGAAAGTGTCACAGTGGGGGAAATCCCACTAACTTTTCTCTGGGCAGCCGTGGGTGCTACACCCACCCTCCCTGGTTTTTAATACAATATAATATGACTTCGGGGTGGAGACCCAGCTATCCTGTGTACAGTAATACTGGGAGCTATTTCAAGCTGTTAAAATATCCCAGGCAGTAGAGGAAGAGCCACAGGACAGCCAGGGGAAGGGCCCAGGCCCAGAAAGTCCCAATACAACCTTCCCAGGATGCACCAGAGGCCTCAGTGGTGGATGGAGCATGGCCCATGTGGGAAAAGCTAGATAGGCCCTGTGGGAGGCTGAGGGTGGAGAAACACAGGACAGTGGGGACGTCAGCAGTCTCAGTACTTGGGGACCTTGCTGTAGTCTTCAGAATGAATGTACCGGCACAAACATATGGACAGGAACAACCCCAGCAGCTGTGAAGGACAGATCAAAGTCAGGATGGCCGGCCCAGGTTCCAGAACCCTGCCATCCAGCTCCACACTGGGCTCCAGTCACAGCCATCCTGACAAGCCAGACGAGCTGCTGAAGGAGGCCCAGAGAGGGACAGTGCCCAATCTGAAGGCACACAGCCAGATGGGCTGAGGTCAGGGCAGCTCTAGAAGCACACGGACCACTCAGCTCACAGGAAAGCAGCAATGCAAGGGCAGTGGGAGAGGGGTATACAAGAACCCAGGGGAAGGCTGGACGGGAGAGAGGGACAGACCTCAATGACAGCAACACCGGCACACACACCCAGAAGGATGCCGAAGTTCTCCTGCAGCCATGCCTGCGCCTTCTCCATGCAACCCTGTGGAAAAACTCCCATCAGCCACTGTGCACAGCTGCAGCGGGCCTTCCCAGGACTGTCTCGTGAGCAGACCCTTCATGCACCTGTAGATGATGGTGTGAGCAGATCGGGAGGAGGGGACTAAGGAGGGAAGGAGGCCTGAGTGACAGCACGGGCACATCCAGGAGCTGGAACACCTGCCCCTCTGAGGGTGATAGAGTCTAGCTCCTGGCTACCAGCCCCACACATACCTCTCGGTTCACAGGCCAATCATTAGGGTTGTTTGTGCCCAGAGTGCCATTGTTGGACTCGCAGAATCCTTTCTTCACAATGAGCTGGTTGTCCTCTTCCTTCATCTTCTCACAGGAGCATGGGTAAGTGGTCTTGGTGAAATTCATGAGCTCCAAGTTCTCTGTCCAGTTGTCGGAGTTGACCCAGCCACAGCACTTCACCTGCTCAGTGGGGACAGGTTACTCAATCGGCCACTCAGCCCACTTCCAGGTGGAGACTCAGACTGGCCACTTCTGTGCCCCCCTGGGGTGCTGGAGATGCACATCACCCATGGCTGAACTTCAGTGCTGTGCATCAGAAGGGACTTCTAGAGGCCCCTGAGAAACTTACAAAGTACCAACACGGTGGAGAGCCAGAACTGGAAGATGTTAGCATATGCATAGAGTGGGGAGGCGAGTTCAAGTGAAAGACCAGTCAGCACCGATTTATGGAAGTCATGCAAGGCTGTCAGGTGGCAAAGGCTGAGCAGGGGCTCTGGGGCCAAGTGCTGGGTTCAAATCCCAGTTCTGCCACTTCAAGCTGAGATGAGCTTTCCATAAATGAAGAATAGGAACTAAGGTCCCTAATAGGGTGAGATAGACAATGTGCCACATGGGTCCAGAGAGCCCAGTGACTGACCAGTCAAGGTCAAGGCTACCTGCCATTGTTGAGCACCAGCACCTGAGATCTGGGGCAGAGCTTCCTGGTCACCAAAGTGAGAAAAGAGACAAGATCAATTCCACTATTTCCAAAGACAACGTGTTCTATCTAGAGGGCAGAAACGCTTTTTGGGATGGAAGCTAACACTGCTCTCTGTAGGTTCCTTGGGAAATCAAATCACCTGGGTGGGGGTGGGGCTGAGCCATCTCCTGTGCCCAAGCTCTCATCTGCAACAGCCAGAAGGGGGCGCTCCAAGCATGTGTAGGGAAGCTGAGCTCCAGGCTATTCCCCCAGCTGGCAAGAGCTCTGACAGAAAGGCAGAAGGGTAGGTAACTCAGGCTCTGCCCCAGTGAGTGGACAGGCAGCCCTCACTTGTTCTGTGACACCAGGAAGGGACAACCTTTCCAGGGCCAACAAAGAAGAGGTAGCGCAAGACTGTGCTTAGGGGCCAAGAGCACTTGTGTCCTGTCTCCAAGGGTAACGCAGCCACACCACATCACTGTCGCTCAGACCCAAGATGAGCCACCTTATCACCAGCAGCTGTCCTCACCTGTGTCTGCACGTAGTCCCAAGCCTCCTCACGGCTGCTGCTGGCATTGTAGCTGTAGTTCCGAATGATGTCCATCACCGTGTTCCCCATCTCCTGCTTCAGCTGCAGAGGGAGTACGAGGTCATTGCTGGACTTGAACGTGGGCCTCAGGGCTGCTCATGCTCACCCGCTGCTTCCTCCACCACAGCAATCCCAGGCCATGCTCATGGCTGCAGAATCTCTAGTGCCCATTCACTCAGTGGCAACCCCATTAGCCACGGCCTACCCTTCACTAGGCATTTTTCCTTTCGATGCTGAAAAGCCTCCCGTGGCATCCCACAACTTTCAAGAGACATGTCAATGTCCTCTTGGGACTTACAAAGTCCCACGCCGTTTGCCCAGCTCTTCCCAGCCCTGATTCCCTGCTCTTTTGTCCTGTGCTCCATTACACAAGGCCTCTTATGCCTCTGTGCTGTTCCTGCTGCTCAGAATGCTGTCCCCCTGGATTTGAACATGGCTAGCTCCCCTGTCAAACTTCATCTCCTCAGAAAGGCCTTGTGGCCGCTCTACAGAACATTGTTTCTCCTACCCCTCTGTCGCCTGCCTTCCCCTAGCCATCCTTGTCCAGGACTAAATGATGGTGCCATAGCCCATTCGCTATTTGAGCTTAGGGTCTCTTTTCCCACCTGGGGTGTGGGTGTTGGCTGGGGGCAGTTAGGTGTGGGTACAGATAAGAAACATACTTTCCCCATGGTTAATTATCACAGAGGCTGGGCATAAGACCCATCTCCTAAGGACAGAGAAAATAAGAGGCAGAGCATGTCCAATTTCTTGCTTTTGAGGAATGGGCTACAGTCTCTCAGGAAAGCTCTGAGACTGCAGGCAAGCAGTCCAGGAACCCCAACCAGAAGACCACCTCAGCCTCAGCCATGTGACCAAGCTGGCCTTCCCCACAGCCAGTGGCACATGAGGCTGAGACCCTCATAACTGTTAGAGGAGCAGGGTGAAGATCTGTGGGGGCCTTCATGGCTGCCCTCCATGGTTGCCCTCCCTGGGACTTCACAGTCCATATCCTGACTAGTAGTAGGAGTCCCCACCAGCTGGGGAATCCTGTGCTACCCAGTATGAGGAAGCCCAGGGGCGTGAGGCAGGGGAGGGCTTCAGAGAACAGAGGCCACGGCCTCATAGCTTCTCACCAACAGCCAGCTGTGAGGAAGGGAAAGATCTGTAGCTAGCCCCAGAGAGAGATGAGACCCACAAAGGTGGGAACATGGCCTCCAAGGCAGTTCCTGCTGACCTCCCTCTAACACACAGCCTAGACAAGCTGGCCGCCATCCCCTGCTTACCCACATGAGAAACAGAAAGATCACTGTGTACAGGAAGGCCACATACTTGCCTCTATTCCTGACATAACCATGTTCTCCAGATTCAGGATGTTCTTCCCCAGCCTCCCAAGGGAACCTTGAGTGGTGCACCCAGGATGTCCACCTCCTCCAGCTGGGCCAACAATCTGGGCTCCTAGCTACTTCCCTGCTCAGCCTGGGGTGGGCTTGGGTGTGGCTCAATTAGTACAGAACTTGCCTAGATCAACTTGGGGTCAGTGTCTAGCACTACATACACTGGGCATGGCGGCACACCCCTGTAATCCAGCACCTCACAACTCAGCAGGTGGGGGAAGGGTGAAAAGTTTAATGTCATCTTTGGCTATATAGGCATCATGAGACCAGCCTAGACTACATGAGACCCTGACTGAAAAACAAACCAAAAACACCTACGCCAACAAAACCCAGGCAGAGATAAAGCAAAGAAAAAGCACCATAGACTTACAGCGTCCAAATCTTTCCAATCCACAGCTCAACAGTGGCTGACTTTCACAGAAGGCCCTTACCGAGATATTTCAACTGACCCTCCCACCTGACCTGTGGCCTAGGGACTGGCCCTGTTCCCTCACCACAGGCCTAGAGAGACTTGTGAACTTAGCCAGGCCACACAGCCATGTGTGAGAACTGAAGCTTGGACCTGAGCTTGTCTGCTCCCAGAACTCAGACCACCATCCGTCATCCACCTGCAAAGCTTCCATCAGAAGAATTTTAACTGGGGCCAGAGAAGCTCCTGAGGTTTGCACACCCCACAACTGGGCTGTCTGCCTGCAGGTCTTGGATCTGGCTGTCCTGACCATCTGGGCCTAGCTTCTAGTCTCTAGTAAGCAGATAATCCCCAGGCCTTGAAGACACATCTCCCCATCACTTCCACATCCGCCCCTGGTAGTCGGTCCCCCTTTTGTAGCCACAGGGTTCTGTATTTTCCCAGTGTGGTTGTCATGGCAGCCGACTTCCCTACCTCCTCCACAACAGATACCAACAGGTGATAGAGGCCCTGGGTGATTTCCACCAGGGTGGGTGATTTCCATGGAAATCACTCAGCATCCTGTAGTCCAGGATGTGGCTGACACAGCTGGGGGCAGAGACTCAGGCTGCCACTTGGTGCTGTACAGCCATGTATGTGGGCCTCTGTGCTGGGGAAATGGGTTGACAGGCTCCCTGAGGAACAAGCCACCTGAGGGGAAGGCCAACAGAGGAGTGGAGCCAGTAGTTGAGAGGGGCTGAGTTCTATCAAAGCTTTATAGACTGAGATTCATGACTGATTAGGGGTCTCTTTGTCCCCTTGGTCAGTCCCTGGGGTGGTGTCAACCCGACCACCCTCCCAAACTTGTCAAATTATCCCTCCTAAAGAGACCTCAAAAGGCAATGTCCCTGGCTCACATCTTCCCAAGGCATCAGACTAACCACAGGCCACCTAAGAGTCAGAGCCCATATGACTCCACAGGTCCCCCACTTCTTAGGAGAGCAAGCCTCCTGGTCACACAGCCAGCCAGCAGCAGATTCCATAACCCAGACCTGTGCAGCTTCCAGGATCCTGGAGGCCCCCGCTGGTCAGTCCCCACCTCACCCGAGACTGTCCTCTCCCAAAGCCTACACTGTTCTTTTCCCGATTGAGCGAATTCAGTGTGGGAATGGCCCAGGACCTTCAAGGGCAGCACAGCAGCCAACTTAAGACTCTTTCCTACACTTTCCTGTCCTCTGCTTAAATGCTTCCTGTCATGGGGAGTGCAGAACCCCGCAAAAGCATGCCACAGGGTGGGGTCTTTCAATGCAAGCAGCTCACCACAGCTTATTAGTCCTGTCTCATTGGTAGTGGTCCCTTTAAGTCCTAGCTTAGAGCAATTAAGTCATTTCCTGGGCCAAAGATTGCTGATGCCTTCTGCCCTCCTTTCCGCAGTCCCTCCGCAGGTTCCGCAGGGCAGGGCAGTGCACAGTCTTCTCTAAAGTGTCAGAACAGCCAAGCACTGCTCCCTGGGGTCCCACTGAAGATGCTGCCTGATGCTCCTCTAAGAGCTTTCTAGGAATGAGGTCCTCTGCTTGGGGCCATGGGCAAGGCATGGCACCTCTAATCACCACCCTGAGTGATTCTAGAAGCCCACTGCTCCACAGTCTACAGGAGTGTGTCATGCACCCAGCCACCACAGGCTGACAGTAAGTTTGTATCCCTGTGCAGAGCCAGGCTCTAGGGCTCTTGGCTCCCTGGAGAGACTCCACCCACATTTCTATGACCCTGGGCAACCAACAGCCAGCTGCCTTTTCTCTTCACAGCTGGGAAGAAAGGGCCATCTGTCCTATGACTGAGACACTCCGTCCCAAAAGATCAAACCATTCACAGGAAAGGTTTTGTCTCTGGGAACCTGGCCTACCACCTCTGCCACACAGGCCTGAGCACACTCGTAACTTCAGGCTTTCTGGAGCTGGGAGGGGTCCAGCTCCCTTAACACCATCTCTGGAGCAATGTGCCCTCACCCTACCCCCATTCTAAGCAGGTTATAGCTCCAGGCCCTGCACTCCAACCCAATCCAGGTTCTTAATACCTCTGTACAGGTTAATGGGAAGCTAGCACGCGGCTGTCATTTTGCAGCCAAACCAGTCTGTCAACAAGGAAGCAAGAGACCTCCTTTCTTTCCTGACCCCCACACTCTCTGCTGCCCTAGGAAGGATCAGCAGAATCCTTCCTAGACATCTACACACCTCAGAGGATGTGTATAACTTCACCCAAGCCACACAGCAGCCAGCACCAGAGCTTGCCAAGGAGCAGGACCCCTGAATGCCAGACCTGGTTTCTGCTCCCATCACTGACTGGGTGAATGCACAGCAGCCAGCAGCCCATGGATGACAACTGTACCCCGAGTCCCTGTGACTGCACCCTGAGTCCTGCTCACTCAGCCTGGCCTATCCTAACACTGACCAAGGTAGGTACAGCTCCCCACTCTGCTTACCTGTTCACCCAGGTCCAGCAAAAGTCTCCAGAGCAGTGATGCCACAATGCCTGCTGACCAGCTAAGGGCCCTGGGCCTTGCACCCTCTACCTTTCCACTGTTCACACGGCACTGGGAGGAGGGCCTTTGGGGGTTCTGATGCCTAAAAGCATTCAGATCTTATAGAGGGACTGGGAAGGCTGAGGATGTGGCTTGGTGACTCAGTGCTTCCCTGGCATAAACAAAGCCCTGGGTCTCATCCCCAGACTGAACAATACTTGAGGGTGGGGGTTGGGGAATGAGGAGTGGTAATGACTGTACTCCTGGCACTTGGGAGGGTCAGTAAGAAGTATCCTAAGTTCTGAACCCTAGTCTCAGAACAACCAGAAAAGGTTGGTGACATCACAGCCCAGGGTCTGGGGTGTGATTATACATACTGACTTTCCCAGGGACACTATCTATGGAGCACAGGGGGTCTGATGTCCTGCTTGTGGGCTACACTGTCACTGAGTGGCTGCAGCTGCTGTCTCAGAGGACATTTCTGCTAGAGAGACACACAAGGTAGAGTGGCCTAAAGCATCACTCCACAGTAGAGGAAGCTGAGGCAGAAAGAGAGTCTCAGAACCAACAGAAGGTCTCTTTCTCTGCCCTGAGAAACCCTGCCCGCCCCCCTTCCCCCTCCAAGCTGAGCCTGTCTGCAGGAATAAACATCACCAAGGGATGTTTAGTCTCCTGCTGGGATTTACAAAGTGCCTGGGGGGTGTGGATTATGTTCCTTCCAATTCGGGGGTGAAGGGGCAGAACCTCACCCAGCACAGGGGATCCCCCATTCTGTGCAGGAAGGAGTGGGGTGTGGAGCCTGAGGTAGTCCGGTGGCAGAGGAAGCCCTATGGGGCACACAGCATAGGAAAGAGGAAAAGCCTGACTCTTCAGCTAGTCCTGACAGGGGCTGGACGCACCCAGAGGCTGGATCATGAGCTTCTAGCACAGACAAGCAGCAGCAAGCAGAAAGACCCTGGGGAAATCACTCTGAGGCTGCTGAGTGTGTGACTATGGCCAAAATCATTTGGCTCTGTGAGTTTCCATTTCTTAAATGGAAAACGTAAATCTAAAATAGGTTCTGTTCAATCTTGGCCCCGGATATGGGGTTGATGCCAACCCAGAGGATGCTGCTGTCCTCACCAAGGGGATGGTGGCTCCACTAGGGGTAGGGGCGGGGGTGGCTCAGACCACCTGCAAAGGCCACCAGCTTCCTACCTAATGACATTGCAATGTACTCCAACTGCTGAGTCTCCAGAAAAGCCACAAGGGAGAAATGAGTACCTGACCCTACACCCTGCTAGGTAAGGAGTTTCCCTCCCGTAACCACGGGCTTCCTGCCTGACGTCCAGGCAAGCTTCCTTTCATCTAGTGACTCCACAATTTCCTCTTTTGCATTGGCCACCTGGAGGCTCAGGGCTCAGATCAGCCCTCAGCTGTCATGGTTCAGCTATCATGGTGGCTCTGCTCCTGGTGCAGGATCTTTTCTCATTTTGATTGCAGCCCAGCTCACCTGGAGAACAGGCTGGGTGTGTGCATTACAAACCATGGCAGACTGAGGTAAGGAACCACTACAGCCAATGTTTTATCAGCATGACCTGGGTTCTCATCCTGCCTCTGCTGCTCACTGGCTGTGTGAACATGAGTAAGTTGTTTAACCTCTCTGTGCTTCAGTACCCACATCTGAAAATGAGATTCCTTCCATCTCCATCCAATCTCCTGCATGGTTCTAAGAAATGACCAAGCTTGGCGTGTGAATAGCTCAGCACCAGGCTACTCAGTTCTTCCAAGGGCTGGCTGATGTTGGACCAAAGTTCTCAGCTTCCAAGAGGGACCTATGGCTACACAGCAAGCCCTTGCCCCATGCTTCGTGGCAGGATGGGATATAGGCCTCAGGGCCCGGCTCAGCCCCAGTGGGGCCTCTGAAGGCAGCAGGGGAGCCTGGGCCTCCCTGATTCCTCCAACAGCAAGATGAAGGCCTGGGTATGATCCTGCCTCTCATGTGACTGGGCTGGTGACTACTGAAGCCATGGGTGTGACAGGGTGAGCACTGAGCTTGGTCTGTGGCTTGTGTGGACCCAGCAACAGAGACACTGGGGTCCGGGTGACTGTGACCAATGCTCTTCCTGAGCGTCCACTTCTTCAGACGTGCTGGAACACACCTATAATCCCAGCATTCAGGAAGCAGAGGCAATGGATCTCTGAGGTCTTGACCAGCCTGGGCTACATAATGAGCCCCTGTCTCAATAAAAAGCATTTGTTTGTCCCCTGTCCACATGGAACTTGGCCTGCAAGGCTACTGTCCAGAGCTCATGTGTGAAGCTTCTAGATGGTGCCAGTACACACAGCAGGTGCTTCTAGCCACAGTGGTACAGATGCTGTGCCTGGTGCTGTGGCAGCCATCCTGTGAGCATGAGGTGCCATGCTACGGAAACTCCATCCCAGTGTGAGGGTTAGTCAGTCTCCACAAGTAGACTTGTGGAGAAATCAGCAGCAAACATCCTTTGCCTTAAGCTGCAGTAAGTCTGACTTTCCACCCTGAGAGCTGAACATTTATTTGCTTACAAAGGACTGATGTCTGTATCATCAGATTCCTCCCTGGGCTCATCTGTGGCACAGTGGTAGCATATGACACACACTCAAGAGCTTTAATGACAAAAAATTGCCTCGCATGTATCAGCTGCTCACCTAGCCATGCACTGGTGGTTCCCAGAGACCTTGTTTACTGAGGGTTACTCAGGCTCAGAGAGGGAAGTGGTCAGTCTAAGGTAGCACAGCAATCTGTTTCCATCCCAAGCTCTAGTCCTCTCTACTGGTTCCACTTTCAATCACAAGGGCCACAAGGGCCACTTCCCACCCCATGGGCAGAGGGCCAACCCTGCCTGACCATTAGGGGAGACAAGTCTGGCTGGCCACTCTCGCCACCTTGGACACCTTGATGTCCTTGTGCAGGGGGCTTTCCATGACCCCCTGGGCTGTCTGTGACAACTGAACGGCTTCCTGCCTGCCCCCAAGGAACCTGCCTCAGAGGACCTCACCTGCTGGAAGCAGGAAGAAGGGCGCTTACCTTGTCGGCATTGAAGTAGAAGAGGACCCCTACGGTCACCTGTGCGATGAGGATCAGCAGAAGGAAGACAAAGTACTGGGGACAAAGGTGCAGAGTCAGCTTTGGGCCCTCGGGTGTCTGCCCACCCCAGGAAGAACTCCCTACCCTAGGGATCTGGGCCAGCACAGGTTCAGGGCCCTGACTCACCAGACCCAGAAGGCAGCGAACCTCATTGACAGCACCAATACAGCCCAGGAAGCCCATCACCATGGTGATGGCGCCCACACCGATGAAGACGTATGCCCCCACCTGCAGTGAGCTGGACGAGGTTTCTAAAAGAGAAGGACATGCACCCAGTGAGCCGTGAACCACAGGACAAAGGCAGTCTGGGTCCAGGTCTACTGTCTGACTCCCCACAGCTGGGGTTGGGGCAGTCATGTTCCTACCCTCACTCCGTCCTGGGTGCGCCACTCCCATCCAGCCAAGGGCTCTTATTCCTCCTTTTGTTCTCTACACCTCTCATCTGATATTCCCTGAGATTAAATGCAGGAGGGTGGGGCTGGGTTCTATTTCCTAGGGTGGTCCTTCTGGTGCCTCTAACTCCCAAATGGCTAAGATTACAGGTGTGTAACCTCTGTGCTTCACACAGAAGTGAGACTCTATGGCCTCAGTCTCATGACGTACACTCTGTCATCCCTATTTTGTATGTGAAGCAGTACAGAGAGGTAAAGTAACCTGCTGAGGACCACACAGCTGGCAGGCAGCAGATCTGTGATGACTGACACCCCTCCCCCAAACTCCCAGATCCAGAGCTCCCTCTTAACCAAGCCTCTCTGCCTATTTTTCTGAAGATTCCACCATGAGGGACACAGGAGTCATGTGGTGCAAGGGCCAAGAACTGGGCTCCCATCTTCCCCCTTACCTTCTGTGTGCCCTCAGGCAGGTTACCCCACCTCCTTATACTTAGGGTTTTCTCCTCTGTAAAGTGGGATGATGATGGAGGGAAGAGTGGAGCCCAGTACCAGGGGCTCACAAGGTGCCTAGATAAGAGGCAGTTATGGCATACAGCAAGCCAGGGGCCCTGGGTCCCATTCTGACCCTACCTTGCAAACAGTACCTCAAACAGCCTCAGTTTTCCACTTGCCTGGGGAAGGTATTATGACCTAGATTTTTGTTTTGTTTTTATGAAATCAAGCTTCACCCTATAGCCCATGCTGGCCTAGCTATCAGTGCAGTTCACCTATTCCAGCCTCACGGAAGTGTGTTCCTGGGCCCTGGGTACCTGGAGCGCCTAGAGGCTGCTGTAAACACAGAACAATCACTGTAGGTGGGTGTGTGATGGGTGTGACCCGGGCCTGGAATTTACAGGGCCCTTAAAGCTTGCCTGCACAGGGCAGGGTGCAGGCAGGAATGAGGGGGAATGAGGGAGGCAGACTTTGCACCCTGGCACAGTGCCTGCTGGACGTCGGCTGGACCCATCAAGCCAGAGACAGTTCTAAGGCAGGCTTGTTTGTCCCTGTCGGAGGGCACTGGAGTATCAGGGTGGGCACAGAAAACCCACCCAACCCTGACCCAGCCCTGAGAGCTCACGGCAGGGTCACCCCTGCTTTATATCCCTGGAACCTGCCCTGAGGACCTGGACAGCAGCTGCAGACCCTTCTCTCTCTGTCCCAGCCAGGTTCTGTCTTATTTAAAGCAAGCAGCTGTCTAAATGGCCAGAGTCCAATCCAGCTGCTTGGGACAGCTGCTAGAAATGAAGAGGGCCAGGGCCTGCCACTCACTGGGGAATGGCTGGCACAGAGTGCTCCTGGCATGTTACTGCACTCCTCCCCACCCAGAACTGGGAGGGGAGGCCAGTCATGAGGGAGGGCCTTCTAAGGGTGGAGGCAAGGAGGTTAGGCCCTATGCCCTCGGTCAGATCATGCTGGTCACCTTTTCTTCTGAAGATCAGAAGAGGTCTTGAATGAAAGCTCACCCTACCCTGTGCTGCATCCAGGATCAGACCTCCTTGGGTTGGGCCTCAAAAATCACTATTCAGGAACTGTGTGAACCTCAACCAGTGTCTTAATGGCTCTGTTCCTTCACTGGTACAATAGGAACAGAACAGGGCTACTGGGTTCAGGGCCTAATGTGCACCTGACTGTCTATCATTCCTGGCTCCCTCCTATGGCTCTCTCAAGTGGGAAGCGACTGCAGCCTGCATTTCACTGTGCACTCAAATGCGGGAACAGAGGATGTGAGACACTTTTCTGAGGGTAAAGAGAATGAGTCCCTCCACCCCCATCCCAGTCACCCAAGGATCTGCAGACAATGGTGGCTTTGTCTCTGAGCAGGAATTTGTCCTGGAACCCTGGCAAGGGTCCCCTGTGCAGCAATCAGCAACAGGAGCTGGCCATGTCTCTCCCCTCAAGGCAGGCTGTCTATGGGGCAGGGGTTGGCTTACGTAGGACGGAAATGAAGCTGCTCTTGTCTGCAAGAATCCATACCCCAAAGCCCAGGATCACAGCACCCAGGATCTGCAAGGAAAGAGGTGGTCAGCGGAAGCCCAGGAACAGGTGGATCAGAAAGCTGCCCGAGTCCCAAGCAACAGAGGGAAGGGTAGGAGGACACAGATGTTACCTCCGTCCTGAGAATGCCCAGGGAACCCCTCTGACCCCCATGTACACACATGTACACACACACAAACACACACACACACACACACACACACACATACACATTTACTGCCCCCACTGGTGCCCTTCTTCCTGTGAACTAAAGTTTCTAGAAAAAAAAAAGCCACACTGAGCTGAAGTGCCTCCAAGTTTAATTAAGCTGTGAGAACCATGGCTGTGGAGAGTTGGAATGTTACAGGTTGAGAGTAAATTACTGTGTTGTCTTTAGACCTCTAAATAGCCCTTTATTGTATACCTTGTGTGTGACATAATATTCTTGTGACTTTTAGGAAAATCTCTTTGGAACATATAAAGACTAGCTTTCACCAACCCAAGTACTAAGAATGTCATCAGATAGCATCTGAGGCCTACAACAGAGATCCCCATCCCTGATTTGCTGTAAGTCATCTACCAGATGTTTCTACCAATCATTTGAAAAGCTTCTTGAGCTCAACTCATGTCTGCTGGTCCAGCCCCACCCCCACCCCACCCAGCTGCCAATCAGCACCCTAAAAGTTCTATGTATAGGAGCCTCTGAATACCAAACCTGGACTGACCTTGGGCACTGTGGAAGATGTTTTAGAATGTAAGGGTAGAAATGGATTGGAATAAAGTTTGGAGATGTGTCCTAGTTAGCAGTGTCAACTTGGCACAGCCTAGAGTCATCTGAAAGGGAAGCTCCTTTGGAGGAATTGCCTAGATCAGATTGGCCTGTGGTCACATGGGGAGGCTGCCTTGGTTGTTAACTGATACAGGAGAGCTCTGCCCACTGTGGGCAGCCCCATTCCCCAGGAAAAGTGTAAGAAAGCTAGGTGAGCATGGTCCTATGAGTGAGCTTGCAAGCAGCATTCCTCTATGCTTCTGCTGCCTTGAGTTAGCACCCTGGATTCCTTCAGTGATAAACTGTGATCTGAAAGTGTAAGGTTAAAAGAACCCTTTCCTCTCCTAAGTTGCTTTTTGTTTGGTCATAGTGTTTATTAGCAAACTTAAACCCCATCCTAATATGCCCATGCACAATTGCAATATGGCCACTGTGTGTACAATATTTCCCATGTCAAGTGTCAAACATGACAGGACATCTAGGGGTGATTTAAAGTGTAGGGGTGGCTGGGGTCCCTATGTGCATGTTCTACATAGTGACCATAGCTGCTCATCTGGACCTGACACTCTTTTGCTGTGAACATTCTAGAAAATGTCTAAATCAAATCAGAATTTGCTTTTTATATCATTAAATAAAGAAATAAATGGAATTTTAAAAAATGTGCTTAAATTTATGATTTTCTTTTCTCTTTTACTACAAAAACCTCCTGAGGGGTTGGAAAGATGGATCAGTGGGTGGGTGAGCCTGCTCTGTAAGGCAGGAACCTAAGTTCAAATCCCCAGCACACACATAAAAGTCTGTGCTGCAACCCCAGCATTTGGAGGCAGCGATAGGGAGATCATGAAAACTCTCCAGCAAGGCAGAGCAGAAACAGCTTTTAACTCAGTTAGAGACCTCTCTCCCCAGCTACATGTGACCACAGCTTGGCTGACCCTCCCTTTCCTTTTCCTTTGAGGTTAGAACCTAGCACTCTACCAACCAAGCCCAAGCCCAGCCTCCCCCTACACTCTCAGTCCCCTCTGGATGTCCTGTCATGCTTGACACTTGACATGGGAATGCTGTACACACGCCATATTGCAGTATCTAAGGGCCAGCGAGCAACAGTGGTCTACACATGCTCGGTAAGGATACTGCAGTTTGGAGATATTTTTGATCTGTCCTGGGTGGAAGTCACAAACACAGAACCCCGTGGCCCTGTGCTGGAGAAGGAACGACTAAGCTCTGTCTCCATCCATTTGTCCTGCCTGGCTGGCTGAACACCTAGACCAACACACAGGCAGTTAGCACCGGCCGTGCCAGTTCCCTGGCCTCTGGTTCTATCACTTAGCCTAGAGAAGCACAGGGGATACTCAGGCCAAACCATCCACCCTTTTCTCGTTTCTACTAGCTCATGGCCCTTTTCCATTGCATCTCCCGAACTGCATAGAAGGTTCTGCCACCTCACCAAGCATGAACCCTGACTCCAAGGCCTGGAATACAACAATAAACATGCAGGACTTAACCTGCAGTCCCTTTCAGCTGGGCCTTGGCCCAGGAGCCTGGGGTCCACCTGCTCTGTCTACATGGGCAGTTGTTCCCTAGAAGCCAGAGGGGAGGGATCCACCTGCCAGGCTAGGAAGAACAGCACCATGCTGTGTGCTCAGCACAGCTGGATTCTGAGGCTGATGCCCTCACTGCAGGGCTTGAGGCCTGGTGGAGCCAGCATGCTGGTCCTAGGTCCTTGCAGAGACCTAGGGTGGGGTATGCCAGGACAGTCTACCTGTGTGTGCATACATGTGTGCACACATATATGAATGTGTATCATGAACACTTCTGTAAGTACCATGTTCTGGGCTAAAGTTTTGAAAGAGAATTTAGAATGATTCTTTTCGAATATTCTAAGTTCCTATAATCCTATGCACTTATAATGTAAAACTTCCCCCTATAAGTAACTCATTTATACTTCAGAGAAACCCCAGCACACGCAGCAAGAATTATCCCTTGCCTCTCAAAGATACTCATGTCTAGACACTATAAAACATGAAACCAGGCGGTGGCAAGTACCTCCTATATAATCTGTCTTAAAACTATTTAGGGTGAACCAGTATGGAGAAGCCACAGCCCTAATAGCGTTCTGGGGCAATGGAAGCCCATCAGGCTGCGCACACCCCCACCACATACAAGCATGCACACACCCATGTGCACACACTCACGTATACAAGAGCATACCAAAGGTTTGGCAACACCAAGGCAGGACTGTTGGTTCCAGGCCAGAGGGGAAGCCTGGGGCCCCAGGAAAACCAGCTCCAGATGTGCCACGGAGCTCACATCTGGGTAGGCCTGCCTGGGGGTGTAGGTGGGGACTTAGTCTGCAGGGGGTTGTGAGGGGAAGAATGTCCCCTGTGGCCTCTGAGAATTCAAGGTGGGGTGTTGGGGGCCTGTTCAAACTGGAACTGTAATAGGCACCGAGCAGGGGGTGTGGTGAGAAGAACAAAGCAGAGAAGCTGAGGGGCTGTCTCCCTCACAGACAGAGGGCTCTGGGGAGGAACTTCTGCTTTGTCAGAGAACCTACTGTGAGAGGTGACTCCATTCCACTATCCCTGACCCTGTTAGCGACAGTGTCCTGGGACCATGGCAGCCACAGCTAGAGCCTGTGGGCTAGAGAGGCCTGGAGCCCTGGGGTCCCATACTTACAAAGAACAGCAAGTTGAAGAGGAAGAGAAAGTACTTGGTGACTTTGACGCAGCCTGCCCCCATCCTGCAGGTCCTGGAGCTCCCTGGGGATAGAGGGAAGAGGAACAGATAAGGGAGACAGGCTAGGGGCTGGCGGAGGGCGCATCAGGCAGAGAACCAGGGCCATCGTCCCCAGTACTCTCAGCACACTCACAAGGAGCAGCTAGCACTGTGCCTGCTTTACATGGTGCTGGGACACGAGGAGGTGGAATGCCTAGCCCAAAGTCACACAGCGAGGAGGTGTGATTCTCTGGTCCAGAGAGATGTTACTACACAGGCAGGAAGACTTTCACCTCCATAATACCAAGCTTGAAGACTCACATGGGGAGACAATGGCAGAAGTTACAGGGCTGAGAAATCAGGGACTGGCTGACAGACCAGACTGAGACTGGGCTAGCTCCCCAGCTTGGTGCACCTCTCTAGGACCAAGGTTAGGACTTTTAGGGATGCTGAGGCTGGAAGGGTCTTGGCTTCTCACAAAGGGAACAAATATGTATCACAAAGTATCGACAAATGCAGAGAAACACAAACATCAGTCATAGAATCTTACTCCTGTTGCCCCATAGCAACTGCCGCTATCTTAAATGGCTACTTCCTGAGTGTGCTTTGTAGCAAAACATGTATTCATGCCAGGGAGGGGGTTTTGCATAATCTCTGCAAGACAGCATTCGTTCAAAACGCAAAAACACAATCTTCGATGTCTCATAGGAGTCTATGCTATTCATAGTTAGGGGTCATACATTCCTCCCAAAAATTCACATGTAGGTAGCAGTTTCGAATTTGGTTGGGGGAGGTTTACAGATCCTAGGAAAATCATTCAAGAGTTCCCTTGATGCTTCAGTGCAACCCCTAGCCCATGATCACGTGATGGGCAGTCTACACTGGGATGCCCAGGTTGTTGTCTAATGTTCACAGTGGTCACCCTGACCCAAGCCACACTTCTGAAGTGACAGAAGTCAGTGTGAGGCATCATGCCCCTCCACAGCAAAGCCCCCCCCCCCCAACTCCCTGGGAGCTAGAGGGCTCAGCTAGAGGCAGGAAGTTGGCCTCCCTCTCTTCCCCAAAGCCAGACAGGACCCATGGGATGCAGGGAGCCAGCGCCAAGCAGCTGGGCTGGGACAGCTGGGCTGGGACAGCTGCATGGGTAGCCAGGCTAGGGCGTGGGGCAGCATAGGCCCTGACTGAGTTCCTGCAGTCCGGGGGAGGGAGAGGAGGGGACCCAGGCTAGAAGGAAAGAGGAGTGGAGGCTGCTCACACCCTTTCTCTCCGGAATCTCCATGTACACACATGGGTCCCCACTCTTGTCTGGATCTGTTCACACTCTACCCTCCCTGCTGAGTGGAGCCCCTCTTCTTCCCCTGCACACTTACAGAGACTGGAGATGGGACTGGCCTAAGGGAAAGGCACGTGGTCCCCCAAGAGAACCCCCTCAGCCTTGTGACACCTCTGTTAACGGAAGGTTTAGATGCCCTTTTGAAAGGGCAGCTTCGGGCACAGCTTGAAGCAACACCATCCAGGGAACGGAAAGACTGCTTGAGGGTGGGGATCTCCCATCTCAGGTGGCGCATGCTGTGGCAAGTAATGCTCACAGGGACTTAGGGACTCTAGGGAAGGTGAGAGGAAATGGTTGTTCCATCGACTGAGACGTCAGGCCCGGGTGTGGGAACTGCAGAGGAGCAGGAACCTTCCATTGTGAGGTGCTTCTGGTCTCAGCAGCTCCCACACAGTCTCTGCAAGAGGAAAAACAAACTTTGCACGCTTCAGAGAGCTGGAGTCTGAGATGCCACAGCCCAGGCCTGGCCCAGGGAAGGTCTGCCTGGACACTACAAGGGCAGTTATTGTTTCTCCTCCCCCGAGCCTCCCAGGACAGCCTGCCACCTCCACAAACATGCTATAAACTGCAGGATAAACAATCCAAGAGGAAAGCTAGCTCGCTGAGCAAGGAGCTGTTCTCATATATCAGGGACTGCTTTGCTCAGGCCTGTCTATGTTTCCTTCCCAGCACGTTCCTAGGAACAGCTGGGCCCGGGCAGGCCAGAGACATTCCTTCCTCCACAGGAAAAATGTAATGTTCTTGTGTTCAGAAAGCTAAGTGTCAGGAGCTGGTACCCACTGCCTGTTAGGACACTGCTGGTGGGCCCCCCTGAGGCAGGTCTGTGGTGCAATTCCAGAGTCTAGATTGTCTTCTGTACTGTTTGGCTCTCATATTTTATAGGTAGGTGGGGTCTCCAGGACAGGCTTCCAGGGAATAAGAGTGAGATCCAAACAATGGGGCCTGTGAAGGGACAAGGAGTGGCCACAATAAATAGCACCTGTTATGGACAGCTACCCTTGGTTCTCATGCCCTTTAATCCTCCCAACAAGCCCTGCAGGGCCTAGATCAGGCAAGCTGTGACTGGCCCAACGCCCAGGACTGAGTGAGAACTGAGCTCCTCCCACTGAGAAGCGCTCCCTTGGGGAGGAATCCACTAGAGAATTAGTTCTCACACTCAAAGCATCCACCTGCCTCTACCTCTGGGCATTAAAGGTGTAAGTCTACACAGCGATTTCCAAGCTAGCCAGAACGGCTTCTCTCCCTGAAACAACCAAAATAAAAACAAGAACACTACAAAACACAAAAATGCACAGTTCCATGTATGACAGACTTCTCACAAGCAAATCCGGAATGTGTGGACAGGGCAGCTGGGCTAATACCAGTGACCACCATAATAGTGGCGAGCCTGGCTGAGAACTGCCCTGTGTCTCATTAGCCCATTGTGGAGTCACATCACCATCAGAAGGTCTCTTCAGGCCCAGGCAGAGCTTGAACCAAAACACCAGCACTTTTGAAACTCCGTGCAGAGTAGAAAGCTGTGGGGCGCTGAGAGCCTCCTCCCTCTCCAGACATTCACCCAGAGGACATGGTCTCTACTTCAGGTGCCTGCCTCTGCCACCCACCACCTGGGCAGAGCTGCTTGGCCTCTTTTTCAATAGCTCTACCTCTGCCTTTAGAGCTGGTCCAGGTCTGACTGCTACCCTACGGGACACAAATGATCATTCAGGTGGTGAAGATCCAGGGTTGCTACTCGAAGGAGCTCTAGTTGGGAGACCAGGAGGAGACCTCAGGCTTGGAAACACAGGGCCACCCCAGGCAGGAGGCTGGCTGGCACTCCCCAGTATTGAGGCTGGCCTATTACACATTAAGCTAAATCTTTCAGCTCTCTTCAAATAAACTGAGACCCAAAGGAGTAAAGGGCCAAGGCCAAGGTCTCCAAAAGCAGACAGGCAAGGACAGAATTCACTTTGGAGGCAGTGGGTTCCTATCCTGAAACAAGAGCCAGGCAGTGCCTGATTGGCAGGCAGCTCAACCAATTGGGATTTGGGAACCACCTTAGAAGAATAGAAACTGAGCAGCAGCTTTGGAGCAGAGGGTGTTGGGTGGCCCCAGCATAGCTGTCCCAGGTCCAGGCACAGGTCTTTGTGCCTGTGCAGCAGGCAGCAGAGCAAGATCATTCCCTATACTGTGCACAAGACAGGCTAGAGTCTCCATAAGAAAAGACAAGCCATTCAGCTCTGGCTGGAGACATGAGCATGTGGCCTCATGATGGGAAGTAGCACCGCTTTAGAGAGTCCACAATCACCATCAGACCTAGAGAAGACCCCAACATCTTGTTATGGTGGCACAGGGTTCTAACTGGACATGTCTTGCCATCTGAAAGGAGAAGCTGCAGATGTTGCCCAGCAGACAGGAATAAGGGTCGGTGGCAGGCAAGGCCTGACCAGTCCCTGCCTATTCCCCTAACAGCTGGGCTCTAAGTGCAGACTGACTACTTTAAAATAGTTAAAAGAAAAAAAAGTCTATAGTTTAATTGGTAGAGTGCTTACCTAGAGCATCAGCGACACAGCAAGTTTGAGACTAGCCTGAACTTGCAGAGATCATGTCTCAACAGAACAAAAAGAAAAACAAAACAAAACGACACAAAAACCCAACAGACATTTTGCAGTACACAAAAATGACATGAAATTCAAATTCACACCCACCAGCTCAGGACATAATCTCTGGTCCAGTCTGGCCAGGAGATCAAAGCAAGGGTCTGTAGGAGGCAGAAAGGGGCATGACTGGCCTTAGTTGAGATCTTAGATAGGAAAGGAGCAGCAGGCTGGGGCCAGGGCCCGATCACTCCTGGGAGAGGACAGGCCGGGTCCCTGGGTGAAAGTTCAGATCCAGGCTCTGCCATGGGGAGGAGCTTCCTGGGGTGGGCTCCCCTCTGTACAGTGGGCCCCTCATGGCATGCCTGACAGGAAAAAAGGAAGTCAGGGTCTGGCGGCCCTGGGGCTGGCACTCTGGATACCAGGAATAGACTCTGTAGCACCAACTGATACAATCCTAGCAGAAGTCGGGGTGAAAGTTGCTTCTCAAATGGACTGCGCTCATAGCACACCCCTGGATTAGATGCTCTTCTGAATACTTTCTATAAACGCTTTCCCTCCAGGGTGTGTTAAATGGGAATGACAATGCAGGGACCTTACAGGAAAGTTCTGGAGTGGTCGTGGGGAGCCATGCCAGGACCTGTGGCAGGCCTGCTGGCCATTTCTAAGCAGCTAGAATTTAAACTGATTGAACGCACAGTTTTCTACCAAGTCAGTTTATACAGTGAAATGAACACACAGCATGTTTCCCTTCTGCTGTCTTGTGATACTACTCACCTTCGGCCTGTCCAAGACACCCCTGTAAGCATTCCTTCAGCAGCACCACCACCCCTCAGCCTAAGACTCATCATTCCTGCAGAACTGGATAATAGAGAAGCTCCCAGAAGGGGGTTGTAGCATCAGACCATGCAGGTTTGAATTTAGTTCTATCATCTAGCTGTGTGCCCCTGGATAAGTGATTTAACCTCTCTGGGCTTCACTCTACTTCTGTGAAATGAGGAAGATAAAACCTGTTTTGGGGTTATTTGTTTTTGTTCTTTGTTTCCCAGAAGCTAATGTAGGTAAAATGGTTGGCATGTGTGGGCTCTCAAACAAAGTTGCTATAACATATTGATCTGTCTCACCGTGACATATGATGACTTGAGGGAAGACCTAGCTTTCGTTATGAGTAGGTACCACATAGGTGTACCTGGAAGGCAGTGAGACTGGATGTATAGATGAATGATGGAGGGGCCAGTGTTGGATGATGGATGGATGCATGGGATGGATGGAAGGATGGATGGAATGGACAGATGGATGGATGGATGGATGGATGGATGGATGGATGGATGGAAGGATGGAAGGATAGATGGAATGGACAGATGGATGGAAGGATGGGATGGACAGATGGATGGATGGGTGGAAGGATGGATGGAATGGACAGATGGATGGATGGATGGATGGAAGGGTGGATGGAATGGATGGATGGATGGATGGATGGATGAAGGATGGATGGATGGACGGATAGACGAGTAGACAGACAGACTATGAAGAAGGAAGGACTGCCACAGAGTACACAACCTCAAGTAGCCAACCACGTGAAAAGTGTCTGCGACGCACTATGCCAGAGTCACCTATTTTCATACACACCCTATGTCTTTGCCCATGATATACAGCCAGGCCATGGCTGATGGGCAGTCTGAGCCAGCTCTGAGTATATGCCATGTGGCCAGTCCTCTCCACCTTCTCTGGAGCCCCAGGTGTAGCAGTGGGACCAGGGAAGGACAGTGTCTTCAAGAGAACATTTCTGTGTCTCCCTCTCCTGTGCATTTGCACTGTGTGTGGGGAGGAGGGTTGTCACACACTGAGGCACAGGAATGTTGCCCTCCAGCTTGAGCCCAGGGCCCTGTGTTCCTGAGTAGTTCTCGGGAGAACGAGGGTGTAGGAACCACAGTGATTTCTGGTCCAGTGTTGGGAGATTTAGTTCCAGGGTTCTACAGGACAGGTCATGCATGACCTGCATAGCTGGCTGCCCAACCCCCACTTCCTCCTCACCTGTTCAGTGACCAGCCTGGAGCAGAGCAGCAATTCCTGTGGCCGTCTCTCAGATGAGTTCTGGACAATGGACACACTGTGAAGAACAAATAGCTCTGCTGTTACCTGGCCTGAGATCACAGAGTCTCTTCCCAAGACTCACCATGCACTCACAACCCATTCCAGTTCCCAAGATGCCCAGCGATAAACACCCCCAGCTGAGTCACCCCAACTTCCATGAAACCCCTTTCATTTAATGGCTCTGAACATCATGTCCACCGCCTCTCAGGAAGTACCCAACTGTAATCCCAGCTTTCCTTTCCCAGGTCCCTTTGGGGGCACACTCCTGGCTCTCCTGCTGCGGGATGGAGAGAAGAGGAAGCAGTCCCTTGTTGAACACCTAAAAGTCACACAAGTCTCCTGCTACCTTGCAACTTCCCACTGTCCCTAGCCCTCCTGCCTGGGCCAGTCCAGAACTGAGCTGGGACCACCCCTACTCAACATTTGCTTATCCACACTGCAGAGAGGCCTCGGAGAAACATGGCAAGGACACTGTCTGTCCTCTGTGGGCAACGTTCCTGCTGACACAGGCTATAAAATCCAGATGATGTGCATGTCCTGTCTGGTTGCTCTGCCTTACCCTCGTCACCCTGGTCTTTCCCACATGTGTATCTGATCTCTTTACTGTTGCCCCTGTACTCTCAGGCCTAGTCTACACTAGGGCCTTTGCACATGCAGTTTCTGTCAGAATTCCTCTTTTCAGAAATTCCTACTGTGGATTTCTGAGACTCTCCCTCTGTGGGTCCCACTTCTAGTGCACTGCCGAGCCAGCCATTACCAACGCCCACTGCTAGCACTGCCCAGTTTGCACCATCAGAGGTTCTAAGGATGAGCTTGGGCCCCCAGGTGACTCAGGAATAACCAAGCTCTACACCCAAGCGTGTCACACACCCTCCCTGCCACAGCTTCCCCTCCATGTCCTCCCTAGAATGCAAAGTCCTTCAAGGTTATCCTGAACTTATCATTTTCTGCCCATGACTCAAAAATGTCCAGGATGCAGTGAGCTCCTGGCACAGGATTGTGAGAACAAAGTAAGAGCTGGATGTCTGGAGAGCTCAGGAAGGTCCCTTACAGACACTTGCTCTGCAGAGGAAGCCACTGAACACCAGAAATGACATCACTGAAGCTAGCATGGGGCATAAGCTTGTAACTCCAACACTTGGGAGACTGGGGCAGGAGGATCAGATGTTCAAGACCAGCCTCAAGTTACATAGCAAAATTGAGGCCAGCCTGAGCTAAATGAAACACTATCTTTAAGGGAAAAAAAAGGAGGAGGAGGAGGAGGAGGAGGAGGAGGAGGAGGAGGAGGAGCATCATCGAATGCTGGGTTATGGAATGGGAGTCAGTTGACTCTCACCAGAATTAGCATTGCATCTCCTTTAAGTTTGAAAATCTCAGAAAGAAGTCAGGTGGCTTACTCCTGTAAATTCAACACTTGGAGGCAAGGCAGAGGCAGGAAGATCCACAAGACTGAGGTAAGCCTGCTCTACATAGTAAATTCTAGGCCAGCCAGGATTGCATAGTGAGATCCTGTCTCAAAAATAAACACATAGGACCCATGCTTAGTGGTTAGAGCAGGTACTGCTGTTGCCGAGGAACAGTTTGGTCCCTAGCACCACTGTAGGGTGGCTCACAGATGAACGCCAACTCCAGGGACTGGGCACCTTCTGTTCTCTTTGGACCCTGGCACTCACATGCATACATTCACACGGAGACAAATAATGAAATATAAAACAAATCTTCACAAATCAGTAAATAAAATAATCTCGATGAGATGACTCACTGGGTGCAGACACATGCTGTCAAGTCTGACAACCGGAGCTCTCCCCCAGGACCCACATGGAAGAAGGAAAAACTGACACCTGAAAGATGTCCTCCGACATCCACATGCATACAGCGGTGCATGCACACACAAAAGAAACAAACATGTAAAGGCAAACCTTAAAATAAATCAATTAATACTAAATTTCTAAACTGCTTGAAGGCATGGATCCACTCACTTCCAAGGGTTGCCAGCCCTGGAAAGCCCCCAGGCCGGCTGAGGACCTGTCCTCCCCATCACCCAAATGCCCTGGAGCTCTGTGTGGTCCCATCCTGGCTACACACTGGAACTGTCCTGGAGTGCTGAAGCTTATGTGCACTTGATCACCATGGCCAGAGGTGATAAGCTGCTCAGTGGGAAACAGGAACTAGGTTTGTAGGCTCTCAAGATGGAACATGGCGAGATGCACACAAGGGTCCAGCACAGACGTTCTGCTCCTTGTGATTCAGGCCTGAGTTTCCTGTGCCACGGTGCCTGGGTGGGAGCAGGTCACCAGAAACCACCGTCATGTGATTCTCCCACCCCTCCACTATTCCATACCCTTCCAGAAGTTCATTCCCCTCCTGTCACCTACCCCAGAGCATTGTCATGGAGGTCACCTAGGAGATCACTGTCTTCAGAGAGGACAGAGTAAGTGATGAACACACAGGCCAGTGCACTGCAAAGGACCATCAAAGCACAAGTCTATACCTGAATTGGCCACATGGGCCCCCCTGCCAGCTATGTAGCCTGGAGCCATGCCTTGCTGCTGCCATATCTTCCCTGTGAAATTAGCTGACTAGTGGGCCCCCGAGGAGGAGCTAGGTGAGGTGCCTGATACTCAAATTCAATGGCACTGACAACAATTGGGGTTGGAAAACAATCAGAGACCATCAGAAGCCTGCTGAGCCCCACATGTTCACCCTGTAGGACCCTGCAGGATTCTGGCCTGCTCTGAAGCAAGGTGATGAAGGAAAGGCTGGGCCCCTGGGGAGGGGGACCTCTGCCAATGAGGCCAGGCCATGAGTGTCACCTTGAAGCAGGAGGTACCTGGAGCCTGGGTAGCCTGGCGACCACAGCAGGTGAGAGTGGCCTGTCACACACGGCAGGATGTGGAGGGAGAAGCACTGCCTGACTTCAAGGCTCTGGAGACCACCTGGCCCGGCCTGGTCCCTCGGGCTGGCATGTGACACAGATCTCCAGCCTCTGGACTTTGCCCTGGTCATGGAGGCTGCTTGTACTATCCTGTGTGACAGCTGACTTGGTGACTGCTGGGTTCTTGACCTCACACTCTCTTTATTTTCAATCTCTGCTTGTACTTTCGTTTTGTAGTAACTGTTCTTAAAATAAGAAAGGGAAAAACAAGCAAACAAACACCCATTCCTCTGGCAACAGGAGAAGCCTGGGGCCATGAAGCAGCCTGGGAGTTCAAGGTTCCCTGGGAGACCTCTTGGGAGTCCTGCTCTGCTTCCTAGCTGCTGTGTGATCTTGAGTTATCAAACGGCTCTGAGCCCTCATGGGCCTCACCTCCAGCACAGCAGAGCTGGTGGGAGCCTGTCCTTTGAACTGCTGGAGAACTAAGAAGAAGCAGCCGGAGCCTGAACATAAGTTGCTGTCCCCTCTAGCATCCCACATGTTCAGTCACAGGATTTCAAAGTCTAGTCACATGACCCATGAGCTGGATTGACAGGTTCCCACTCTCTGGCACCTCAACACTGTAGCTAGGAGGTGACAAGCTTTAGCCTGTCATCTGCCATCACTCACAACTTCTCATTGAAGCTCCAGAACAAGCTCCTAGATAAAGCACTGGCCCCACTGAGCAGATGGAAAAACTGAGGCTCAGAGGCTCAGTGACTTGCCTAAAACCAATCCAGTAACTAGCTAGTACTCTTTCCTTACTTATGCTAAGTAACACGTTGGTGGAGGCTACTCACCCAACCTTCCTCACCGGTCTACCGCCAGACCCTTTCTGTCCTGACCTAGCTTCCAAGGTGTGATTCTTGTCTTCCTGTATGATCCTCCAGTCCTGGCCAGGTGGTCCCTTCAATATAGCCGATGTGACTTTATAGAGGTTTCCCTTCTTACATTTTGCTCTGAAATCCACGCAGCATGACTGAAGGGGCGATGACTGAAGAAGAGGCCATCTTGTAAGAAACACCGCAACAGGAAGCAAAGACGCTGGAGTCAGCCTCCTACCTGCCCCAGGCACCAAAGGAGGCTGAGCCATGGCTCCTGAGCTCCCAGTGTTCTGCAACTCCCACACTCAGAAGCACTGTGCTAGGTACACCCCAGACCCTAGCTCAGTCTCCATCTCCCAGTGAAGAGACTGAGACCCAGATGTTGTGCATGTTGAGGTGTGTGTGGGTCCGAGTCTGGGACTGGGTCTGGATCTGGGTCTGGTTAGAGTGCCCAGGGCTCTGGGCAGCTTCATTCCCTGACAAATGGTGTGAACTGTTCCAATTTGTCCACCACACTGGGATGTGCAAACTGCTGGGCTTGGCCTGAAGCGTCCAGCCCAGGGCTCCGCCCCATCTCAACCTAACTGTAGCTCATGTGGAAAATCAGATAGGAAGCTGTAAGTCTGAGGGACACTTAATTAACTCCAGGCTATTCAGAAGTCTCAGATTCTGGGGCCTCATGTCAGGACCTAGATTCCCAGGAGATGTCTCAAGAAGCAGCTACCTTTTAAGAATCTCTCCTCACTCCAGTAAACTAGGTCATAGTGTGGATTCTGAATTGAGAGAGACCATAAATATGGTCTCACTACTCAGAGCTGTGTGACCTTTGACACACAGCTTGCCCACTCTGGGCCTTAGTGCTCTCTGTAAAGTGAACTATCACAGATGTCCAGAAAGAAGCCAATCCTGACTTGCTGACACCTGAAGCCTCATGAACTCCAGGAGATCCCTTGAGCGGTAGGACAGGCCTGGGGTTCCTGTAGACTGGTCCAGAAAGGTCACAGTCACTAAGTCCTTGGAATGGAGTCTGGCAAAGAGTAGAATGAGGGACAGAGGAAATGTGCTCACTGCCCAATCTCCTTCATCCAGCCCCCAAACCTAAGCAGGACCATGGAGGCTCAGGAGGGTGGTGGGCAGCACTTGCCCCGGTCACACAGGGATAGTGGCCTAACTTTGGTGGGCCCTCAAGACTCTGACTCTGCAGCCCAAGGCCCTGCACACTTTACGATGGGAAGTCACGGATGACAGGGGTAAGCGGCCCCTGAACCTCTATATTCTGAGCAGATGGGAGTGGTGCCCAGCATCTTCAGGGGCGAAGGCACAGCACCTCACAGTTCCTGCCGGCCCTGTCCCTGACACATGGGGCTTGCTAAAACCCCAGCATAAGACTCAGAGGTGAAAGTCTCAGGGGCCCAAAGGCAGCAAGGTTACCCCAGGGGAACCCCAAGTGACTTCCATCCTGAGCCACTGGAGTCTACCAAGACCCCACCATGGGCTAGCCTCAAGCTGGACACAGGGCACAGATGGGTAGAACTCCTCCTTGCCCGAAGGAGCTCACACGACAATGAACCATTAAATAACAGGCTGTGCCTTTGTCCCAGCAGTCCTGTTCCCTCTGAGGGACAGCTGGGCTGTGAGGACACAGTCCACCGTACTAACTGATCACAGGTGGAGCTTCTGCAGTTATCCTTGATGGAGACACTTGCTACCTCCTCTCTCTCCCCCCATGACACAGCGGGCAGACTGCTACCCCAAGGGCTGATCCAGACCCCTTGTACTAACAGCCATGCTTCATGGCCAGCAGAAACTGTTTTTACATGATAAGGAAGTGAGATAAACCAACCAAGGCCAAGTCTAGTTAGGGCTACAGCCCCGGCATCAAACTTAACCAGCAGCAGACGATACAACGGATACTGTGAGGTCTGGGGAAGAGACTCACTCACCCATGCATATGGCTGGCAAACTCTCTGGGCCAGGGCCAGGGTTCCTAAGACAGAAACCAGGTGTGGGCCCCGAGTGGGTGATTAGGGGGAGGGAGGGGACTGTAATCAGGGATCCCACATGGCAACCGCCAGCAGGCTCAGGCAGCTCCATTGTCCCCTCCCCAGGCTGCACTTAGCAGAGAGGAGAGGTACAGCTACAAGGCTACTTCTTGCAGGCAGCCCACCCAGAGCCCTCCTGCATAGCCCTGCCATCTCCACAACGGTTCAGACAGGCTCAAACCTGTTCCTTCTGCATTTCTCAAATGCTAAAAAAAAAAAAAAGACAGGTTCTCATGATGTGAGCCTTGCTGTCTTTAAACTCATTCTGTAGCCAAGGACCTTGAACTTCTGATCCTTCATGTTCTGTGTGCTAGGATTTCAGGCATGTGCTACCACACCTGGCGTATATGGTGTTACAGGCTGTACCAAGACTCCGTGCACATCACCAGCCCCTGTGGCTTACTTTCCTGAATCTCTGCTTCCACCCCTGAAAATGGCCCAGATTTCCTGCTTCCCCTCCCTTTAAGAGATGTTTGACCTGTTGGGTGGGGACCCAAGGGGACACAGCATCACACACAGGGAGCTGGGGTGAAGAAAGGATCTTACGACATCTAGCTTCAAGCACTAGCCCAGGCTGGGAGGAGAGGATGGCGTCCACTCACCTCCCCCTCCCCCGCAGCTCCGGTAGACCTGCCTACGGTCCTTTGAGCCTCCTCCACTCCTTGTCTCTGGGACCACCTCTCTAGCAACCCCCGACCAGGCCTGTGAACACATGGGTCAACAGCCACCTGACCCAGCAGATACCTCAGACACCAGCTGCATCAGTTCTCTGCAGGGTGGGCACCAGGCTCTAGAGAGGCGGTGGCCCTAGACGTCTATGGGCAGCGGGTTGTACCCTCTGAGGCCTGGATGAGGGCTGTGTCGTCAACCCCTTCCCCCAGCAAGCAGTGACAACTGACACAGCACAAGCACTCAGCTTAAGGTTGGCACTTTCTGTATGTCTCCACTGGGACCCCCTAGGGCTTCTGTGGGAGGCTGAGGCTCTAAGGCCAGGAGACTTAATCTAGGGTGGCTGTAGGGTTAGCCAGGAGAGCTGGACACAGACACTCTGCTCACACAGGTACAGAGAAGTCACCACTGGGGAATAACAGAAAATGTGAGGGGTAATGGGGGAGAGGTGTGAGGAAGGAGAGTGGGGGAGGGGGAAGAGGGAGGGGAAAAGACAGACATCAAGGTGACAAGAGCCTCCTCTTTCAGACTTCAGGTACTCTCTGGTCTCTTCAGGTATCCTTGTGGGAGGGAACGTATGCAAATCCCAGGCCCAGTTGGTCTACCAGGAGTCAGACCCCAGGCCTTGAGTTTCCCCTTGTACCATGGCTTATAAACAGGGGCCTGTGTCCCCTTGGACTCCCAAGGGCCTTGTGCCCCTCTGGCTCTGCCTCTCCTCTGCTCTCCCCCATGGGCAGCTAGCTACCTACCTCCCTGGCTTGCTCTCCTCTATCCTGAGTAGTCTTCTGGGCAAGTCTTTATCGACAGACAGGGTAGAGGGGAGCTTGGAGCCTAGCCACCTACTACACCCAAAGTAAGAAGAAACAAATGGTAAGAAGAAATGTTTTGCAGGGTCAGGAAGTTAAGACAGAGTCTTGTTAGATAGCCTAGGCTAGCCTCAGACTTGTGGCAATTCTCATGCCTCAGCCTTCCAGGTACTGGGGGTACAAGCTTCTGCCATATGCCTGTCTGGGAGAAGGAGCCCAGTGTGAGCCAGCAGCAGGAAAGTCACAGCAACACCAAGTCCCACAGAGCCTGTGAGGACTCCCCTCCACTCAACCGTCAGGACTCCAGAGAGGAAGAAAAGACCAGAAACTAACTGGACCAGCTCTTCCCTTTTATCACTTGTGGTCCCAAACCTCAATTTACCAATGTGTGATACTTCCTACCGAGCTCCTGAACCAAGTGGGAATCTGGGAATCTGGGCCCTCCACCCTTACTTCCATGCTTGGTAAGCATTTGTCCTCATAAGACTTCCCTCCTGCCCCTGGCAGAGGGCAGGTCAGGCCTCTGGGATGCAGATCCTGGCCAAGGCTTGAGGCAGCATGAGGGTGAAGCTGGTGGATCCTGGCAGAGGACAAGCCCCTTTGCTGTCAGGGTGGCCATGCTCACTCCAGCTGTAACAAAGTCTGGGCAGGGAAGTGATCAGTATGCTAATGACTAGCATGGACAAAAGCGCTTCCTGTCAGCCTGAGAATCCTCACTCAGGTCTGGAAACTGAGGCCTGGAGGTCAGGACTCAGCCTACCTCACTCTCAGGTTAGAACTGGCAATGCTTACAGATAGTTGTAGTGCTAACATTCACCTTGTCCTTCTGTCCCTATCCTGACCCCAGTACCAGGGAAGAACATCCTGTCCTAAGGTAGATGCAGGGTGAGGAGCCACTGGTGTTTCCAGAGAGCTTGGACAACTCAATGCTGTTTAGTATTTACCGCCCCCCAGGGGCCTGCAAGTCACCAGGGGAAAGCATCCTCTTCCTTGAAAGATAAGCAATTACTCAAGGTTAAGACTTGAGAAGTCTGAAGCTGACAGTTCCTGGAGCACAAAGACCCAAGCAAACACTCTGAGCCCCAGGCCCTGGCCCAGCATCTGCTCTAATACAGTGCTCAGGCTTGGCTGGGGAGGCCACCAAGTAGCCAGGCTAGTCTTGTCACTAGCTACACATGCTTGAGATTAGAAGTTTATGGCATCATGCCTGGCGAGGAGAAGAAATTCAGTTGTCAGCCTACAGCAGGGACATTGTAACAACACCAGGTCCTAAGTTGTGGACTCCCCCCACTCAGCTTTAGGGCCCTAAGGAGGAGGAAGAGGAACCAGTTGGACCAGCTGCTTAGTCAGAGGAACAAGTTGTCCTCTAGGGAAGTCAATGGCCTAGAAGGAGGAGGGTAAGGGGTGGCAGACATTCAAGCAGAGCAGTAGGCCCTAAACCCTGATGTGTGAAAGTCTGCACAATCCTGTTCACAGGACACACAGGTTCTAGAGAAAGCCAGGGCTGCCCAGAATCCCGCCCCCACCCGGTTCTCACATGGCACGGCCGGAGACAGCCTGAACCATCACCCTTCCTCCACATGGGCTCCACACCAAGTGGAGATCCTAGCCTGGTTCTTCATGGAGTCTTGGCTCCCTCACATCCAGGCCCAACCAACTCAGTGCAGAGCACTCTCTGGGGCTGAGGAGAGAGGGCCCCAGAGGCCTCCTGTCTTCAGGAAGCAGTGTGGTGGGGGAAGGGCAGTCAGCACCCTGTCTCAGTGAGAACAGCCTATGGAACACCTCACCTCTTTGCCCAATTCCCAGGGAGCCTAAGGGAGTGTGTGAGAAACTATCCATGGTCAGCCGATATAAAGCACAAGGTATCATTATAGGAAAAGCGGAGTGGGCGCCCCAGGGGAAGTGTGGGATTGGAGTGCCCCGCCCCGCCTCCTTCAGTTGGTCTCCTGAGCAGGCCCTTCCACTCTTCTCCCTCAGTTTCTTTTTTGAGAAATGGGCACTGATGACCTCTACCTGGGAGGCTGACCTGGGACAAGAATTTCCTGAAAACAGCCCCAGGCAGACCTGGCTCACACAGGATGCTTACAGAAGCCCAAAGCATTCTCCTTTTGCTACAGGTGATTGGCAGAGCCCAGGCTGAGGGAAAGTTTCTGGCTTCCGGGAGCACATACTGGCTGGGGAACAGGAGATGTGGACTTAGATCCCATTCCTGAGGAGTCAGTGAGGAAGCAGAACAAGGCCCTGCCTTAGGAACAGCATGGAGACTCGCTTTCCCAAGCACCACTGGGGGTCTCCCCCGGTTGGAGTTCTGGGGAAGGTATGGCAGCTTCCCTACCCAGGAGAAGGTCAAGGCAGGTGAAGTTGAGGGGCATGACAGGGGTTGAAATGTGCTGTAGCCAGTCCTCAGCAGGCTCGTGTCAGTCAGCTCAGTGCAGAGCATTGGGCTCTCTTGGCTGAGGGGAGAGGGCATGTGCCAGAGCCTCAGTTCTCGGTTCTGTAAAATGAGGGCTCTCCTGTGTATAAAATCCCCACTCACACGGTGTCCATATGGGAGGAGGGATGGAAGGGGCGGTCATTCGGTGCCACTGGATGAATCTTTATTAAACAGGGCACAAGCCCCGCCTCCATTCCACTAAGCTGGCTTCACCAAGGGCTGCCCTGCAGGATCTCCTGGATGGATGATGGTGTGTTAGAAATGTGTCCGTCAGGTGGCAGAGCACTTGTTGGGTGTGTGCAAGTGCCTGGGTTCAATCTCCAGTGTGAAAAGGAAAAAAAGAAAAGCCGGGGGGCTGGAGAGATGGCTCAGCAGTTAAGAGCATCGACTGCTCTTCCGAAGGTCCTGAGTTCAAATCCCAGCAACCACATGGTGGCTCACAACCATCCACAATGAGATAAGACGCCCTCTTCTGGTGTGTCTGAAGACAGCTACAGTGTACTTACATATAATAATAAATAAATCTTTAAAAAAAAAAATAGCCGGAAAAGCACATTCTCAGTCCAGTGAGAAGGTTCAGCAAGTGAAGGCGCTTGTGGCCAGGCCCCATGTGGTGGAAGGAGAGAACGGATGGATTCCCACAACGTATCCTCTGACCTCCGCACCCATCCTCCCAGTCCTCATACACATACTAACAAATTTTAAAAATGTGATAAAAAATAAAATGCACACTCACAGACCATGTCCCACCCCAGCTACCAGAAACCCTGAAGCAAAGCTCTCCCAAACTTTCCCACCAGTCGTGCTGTGGGAACTACGTCACCTGTCATGGCCCACCTCCCTCCCTCAGGATGTCCTGCCAGGGGCTCCCTTCCCAGAGCCCTTGTTTCCAGAAGGAGACAGAAAGGAAGAGTCACCACAGGGACAGGGCATTAAATAGTAAAGCAATCCCATGATTAGTTAATGAAACCACAGGCTCCATGGGAGGGGGTCCAAAGTCACGCCGAAGAGAGACCTGCCTGCCTCTTGTGGTCTACTGTCTGTCTTTTCCAAACACAAGCTCACCGTCACACACTGCCCTTCCTGTGACCTTGAATCCAGAGACCACCAGGCCCAAAAGCCACCTTGAGGATTTTACTTCTCTCTCTGTGGTGGTCAGAAGGGCTGAGAACAGAAGGCAGGTAAGAGCAAGGTGACTACTTCAGCCTCAGAGGTCATTATGAAATATTTAACTGGGGCAGGCAGGAGCTCAACAGGGGAGGAAAGCATCTCTGCTTCTTACTTCCCAGGGCTGGAAGTCAAGCTATGGCAAGCTCCCTTCTATGACGCAGGAAGCAGGGGTCCAGGCTCACAGGAAGCCACTCTGATGGCACAACCTCAATCTGAGGGTGGAAACACTTCTTTTCTGGTTTTTGTTGTTGTTGTTGTTTTGCTTTGTTTTGAGACAGGGTTTCTCTGTGTAGCCCTGGCTGTCCTGGAACTCACTCTGTAGACCAGGCTGGCCTCCAACTCAGAAATTCACCTGCCTCTGCCTCCCAAGTGCTGGGATTAAAGGCGTGTGCCACCATTCCGGTTTTTTTGTTTTTAAAAGTCAAAACACCAAATTGTTCACAGTGGTTATCTCTGAGTAATTATTTCCTTAAGCATATGGTTCTGTGCACTGCAATCTTTTCCCACAAAACCTCTCTTCAGTAATTAGAAAAGTTTTCCATTTTTGTTTTCCATTTGGTTCGGATGGAAACAATGTTTTTTGCCACTGTTGTTTTGGGTACGTATAGGTGTATATGTTGCGTCTGTGTGCATGTGTGTTCATATGTTTATGGGCACATGTGCGGAAGCCTGCAGTTGAAGTCTGGTGTCTTTCTGGGACTCGCCACTTTATTTACGGAGATGGTTTCTCACTAAGCCTGGGCTCCCCATTTCCAGCTAGTCTACCCAGACAGCCCACTCCAGGGATTCTGTCTGTTTCCAAGTGCTGTGGTTACAGGCAGCTGCCATACCTGTCTGCTTTTATATGGGTCTTGGGGATCCTCACATTTACAGGGCCCATGCTTTCTCCACTAAGCCATCTCCTCAGCCCATGAGGTTGTTTTGCTTTGGTTTTTAAGTCTACGCAATCACCCCCACCTCTTTTTAATGTTAGAATAATTACTGGGATCCTCTCTAGACCTGAGTCCAGGCCGGGCTTACTCAATCTGAACACTGACTGAGATCACAGAGGTTCAAATCCCCAGCTGACCCTTGCCACTTGCAGCAGCCCTAGCGAGCACACCCCCACCCCCACCCCTGCTCAGGGCTGCCTGGCTCAGCTCTCATTTGCCACTGTCACCACACTTACCAGCTTCTGGCTTCATGAGGGTGGGGTCTTCCTGCCACTAGGCATTTCCTCACTTGACCCACCTGGCTGAAAAAGTGCTACAGGCAGGCTGGGTGTGATAGGCTGAGGCAGGTAGATCTCTGTGAGTTTGAGACCAGCCTTGTCTACACAGTGTTCCCAGGACAGCCAGAGCTATGTAGAGAGACCCTGTCTCAAACAAACAAACAAACAAACAAACAAACAAACAACCAAAAAACCAACCAACCGACCAACCAACCAACCAACCAACCAATCAATCCCAGGGTCTGGAAGAATCCCATCACAGTACAGGGAGCTCCTAGTCGTTCTCTGCTTACTGCTTACAATGTACACGAAGCAAAGAACAAGGCACCATGATATACTGTCTCCTGGCAGAAAATAGGTCTGATGTTCTACTCTGCCCATTATGGTACAGCAGAGAAACTGGGTCTGGGGATCTTTTGGACAGATTAGAGCAGAACACACATCCTCCTTGCCCTGGCTTGTGTGTGTGTGGGTGTGTGTGTGTTTTGTGTGTGTGTGTGTGTGCGCGCGCGCTAATGATAGAGCATGACTCAAGGCTTAGACACCTACTCACTCATTCTATGACTTCAAAGACGCCCTTTTCCAACGAGTCTGCTGAGTTTCTCTGCCCTTTACAGTGAAGCCTCGTCCATCTCCCTGAAGGCACACTGATGATCTATCTCCTGAGACAGCCAGTGGGAGATGTTTTGCTCCCCATAGATGTGCAGCTGCTAGCTGTTGTTACTATCAATGTGTGGTGAATACGTATGCACTAAGTGCTTACTACACACCAGGCATTGTTCTGAAGGGCTGAGCATGCATGTGTGGGAACACATACTCTTCTCTCCACTTGTTTCACTGTGGAGGGACCTCTATTGAGTATACACTGCTAGCCTTGCCCCCTACCCCGCCCTTCTTCACTCCATGCCCCAGATCCAAGGGTCACTTATCTGATGGGCTCCTCTAGGAGACATACTAGGCTTGCTAGGCCAGGCTCCACCTGGTACAGAGCCAGGTTGCCTGCAGAAAGCTGCTATCCAGCTGCTGTCTGCTCTTAGTGCCTGGTCCTGCAGTCAGGCAGGATCTGGCCAAGTGCCATCTGTGTTCAAACAAGTGACTCCAGCGATTCCATAACAGACAGTGTGCAAGGCCCTTGCCCAGACCTGAAACCAGTCCTGCAGTAGGCTTGCATACCAATTAAGCTCATTGGGCCCTCACTTAACACCCTGGTATATGCTTTATTAGCCCCATGCCCATTCTACAGGTGAGCATGTTGAGGCTTCAAGAGGCAATTAAGCTGTCCTTGTCAAATGCTGGTGACAAGGTCTAGGAACAGCACCTAGCTCCTGGGTGGGTCACACCTATGCTACCTAAGACACTCTCCCATATCTGGTGTTGGCTGCCCAAGCAGGCTGTGACCCAGACACTCCTGGGGAGTCTCCTAGGCCTTGACAAGCTGATATGGACTTCAAACCAACACTCCACCCCTCTTCTGAAAGCACAGGATTGGTTAACAACCAAAACCTCAGTGTGACCTCAAGTTCACATAATCCATTTTTCTTCAAGTATGTTTCTTTTATAACTTTGTTGTGTGAGTGTGTTCCCTTTTCAAACTAAGTATCAAAATAATTTGGGCTTCTGTCATAAAGTTCAGAAAAATGAGGAAACTTTAAAAGACAAAAAAGTCTCTTACTTTGCACATTTGATTATAGTCCTGTACATATATGTTTATTGGGGACTTTGTTTGCCTTTGTGATTATAAATGTACTGCATGCATCTGATGCTCACAGAAGCCAGAAGAGGATGTCAAAACCACCCTGGAACTGGAATTACAGATAGGTGCAATTTACCATGTGGGTGCTGGCAACCAAACCTAGGTCCTCTGTGAGAGCAGTGAGTGCGCTTAACTGCAGAGCCAGCTCTCTAATCCCTGGTTGGTTGTTTTCTTCTTATTATTACATCTGTCTGTCCATCCATCCATCTGTCCATCCATCCATCCACTCTGTGTGTGTGTGTGTGTGTGTGTGTGTCTGTGTGTGTCTGTGTGTCTGTGTGTGTGTGTGTACATGCTATGACATACATGTGGAGGTCAAAGGACAACTTTTGAGAATTGGTTGCCTCCTTCCACCATGCAGTCCCTGGGGCTTGAACTCATGTCCTTAAGCCTTGCAGGCTGAGCCACCTCTGGGTCCTACTGCACATAATTAAACAGGTGTTTATCTGCACTGGGGCCTCGGTGAGGAGTCATAGAGAGCAGCCCCTAATATTCTGTGCCTGCAGAGTCTCCTGGCAGCAGCTGGGCACTGTCAATCCCCACCTTCCTCCTGGGCTGGCTCGATATGGGGTAAGGCCAGCACCCAAATGCCCTCTCCCTGAGAAAAGCCCTGATCTGCCCAAGGTGGCCTCTCATGTGCCTGGATGACAAAAGCCACACACAGCAGCTGCAGGATGACAGTCACAGCTCTGCCATCTGGGAAGGGCTGTAACGTGTCTGAGGTTTCACAACAGGTCTGAAGGACAAGCTGAAGTATGAACCCAGATGCCTGGCCTTGAGGTTCAAAGCAGCCTCCAGTCTCCCAGGGACGTAAAGCTTGTTTCTTGTCAACAACAGTGGCCAGAAGCAGCACTATGCAGACTGCACGTATGGAGGTGCTCAGGACTGTCAGAAATCTTTCAGAAACATTAGCTCCTATGTCACTGTCAAACAGCACAGTGGTCCCTTGGACTATCTAAGTACTTCCGTTAAGCTTTGAGTCATCTCTAGTTGTCACTCTGTGTCATTAGGAGCTAATGACAGCTCCATAAAGCCTTCCCACATGCCAGTTTCCCCCAAACACCCTGTGTCTACAGTTCATTGACTGCAGATGTGGAACTCCTACCTGTAGGATGGTTAATCCTAGCTACCAATGGGACATGATCTAGGTCACCTAGAAGACCAGCCTCTGGGTGTACCTGTGAGGCATTATCTAGATTAGGTTAATCGAGGAGAGAAAATGCACCCTGGGTAAGCAGCATCAATCAATGCCCTGGGGTGTCAAACTGTACAAAAGGAGAAAGCTAGCTGAGCACAAGCAATCTTCTCTCTATTTCCCAACTATAGATATAATATAACCAGCCACCTTAAGCTTCTGCCCTCAGTATCCCCCACCAGAGCAGACTGTGTCCCTTCAAACTGCGAGCCAAAATACCCACACACATTGCTGCTTATCAAGTATTCTATCTTTGCAATATGTAAATAATGGACGCACTGTGGACAAGGAGAGCCAACTCTGTGGCCGACCACCTCATAGAACTGACACTGGCACTAGGAGATACAGATGCTTGCCCAACGTTGTATTCCAGAGCATATGCTGCCTGAAGCGAAGAAATCAGCCAGAAGTCCTCTCCCTGCCCCAGGTTCCTCAAGAGTTCCACACCAGAACTAGGATCTAAACCTAGGCCCAAATGTCTACCCTCCAGCACCCTGTCCAGAGATTGCAGGCCCAGAACTTGGAGCTGCTCCATGATGGGACTCTTAGCTTAACAAGGAAAGTTGGGCTAGGGCCCAAAAGACACAGAAGCTGCAGCACAGGCCAAGAAGTTTGGGGTAGCACTTTCCAAACTGCCCGGGTGGCCTGTGGATAACACCTAGCCTATAAGCATCATGGAGGGCACCTTTACCTCCCCCTAGCCAAGACCCACACACAGTAGCTGCCAGCTGCTTTCAGGAAAGTGCCTTTGGCTGCGTAAGGGTTCACTGAGGGATACAGAAGTCCCTCACTAGGCTGGGACTGTAGGAAGTCATTGTTTCCCTCTCTGTAAAGGCCAGGCTTCATGGGGAAGCAGAAGCCCTGTGAAACCATGAAAGCCCAGGAAGCCTACTTCCCTCCTGGTGCAGGTTCTGGGCCCTGCTTCCTCAATGTGTGGTCTCTCAAAGGAGACACCAAGGATCTCACAGGGAGCTGAAACCAACTGAAGCCGCAACCCCCCTCCCCCCAAATCAATCAGCTGTCATTTCCTGAGTGTCCATTGTAAGCCAAGATACATAAATGGACAAGGTAGTCCGTGCCCTGGAGGCCTCTTTTTAACACAAACCAGCAGGACCAAAGGGAAGTTAAGTCATGGGGGGACTCAGGTAGAAAAGCCCAGAAGCACCCAACACTTAGAAATGACTAGTGTCATGGACATCTCATGTATGCATAATGGAGGGGCACAGAAGGCAAGGCAGAGGGCACACTGGTGGAGCTGGAACGAACCAGCCAGATGCAGACCCTAACCACAGTTCTCAGCACTCAGCATCTGCTCCATGCTGGGTGTGAAATGCTTTTCTCATTGCGATGTCTTATACCATCCCCAAAGCCATAACCTCCAGAACCACCATTTTCCCGATTCACAAACTGCGTCTCAGAAACTCTTACAGAGCTAGGAAGTGAAACTCTAGAGTGAAATGTTGGGCTACATGCCATACTATGTGCTGGGCCATGTGCCATACTATGTGCTCAAGCTCTGTCGGAATAAAGAGACAGAATAGGAAAGAGCAGAATTACTCACACTAAGGGCATTGCTCAGCCCACTGTCCTGAGTTCCGGGCGTGCATATGTGTGTCACCTGAACACCAAGGAAAGATTGGTTAGCAGCAAGGCCAGGAAGGGACTCCCAGAGAGAAGAGGGGACTTATCTACGTTCACACAGTGGACAAACATCAGAGCTGGACTTTATGACAAGACCAGAGCGCAGGCCTCTGATCCTCTCAGCTGCTTCTACGTGTCTATCCTGTGTGTCTGTCATCTGCTAACAGGAAACACACTGTGGTGCAGGGGAATCCCAGGAGTGAGTCAGGAGTAAGTCAACTGGACAAATCCCAGCTGGACCCTGTGGGACACTGGCTTCGGGGTTGACTCCTCTCGGTAAGACAGCATCAGTGGCTGAGGGGAAAAGAGGAACACATCCAGACCACTGGGCCCTGTTTACCTCTGGGCTTTCCCTTCTGGCTTCTCAGACCCAGGCCGGCTCTTTCCTGTTGAGATTAAATGGGTCACAACCCCATCCTGTCCCACATAGGGGTGTAGGCTGAGCAGCCTGGGTTCTACCCACCTTTCCCACCAGTAGCCTCTTGCAGAGCCAAGTCCTGGCTGTTTGATGCTACTGATTATATCATGGCTTCAATCCAGCTTCCCACAGAAGAAGTGGGCATAATAGTTTAGAGCAGAGGCCTAGGCTAACCTTTTTTTTTTTTTTTTTTTTTGGTTTTTCGAGACAGGGTTTCTCTGTGTAGCCCTGGCTGTCCTGGAACTCACTCTGTAGACCAGGCTGGCCTCGAACTCAGAAATCCACCTGTCTCTGCCTCCCAAGTGCTGGGATTAAAGGTGTGTGCCACCACTGCCCGACCCTAGGCTAACCTCTTGATGCCAGAGAACTAGCAGGCCTCAGACTCTTTAAATCCAAATCAATGCTCAGGGCTTAGGCTGCTGGGTCAGGTGCCACTCCCCCACCCAATGTATGAGGATCTGACCGTTTGGCCCTCAAGGGAAAATGGGTGGGTCCTCAAAGTGGAGGGAGTTGCCAGCCAGTGGGAACTTCCTCTTCTAAAATAAGGGGCTCTCCTGCATGTCAAACTTCAGAGTAGCCTCAGAGAACCAAAAATCTACCCCTTGTGGGAATCTTGTGCCCAAATGAATGATCCTTCACTCCTGCCTTTTCTGGGCTGCCTGGGTACTTTTCCTGCCCATCCTGATCAGATATTCACTGTTAATTGGCACAGGTTCCCTGACTCATCCCAGACTCCACCCCTTCAGGGGTGAACATAGGGTGTTCTTGGGGGCCACCATCCTGTCACTCAACAGCATTCACCCTCCCTGTGACTACCATCCACTTAGTGTGGTCCCCTTGTGAGCCCTGACTGTGACCCACTGTGATTCCACCACTCTTGGCTGTCATTCCTAACCTGTGGTCTCCTCTCACCCAAAGTCCCCTAGACTTCCTGTCCTCTACCCCTGCATACCTAGCACATATCTAGCACACACAGTGTCAGGCTTTGTGCCACTCCCCTGCCCTAAACCCTTCCCAAGACCCAAGACCAAGGTTTTCTCATTGGCATTCAGAGCCCTTCTGGACTTCGCCCTTCCCACCATTTCTACATTAATACTCCGAGAGTCTGGCCTCAGCTAGACCAATGGTTCTCAACCTGTGGGCTGTGACCCCTTTGGGGTCAGAAGACCCTTTCACAGAGGTTGCCCATGGCCATTGGAAAACATAGATATTTACATTACAATTAACAGTAGCAGAATTGCAGTTATGAAGTAGCAACAAAAATCATTTAATGGTCAAAGGTCACCACAACATGAGGAATTGTATTAAAAAAATTGCAGCTATTAGGAAGGCTAGGGACCACTGAGCTGGACCAGCAACCCAGCCATTTCTCAAGAGCTCCATCAACATGCTGACCTTGCCTTTGAGCATCTATCTCCCTCTGTCAAAAAAAAAAACAAAAACCCACAAAAAACACAAACAAACAAAAAACAAACCAAAAAACAAACAAACAAACAAACAAACAAACCCTCTGGCCCACCTTTCTAGTCCTTACAGCCCCAAAGGCCCCTCTCATCCTTGCTTCAGATATCTTGTGTCACATTCCCTACTCAAGCCCCTTCCCAGGTGCTGAGTGGCTGAAGGGTAAGGGCCCATCCTTGGGCTGTTGACTGATATTTCATGTCCAGAATGGGAGTGGTGGTGGAAAGGTCCCAGGCACACCAGGCACAGCTGCTACTGAATGTCTCCTTCTCAGAAGGGTGCTCCCTCCTCACTGGAGCAAATTCTCATCTAACGCCACTGAAAAGCTGACATCCTTGGAGCAGGCAGTGTGTGGGTCAAAGATCAATCAGGACTGGGGAGCCCAGGCAGAAGTCCTGCTCAAGCCTAAACCCTGTCCCTGCTACCCACTGTGATTCTCCAGAGTTTCCTCACAGATTCTGTGCCCCCCTCCCCAACCCCTGTCTTTTCCATGTGGCCCAGCCTCCAGCCAGGCTTTCCGGAGTACTTTCCAGCTGCCTCTACCGCAGGGGTTCATCTCCCCCCAGAATGCGAGGATTTCACATGTAGCCCCTCCATGACTTCTGTGCCAGCCCTGCTCACCCAGACCAGGTGCCCCTCCTGTTCTAAACCGAGCTTGCAGTGAAACAGCCCAAATCAGCCACTAAAGCCCCACAGACTACTGGGACTTCCCCTGACCTAGCCCAGGCTATGAGAGAGCCTCTCCAGGAAGGGGATGGGATAGGGAGCCTCACAGCACCTCAGGATGAGGGTAAAGCTAGGCCCATGTGAGGATGGACTCATTAAGCCGGATTTGCGGGGGGGGGGGGTCATTTAAATTCAATACCCATCATCCCCAAGCAATGTTGTGGACTCAAGCCCTCTTTTGTCCAGGTAACATACTTTCTGACCCACAAAAGATTAAGATGACGTTCATGACTGGTGTCAGTTTCTGACTCTGATGAGGTCAGGGATGAGACAGCTGCAGCTACCCACCAGCCCTCCAAAACAAGCCAAACCCCAAAGTTGGGTTTATTTCCCAGAAGGAAGACAGCATACCACCTGCCCAATGACATCACAGGAGCTTTTAAGTGAGGCTTCTGGGCACCCAATGTTCTGTCAGGCATGGTACACACAGTTTCACTTAATTCTTGCTACTGTTAGTCCATTGCTCCCCAAGTCACAGATGAGGAAACTAAGGTTTGGAGGGGAGTGGAATCCACTTAGGCTGAATCCGAAAGCTTAAATCCTTGGCACAGCCAGGACCCAGAACACCCCCCACCATCAGAAGTGGAGCCCCTTCGGCATGGGCATGAATACCTAATCCCTGGCACAGCAAGGAACTTTAGGGCTTGGCTAGATTCTGAGCAGGGCTGGAAGGGTTTCCCCTTCTTCTCCCCATGCACCCCAAAAGAGAGTTGCTTCTTCTGCTATCCCTCCAGGTGCCTCTTCCACCAGCTCACCCGGAAAAGTTTGGTTAGGTTTTCACTCCAAGTCCATCCAGTTCAGTGGTGCGCTCAGAACTTGGAAGGAGGAAAAGAATGGAAACCGCCGTGCTTTTGGAGTCCCTTCCAATAACCCAAACAATCGTTTTTCTCAGTGGCAATTTGCAGAAGTCACTGAGCAATCTGAAAGCCAGTGTCCTCACGCGCCACAGTGCCTGTCACCTGTTAGCCCTCACATTCCGGGCTTTTGTTGAGAAAGGGCACTCCGGGTGATCGGAGCTCATCTCAATCAACTTCTTCCTTCTGGAACCCGAGGAGGTCTGGACTGGGGGCAGGGACAGGCCCGGGGCCAGAGGGCTGGTGTGTGACGCAGCCAGAACTAGGGAGTTCAGGACTCGGAGGTGAACGAATGATCCTTCTCAGCTACTAACTGCTCTAGTTTGTTACCTGTTGCCAAGCAGGCCCCACGGGCTTGGCGGAATGAGTCCTACTCGGAAGCTAAGTTTGCTTCCGATTATCCTGCCCCCTGCCCCAGGCTTCTCTTACCTGCTTCCTGGGTTCTGGCTACGCGCTTTATGTCCGGCGTCTTCAGCTGGCGCCCCAACCCGAGTCTGACTACGCAGCTTGGCTCTGTCCCTCCGTTTTCACCCGACACCCCCTCTCGAAGTCAGTCCAAAAGCTCAACGGCCTTGTCAGGCCACGCCACGCCCCCCGAGACCACGCCCTCGACACGCCCCCTACACTGCCCCTCTCTGGGCCCTGCGGGAGGTAGCACCAGGCTCCGCCCATCACAGCCTCCTGGTTCAATCAAACGGCCATGCCACATAGCACAACACTGGGTTGCCCTTTGCCAAGCTTCCAGCTCTGCCTCCGGCTCTGCAGCCTGGCTCCAAGCAGAACCCATTACACGACACGCACTACAGCCTAAAGGCGCGCCTTGCTCCGCCTGCTTGGGCCTCCCGGGGATGAGGCCGGCCGGGGACCCCGAGTCTCTGACGCTCCAGTCTCTTCCAGTCTTGCCTAACGGTTTCAACCCCTGCGGTCTCCCTCATCCTTCCCACTACCCAACTAGGCCGCTGGCGGCCCTCCGAAACCCTCCGTTCACCCCTTTGCCTCCATCACTTTCCCCAGGGGCTCACCCCTTAGGCCTTCAACTGGGAGGCAACTCTCCGGCTCCGCCCCTCCCCGGGGATTCTCTGCTCCACCCTGATCCTGTTCCCCTTAGCAACCTGGCTCAGGGCTGTAGGCCTGGGGCCTCCTTGACGCTGGCATTCTAGGACGGCCGTATCCTGGTGCAACCCGGGAATGGCGTGGGAGTGTTCGCGTTCCAAGACCAGGTCTCCATGTGGAGGCGGCTGGAACCAAGCACTTTCTGAAAATACTAACAGCCACCAGAGGTTGAACTTTTGCTCGAAGTCAGGCAGAAAGCCAAGAGCTGTTAAAAGCTCTGATCTTCAATTGCCATTCCTGGACTACTTTCTTTGCGTCCATTTTACAGATGCACAGCTCAAGCTTTAGAGAGGGGAAGTCGTGGGCTAGGGTCTTAACAGCAGAGTCGTTCGTGAACCATTCCAACGTCTCAAATCATACTTATGCTTGTTCTAGCTTGTCTGGATTTTGGCCCTTGAAGACATGGCCTAGGCCAGCCAGCTGTGGTACAGCAGGCTGGTAAGGGTTCGGCAGAAGAGGGCAGAGGGCCTGAGCCCTCCATGGCTGGCTTCTTCTTTGAGAAGGTGGGCTGCCAAATATCTCCAGATGTCTGCACACACCACCCTGCACTTCAGATTGTGGACCCGCCTCAGGCAGGTTACCAGGTTAACAACCAGGGTCATCAGCCTATGAGCTGCCAGAGTCTTTAGCAAGCACATTATCTCACTGGCAAAGCAGAGCAAGCCACTGAGGGGAGGGGATGAATGAGCTTGCTTGGCAGGTGTGGCGTTGGATACAGTGCAGCCCAGTGGTTCTCACACCAGAAGCACCACCACGGCCTGGGAACTTGTTAGGATCCTGTTTGGGGTTTGAGGCACCCCAGAAACAACTCAGTGAGAAACTGCAGTGGTTTGTTTTCACAAGGGTCCCAGGTGATTCTGAGTCAGCTTTCGAGGTTGAGAGCCACTGTTGGGCCTAGGCTGAGACTCACTCACAGGACCTAGGTAGACCTGGCAGCTATGTTACCCAGGGCAAAGTAAGGAAGTTGGAATGAGTCTTTAAGAAGGGACTCACAAAATCAAAGCCAAAACAAACAAAAAACCTAACCTAATAAAATCATATTATTGGATTATTGAGAGAGAGAGAGAGAGAGAGCAAGAGCACGAGCGAGCCAGGCATGATGGCTTTCACCTGTAATCCCAGCATTCTGGGGGTAGAGTCTGGAGGATCAGGAGTTTGAGGCCAACCTAGGCTAAACAACAAGTCTGAGGCCAACTTGGGCTACATGAAAAGGAAACAAACAAACCAGAAAGATTAATAACAAAATTTATTTTGAGGGTGGCTATTGGAAATAGCATTTTATTTACTTTTGGTTTTTTGCTTTTTGGAGACAGGGTCTAATGTAGCCCAGGCTGTCCTCTATTTCCTGCTGCTCCTCCTCCAACTTCCTGACTGTGGAGATGAGAAGAAATGGTATTTACCAAGAGCTCAGCCTAGTGAGGGGATTAAGCCTGGGATGATAGTATAAACTGAAGTCCCTGCACTTGGGAGATAAAGGTGGGAAGATCAGGAGTTCAAGGTCATCCTTGAAAATGGGTTTCCCACCAACACAATATAGGCCAGATTAGACCAGATTAAAATAAAGGTTTCTCCTAGGCAGGTTTACCTGTCCCAGGGAAGTGGGCCAGGGAAATCACACAACAGGGCTCACACAGGGAGCTTTTATAGGTCTTAGGTGAGGGATGATGATGTATCAGCTAGGACTGGGATCATGCCCATATATGGTCAAAAGCTGAGCCCCTGGGTGGGGCACTCTTGAGTGGGTTGCCAGAAATGCAATTGAGGGGTGATAAATTAGGCAGTATTTTTCTCCAAGCAGGTGGGGTTAAGGAACGAGAGCAGATAGGCCAGGGCGAGCGGGGTTCCAACCAAACATTTAGCAATAGGATGGTCCCAGGCCACTCCAAAATAAATTAATAATAAATAATAATAAATTAAAATTTTAATAAATAATTAAAATAATAAATTAATCAAACAATTTATATACTAAGCTTAAGAAACTAGCTAGAGAAATGGCTCATGGGCTAGGAGTGCTTGCTGCTCTTGAAGAGGCTCGGAGTTTGTCCCCAGGACCTAAGTTGGGAGGCTCAGGACAGCCTGCAACTCCAGCTAAGTTCAGGGAACGTCCTAACTGTCCTCCTCAGATGCTAGCCATTATTCCATAAGATGCCAAGATCTCACCTTGCTCTCTGACACTATGGATGCCAGTGACACAGAGCCACAGCGAGAGAACAGAGTGCTGCTGTGTCCTGGGCTGGGTCCTAGATCTTGACCTTGTCCAACTTTTGCCAAGTGGCCATAAAATACCTTCCTCCCCACCATTCTCTGAGTCCTCCTTGACTCCCAAGCTAGGATGTTTGTGATGGTGACTCACAGATGACTCTTGTGTGACAAGACTTTTCCTGAGGAGATTCAACGTACACGTCAACTCTCCCTAGATAGGGAACTCACAACAGACCAAAGCATGGATACTACCCAAGTCCAACTTGGTGATCAATGAATCTCCAAAGCACACCCCAGACACAAGTGATATCTCACAGAAGCTGGGAGACTGAAGCATAAGACATAGCTTGAGAGAGCTCAGCAGGTTAGAAAGAATTCTTTCCAAGCGATTTAGCTGGTCTAAATCTCTTCCAGGCATCTCAGCCTGTTTCTTGGTCTGAGTCTCTTTTGTAGTTAACTTGTCTGAAACTTTGCAACTTTATTGCTTACTCTGGGAGGAAGGGGCTTAGTGAATCTGGTCAGTTTCAGGGACTTCCTGAAGCTATTTTGAGTTGTTTACCTTCCTGCTTAACTAGGTTCCCTGAAAGATGGGATATTTTAACCTCAGAGGAAAATGGTATAGGGTCCCATCTGCCTCTCCCTACCCCAAATAGTTCCTCCTCTACCAAATTGCTCCTCCTATTTAAGTCCTGTTGGCAACCCTTTCCTGTTTAGTCCACTCCAGATTGGAGATGGGGGCAGCTGTGGGAAACAGGGAAGTAGGTGTGCAGCTTCTGGAATTCCTGCCACACAAAGCTTACTTCTGCACTGCTGCTGAGGTTTTCCCCCAAAGGCACTTACAGCCTGGGGTTCTGGCTCTATTGTACAGACCTCATTTAGCACCCAAGAAACCCAAGCTAGAGTACAGTTGTGGTGTGCATCCTCTTATCCTGAGCAGTTGACACCAGACAACAAAAGCTTCATCCTCCTGCCTGACCATCATCATTGTAACCATCAGCAAGACCACGCTCCAGTTTGGACTTCCTGGATTCTGCAGCTTCATACAGGAGTAAGAGCATGTGAGGAGGTCAGCTCCGGTCCGTAGCTGGGCCCACCCACCTACTTCTCTTCCTGTCCTCAACTCTACCTAGTGTCAAAACAATACAGGACTCAGTCATGAGGACACCCCAGCCCATCTGTCCATTGCTCCAACAGTCACTGCCTCCAGCAGTCACACACCTGTGACAGAGCCAATTATCTAGGGACAGAGGAGTCAAGAGGCTTGGGTTGCCCTTGAGGCTGTATTTAGACCAGCTGGACAGAAACCCCTGGTGTTTCCACACTGAGGAATGGTCAAGATAATTCCATAGACATGGGTGCCCCTCTGAGTCTAGGTCCTTGTCCCTTAGAACTTAAACAGTGTCTGAGATCATGAGGGCTGGGCCTGGATGGATATAGACCTAGCTACTCATTAGCTGAAATGGATGGAAGTCCCAGTAATGTCAACTCCCTTTCTTCCAGTCTTACCTGGGGATATTTTGCCAGGAAGAGAAACAGACTTCTAGTGAGAAACTCCCATCTGGTGTGAAATCCTTAGGCCATTCCAGAGGCAAAGCCAAGGGTGCTGAAGGAGGGCTAGGGAGCTTAGCAGAAGATCTCAAATGGCCGGTTGGAGGGCGTGGGGTGGTAACTAAACTTTTAAAGAAGTGTGGCCATGGGCTTTCCAGGCCTTAGAAGATCCCACTGTCCCCAAGGTGGCAGAGGAGCAGAGCAGCAGAAAGCCTGAAGTCCTGGGCAAGACTGTGGGTATCAGGTTCTCTTCTGTGCCTGGACTCAGCAAAGACCCCCAAACTTCTGCACAGCTCAAATCTGAGAGGAAGAGATCGTCTCTCATTGTTATGTGTTTACCTGTTTAGAACATGATACCCAAAGCCAGAAGACTTATAAGAAACTCTGTTTTGAAGCATGATTTTCAGGGCATGGTCCACATTTGGTGATCTTTATTTTTGACAGGGTTTCCACTAGCACAGGGTATCATAGTGCAGGGCAGAAAAGGCACTGTGTGTTGTCTTGGTCAGTGTTCTATTGCTGTAAAGAGACACCACAGCCATGGCAACTCTTAGGAAAGCATTTAATTGGGGCTTACTTTCAGTTTCAGAAGTTTAGTCCATTATCAAAATGGCACGGAGCATGAAGGCACACAGGAAGACGTGGTGCTGGAGAAGTAGCCGAGAGTTCTGTATCTGAATCCATAGACAACAGAAAGAGAGAGAACTTGGACCAACTTGGATTTCTTTTTTTTTTTTTTTTTTTGGTTTTTCGAGACAGGGTTTCTCTGTGTAGCCCTGACTGTCCTGGAACTCACTCTGTAGACTAGGCTGGCCTCGAACTCAGAAATCCACCTGCCTCTGCCTCCCAAGTGCTGGGGTTAAAGGCGTGGATTTCTAAAACATCAAAGGCCACTCCAGTAACACACTTTCTTCAACAAGGCAACACCTCCTAATCTCTCAAATAGTGCCACTCCCTGATGACTGAGCATTAAAATACATGAGCCTATGGGGCCACGCTTACTCACAGTATACTTACCTGTAGTCACAGCGCTTGGGAGGTGGGAGCTGGAGCAACAGAAGGTCAAGGTCAGCCTCAAGAAAGGTGGGAAAGGGAAGAGGGGAAAGAAGGAAGGGGGAGAGGAAGGGATGGGACAATCGAGTGCTGAGCACACTCCCTTCCTCTCCCCGAGGCCTCCCTTCCTCTCCCCGAGGCCTCCAGGTGGTTTGGCTTTCCATTACTAAGGCTTCTGGCTTCTGAGCGCTTGGAGGATGAGTGGAAGCACGTGATGTCTTGAGATCCAGCCTTGGAAGTCAGGTTGTGTCTTCCTTCTCATTCCACAGCGGAGATCAGACAGGAGCACTGTGTTCAAAGGAAGGAAACGGTCAAGCTTTCTCTGAGAGGACAGAAGTTCTAGGGTAGTGGCTGTGAGAAGCTGCTGCAGGCTTCAAGTGGGAATTTCCTTTGACGAGAACTAGGAATCTAAATGAAATTGATGAATCTAAATGAAATTGATTTAAAGCAAGAATAGTCTTTTAGAATTTTCTAGACAGAAGAAGCCCCTTCTGCCCCTCCGCCCCTTGGCCAGTCCTGTTTCTTGGCATTGTGAACTTGAACAGATTTTTTTTTTTTCAATTGCCCTAATAATGTTCATTCTTAAGATGCCTGCTTCCCATGTGGGGGAACAGAGGTACAGAAAAGCATTTGCCCAACATCAAGATGATAAAGAAAAGGGAGAGGCCAATGTGTCCAGCTCTGTAGCAGCTCACAGACGATTTCTACATCTTAGCTGCAGAAACTGCATCCCAAGAACAGCTTTGAATTGAGCCATATCCAGAGACCCAGATTCTGAGCACCCAGCACAGAACAAACACCCTTAGCCAAAGGTCCACTCTGAACTAGAGAGCTTCCCCAGGGGATGCTAGCCATACCTAACTGTCATCAAGGATGCTGGCCTCAGAGCTCCCAGCATACCTCCGTTGCACCTTTGTACCTGCCCCATGTCTGAGTCCATGAGTTCCCATCATCATCTCTTCCAGTCTGTGGCATTTGGGCCTGTTCAGCTGAGACACTGACCTTATTTTCTTGGGCTGTGGAACCATAGTGTTCTGACCTCGAAACCCGTCCCAGCTGGGTCATAGCCAGGACAACAACCTGCTTCCACTGGAGAGCCTGGGTGCATTCTAGTGGCTGTGATTTAGCCAAAGATCACCCAGACCTGATTTTACCCACTATCCCTTGCTACCTCTGAAGGTCCAGGGGAACCACTCCATTTGGCTTGAGGTGTGTGGCTATTAGCCTTTCCAGGAAAGTGACTGTGGCAACCGTGCTTATAAAGGTGACCAGTTACAGAATCTAGCAGCTCTGCTTTCTGCCAGCGCAGGGGTGGAAGCCAGAGGCCTGAATGGTGCTTGCTTCCAGCTCCTGCCATGCTTTGGTTTTTCATATTACCATTTTTTCCTTTTAATTTATTCCTCTTGCATATATTACATCCTGACCGCAGCACTTTCTCCTTCCTCTCCTCCCCCAGTCTCTCCCCTTTCCACCTCTGCGAATAAAACAGCACAGCAACCAAACATGGCACAAGCTACAATAAGACCAGGCTCATAGGTCTCACATCTGGACAAGGTTACCCAGCAGGAGGGAAAGGGTCCCAAAGGCAAGCAGAAGAGCCAGAGAGAGCCCCTGTTCCCACTGTTAGGAGTCCCACTAGAACATAGCATTACAACCATAGCGTATATGCAGAAGACCTAGGTCAGACCCAAGCAGGCTCCTCATGAGTCCTGGTCAGTTGATCCTGTGGGCCGTGTTCTTGTGGTGTCCCTGATCTCTGTGGCTCCTCCAGCCCATCTTCCCCTTCCTCTGCAGGACTCCCCAAGCTCCGCCTAGTATTTGGCTGTGGGTCTCTGCATCTGCTTCCATCCGTTGCTGGATGAAGTCTCTGGTGACAATGATGCTAGGCTCTGGTCCCAGCACATCCTGCAGGCATGACAAACTGTAGGTCAGGGGTTTTGTGGCTGGGTTTGTATCCCAGTCCCTCAACTTGAGGCCTTGGTTGATTGCAGAGGATAGGGGGTTTTGGCTCCATGCTCCCCATTACTGGGAACCTTCTCTAGTGTCACCCTCGTAGATTCTATGGGGTTTCTACCTCACTCCAGAAATGCCCCACAAATCCAATCATCTCACTACTCTCTCCCTCCCCGCCCCAACCTGATCGCTCCTGTTCTCATCTCCACCAACCCCCAGTCTGCCCTGAAATCTATTCTATTTCTTCTTCCTAGGAAGAGCCTAGCCTCCCCCACTAAGCCCTCGTTGTTACTAGTCTCTCTATCTGTGGATTGTAGCATAATTGTTCTTTACTTTATAGATAAAATCCACTTGTGAGTGAGTACATACCATGCTTGTCTTTCCCCCCAGGAACTCTCATGCTTAAAAAACCACCAAGTGTAAGCGTGTCCACTAATTTAATAACGGGACGCTACACTCCACGTTTCATGAAGCTTATTCCTTATTTGGCAATCTCTGCACCTCAGTCACTAGTCCATTAATGTCTTCATTTACAATTTCCTGTCACAACTGCTTTTTTTTTTTTTTTTTTCCTTTTCTCGACCCTAAGATGGGGTCTGGGCACTCCAAACATTCATGAAACTAGACCTTAGTAGCTGTGAGTTTATTTATTCTTTTTGTTTGGTTGGTTGTTTGTCCCGAGACAGGGTCTCTCTATTGGTAGCTCTGGCTGTCCTGGAACTTGCTATGTAGATCAGGCTGGCCTCACAGAAATCCACCTCCATCTAGCTTCTAAATGCAGTTCTTTTTCTTTTAAAACTTATTTATTTATCCATTTATTTATTTTGAGACAGACCTCACTACATGGAGAGGGTGCTGGGATTAAAGGCCTGTCTCACCATGCCTAGACAAGATCTGTTTTTATGCTTTTTATTTAATGCATGCGTGTGTATGGATACTGTCAGTGTGTGGGCTCCCAAGGAAGCCAGAAGAGGGTTCTGATCCCTTGAACTGAAGTTTTAGACAGTTTGTGAGCTATTAAAGTGGGTGCTGGGAACTGAACCGAGGTCTTCTGCATGAGCCAAGGTTTGAATCCATGACCCATCTCTGCAGCCTCCTGTGAGTTTACTTGTAACTGATATTCCTGTGATACTTTACTAGTTGTTCTGCTAATTATGAACCATACACCAAAGTGAGTTTTAAAAGTATTTGTAAAATAAAAACTTCAAAAATCCAGATTTATTCAGTAACTACAAAGAAGTCCTGTCCTTTTCTGCAGCAAAGCATGCCCGGAAGCCATTATCCATGGCCCTCAGGCTCCTTTGTGAGGGCTGCTGGGGTGGCAAAGCCAACATAGAGGAGACCCGTGCTGTGTGGCTTCTTGTGGGCACACGTGAGCAAACATCTGTTCACCTCAGTTCAGGCACACACAATACCAGACCAAAGAAACAGATCCAGCAGTCTGGAAGGGTGAATCCATGGGTCTCTTGGAGTCTCCAGGGAGAAAGGGACTCTCAGGCAGCTTTAGCAGCAGCAAAAGCCCTTCCCAGCAGGGGCGGAGTCTCCCGAAGGCTGCATCCTGGATCTCCTAACAGGCAGGCAACTCTGCTGGAGTCTCCTCTCCCTGGCAAAGCTACTTTATAACCGTGGGGAGCAAGGGGCCTTGTGAATCCTGTAGGCTGCTGAGCGCCAGGAGCCTCGAACACTTCCTTAGCTTTCTGAATTTTCCAGCCTCCTTCCTCCCCTCGGGAGGGAATGTTTCAGTTCAGAGGAAACAGCTGCACAAAACTCCCCTAAACAATTTCAAGTACAGTCTCCATCCACCCAGAGGTGGGTGAGAAGGTGAGAGGGAGAAGTGGGAAGGACAACCCCCTCACCTGACAGGGGGGTGGGGTGCACGCAGCAGGAGAGCCTTCCCCAAGACAAACCCAGAGTCAAAGGAAAACACCCTCAGCCTCCAGCTGGTCCTCGCTTAATCTCCATGCTCCAGAGGAGGCAGGCCAGCCTGATCTACATCAGGACTTTCAGGACGATCAGAACAAAACATTCCAGTAGCCCCAAAAGCCCGCGGTGGGGCCGCATACACAACACATTCTCTTCCTGAGACTTGAGTTGTTGCCAGCATTTAAAAGCTGGGAGACTTCGCATTAAACTTCAATTGTGTTTTCTGCTGTGGGAAAAAGGAAAAGAAAGAAAGAAAAAAAAGGAGTCTCTCTTGATGTGAGTTGGAACTGGGTAACAGCTGCAACCGCTTGGTAGACCCAGGCTGCAGCTGGACAGACAGAGCTGGGCTACAGCTAGACAGACAGAGGGGCCTCCAGTTACCCACTCCAGGTGCAACATCCAAAGTCCAGATGGCCACAGCTTCTGAGCCTGCCACTCACTCCACCCATGTCTCCCCTTTCTGTCACCTGCCGGGATCCTACAGGACATGAGTTATTAGGAATCCATAGATCCTGGCTACCCTTCACTGTGTCATACAGTGTTCTGGTGTGGGATTGCTCTAGCCCAGGCTGTTTTCTTATCATGTTACCTTGGCACTGGCCCCTCTGAGGACCTCTCCGTGCTGGTTTCCTCACCTTTGAACTCTTGCATTTTCACAGTAAATATGAGGGAAAGAGCTCCTTGCTCTAAAACGAGGTCATCCATCGCCCCCTAGTGTCCACAGTTGTCAGTGCAGCCAATCTTCTGACCTGGAGAGAAACCAGAGATATGTGTGTGTGTGTGTGTGTGTGTGTGTGTGTGTGTGTGTGTTGTGAAAGACAGACAGACACAAAGGAAAAGACTGAGCTTGTGTTTCTGTGTGTGTTGTCACCTCCTTCAGCCAGTCCGGGTCTCATGTTAACTCCCTGTGGCTGGGGACCAAAAGAAAGAATTTGGACCTCGCCTAAGACTCCAACTGCAGACATTCTCCCTGTCTCAGACCTTGGTCACACAGGTCAGTGTTGGTCGGTGCACAGCACAGTGACCTGTGCCTGGAGGTGGCCGTGGCAAGGGGAATGCAGTGACAGAATAATTGCAGACACATTTGGGTTGGGGAGGTAGGTTCAAGCTCAAGGTCCAGGAGGAAGTCATCAGCCACAAGGCAGCAGTGCTGAGCAGATGTGACAAATGTTGCTGTCCCCAAACTCTGTCTGAAGCCCCGGGAGGCACAGCCAGCAGGGCCAGGGGAAGCCCCTTGAAGATCCAATTTCTTCCTGACATTCTCTTCTAGATCCCGGCCCTGGCAGATGTTCTGTGGGGGTGGGAGAAGCCTGGGCTACTGCTTCCACACGGCTCTCCAGAGAGCCTAGAACTCATTATTCTCCTGCCTCAGTCTTACACATACTAAGATGACAGAGTTACGCCTCCATGGCTAGCTAGATCCATATTTGAGGACCTTGCTTTGCAGAGGAGAAAACAGAAGTAAGGAGAAAGCAGTCCAAGTTTCTGACGAGGTTAAGACACTTGGCTCATGTGGAGGCAGATTCAAGTCCAGTCGCCTTGACTCCAGGAGCTGTCAGTCATGTCTGGTCAACTGGTCAGTACCCGCTGTGGTCGGTGTCTGACAATTTCTGGGTCCCCAGAGAGGAGATGTGTGCAGGACTAACCGGCCATGAGATTCCAAAACTATTGAATAAATAAATATTTTTCTCTTTAGGGAGAAATTCATCTCAGGTGTTTTGTAAGAGAGGCAGGAAGTGAACTAACATAGCAGGCCTGACTCCAGCCCTTGAAAGGCCCGAATCAAAGCCTTTATCACCCATGCCATGTGCAATGGTCTATTTCCGTCCGAGGGGCCTTCCTCTTTGAGCTCCAGTCTTCTTGTAAAGCAGTGTCATATTTTGGGTTTTACTGCTGTGAAGAGACGCCATGACCAAGGCAACTCTCATAAAGGACAACATTTAATTGGGGCTAGCTTATAGTTCAGAGGCTCAGTTAATTATCATCATGGCGGGAAGCATGGCAGTGTCCAGGCCAGCATGGTGTAGGAGGAGCTGAGAGTTCTACATCTTGTTTGGAAGGCAGCTAGGAGAAGACTGACTTCCAGGCAGCTAGGATGAGGGTCTCAAAGCCCATGCCCACAGAACCACACCCACTCCAACAAGACCACACCCACCCCAACAAGGCCACACCCACCCCAGCAAGGTCACACCCACTCCAGGCTACACCTCCTAATAGTGCCACTCCTTGGATCAAGCATATACAAACTACAAGTAGGAAGAATGAACTCAGCACCACAGAGGTTTAGACAGATGAGTGAGGCATGGCCAAGGCTTCAGGCTTTGTAAGAAGGGTGTGGTCCAAAGGAAGAGACTGGTGAGGACGATGGGGCGTGGCTATGGTGAGGGTGGTGACAGAGATGTTGCTGGCAATGCTGCTGCTTGTGGAAGAAAACAATGGTGGTGGTGTTAGTGATGTAGGGGCGGGGCTGGTGATGCTGGTGATGAGGATGCACAGTGCAGAGGCGGTAGTGGTGACTGCTGTGTCCACGGTGATGCGGTACTGTGTAGTAAACGGTGGTGCGACTGTGAGGGACTGAGGGCCGCTGTGTGGTGGTGATATTGATGCCTAGGGTTGGGTGGGTGATGGCGTTGATGGAAATGATGGGGATGGAGGTGGTAGTGCTGATGTAGATGATGCTGATGAGGATGCCAACAGCACAGCGGTGCGGCAGTTGTAGAGGTGATAAGGGTAACGGGGATGATGGTTGTGGTGGGTGATGCTGGCAAGGGTGGGGATGGAGATGATGGTGATTGAGGTGACTGGGATGACTGAGGTCATGGCAATGATGGTGGGATTCAGTTGCTGGGTGGGACATTCAGAAGATGGAGGTATGGTGGGTTATTTGTGCTGCTGTTTGGGTCTTTTGGTTTTGTTTAATTGTTGTGAGTAGCGTAGACTTGAGCTCTTCCATTGCCTTTCCAGTTCCTTATTTCGTTTACTGGATGATTTCTCCGGGTGTTCTTGGGTAGGCACGTCCAGGCATGTCTCCATCTGCGCACCGCCTGTTTCCCTCATGGCGCTCCTTCCAGCCAGTCCCCTTTTCTGTCCTCATCTGAGTCACAGCACCTGCTGCGCTTCCCAGGCACTCACCCTCCCACCCATTATCCTCATCTGCTCTGGAGGTGACAAAGTCCCCGGCACAGGCATCTTGAGGAAGACTTCACTTTGGCTCACAGTTCGAGGGCTCAGCTTGGTGGCGCGGGTGTGGCTGTGGCCACCCAGCAGGTCACGTGGCCTCTGCAGTCCGGAAGGCAGAACTCAGTCGCCCAGGGCTGTTGTGGGCCCTGGGAAACCTGTCTGTGGGATTGGTGCTGCCCACGGCCAGGGAGGGGCTTCCTTCCTCCGTTAAACCCTCTGCAAACATCCTCACAGATGTGCAGATTCACGTGTTCTGACAAAACGCAAGCAGCAGGTGCATATGACATACTTGGTCACCTGTCGCCCTCACCCGTCAAGATAGGCTCCTGCGTTTAGTAGGGTTTGTTGGTTGTTTTTTTTATTAAGGTGGGATCTCACTATGTAGCCTTGGCTGCCCTGGAACTGGCTGTATAGACCCAGCTGGCCTCAAACTCACAGAGATCAGCCTGCCTCTGCCTCGCGAGTGCTGGGACTAAAGGTGTGCGCTCCCACAGTCACTGTTTCCATATATGAGAGTAAATCAGTGGTGCTTGTTTTTCTGAATGAATTTGCACAACACGATCTCCAGTCTTCGAGACCAAATATAAACTCCACTCTGTCCCTGAACCAATTCTCTTCAGCCCTTGAGCCTTTGCACTTCATAGTCTAACTAATTATCCCTTAGGAACAGAAGGATGGAGGGAGGGAGGGAGAGAGGGCGAGGGAGAGAGGGAGGGAGGGAGGGCCTAGCCTCTTCCTGGCAGGCCACAGAAACATGTAATGCTCATAAACTACCACCAGGTGGCACCCAAGCCCTTACAAAGCTGTGCACACACGTGATCCCGGCTGCAGAAGTGCTGGGATTGTTGCCAGATGGTCGCTCAGCACCAGAACTTTGCGAGAGAGGTGTGGAGGGCTCCACACAGAGGCTAGCCGTCACACAGGAGCTTTCAGTCCCCAGGTGTGGGTTCTCATCCCAGCTGTGATACCAAGACAATCCACTCAGGTGTCTGAGCCACAGTTGAGTCTCCATCACTCTGGGACAGGAAGTAGGTGAGCTGCCTGGCTAGGCCTGAGAGTCCATGGAGTTTGGTTTGGCTTCTCAATTCCTAGTCTGTTTTGAGTTGACACCAATGTACGGAAGGCCTGGGGCCTTGACAGAGATCCCTGCCTCACAGATTCTATCTCTCTGAGTAGGAAGGAAAGAAGATGGGAAAGTCTTCAAACTTGCATCTAGAAAGTAGAGACCAGGACTGCTAGGTAATCAAGGCAGTGCCTGTTCTTAGAGAAGGTGTGTGTGTGTGTGTGTGTGTGTGTGTGTGTGTGTATGTGTGTGTGTGTGTGTGCGCGCGCGCGAGCACAGCTGGTGATGCAGGTTGGCCACACACCTCCGTACGAATCTCTCTTCCTCCCCTCATAGCCCACCCTCACCTCCAGCCAGCCCTAGCCCTGCACCTTGAACTTCTAGTCCTCCTGCTTCCATCTCCCAAGTCATAAGCTTTCCCCCAGGTTTCTGTGGTGCTGGCGGTGGAGCCAGGACTTACGTTGTGCACGGCAGGCAGGCACTCTGCTGGTGGAGCTCAACCCCAGCGTGAAGACCGTTCTCTGAAGAGACCCCAGAGCTAAAGAGATAAAGGGCATGGAGCCCTGACCCTCTCTCACCTGTGCCTGGAGCCTTCTCAGCTGTACAGCCCAGGGAAGTCCTCTGCTCTGTAGGACTGCTGCACCCTAGGTAAGTCCCCCATGCTGTGGAATGGGGAAAGGCTAGGACCAGGCCTCTCCAGGATGACCTTTACCCACAGCCTCTACTTCCCCCACATCCTACATAGAAGGTGGAAATGGAAGCAGGTAACACAAAGTCCAGCCTGGGTGGGGGACAATGACAGTCTCAGTGAGGCCCTTCTGGCTGTGATCCACTGCATGTCCAACAGCTGGTAAACTGGGCTGCTGCTCTGGTCCTGATCAAATGCAAGTCTTGTTGACTCAAGTTCTCTGCCCCAAACCCCTACTGTCCTTACACACCCCAGCCTCTCCTTACACACACACACACACACACACACACACACACACACACACGCATGCACGTGCACTGTCCCATCCTTCTGACTCTGGAAGGGATTCCAAGAGGGGCCATAGGCTCTGTCCACCCCCATCATAGATGGGCAACGTGGTTGACAGGAGCCAGTGGACTGGTCCCAGGTCCTTAGGCTGTCCACCATCTGTAGCCCACCTCAGAGCCACTCCCTAGTCCCCTGAGAGTGGGCCGGATGTCTGTGGAGGGACACTAGCCTGAACCCCAAGGTCACCACTCTCATACGATCCGATCCTCCCACTGGTAATTAACTCTGGGCCAGGCCTCTGTAGCTCCCAAGACATGCAAGCTGGGACCCCGCCCACCACCCCCTGATTCCAGGTTTCAGAAGAGGGGTGAAGCCAAACTCCTGAGGTCATTGCTGCCTGTGCTGGCCAACGCTGTTCCCACACACTCTCTTCCCGGTCTTCATCCCTCGGAGAAGGAGCTGGAAGCTTGAGAAGATCTAAATCTGCTGCTGTCAGCTTTCAGTTGTGTGGCCTAGAGAAAGCCGATTCCTCTCTGCCCTCCAGACCCCTTTTCCCTGAGATCCCGGGACTCTAGAGTGAGGTAGCATTTGGGAGTGCCTAGTGCCTGACGTGTCATTGATAGATCCTGTTATTCTTTCAAGTGTTCCCGAAGAAAAAACAGACATTTCTTTTTCTGGAACTCAAGGCTCCTCAGTCTGATTCCAACTCCCCCATGTCTGGCCCCTCTGCTGTTTTGGGTGTGACACCATAGTCCCCACCTCTGTTTGCCCCTCCTTCTTCAGCCATCTTTCCAGCTCCAGGAGGAGAATGACCTTCATCCAGGTCATTCCTGCCGGTGCTGCTGTGTCCAGATCAGGCCTAGGCATGGGGTGACCTCCACCTCCTGTGCTTGCTCTGAGTGTGCCCCGCTCTTTCTCAGCTGTGTGTCCCTGGCTTACATTCCCTTTCCTGTCAAGAGGCAATAAGACCTTGTGACAACTGAGACCCTGATCTACACACTCAGGATGTCAGCTTTTTAAAATCCATTCACCAAACCTATTAGGTTGAATGTGGATGGGGAAACTGAGGCATGAGGAAACTTAAGCAGGTTTAAGGTCATGTTACTAGCTAGTCGTGAAGCCAAAGCAGATATTGGGTGTGGTGGTATAAACCTTTAAGCCACATTTGGGAAAATGAGTCAGGTTTGAGGCCAGTTTGCTCTATACAGCCAGATCCTGACTAACAAGTGGACAGATAAGCAGATGATAACATTTAAAAGTCCAAGGATAACGAAGGCTCCAGGGATCCATCTTAAGCACAGATCAGTCTTCACTTCCTGGTGGTCAGTGCTATCAGCCTGATCAGGGGCTGTCACTCATGTAGACTTGTCACTCAAGGAACTCAGCACTCCTTCTGCCAAGGCTGCCTGGTGCTAGGACAGCTGGGGTTTTGCCACCTGGTGGTCACATTCGGAATTGCACCACTCCAGCTGGTCACTTTTTTTCCCCTCACATCCAGGCCTGACCTCAGGAAATTAAGATTTAGCCCCACCATTGAGGCACCCAGTCTCCCTGATAACCCATCCACAAGAATGTAGTGCTCACAACTCCCGCTCCATCGCTCTGCCCACTTCAGCTCTCCAGCACAGACACCTGCCCAGTTCTCTTGGATATATGCAGCTGCCTCCCAACCTTGGGTAAACCTTTTGGCCCCTTCTCAGGCAGCTTCTAGAACCATCTGCTGACGGTGGAGACTCAGGTTGACCCTGGTGCCCTGGGCTGGGACTGCTCCTGTCACCCCTTTGGCAACTCCTCCTCTCTTCTTCCTGACTGCAGCCCAACAGCTCTGACTTAACTCTGTGGCTCACATAAGCCAGGTTGGTGCCAGCTCCAGGGCCTTTGCATTGCCTGTAGTATCTCCCTTCCAAAAGGACATACGTCAGGGTGTCTTCTCCAATACCCCTTCGTGTGTGTGTGTGTGTGTGTGTGTGTGTGTGTCCGTGCACGCCTGCGCGTGTGTGCCCACGCGTGCCACAGTTCATGCACAGGGGTCAGAGGACGACAGTTCTCTCCTTCCGCCATGTGGATCAAGCTCAGGTCCTTAGGCTCAGCACGAGCACAGTTAGCAGCTGGCCAGCTCACAGGTGCTCCAGCGACCTCTCTGTGTTTACCTACCTCCTGCCCTTACCTCTCCATCACTATAGAAGCTCCACAAGTGCATGGCTGGCATTGTCTCCTTCGGTTGGCGTTGAACCTGGCATGGTTCCAACCTCAACAACTACCCCGCAACATCTGTTAATTGACTAGATGGATAGGGAAAGACGATGAAGAGGAGAGATGAGGAAAAACAGAGGAGCAACAAAGGGAGGGAAGGATGGGGGAGGGGCATGGGAGGGAAGGAGGAATGGAAGGGAGGGAGGGAGGGAGGGGGAAGAAAGGGAAGGATGGGAGGGGGACAGAAGGGAGGGTGCCTAGTAAACTTTGGTGTCCTTAGAAAGGTCTTGCTCCTTTGGGTTGGTGGAAGAGGTGGGGTCTTGGACATGAGCGCAGACTCAGAGGGACGACCCTGTTGTCATGACCACAGCCTGTTGGAGGACAGAACTGGTAAGCCAGCCCTACATCCCACACTGGGCCTGGAGCTGACTGCTTGCTGGCTTGAGAACTAGAGATTCATGTGTGTGGGCTGGGCCTTTAGTCTCCTCTTGGATAGTGGTTGAGTTCTCAGTGGAAGAGTCTGGCTGGAGCTAGGCCTCCATCTCCCCCTTTGCAGAATGGGCTGGGCTCTGCAAGGTTAAAGGTCAGTTTTGGTTCCTGTGATCTCTTAGCTGTCACATGCAGCCTCTTCCTGGGGACACCCCAAGGGATGCTGTTCTTGCCCACCTGGACCCTTGGGAGATGGGGCTCTAACCTTGAGTTTCTAAGGGCTTGCTCTGGAAGGATTTAGTCTGGCCACAGAATGGCCAGCTCCCAAATGTGCAGATTTTGCTTAAGAATCTGGAGGTGTCAGGAATGCAGCTTGGTGGTGGCGGTGGAGGGGCTGCTGCACTTGCGTGGGTGGGGCTCTCTCATGAAGCTACAGACCTGCAATGGCGAGTGCTGGGGAGAAGCTGTGTCCTTCCACTTCCTCTGCCCTCCCAGGGTCTCAGAGCTCTGGGATAGTTGAGCACTTGGTCCCAGGGAGTAGCCTCCAGCACCTTCTCTGTGGTTTCTAGAATGACAGGAGAGGTGTCTGTCATGGAAAAGACACTGCCACTGTTTCCATGGAGGATCAAGGAAAGCAATGTGGTCAGCAGCAGCTGGAGAGAAGGCTCAGCAGGTAAGAGCATTGTTGCTCTCACAGAGGGCCTCAGTTCAATTCTCTGCACCCACACAAAGGCTTGACTGGTCTGCAACTCCAGCTCCAGGGGGCCCAATGGCCTGGTCTGGCCTCCGTAGGCACCAGGCACACATGTGATACACACATATATGTGTAGACAAAACACACGCATAAATAAATATTAGAAAAGTAAAATGTGGCCAAGAGTTGTGTGGTGGCCAGGCCTGGGACTGTGAGCTGGGTACACAGGTCACACTGCAAGCCTCCTGAACACAGAGATGGCCCTGTCAATTACTTAGATCTTGAACAAAGCTAGGTACAGAAAGGTTGAGGTGGGGAGCACCATGGCTTAGCCTTAGAGCTGGCCAGCACCTCTGGACTCTCATCTTCTGCAAAGTGAGGAGGCCTGTCTCAGGAGGAGTGGACCTTTGAGCTCACAGACATCAAGCCTTGTCTCTGACTGTCTCAGACTTCATGGACGGAGGGAGAAGGAGGTTGTGAACTCTAAGTCACCCTGCCCTGGCTGACAAGGCTTGGGCTGTCCTCTCCCCATCCCAGCCTTACCATCTTAACTGCCTCTGACATGGCCAGCCCTCCTCTTCTCCAGGAGCCCCGCCTCTCGTACCCTGAGCACAGTGCAGGCTGTGAGAAACCCCTCACACGTGTCTGAAAGAAGCCAAGTGGACACAGGCTTCTGGGGTACCTCCACCAGAAGCACAGGTGTTGGGTGTCTTAAAGATCTACCAGGTGAGAAAAGATGGATTTGGAGACCAGGGGGCAGAACTCATGTAGGCAAATCATGTGCAAGACATGTCCAGGACACAGGGGGAAGGTTGCTGCCCGGTCATGCTCGCTACTGCTGGGTGCAGTTTCCAGATGGCTATTTACAGGAGGACATCTGGTGGCCTCTGCTTTGAGCTTTCTGTCTTCCCCTGGGCAGCCCAAGGATTCTTCCTGAATGTCCATTCTGGGAGAGGATCTGCCTCTCAGCCCTGCTAGTCCACCAGTGCACCTGAGCCTTTTGTTTCAGGAAATGCTCCCACAATAAAGCCGTCATTGACATATTTAATTACCTCTTCAGGATTTTTAAGTGCATTCTGGGAAGAGATTTGGCTCTGGCTGTCACTGCTATCATGGTTGAGAATTGAGGAAGGGGAGACACAGGGAAAATCTCCCAGACCAGTGGTCAACTTCAGCTATTGGGTGGTGCTTTCTCTCGAGTGAAGGCAAGCAGTTCTCAGCTTTGAGAACATTCAGGGGCGAATGACCCTTTCACAGGGCAAACATATCAGGCACCCTGTGTATCAGATATTTACGCCATGACTCATAACAGTGGCAAAATTAGTTATGAAATAGTAACAAAAGTAATTTTATGGTTGGGGTCACCACAACATGAGGAACTGCTTTAAAGGGTCACAGCATTAGGGAGGGCTGAGAACCGCTGTGCTAGAGGCTTTGGGCACACTTTTAACTGATGCCAACCCTATGGAAAGACAGTCCAGGCACTGCCACTCTCCAAGTCCCAGAGTCCAGGAAAGACTTTAATCTATCAGGAGCCCAGGATAGAGCTTACAGGTAGGACCCAGAGATCTCCACCCAGTTCAGGCTCCATAACATCCATTGGAGGAAGGAGGACCCCACATTTATAGGTAAAAGTTAAAGTCTGGAGAGGTGACTAGCTTGGATGATGTTACACAGGCAGAAGGGTGAGGTCCCAAGGACTCTGACCCAAACCTCTGCAGGAAGTGAAAACCCACAGAGGAGATCAGACTCCAGAGGCCCCCACCCAGGCTAACCCTTCCATCACCTGCTCATTCAAAGACTAATTCACTCTCTCATTCCTTTCTGTTTCCAGCAGATGCTTATGAAGACTCTTCTAGAAGATTCTCTGGCTGGTAAGATGGCCTCCCGGCCGAGCCTGATGCCCTGAGTTCAATCAAGGTCCTGATGGGACCTTCATGGTGGAAGAAGGGAACTGGTTCCTGCAAGTTGTCTCCTCCACATGTACACAGCGATGCACACGAGCATATATGCGCACAGGCACGCGTGTGAGCACACACGCGTGTGAGCACACATGTGTGGCCCCTACACACAATGTAATGTAGAAATTTCTCCAAGGCTTGTGCTGGTAAAATGGGGTAACAGAGGTGACATGCATGGGGAAGTAGGAGGCAGGTCCCCTCCTCCGTGACTTTTGGAAGCCCCCCACTTTCTCTGTTACCCCAGGGCTCTGCCTCACTAGAGAAAGGCCACTTTCAGCCCTGCTCAGCCTCAAATTTATTTTCACCCACCAGGTGCAGTCCCACACTGGGCCTGCAGGTGAGCCCTTGTGGGCCTCTCCCATCTTCCTTCCCAGCCTGCCTCCCCCCCCCAGCCCTGGCCTCTGGCCTCCATCCTCCTGGTGCCAGCTCAAAGGGACAGGCCAGGGTAAGGGAGCCCCCAGGGAGCCTGGGTCAGCTTGAGGAAGGGGCAGGGTGGGGGAATCGGGTACTGCAGAGGTGTGTTTTGAAATCTGTTTCCTCTTGGCCACGCTTGAACTTCTAAGCTGCTGGGTTTGACTGACAGGCAGGAAAGGAGCCTCAGGGCAGAGATGGAGGGCTCTGCAGGGGCTGTGCTTGTGGCTGCATCCCTGCTTTCCTGGACTCCAGCTCTGGCTCATGGAGGGGGCCTGGGTTTTAACTCACCCTGCTGGGGGAGGGCAAAGTGAGGTGGGGCTCTTGGAATCAGAAGCAGAAGAGCTTGGAATCATAGTGGGTCTTGGCCCCTTGGGGTCCTTCTGAAGGCCAAGCCCTCAGCACCATCCCTGCAAGAGCAGGCAGCTTTTATTGTGTTCCCATCTGTTCTACAAATATGTCTGAGAAGTGAGCTAATCTTTGCAAGAAGCAAACAGCAGAGGCCCTTCTCTGTTAAATACCCCGTACCCTTCTTCAATCAGTGCCTAGGTGAGCCCAGGACCTGTCTTTTGAGGAGTTCAGTTCTTCTCTGGCCCTGCTGGAGAGCTCAGGGCCACCCTTACTAAACTATACTTCCCAGGCTCCCTGCCCACAGGCTTCCCATCAGCCTTGGCCAACGGGAAGAACTGGTTTGATTAATGGGCAGGACGAAAGGGGGTCCCAGGGTCCTTCTTCACCTATCCCTGGGGCATGGAGGGGACACCTCCACTGTCCAGCTCTCCCAAAGCAGCCTGTGTCTGACAGTGACTCCAGCTTCCCCATCAGTCTGACTCCTGGGGTTCTTTGTCCCTCCAGTGCCGGGAAGTTACCGGTCAGCGCTGCAGCCCTTCCCCAGCTGCCCTACCATCCCACACAGGCCCCTTGGCTATTGTAGAGGAGTTCCCCTCATCAGACTCTGTTGAGACCCCTGATGTGGTCTCTGCTTTCCTCATTGCGTCCTAACATCTAAGACTGAGACTCTGTGAGGCTCTGACCCCTGCCTCCAAGGCTGTATGTCCTTTAATGGGCTAGAAGGACAGTAGTCAGACCAGAGACTCTGAACTGCCCCTCTTTCTCCCCCTTTCTTCCCCACATGCTTCCCATGGTACCCTCTCCTTTGCTCTCTGTCTGCAGCTCTCTGGGTTTTAAAGGGAAAACTTCCTTTCTCTTAGGGCCTGGCTTGCTGCCTCTGACAGGATGTGTCATCTCCACTAACTGCTCTCCTATCTCGAGCCTGACCATGACCCCTACAGGTGTGATCTCTTCCTTTCTAAAGGGCTATTCCTTGTCACCTTCTTTCCTGAACCTGCAGTTCTGGGTTCTAAGTCATCAAATGTACCCAGATGAGCACTGTTGGCAGTGGGTGCTGTGCACATTCCTGTGAGGACATCTGGGTGAGGACCTCTGTCAGCACACCTGTGTGGAAGGACACTTGTGAGCACAGCTGTGTGAGGACCTCTGTGAGCACACCTGTGTGGAAGGACACCTGTGAGCACACCTGTGTGAGGGCCTCTGTGAGGATACCTGTGTGAGGACCTTTGTAAGCACACCTGTGTGAGGGCCTCTGTGAGCACACCTGTGTAGAAGGACACCTGTGAGCACACCTGTGAGGACCTCTGTGAGCACATCTGTGTGGAAGGACACCTATGTGAGGACCTCTGTGAGCACACCTGTGTGAGGACCTCAGTGAGAACATGTGTGAGGATCTCTGTGAGGACACCTATGTGAAGACCTCTGTGAACACACCTGTGTGAGGACCTCTGTGAGCACACCTGTGTGAGGACCTCAGTGAGAACATGTGTGAGGATCTCTGTGAGGACACCTATGTGAAGACCTCTGTGAACACACCTGTGTGAGGACCTCTGTGAGCACCTGTGTGGAAGGACACCTGTGAGCACACCTCTGTGAGGGCCTTTGTGAGCACACATATGTGAGGACCTCTGAAGGACACCTGTGAGCACACCTGTATGAGGGCCTCTGTGAGCACAGCTGTGTGGAAGGACACCTGTGTGAGGACCTCTGTGAGCACACCTGTGTGGAAGGACACCTCTGAGCACACCTGTGTGGAAGGATACCTCTGAGCACAGCTGTGTGGAAGGACACCTCTGAGCACACCAGTGAGTAGTTTTTTGTGGGCTTAGAGTTATCTTTCCAATGTTGTATGGAAGGAAAGAAGTTGGGCAAGGGGCACCGGTCACCTCAGGCACAAGATTCCCAGTCGCCGAGTTGCATCTGTTTGTCGTCTCTGTCTGCCCTTTTCCTCCAAGCTTTCTTAAAGTCACACAGTGTACTCTTTGTGACTGCCAGGTTCTAGAGTCCTACAACAAAGAAGGGACAAAAGGATAGTGTCAGCCATGTAGATGGTTAGTTAAGAAAGAAAGGAAAGGCACTCCTGTGAATGTAAGCAGACAAGAGAGCCAGCCAGGTCCAAGGTTAGTGTCCCAGTCCCCTCCCTAGGGGAGATGTGGGGTTTTCTCAAGTGTCCTCTGCCTGCTGCTTGTGGCCCAGGGGGGAGGATCTCCAGTCTTTCTCTGCCAACTGGCTTATTTCACTGTGGCCGATCTCCTGGAACTGGCGTTACAAGTGGTTGGGATGAGCCATCTGACGTGGGTGCTGGGAACGGAGCCCCAGTCCTGAGCAAGAGAGCATGCGCTCTGAACCTGAGCCATCTTCCAGTCCTATTTCAGGGCAATCCAGATGTCTCTCCTGCCAACACCTACTTTCTGAAACTCAACATTTTTGTTGAGGCAATCAGTCTAGACAAGGACAGAATGTCCTACGGCCATTGGAGCAGGGGACACCAGGTCACTATGTCCTGGAGTGAATCCCAGGGCAGCCTCTGCCCTGAGAAATCTTCCCTCTTACAGCTCAGCTGCAGATTCGCCCCCTCCCAGCTTCCCTCCAGTTCAGGGCCGAGGCAGCTTCAGAAACCACAGAGCTGGGCCCACTGCCAAGCCGGCCCCTCAGCGACCCCTTCCCTGGCCCTGGTTCCTGAAATTGCTGTTCCTTGAGGGAGGCTTTCTCAGCCCTCCTGGGCTGGGTGTGGTGTCATGCATGTGTCTGTAATCATTTGGGGTAGGTCTCTCGGTGTTAAGAACAAATCCTGACTCTAACCCCCACTGAGAGCCTGTTCCTAAAACAATGTGTCGTATCACCACAGTGTGGGTGCAACCTTCTGCTTCAGAGGGCACAGGTGGGTGAGAATCTGGGGATTATTGGAGTCTAGAAGACTTTCTGGGGTAGAGCCATCCCTTCAGTAGGCAATCTGGGACCCTGGGAAAGAGCCAGTGGCTTTCTGGCACAGTGCTGCCCAGGCAGGGACAGAAATCAGGCCCAGAGAGCCGGGAGGCATGACTCCAGCACATCTGGGCTGGAGGAAGGTGCAAAATACCCATGCAGGAGAGGGCCTGGATGTGCACAGCCCAGAGGCTTCTGGGAAGCTGGTGTGGGGGGTGCCCAGTGATCTGGGAACAGCTTGGGAATAGGTGGAGGGAGGCAGACTTGCTGGTGCCTTCATAAGCACATGGGGATACCGAGGCTGAGGAGGGGGTAAGATTTGTTTAAGTAAGTGCATTTTGACTTTGTACCACCAAAAATAGATGAACGTCCCCAAGCCTTAGCCCGACTGCCTGAAGGAGGAGCCCTCACACAGTAGCCATGTTTATAGTTACCTCAGGTCTTGCTGGCCTTCCTGTGTCCTCAGGGTAATCCCAGGAGACTGGCACTGTGCTCACCCCACTTCAGATGAGGAGTCTGAGGGCCAGGAAGGGTTTTGTTTTTGTTTTTAAAGATTTATTTATTTGTTTTATGTGAGTACATTGCTGTCTTCAGACACACCAGAAGAGGGCATCAGATCCCATTACAGATGGTTGTGAGCCACCATGTGGTTGCTGGGAATTGAACTCAGGACCTCTAGAAGAGCAGTAGGTGCTCTTAACCACTGAGCCATCTCTCCAGCCCGCCAGGGAGGTGTTAAATAGCTCTAGATCAGACATCAGTTCTAAGGGCCGAGGAAAGCACTGCTTGCTTGGGCCCCTCGAGGTGGTTCCCATGGTGATTCCATGAGACCTGGCAGCTCCAAAGCCATCCAGAGCTCTGGCTACTTGAGCCCCTTTTCCTGTGTTCTTCTGTCCTCACCTTAGGGATCAGTCTGACCTCAGTTACATGTTTGGGAGTCCCTCCCGCAGCCCTGGCTAGGCTGGGTTTCTCTTCTTGTTCTCCAACACTCTAATATTGCCTCTCTGTAGCATTCATTCATTCTACACTCAGCCAATCTGCTCTGAAGACTGAAGAGCATGCCAGATACTAGAGACTGAGAAAATGGCCCCAACTCCCAACCTGTAGGCACATCAGTTGCTTTTGTGTTGCTGTTACTCCAACTCCTGACAGAGCCATACAAGGAGGAAGTGATGATTTGGACTCAGTTCACCGTGGTGGGGCAAAGCATGGTGGAGTGGCTCTGTCAGAGGCAGCCGAAGCACAAGGCCGAGGCTGTGCACATTGTTGTGGACTGGAAGCGGAAGTCCAGATGGAGCTGGGGCCAGGAGCAGATCAGCCCTGGCGAAGCGTCGCTTCCTCCCCAAAGTCCAACGGCCTCTGAAAATGGAGCCACCAGCTGCGTCAAGTCAGGGGCATTTTAAAGCTAAACCCTAACTAAGAGAAGATAAACTGAGCAGTACACAGCTGGGCACCAAATGCACTGTGTTTTAGACAAAAGAGGAAAGAAGATGAAGACCCACAGGTAACAGTTTAGAGTTCTCGGGAGGTCACTTGGAGGAGGTAGCATCTTAGCAGAGGTGGGAGCAAAGGAACTCACCACAGTGTGAGTTTATTATTTTCTGAAGCTGTTCTAATGCTTGTCTCTCCATATGGGATGTTATCACCATCACCATCATCACCACCACCACCATCACCATCATCACCACCACCATCAGCATTATCATCATTTGTTGGGGGTGGAGGACAAGGAGAAGGTAGCCACATGTGGAGGTAGGAAGACAACTTTGTAGAGTCAGTTTCTCTCCTTCTCAGGATTCTGGGGATTGAGCTCAGATCATCAGGCTTGGGCAATATCCCTGAGCACTTTTACCTCTAAGCTACCTGGCTGGCTTCTTTTCTTTTGGTTTGTTTGCTTTGTTTTGCTTTGTTTTAGTTTGGAAGACAGGGTCTCATGTATCCAAGGCTGGCTTCAAACCTCTTAGCTAGCCAGGGATGGTTTTGAACCTCTGCTTCTTCTGGCTCCACCTCCCCATACAGGTGTGAGCTACTTATAACCCCACCGATGGGTTTGAACCCAGGGCCCTGTCTGTGCTAGACAAGCAAGCACTCTGCAGCTGAGCTATGTCTCCTGCCCTTGCTCCTGGCCTACTGCTCCACAGACTAAGGGAACTATTCCAGTGCGTAGAACAGAGTCTGCTGTAGATACTCAACAAGCATTGCCCTCACACGTTAGGTAAAGGAGCAGTTGGTGAACGGCTGGGGTGAACCCTGTGGGGTTCTGTCTGAGGGTCCTTCCCGTTCTAATGGCAAAGGCCAGGCACCCAAATGCAATGTTCTGCAATCACCCACGACCGCCCTCCTCAGCTGAGCCTACCTGCAAAGGAGAATGCAAGGGCACAGCTGAAGAGCAGAGGAAGAGGCAGGTCACCCCGGAGTACAGCCACCTGCCCCTTGTGAACCCTGGCAGGGCATGACCCCAGCGTCTTCTGTCTATGAAGTAGGGTGAGGGACATCTGCAGAGTCTCATGGAATGGCTGTGGGGACCACGAAGGAGGCCCTTATAGGGCCACAATTCCGTCCACTCAAAGGATGGACAGTGGGGGATAAACCCAGGAAACACCAGCTGGGGAGAGCGGACCTCCCAAGCCTCCTGACTTTCTCCCCCAAGGCTTGTTATTAGCAACATTCACTTTTGTGTTTTGGGTTCGGACAGATGTATGCTCAAATCCTGGCTAATGATTCACTGCTGTATAAAAGGAAGACACTGAGACACCCAGGGCAGACTCTGGAATGAGCCCGGTGGACTCCGTTCACATCACAAAGTCTGGATGTCAAAAAGAAAAGGGTCTCTGCTTCCTCAGAGGACCTCTTATGGTCACTTAGGAGGAGGTTGGTAAGGGCAAGGAGGGAAAAGAGAGCCCTCGTTCTACAAGGGAAACCCTCAGCAGTGCCCAGGCCACATTACAGGTGAAACTGCCCGAGGGTGCCCTGTACTGCTGACTCAGGGTCCTATGTGGGCTCGGGCAAGGGGATGACAGAATGCAGGCATGGCCAGCAGAGACCTGTGTCTCCAACACAGACTTCTTTGAGCCTAGCCCTAAGTTAAGAGAACTGGCTGTGCTCCTCAGTGGGGTGACTCTAGTCATCACTGCCACACGACCTGCTCTAAGTCACCTTCTAAAGGGTCAATCCCTCTATGCCAATCACTCTGCAGGAACTCAGGGCAGAAACTGGGCAGGGCAGCCAGATTGCTGGGAGACCCTCTCCTGCTGCCTGACCCCCCTCCCCCCCCAGTCCTTTAACGAAGCCATAAATCCCAGGCCCTGCACATGTCCCAGTGGCTGGACGGAGGACTGCATCCAGGCTGGCTGGCTTGTGAGGATGGCGCCCGGACACCCCATCACTCATCTCCTGCGCCCTGCCGCCCCCTCCTGGGCAGCAGCCCATCCATCTTGGCCGGAGACTTTCAAGTCTAGCTGAGGCCTCTCTGCTTAGTGTTAAGATGAGCCTCGCTCACGCGGACTGGTCTTATTTATCTTTTGGTGGGTCCCTTTGCGGCCATCACTCTGCGGGGCGGCCTGGTTCTCCACTCAGGCCCCCAGAATGCAAACCTCCTCCACTTTCCTTTCTGCCCACACCTGGCGGGACCCAGCCAAGGCCTGAGGCTGGGTGGATCTATCTTAGTCAGCAGAATTTTTGGCCACTCTTCATCTGGTGCTGTGGCCCTGCAGCCTGGAAACAGCTCTTCCAAGCAGGAGTAGAGTCTGGGCCTAAGAACAGGGGAAACTGAGGCACAGAAAAGGGAAAACTTCCTTAGGTCCCCAGAGCATGGAGGTCATGGAGGTGCCAAGAGGGACATGTTCAGTCCTGGAGGCACAGGTGTAGGCAGGAGTTTGAGGTGGGTACTCACAACTGCTATGGCTCTCTTAGGTGCTGGATCCTTGGAAGGCCAAGAGCCCCTTCACAGACTAGACACATACTGCTGTGTTGAGGAAACTTTGGACAGGTAGAGAGTTCCATCATGGGCGTGGCTAACGTTTCTACATCCCAGTGTGGAGATAGCAGATCCCAGGAACCAGAAAGGGAATCAATGACTGCTTTTGAACAAAGCTTAGAATCTCCAGAAACACAGGGTCATAAAAGAAGGAGGAGAAGGAAGAAAAGGAGGAGGGGAAGAAGAGAAGGAAGTGGTGGAGGAGGAAGAAGAGGAGGAAGTGGTAGAGGAGGAAGAGAAGAGAAAAAGAAGAAAACAGCAGCATTGGTGGTGAATCTGAACCCACCCCAGCCTCTCTACTCAAGGCTCAAGGACCTATCCGGGACCCTACGCCATTCCCCAGAGCAGGACTCGCCAGCTCTACAGTTATACCAAAGGCCGTCTTCCTAGGGGTGTGAGGGGGAGTGAACGCTAACTGGTGAGTTAGGCCCACCTGGATCCCCACCTGGCTCTGCCACCTGTTGTTTGGACCCCCTGGAATGTTCTTAAAGATTGCACCATCCTGAGTTCGAGTCCAGCCTGGTCTACAGAGTGAGTTCCAGGACAGCCAGAGCTACACAGAGAAACCCTGTCTCGAAAAACCAAAAGAAAAAAAAAGATTGCACCATCATTAGGGTGGAGGGCCACCAGACTGAGGTTAAGAGCTGTTCTCTAGGCCACCAGGCTCTTCTGTTCCCTTCAATGGTGCCATCTGGGTTTGCTAACCCTCCCTGGCCTGATGGCCAAGGTGTCCAGGTCCTTACCCCCTCTTACCATCAGTGGTCCCTGTTCCAGAGGATCAAGAACACTAAACACACTTTGAGGATGGGCTGGAGCTTTCTAGAATGTGGGTGGGAGGGAGGACAACCACAGAATTTAGGATCTTCCTGACCAAGGATTCTCCCTGGTGCCCATGCCCCTTCTTGGTCAGGAGACAGACACGTCTGTACCCCTTTCCACCTACAGCTGAGATCTGGGTAACTGACTGCCTTTCACAAATGGACCCCAGAGAAGAAAAGTTCTTCACGCACAGTCACACAGGATAAGTGTAACAAAGGCCAAAGTGGACACCCACAGACTTAGCTGTCCCTCCTGGAGTCAGCTTATCAGACTCCTCTTCCTGCCTGCCACACCCAGGACATGAAGGAGTTAAAAAGCACAAGCATCGCAGCTTAGCTCAGGGAAGCTTCTGGGGGCTCCCTGTATTCTTTCTTCCTCCTCCTCCTCCCCATCCCCCACATGTCACTGGCCATAATTCATGTGCTTATTATAATCATGACCATATGCTTAATGGCCTCTAATAAAGCCACTGCTAACCTGGCTCCTGCTCACTAGTCTCTGGCCACCTCATTCCTGGGCTGTCTCCTGGTCCCAGCTACTTCAGTGCTTTCTCATATTATCACTGACTGGAGGGACAGGAGCCGGAATTGGAGAGTGGAGTCAGCCATTCACTTTGTGCTTACTCACTCACTCACTCCATTCGTTCCTTCATTCACTCATTCATTAATTCACTCATGCATTTACTCACCTACTCTACGTGAGGTACCTATGTCCTACACACCTGAGAGGCAAAAAGGTGGAGCCCATTGACTCTCCACGGCCATCCTGACAGACCTGGTGGGACAGGATGGAGTCTCCACCTCCATCCTCATAGACCTAGTGGGGCACACAGGTGTCCCACAAAGAGGTCATTTGATCATCACAGCCCATCACAGAGGAAATGCAAGGCAGGAAGGCCCAGCTGGAGCAGGGTTGAGTTTATAAGACCCATCAGCATAGACTGAGCCTTCAGACGGTCAACCATGAACACCAGTGAGAGAGGGACTGGCTCAGCAGATGGGTGTGCTGGGGTCTGCAGCCCAGATACTGCTTCCTGAAGAATAACAGCCCTCGAGTGGTGTGCCCAAGAGAGCCCAGGAGGTGCATGGACAAAATAATAGACTTCTGTTTATTTGTATTTCTCCATCACACAAGGCATAGGCACCTTCCTGGTGCCTCCTACACAGCATGCTAGCACAGAAGGCTGAGTGTGCAGGGACATAGGCCATGCATGTAGTCAGTCACGCTGTGTTTTTACCGCTGGGAAATGGATGCAATCAGAAGGCTTGGGGAGCCCCTGACATGGTCATCTTGGCTGTTTGAGACCTCTTGGTGTTTGTGTTTGAGACGCCACAGGATCTGGTGGTGTTTATGGCATGTGTCTATTACTTGGAACCTGGGAACTGGAAGGCCAAGTTCAAGGTTCTGTCTGGCCAGGTTCCCAGCACATTTCCTGGCTTGCAGAAGGTCACCTTCTTATTATCCCCTCATAGCTTTAGTGTGAGAGAGAAATAGAGATGGGGTCACCATGTTTCAAGGGGGCAGACACGATAGGCTCCTGCCTTTGCCTGAAGCCTCATACACCTTACTACTCCCTACAAGTCCTGTCTACTAATACAGTCACACAGGGTGAGCTTCAGTAGAGCAATTTGGGAGTGGCAGATGTCCGTTCTACTCTACAGGAGACAGGTTCTGGTGATAGATTGGCTGGGTTAGGAGAGCCACACACAGGAAGCCAATGGGAAGACTCAGCTGCTTCCAAGGGGTGAGGAATGTGCTGAACTTGGAAGGTTAGAATTTTTTTCCTTCTAGTTTAAGTTTATGTTTGATCCTGAGGCACTTTCAGATATGTAAAACACCCCTGAAGGCAGCAACAGGGCACAATGGGAGATGCTCTGTCTACTGGGCTCCTGGATAGAACTGATGCTGATATAAAAAACAGAGCCTTGACAATAAGCACTCTAACCTACTGAGCCTTTTGCTGGCCTTCCAGCTTCTTTCTGCCCCACTTGGGTCCCTGGATTGTCCCCAACATCTTCTTGGATCTTCTATGGTGTAAATTTCATGTTGCATCTGGCTACTAAGGTTGTAGTCTACCATGTCCGGACAGCTTTCCTGAGCTCAGCACAAAATGGAGGGCTCCCTTTTCTTAGCAGGTCTTCCTCTTCTCCACCTGATCTGGGGAGCCTGATCCCCAACCTGAGGAATGTCATATAATCCATGCGAAATTCCTGGAATGTCTGTCCGTGCAAATGATGTATCCCCAGAAACTTAGGCCTCAGCCAATGAAACTGCACCCCAAGAAGAGTCCCTTCCCACTCCCCAAGTTCTTGTATGTAGTCCTTGATTCACCTCAATACAGTGCACGCATAAGCTGTCTCGCTGAACCTGTCGAAGAGCTGCTTCATTGAACAGCATATAAGAGAGCTGTAAACACTAAACCCCTCGGAGAAGGCCTGCTGCCCCTGGCTTCACTGATGGGCTGGGATCCTGATGACCCAGTGCTTCATCCTTCCCCACCTGGCATGCAGCAGTGTTGGGATGCCCCGAGGGAAGAAGCAGGAGATGGAACCCCAGTTTCAACCTTTTTGGGATGGCCACATACACCGTCATGTGCCAAGTTCATGTTTTGAGAACCTTGCAGTCAAATTACAGAAAAGGAGAAGAAATCACCAAAAGTAACCTTAAAATCTTTTCAGTAGGTTTTTGCTTTTGTGGGGACCACAGTCATAGATGTTGTGGACATGTCTTCAGAACACATCCAAGCTTCTTTCGTGATCCATGGAACCTACTTTCCTTCGGGCGCCTCTTCTGTCTCTTCTCCTACCTCACCCTTACCTCTTCCCATGAGCTTTGGTGCAATGGTTGCCTCTTATGCCCTTGCACTTCTGTTCCATCTTCTCACTGTGCCAGGAAGCTGGAAAAAGACCCAGAAGCTGTGGGTCCTTCTGAAATCTGTACTGAATGACTGAAAATTGATCTGCTAACATATGTATTGATGACAGAGTTGCATATAGGAAGTGAGGTGTATGTAGGGAAGGCAGAGCCTCAGAGTCTGGGAGACCCTGACAGGAGTCTGGGTTTGGCACTTACTGCAACGGGAGCCAGCAGAGTGTTGAACAGCATTGCCCTTTGGTTTCAGCCTTTTCAAATTGTTCCCCTGAATGTACATGAGCCCAAGAATGGGAAGGGCTTCCCCCTAATAGAATTGTGGGCAAATGGAGCAGTCGCATAGGATTATGGGAAAACTAATATCTCCAGTCTCCCTTTCTGAATCCTCTCCATGCTCCTCGCCTTCACACATCCTCACACCTCTTTAGTGAGACAAGACACAAAGTGCATGAGTAAAATGGGGCACTAAGCTGTGTCTGCCACTACTGACTTGCCCCAAGTTTTATATCTGTTCCCTGCGTGTTCTCCCCACTCTGGGGTGTGTAAGCAGAGGCCCAGCACTGATTTATGCTGCCGACAGAGAACCTAATGAATCGAGACATGAAAGCATAACAAGGTTCCCCCCTGGGATAGATCTGTTCTGGATGCAGCCTTTGAGAGGGGCACATGGCTGTGCTGACAGCCTGGTGTCCATGACAGATGTGGCCCTGGATGGTTAGCCAGGGGGTACTGCGGTGATCCTGAGCTGCTGATGGGGTGAGTGGATGGAGCATCCCGACCTCCGAGCAAGAGGAACTGAAGCTGAAGCCACAGTGGTGATCCAAGCAAATGGGGGGCGGGAGGGGAGCATGGTTTCCAGACGCAAGGGAAGGGCCCAGGGAACCAGAGGCAGATTGAGGGGGAGATCCTGAGCCCCAACATGGACACCAAATGTGACCTTGGGCAAACTATGCCTGAGAACATCCATGTCTGCTTGTAAAATAAGGCGTTAAATGGGTCAGGGACCGAAAATATGATACAAATTGTTAAAATAAGAAAAAAGAGAAAGGAAAAAAGCTATTATCCTTGTCACTAACAAGCTCCAAACTGTAAAATCATTGTCATCAGAGCAGAATGCAGGCCTGCGCTTGTGTGTGTGTATGTGTGTGTGTGTGTGTGTGTGTGTGTGTGTGTGTGTGTGTGTGTGTGTATTTGTGCATATATGTGTATATGTGTATGTTTTGGGGGGTACATGTGTATATGTGTGTGTATGTGTATGCATGGACGTGTGTGGGTACATGTGCTTATATGTGTGCTTGTGCATGTGTTTGTGTTTGTAGGTGTGTATGTGTGTGTGTGTGTGTGTGTGTGTTTCTCAAGGTTGGGGTGGGCATGTGACTCAGTGGGTAGAGTTTTGGCCAAGCATGCACGAGCCCTGGATTCCATTCCCACAAACACACAAATATGGAGTAATGATGGCATGCGGCTACCACACCATCACTGGGAAGGTGGAGGCGGGAGAATCAGGTTCAAGTTATGTAGTTAGTTAGAGGCTGGCCTGGGCTACAGGAGGCACTTTCTGAAAACAAAAATAACATGGGCCTGGGAAAAGGGTAGGCGTCAGGGGTCAGGGGTCAGGGGTTGGCAGTGCTCTGCTAAGCTGAGACTCCAACCAAAGTAAAGGTCATTTCTACATAGACTCATCCATTTGAAATATACTAGCAGCTAAAGCAAATAAAAGCATTTAAATGAGGCTGGCTAAACCCAGCCCATGGGCCATCCATTTGAGACCTCAGATGAGATGCGTACCCAAGGGTCCCATCTCATTTTAACTTGGTGTGTTCAGCAGCCTTTTCTGTAATCGTCAGTGGAGGACATTGTGCTAGCCCCAGGGATACAGATAGGACACACAGGGCCCAGCAATCAATAAGAGTCATTGAGACAGAACCTTGTGGTTAAAGGCTCAGAGACATCTTGGGGTAGTACATAGATGTGGTCCAGAAGGCAATGATGGCAGCCATGACTGTGGGCTTGAGTGGCAGAGGATGTCTGAAGGGACTGCAGGCCTGGAACAGAAGAGGACCTTTATTTGGGGACCACCAAGAACTGTAGATGGTTTGGGAAGGTTAGCTCCCCATGTCAGAAAGTGCTGTCCAGCAGCAGTGGAGACTGTGGTTCTATGTGCAATTGTGGCCATAGGGAGACCCTACAGAGGGGCTTCCATAGAATCCAGCAGTTTATATGAACCCAGACAGAGGCAGAGAGGGCAGAAGAGAAGGCAACTGTAAAAGATCATGTGTGTCTCCCATAGTTTCTAACTCTTCTTTACCATTAACAGTGACCCAGAGCTCCTTGTGACTTGCAACAGAAAGCTGCCTTTAGCAGACAAAGGCCAGGGCAGGAGGCTTGAAGGCCATGTAGCATCTGTGGCCAGACTGCAGAGCTTCCTGGAGGATGTGCCATCACCTACCCTGAGCAGACCCCACTGGGCTTAGCCCCCAGGCTGCCTCTGACAACCCCAATGGGCTGGGACACAGTGACTGCCAGGACCGGGGACAGTACATCTTGCTTCAATGAGACTCCCTTAACACTCAAGGGTTGATCCCATCTACAAGGCTCCTGGCCCACATCCCAATGCCTGGCACATGACCACACCAGCATAATGGCAGCTGTCACTGTGGTCCTTAGCATTCTTAGTGTTGCTATGGTGACTTTCTTAATAGTTTCAGCATTGAGTTAGAACTGCCCTGAGGACAAGATCCTTGCATCATACTTCTTGTGTCCCAAACAGTTTTCTCCACAGCTAAGTGCACTTCCACCCCGAGTCTCATCTGCCTGTGGCACCAGATGCCTGTTGAGTACCTGCATGGGAAGGGAGAATGAGTGACAGACGTGTCGAGCTAGATATTCCCAGTGATTTCACCTTTGCTTGCTAGTGTCATCACCCGCTTTATTCACTTGGCTGTCCTCAAGACAGAAGGAGACCAGATGTCCCTTCAGTCATCTGAGGATTCCCCAGCATTGTCAAGACACCATCTGTGGTCAGGTCCAGCTCCCACTAGGACAGGAAGTTTCAGATGTTTCTAGAGAGCTGGGTGCTCAGTGGAAGGGCGGGGCACGGAGGAGAATGGTGAGCTGGGAGGGGTCTGGGACAGAGGCTGGCTGCAGGCTTGCCCCTGAGGCTGGGTGCTGAAGCATTCGTGTGGAGTTCACTTCTCCCCAAAACCAGGGTCTTAGGTATTTTCTGTTGCTGAGACAAAATACCCCCACAAAAGCAATGGAAGGAAGGAAGGGATTATTTTGGCTCACAGTCTACAGTCTTTCGGGTGCCAGGAGCTTGAGGAAGCTGGTCACACTGAAAACATAGAGGACGCAGAGGGTGATGAATGTCTGGGCTCAGCTGACTTTCCATTTTATTTAGTCCAGGACTCAAACCCATGTGATGGTGCCGCCCATTTAGGGAGGGTCTTCCTGTCTTGATTAAGCTAATCTAGGTAATCCACAGGCATGCCTGGAGGCTCCTTTCTTACATGATTCTAGGTCCTACTTGACAATCAGTATAAACCGTCAGACTGTCAGAGATCATTGGAAACCACCCCATATTTCAAGGGCTTCTCCCACCTCTCAGCTCTGCGCTTCTCGGTCCGTGGTTTGTGTCCCAGCACTTGGTGTCTCTTCCAGGTAGACACAGGTGTGGCCACCAAGCTGTTGTCTGTCTCAACCTGTCCAGGGACCTTGGAGGCCACGTGTTTAGATTGTGGCACAGGCCTCCTATATGAGGGAATTCCACCATGGCTGGGCTAAACCATGCCAGACTTGTCAGCTCCCCTGCCTGGCAACTGGGTTCCCATCTAAACCAGTTTCATCTTGCACAGAGATTGTTATAGCAACATGGGCCTCAGCTTGCAGCATCATCTTAGCTCAACTGCGAGCCTTAAACCAAGAGGGAAACAGAGACAGGTCCAGAGAGTGAAAGTAGCATGCTCAAAGCTGCACAGTGGGGCAGGAACACAGGTGTTTCCATGAGAGGGCTACCTGAGTCACGCCCTTCACACTCTCCGAAAATTAGATGTTTGTCTCCATGGTCCATTTTCTAAAGCTTTATCTTTTAATGGGCCCTAAAATGGCATCTTGTCTAGGGCCACTTATGATCTCCTGATGACTACCTGCTTCTGAATGACTTAGCGCAATTACCCAGCTTCTTTGGAACCATACACACCCCCTCTTTCCCTCCCTCCCAGTCCACAATCCCCTGGCCCACCCACACTTCCTTCCTTTATGGAATCACCCACACCAAAAGTCTCCAGGGAGGTTTCATCTCATCCCCAAAGCTCCAGTGCGGCTCTGTCCCCTAGGTGTGAGTATGCACCCCGGTAATTCACACTGCTTCTCACCCCCGCCCCCAGATGTGTGAGCTTCCTTGACAAGAGGAACTGGCTGGTGAGGAGTCGAGGCTGCCGAGAACAGACAGGTTGTATGTGTTCAAGAGATGGTCATGCCCTCAAGGCCAGGGCCCATCACTGAAGTCAGTAGATGCCTGCTCTGGGGAGCTGGCGGGATGACAGAGATACCACCAAACAATTCATTAATGACAATCACGACAAAGGCCATGTGTGAGCCACAGACTGACATGGGAACAAGTAACCTCCTGGAAGGTAGAGATGGCAAGACAGGGAATCCCTAGGAAATAGGAAGCCATCAGGTGACAGGAGGGTGTGGAGGGGACATGTTCAAAGGCCCTGTGCTAGGAAAGGCCTGGGGGAACTTGATGAGAAGGCGAGCCAGAGAGTCAGCAAGAGAGTCAGCAAGAGGGCTAGAGACGGAGGTAGAGATGGAGGTGGTGGAGATGAGATAGATAGATAGATAGATAGATAGATAGATAGATAGATAGATAGATAGATACAATGAACTAGGAATAGAAATCCTTGACTTCTGTAATACACCCCTGGAATAAGGGAAGCCTGCCATAGATTAAGTCCGTGTAGACATCAGGGTTGTCTGTCACCATGAAGGGCAGAAACAAGGAAGAGAGTAAGCACCTCCTAACTCATCACAAGTGCACTTGCTCGATGTTCCTTCAGCCTGGAATGCACTTCCTGGTTTGCTCAGCTTAAATGCCTACGTCAGAGAAGGGCTCACCTCCTAACACAGTACTGCCCAGGGCCTTCAACCCACACCCTTCCTGCACTGGTATAGTACAGACCACGATTCTGCTGCAGTTTCAAGGGAGGGGTTTGGATTCATCAGCCTCTTCTTGCTGTAATGGGATATTTTACAAGAACAGAGAGCCTGGCTATGTCTATCCGGAATCCCCCAGGACGACAGCCTGGCCCTGGAACCCAGTGCAAGATTCCCATGTTCCCAAAGACTACTGAGGCCTGGAAAAATCAATGGACTCACAGTCACCGGCAGGGTCACAGGCAGCCCTGGGGCAAGTCCAGGATTCCTCCCACCAGGTCGGGGCGTGTTCTCTCCTCATAGCTCCCACAGTGGCAACTGCATCTTGGCAGAGCCAAGTGAACCATGACTACCCTTTGGGGGCAAGAACCTCCTTCCACACTGCACAGTATCTCTGAATAGCCTGCCTGGCTTCTGCAGTCCCCGTACATGGTCCTGAAAGACCATAGAGACATCCTTGATACTCCCCCTTTTGTGTAGCTTCACATACCACAGTGGCCTTCTTGGAGAGAGGTCGGGACAAGAGAGGCTCCCAGGGATGGGAGGGCACATCTAGAGCCAAGAGAGGAACCCCAGCTTGCTGCTGTATTGGTTTACTGGCAGGAGAGAAAGGTCTCACAAGCAGTAACTCACAGATCCAGCTTGCATGGTTTTACAAGGTTCCTCCTCTGGACCCTCCTCCACCCTGACCCATCAGGCCTGCATCTACTTAGCCATGGGGCTGAGGCACCTGCTTCAACAAGGCCTTTCTTCCTTCTCAGACAGTTTTCTGTGAAACGGCTCTGGGAACTGGAACATGGGAGCTGTCCATCACCAGACGCCAGACTAGTGATATTGGCCTGTGTCTGTGTCACCTGCTCTCACCTGAGGTTGGAAGTGAAGGAAGGGAGAGCCACTCCCTGGAGAGCCAAGGGCTAAGGTGACAGGGTTGGGGAAGGAGAAGAAGAGAGAAGCCATGGGCTGGGCATGGCAAAGGGATAGAGTGAACCAGGGATACAGTTGAGATGGACATTGCCTTTCTGAACAGCAGTATTTTGAGAGCAGAAGTCCAAAATGGATTCTGGTGCCTGGATGCAGGCTGAGGCTCCAGAAAGACTCTATGACCCCATAACGGGGTGGGGGAGGTCCCTGTCATCCCAGAGAGTCTTTCCACCCTGAGGGTATGTTGTCATCACCCTTCTGGGCCAGGGGCTAAGCCGACCTACCCCGGGATGAAACATACACCCCTCCTCCATTGTGTATCCCCACTGCGAAGCCCTCACCGGGCATGCCCACCCTCTCTCTCCACACTGGCCCAGGTGCCAGGTGGGGGCTCCAAGCTGGGACAATGGTCCCTGCTACTTCCCTCAAACTTGTCACCTCCAAGCTCATGAAAGGGTTTACTGTCCAATGTGCTGATCAGGTCTTTACCTAAATGGGAGGGGATTACAGTGAAGGGATTAGGAGTTCTGAGCCTCTGCTTTCTCATCTGAGTGGACAATCTCCTCTGGGAAAACAGTAGGAGCTGATTGAAATTAGAGTCATATCCTCTGTCTTCCTGCAGATAGGACATGGGTGTCAAAAGACTAAAGCGGCAGACAACACGGCTGCCATTGGAGCCTGGGACAATTCTCCAGTTTAGCCACATCTCAGCCAGTTTATAACTCTGCCAAGGCTCAGTTTCCTTTTCTGTAAGTCAGAGAAGGAAGAGTTCCCCTCTCCACCTTCCTGCAAGGGTGGACTGCAGGCTAAACAGAAGCAGATGCGGCAAGGTCAGCCTCAGAGTCTGGCTGTGCTAAGTAGCCATTCCGAGACGACTGGGAAATAGTCTTTGGGATTTCTCATTAATCATATGCAACCTGCATAAAGAAAGTTTAAAAGTGGATAGTCGTGAATATTTAACTCTATTTTAACCTATAGCTGATCTAAAGTTGCAGACTCAGGCTGTGTTCCAACAGGACTACCTCCACACCGACTGCAGAAACTTTGGGATTCCTCAGCTGAAGCTCTCTTCTCCAAGAGCAGTGACCACATCTTCAGGAAGAGCCACAGACTGTGGGACCATGATGCATCCAGGACCTGCAGTGTGTATATTGTGAGTCCTGAAGGACACTGTGATATGTGCCCCTTGTAGAGAGACTCCATGTCCCATGAGATTTTGCCTACCTAGACCAGTTCATTTTCCAAGTATGGACAGGATCCAGGCAACTCCTCGACTCCACTTCAGCATAGTGGCTACAGATGTGACTCTTAAGGCTGAGGGACCAGGGCCTTCTCAGCTCAGTCATTCCGGTGCCTGGGGTGCTTGACCCTATTTATCCAGTGAATTTCGTCTTCCAGCAAAGGAAGACACTCACAGAACCTCTTCACAGATTGATGGCCATTGTATTACCTACTCTTCTCACTGCTGTGACCAAATACCTGACAGGAAGTAACTTAGCAGAGGAAGGGTTTATTGTGGCTCTCAGTTTAACAGGACACATTCCCTTGTAGTAGGGATGACATGGCCTCAGGAGAATGAGGCAGCTCACCAGATGACTTCTACAGTCAGAAAGCAGAGGGTAGATAGAAAGTAAGGCCAGGCTATGAAACTTTAAGGCTATCCCCCAGTGACCTACTTATCCTGTCACTTTTTAAAGGACCTACATCTTCCAAAACAGCACCAGCAGCTGGGGACCAACAAGTGTAAAAATACATGAACCTGTAGGGAAACACTCCTTATTCAAGCCCACTGACCCACTTTCAGATATGCAAACAGAGACCCAGGTCATTGTACCAGACTCACTCATGCAAGTCACATGAGGCCCTAGAGGAGGACAGAGGTCTGTGTCTGACCTTTCCCTTTAAAATGTCAACTCTACAGAGAATTATCCTTGCTCTCAGAGGCTGGGAGCTGGACCAGACTCCACGGCCTTCCTGCAGTGTCTTTCTGCTCAGCTCTCTTGTCCTTGTCTGCACCCTGTTGAGAGGGCTCACATGGAGTCCATGTCTTACCACCTCATGCAACAAAGTGGTTGAGCAAAGACTTGAAAAGACCTGCCACATGCACAAGGGCCTTTGACATACTCAGGACAGGCAAGAAATCAAGGGCAGGCAGGGTGGACTGGGGTCAAAGAAGATGACTAGAAGTACTGTGTCTTCCAGGGAGGTGACAGTGGTGATGGTTAGTGGTGGTTATTAACTTATCAGAGTCTAGACACACTGAGAGGTGTGCTTTGAGGCATGCTTATGAAGGTATGCTTGTCTTGATTGCTTGAACTGATGGGACGACCCATTTCCACAGTGACAGGGACTGTGACCTTGAGAGGGGATTCTGGACTCCATGACACAGAAAAAGCATTAAGGAGGGCTCAGTATTCACTGTGTCTTGAGTGTGGACACAGTGTGACCTTCTGTATGGCCTCTCCACCATGATGACTGTACCCTGGAGTAGTGAGTTAGAAAAGACCCTTTCCCCGAGTTTGCTTCTGTTGGCATGCTAGTGCCGTGGTGACAGGAGAGGAAACTACAGCAAGTAGGCTTTTGCAAGTCCCCAGGACATAGTCTGAGCTGGAATCTTAGAGAGTGCCCTCTGTTTCTTGTGTATGTGTGTGTGTGTGTGTGTGTGTGTGTGTGTGTGTGTGTGTGTGTGTGTGTGTGTGTGTTGTGAGAGAGAGGGGGAGAGCACTCATGCATGTGGAGGAGCTGATTGCTTGTTTCTGTTTTTTCATCATGTGGGGTTCAGAGATCAAACCTTGCTTGGCATCAAATGCCTTTACCTGCTGAGCTACCTTGAAGATCCTAGAACATGGTTTCCTGTGGCGTATGGTTGGTGGTGAGAGGCCTACATGGCCAAAGAGGACCCAGCTGGTGCATATGACAGAGTGCTACCCAAGGGTGGCTTTAGAACTCTTTCAGCTCTGGAGGCCAAGATGCGGCAGGGGTGATCTCTTCTGAGGGCAGTGTAGCTCCAAGAGATGGCCATGGCCTTTGGGACTGGATAGGCCCTTCACAGGCCTTTGATAACATCCATTCAAACCCCTTCCCAGCCTCTAGTAGTTTGCTGACGATCTTTGGTGTCACTGGCTCCTGGAAGCATCGCCCTGTAGGTGAATCTCTGCCTTCATCTTTGCATGTCTTCTCCCTGCGTGCGGAGCTGTGTGCAAATGTCCCCTCTTCACAGGGATGCCAGTCATCCTGACTTTGAAGTCCCCCTATTCCACTGTGACCTCATCTTAACTAAGCATATCGGCACTGAGGATGCAGCTCAGCTGTGGAGCACCTACCTAGTGTGCATGAAACACAGACTAGACTGGCCAGAGTGGGGCACACCTATTTTCTCAGTACTCAGGAGATGCAGAAAGGAAGATTAGAAATCCAAGGTCATCCTTGGCTGAACAGCGAGTTAAAGTCCAGCCTGGGCTACATGAGATCTGTTTCAGGGTGAGGGAGCATTTAAGTGTGTCTGCCAGGGTCCTGTTGCTAAGCAAGATCTCATCCTGTGCTGCATGGGGCTTGGACATCAGCATAAGAATTCAAGGGAGACAGACAGTTCTTAACAAAGCGCTTCTCTATAGTCCGAGGGAGACAGAAAATGGCTTGAACTCAGGTGGTGTCCTCAGTGAGGGTGCGGAGAATAGACAGACTAAAGACACAGCTTGAAAGTAGAGCCGAAGGGACTTGCTGATGGATTGGATATGGGGGGAGTAGAGAGCGACCCACTCATTGCAGATCCAGCCTGAAGAAACAAGGGGATGTTGGGGTGGGGGTTGGGTTCAAGGGGAGAAGTCAAGAACAAGGCTTTGCAGCCAGCTGTGGCTGACACATATGGTGTTTGCCCCTGCTTACCTCGAAGGCCCACCTTGTCCTGGGCGGAGGAAGCAGGCCCTAATGGAAGGCAGCTGCGGCCGGGCGGCCGGCTCCATTTGTTCTGCTTTTCAGCATCAAAGGCCTGCGAAGGGCTTGTCCAGCCCCGAAGGCCATGGCCATCCATCTTGGAGCTATACTGCCAAGGAGCCGGGTCCCTGTGGCCAGGGTCTACAGACTCAATGAGGAGCCCCTCACCCCCTTCAGAGTACGACTTCCTGGCTGCAGCTCTGGAAACTTCCCCTCCATGTGGGTCCCCACCCGCCCCAGGCCTGCTTTGGTCCCCAGGAAGGAGGTCAGACACCTGAGCTGAGGAGATGAAAAGGGGAGAGGCTCCTGAGGCCATGGTCAACAATCCTGTGCCCCCCTGAACAGATCCCATTCTGTTTAACAGCAAAGGAGGGCAGTCATCTATTATAGCAAGATGGCGAGATGCTGGAGCCCTGAACAGCCTCTTACCTGCTCAAGTATAAATGAAGGGGACACAGCTCCTATCTGAGATGGTGACTGTGGCCCTGCTCTCAATAGTACTGTGTGTGCTACACCTTACATTCTTGATAAGTTGTTGGTACTATTACTGGGGTACTTGATACTCATTTTTTTCTTTTTAAAATTAACTACAGTAAAATTTTATATTTAAAACAGTCGCGCACAAAAATTAACAAAAGCCCAGGCAGATTGTCACCACTGGTCTGTGTCAGTTAGAGATGTAAGCAGAGGTCTGGGGATGTGGCTCAGTTGGCACAGTGTTTACCTAGCATGCACACAGCCCCTGTTTTGATTCCCAGTACTCTATAAACTGGGGTTATGGTGCCTGTAACCCTAGCACTTGGGTGTGGTAGCAGCAGCAAAAGGATCAGGAGTTGAAGTTACAAAGCAAATAGGAGGCCAGCCTGGGCTACTTAAGACCCTGCCTCAAAAAAAAAAAAAAAAAAAAAAAAAAAAAAAAAAAAGCAATCAGTTGTGGTATGATAGCCCTAAGATACAATTAGTAGGAACATTCCTCCATGTTAGCCTCAGGTGTGGGTAGGAAGGCCGTTCCCTGCAGTCAGCAGACACGCCATTCTAATCTCACTGTGTCTCCTTGGTGTGTGCCTCTCAGCTTCGACTTCCTGGGGCAATAAATTAAAGACAAGGTAAAAATACTCATAAGTAACGAAGATGGTTCCTTTGTTCCCCCTAATTCATGGTTTCATCTTCTGTGGTTTCTATTAGTGGTGGCCAGATACCTTCTGAAAACAGTCAAATTACATGTTTGACGGAAGCAGACGATCAGTGGACAAGCTCTGTGCTTTTGTTAGTCTGTAAGCATGAACCTTTTAAACATAAATTCTGATATAATTGATTATCCCAATAACAATAGTAGTAGTACTTGTCAAAATCTTATCATATGGTGTTCCTAGATTTGCCATGGATAGCACGGAGAGGCCTCTACCATCCACTGGACTCGGGTCGCCCCTTTGTCCACTGTTCCTTGTCTCAGACGCTATCACTCATTACTGATGTGGTAACCCTCCCTGCTTTCAGAGCAGCTGTCACACTGTCAGAATGCGTGTGTTACTTAACTAACAATGGTCCCAACGTGGAAGAGCAGCGATGCTGGTCCTCGTATCACAGTTTTGACAGCATCACCCAAATCACGCTAACCTCTTACTGTGCCTCATTTATAAGTGAAACTTTATCATCAGTGTGTGTAATAATTCCTTTTCTTGTTGCTGTGACAGACTACCGAGTGGAAGTACTTTTTTAATGGAAGAGAGGTTTATTTATAAACTCACAGGTTAGAGGGTAGGCCCCATCCTGGCAAAGAAGGCTTGGTAGCTAACTGAGCTCTGTCCATGGTGGTGGGAGCCCGTGGCACAGCTTGCTACATCTTGGAGGAGCAGAGAGCTCATGTTGGAACTGGAGGGAGATGACATTTTTAAAGTGATGATGATCAAAAGTTCCACAAACTCCCAAAACAGCAACATTGGCTTTAGACCAAGTATTCCCAAATATAGGCCTATGGCAAATGTTTTACAGCCTAATCTAAGGGTGCATTTAGGAATAGACGCCTAATGTAGTAGGGTCTGGTAGTATTTACAGTGTTCAGTATCTGAGAGGGAGGCTTAGAGCTTCATCTCCCAGATAAGGGAGCTATGGCGTGACTAAGACCCAGCCTGGTTTCCGGCTCACTGCAGACAGGGTAAATGTTAGGTATAGTAAAGAGGCGCCAGCCCTGCCCCACCCCACCCCACCCTGCCCCGCCCCTGACAGTCTTTACCATTTTTATTACCTTGCCTTTTGCTAGGAGCCTCTTTAGTGAACTTTAGTAACTGTGGCACATACATGAGTCTTGCTATGACTGGGGTGCTGTCCCTAGCTGGGAGTCAGGTACATACTTCAGAACATCACGAACCTGTTTCCACTTCCTCCCGCTGTGGCTCTCAACCTGCCTCCACAGTATGCCCAGGCTGCTAGACTCATAGCAGGTAAAGCCACCTTAGCCTGTTGTCTCACACCAGCAGAGATCCTGCTGACTCCACAGATGTGCCTGGGCCCAGTTGAGATTGGCAGAGCTGGCTTGCAACCCCATCAGAGTGCAGATGTCTGAGAGAACCCCGTAAGGGCACTCCTGGTCCAAAGCAGTCCAGCCCAGTCCATGTCACCAGGATTTACCGATTCTGAGTCAAGTGTACATTCCCAGCCTCTGCCTCTTCAACTATTACCACGAATGAGTGTGGCCCTAGCAAAGGGCACAGATAGTAACCCTCTGTGTTACGACTTCCTGCCTGCTGTGGTGGCTCATCATCGCTGTCACCTTGATTAGACTCTCTGAGGACTCATGCTCCTGAGCATGCCTGTGAGAGTTTCCACAGAGGTTTAACTGCAATGGGAAGCACATCCGGCCTGAGTGTGGGCATCACCATTCCCTAGACTGAATAAAAATAAGGAAGCAAGCTGAGCAGCAGTGTTTGTCTTGTGACTTCCTAACTGTGGATAATATGTGATGTGACCACTCACCTCCTGCTCCTCCCCACGATGGTCTGTATTCTGCGCACCATTAGTTGAGAGAAAATAAAAACCAAAAATACCCCCTCTTTCTTCCTCCCTCCCTTCTTTCCTTCCTCAAGTTGCTTTCATCAGGTGTCTGCCTACAGTGACAAACAAAACAAACAAACAAAAACATATAGAAACATGTCTCTTAGTTGATTCTGGGTTAACGAACACAAATCTAAGCATTTTCAGCTTGACACCCAAAAATATCCCTTGAAATTAAAAAAAAAAAAAAGTGTGTATGTATTTGTATGTGTGTATGTGCGCCGTGTGTATGCAGTGCCACTAGAGGCCAGAAGAGGGCATCAGATGCCCTGGGACTGGAGTTACAGACGGTTGTAAGACACCATGCAGGTGCTAGGAACCAAACCCTTGTCCTCTGCAGGGTTTGCTAGTGTTTAACGTCATCCATCTAGTCCTCCCCAGACATAACTTTTAAGCCATAATCTTCAACCCCTTGTCCCCACAGCTCATAGCCTTCAGTCCACCTTCAGAAGTCCCCAAGTCTTTAACTATTCAAACACTGTTTCAAGGTCCAAATCTCGGCTGGGACTCAAGATGAATGCCTCAGCACAAGCTCCTGTTACATCCCTCCAATACACAGTGGTGCAAGGTAAACATTGCCATTCCAAGAGGAAGGCAGGGGAACTTAGCAAAGAATGATCAGACAAAAGTGAGACTGAAACCCTGCAGCTCCATGTACAGCATCTGAGGCTTGTGATGGATGTGTCTGGCTTCCTAGGGCCAGCTCTTCTGCCTGCAATGCACCATGCAATCCCTGCCCTAAGCTGGCTCCATTCCATGTAGCTTCCTCTGGCAGACATCCTGTTTCTGGCCTTTCTGCTACCCTGGGGTTTCCACAGCAACTTAGACATCAGTTCCACAGCATCGCTCAGTGGCCTTTCAGGGTCTTCTTGCAGAAACTCCAACCCTGCCCCAGACTACATGGGTTCAGAAGCTCTCTGGAACCCAATTCAAGACTCTATGACTCCCTCAGCCCTGCATCATCCAAATCTGAAAAACTAGTACATTGTGTATGATACTGCTGGGTTCAGCTATCAACGCAGGTTAGAATCTGGCCCCCTTGAAACAGAGTGGCATCTGTTTGGTTGTGCTGGCCATGGGGAAACCCTTCCCTAGGCAGTTTCATTTGAACAGACCCCTTTAGACACATTTTAAGGTTAAGCTCTCTTTTCTTCAGTTAATTTGCATTTTTACATATTGTCCATGCAGAGCAGGCTATTTCTCCTGAACAATTACACTCTCTTTTCCAGCTCCTGCCTTGGCTGCAACTTTAAACTTGCCTTTGCTCTTTTTCTCACTAACTGTACATTAATAAATATCCTTCATCTCCTCTTGTATTTTTTCACTGCAGACCTTCTATAAGAGTGATGAGCAATAACCATGTCTCAGCCTCAATGCTTTCCTGCCTTGACCGTTTCTCTACCAAACACATCAGTCCATTGCTTTTGAGTTTAGCTTCATTGAAGTTCTCAGGATACCGACATGCTACAGGAGCATAACGTGACCAGAATAGCCTCCACCCCATTTCCTGATAGAGTCTTCACATCCCTCTGAAGTCTCATGAGCTGTGGCTTCACTGTCCAGGGTTTTCCTGAACCTTGAATCTTGCGGGTGTCCACCAGAAGAGCCAGTTGAGCTCTGTTACAACCTTCAGGGCTTCTCTACTCTGATGTTCTAAGATTTTCTACATTCCTCCCACCAACCAGATCCCAGGGCCTGGGATCCACGTGCCCAGGTTTATCTCAGTGACAACTCCACTTCTTGGCAGCAATTGTCTGCACCAGCTACTAGTCTTTTATGGAAGCAAATCACTCGATCACAGCAACATAAAGAAGGGGTTTGATTTGGCTGAGAGGTCCAGGGTACATGCCATCATGATGAGGAAGTCACAGTGTGGGGAGCATGAGGTGGCAGACGCCATCATGTCCGTGCTCAGGAGGCAAACAGCACTGAATGCTAGCTAGTGCCTAGTTTGCTTTCTCCTTAAACGCACTCTAGCACCCAGCCTGCGTGGTCACTCACATTTATGGCGGCTCTCTCCTCCATTAATCCTTCCAGCAAATACCGTTACAGGCTCACCAAGAGACTTATCTCTCAATAGATCCCAGAGGTCAATTTTAAGTGTCTCCCTCCCTCAGTTTTGTGTTTGTTTGTTTGACCTGATCAGGCCTTTCCCTGCCCTGAAGCACACCTATTTGACTATTACTGGCTGTCCAGTAAACCCCAGAGAGTCTTTTGTCTCCACATCCCCAGCATGGATGCTAAAAGTGTGTGCTGCCAGATCCAGCTTCATATGTGGATTATGGAAATTGAACTCAGGTCTTTTTTTTTCTTCAATAATTTATTTTTTTATTGACTTTACATCCTGATCACAGCCCCCCTTCTCCTCTCTCCTCCCAGTCCCACCCTTACAAATCCCTCCCCTCATGATTCCCTCCTCCACAGAGAAGAGGAAGCCCCTCTTGGTACCACCCCACCCTGGGGCATCTAGTCCCAGCCGGACCAAGTACATCCTTCCCCACCAGGCAGGGGGAAGGGATCCAGTGGCAGGCAACACAGAGGCAGGCCCTGCTCCAATTGTTAGGGACCCACAGGAAGACATCTGCTACAAATGTGTAGGGGGCCTAGGTCCTACCGCTGCATGCTCTTTGGTTGGCAGTTTAGTCTCGGTGAGCTCCTGTGGTCTCCGGTTAGTTGACTCTGTAGGTCCTGTGGTGTCCTTGACCCCTCCAGCTCAGTCCTATCTCCCACTCTTCCTCAAGACTCTCCAAGTTTCATCTAATGTTTGGCCTCTCTGCATCTGTTCCCATCTGCTACGGGATGAAGTCTCTCAGGAGACAGTTATGCTAGGTTCCCTTCTGCAAACATAGTTGAGTATTATTAATAGTTGGCTCTCTCACAGGGATTGTCGCTCTCACAGGGAATGACTCTCAAGTTGGGCTAGTCATTGGATGGCCATTCCTTTAGTCTTTGCTCCATCTTTATGCCTGCTCATCTTGCAGGCAGGACAAATTCTGGGCTGAAGGTTCTGTGGGTGGGTTGATGTCTTCCTCCCTCCACTGGAAGTCTGGTCTGGCTACAGGAGGTGGCCACAATTTCCGTATCTCCCATGATAGGAATCTCAGCTAGGGTCACCCCCATAGGCTCCCTGGAGCCTTCCTCCCTCATCCCAGTCTCCAGCTAGTTCCAGAGATGTACCCTCTTCAATTTTTGTCCTCACTCCCAGCCCTTTCCTGCCTCCCCTCTCCCCACACCTGATCCCGATCTCTGGTCCCTTCCTTACCTGCTCTTCCATCCAGTTCTCTTGCTCCATCCACTTCAATGACTATATTTTCCCCTCTTGAGTGAGATCCACGCATCCTCCCTTGGGCCTTCCTTATTACCCAGTTTCTTTGGGTCTGTGGATCGGAGCATGGCTGTCCTGCACTTTACAGCTAATGTCCACATATAAGTGAGTACATACCATAGATGTCTTTCTGGGTCTGGGTTACCTCACCCAGGATGATATTCTCTAGTTCCATCCAGTTGCTTGCAAATTTCATTATGTCTTTGTTTATAACAACTAAATAGTATTCCATTGTGTAAATATACCATTCCTTTATCCATTCTTCAGTCAAGGGACATCTAGGTTGTTTCCAGTTTCTGAATAAAGTGGCTGTGAACATAGTCAAGCAAATATCCCTGTGGTGTAGTAGGGCATCTTTTGGGTCTGTGCCCAGGAGTGATATAGCTGGGTCCTGGGGAGGAAGTATTCCCAATTATCTGAGAAACTGACAAATTGATTTCCAGAGTGGTTGTACAAGTTTGCACTCCCACCAACAATGGAGGAGTGTTCCTCTTTCTCCACATTCTCCCCAGCATCTGCTGTCACCTGACTTTTTGATCTTAGCCATTCTGACGGGTGTAAGATGGACTCTCAGAGCCTTTTTGACTTGTATTTCCCTGATGACTAAGGGTGTTGAACATTTCTTTAATTGTTTTCTGGCCATTTGAGATTCCTCTGTTGAGAATTCTCTGTTTTGCTCTGTACCCCATTTTTAATTGGGTTATTTGGTTTGTTGATTTCTAATTTCTTGAATTCTTTATATATTTTGGATATTAGTCCTCTGTCAGATGTAGGATTGGTGAAGATTTTTCCCCATTCTGTAGACTGCCATTTTGTCCTATTGATGGTGTCTCTAGCCTTGCTGATCTTAGTGCCTGAAGTATTAGTTGAGCTCAGGTCTTTATATTTATGTAACAAATACTTTACCCAGTGACCTCTCGGCTCTGGAGTTCATGATCATGATCACTATAGTAACAGGGATTTTCACAATCTACTCCTTGCTGAAAGCTCTAGAATAGCTTTGATTCTGAGTCCAAGTTAACACCAGGGGGTGCTTTTCCTGTAACACCTCCTTTGACTTGGTCACCCATAAGTCAGGGACATCCAGCCCCAGGACATTGGACTTGTGAAGTACTCATTGTATAGCTGCCAAGTAGAGACAGAGAGGTGAGCTACAAGGCATCCAAATGTCCAACGCGGTACACGGATGTAGGAAGGAGGGTCTTGGGTTTGAAACTGCAGATCTTTGTCAGACGGCTCTCATCATATATTATACTGTGGCCCACGCTAGAACTTCCTCCTTCTTTGAAAATTGTTTCTCAGTTTGGGCCTTCACCTCATGTTCTCAGGTTTGTCCATTGCATGGTGCATGACATGGAGGCTCCTTGTCTGTGCTAGCCCATTCAAGAGTGGAGGTTCCTAGTCACTGTGGTCATAGGTTCCCAGAGATACCCTGAGTAATCAAAGTGCTGTCAGGGGACATTTCAAGTTGATTTATTGTGACCAGAATTCTGTTGACTCATGTATTTGATAGTCTGGTCCTTTATATGTGCTGAAGAACATTGAGAAGCAAGTCATGAGGCCCAGACTCACCTTGGTGGCAAGTACGGAGTCTACCATGGTAGATATTGGAGCGTATAGGTTCTTGACCAGCCTGGGCTACACAGAGTTACCCTGACTCAAAACAAATGACAGATGAGCCTTTGCCCCGAGTTTATACTCCAGGCAACTAACATGAATAAAGGGACGAATGAAGTCACTGGCTGAGAATGCTGGGGATGCAGATTAAGATGGAGGGAAACTGAGGAGTTGGGAGGTGTGGTTGGGAGGAACTGTGCCATTGTGTAGCTCTTCTCTGCTTTTTTCCCCTGGGTCTTCCTTTCCAGATCCTCTTCTGCGATGTTCCCTCAGCCAAGAGGCTATGGCACAGATGGCTTGTGGCAGTCCAAGCACTTCACTGTCACTTGTTCTCAGGACCTTGTGCAGCTACAAGTGTCCGCCTTCACCACCATTACTGGAAAGAGAGACCTTCCTGTTTAAGGGTGACAGCAGGATTTGTCCTGTGGCATGGAGTGCTATAAAGGACTGGCCTTTGTATCAAGCTTCCAGGAAGTAACTTCCAGCTCTTGGGGTTTCCCCAGGGTAGGTGCTTCCCTGTTATTCAGCTCTCAGACCATACTCCATGGGCTATGCTGACGGTAGCTTGAATAGAAATGTTGCTGAGGCCCCCAGTGTGAAACAGTGCTATCACAAGGGAGTGACTCATCCTGAGGAGGAAGGAGGTGTCACTAGAGAGATGCCCCAAGGCCTTTGCCTGTAATAAACCTGCTCAGAGCTCTGTGAGTCGTCCCAGTGATTACTGAACTTGATGAGGATCTCCAGAGAGCTGAATTTTGCAGCCAATTTCTGCAAACGAGGGTGGGTCTGGGTGCCCAAGCTTGTATCTGGGGTCTGGAATAAAGGGAAGTCTTGGGTGGAGACTATACCCTTGACCTGCAAAAGTGGGTCCAACTTAGTACATATGGGGAAAACATTAAATGTGTGGATTTATGACAGCGGGATTGAACCACGAGCCTGATTTTTAAGTTTTTCAAAATTATTTTTGTTCAGAGGGTCACATGGGGAGGCCAGACATCAATGGGTTTCTTCCTTTATCATGTTCCACCTTGTTTTCTGAGACAGAGTTTCTCAGAACCCTGGAGTTACAGCACTGGGGCACGTCCAGCATTTACAGAGCTTCTAAGGATCTGCAGTCTGGTTCTCAGGCTTGCACAGTGAGCACTTCCACCACAGAGTTAGTTATCTTCCTACGTCCCAAATGATCTCGCCCTCCCAAATCTGTATGGTATGTCAGAGTTATAGAATTAGTTTAAGTACTGTTTGGGAAACTTAGAGGAGACCCTGTTTCATAATAGCAAAAAGAGGGGGTTGGGAATATGGCTCAATTGTAGAGTATTCACCTAGCCCCTGGATTAAGTCCTTAGTAATGCAAACTACAGTGGTTTGAGTTAAAATGGCCCTTATAGGCCCACATATATGAATGCTTAGTCTCTAGTTGGTGGAACTGTTTGGGAAGGATTAGGAGGTGTGGCCATGTTCGGAGGAGGTTTATCATTGTGTGTGGGCTTTGAGGTTTCACAAGCCCACATCAGACCCCAGTCTCTGTCTCTGTCTCTGTCTCTGTCTCTGTCTCTCTCTCTCTCTCTCTCTCTCTCTCTCTCTCACTTGTGAATCATATGTAACCTCTCAGCTACTGCCATGACTGCCACATTTCCCATTGTGATAGTCATGGGCTCATCCTCTGAAGGTGGAAGGGAACCCCAAACAAATGCTTCATTTTTAAAACTGCCTTGGTTATGATGTCTCTTTACAGCAATAGAAAAGTTAACAAGATACAAAATAAATCAGAAAACCAAATTTCTTCCCACTAGATTATCAATGCACATATCCTACCAAGAACCTGACCTGAATTCTCAGTGACACAGTCACAAGCTTAGGGCTCTACTGCCTGTACTCCTAGGACAGTAGGCTTGGCTCACCTAAGCCTCTCTCCCTCATCTGGTCCCCAGTCTCTGACATCACTCAGAAGTACCACTGAAAAATAGTTTAACAGCCTATGTAAGGGAGACTCAGGCCTGGGGCAAATGTTTCTGGGACTGGGGGTCCTTGGCCATAGCGATGGCTCACTGCAGGGATCTGGAAGAGAACAGGCCACCATGCATCCTGTATTGACAAGCTCTGGTCCACAAGGATTTGGGGTCTGACCTTGCCTGGAATAAAAGTCCCAGCTCATGATAGCAACTTTGCAGTGTTCTTCACCACTGCAGTCTTGCTGCAGTGGCTGTGGCCCTCTGTCCACACAGGCCAGGCCCTCCATCACTGCTTTCCTTTGGCACAGCCAACTTGGGCAGGGAGTGAATGGGAAGCAGAGACAGATGGCGCTGTCACACTAAGAGATGCCCAAGGCTCCTCACCCTGGCACCTGTCAGAGTCACACAGAATCTATTCAGACTTACTGGTCCCCTTCATCAAGGCTGTAGCTCTCATGTGCTCTGAAGAATTATTCCATTGGCCAGTGCCCAGACTCCTTCTAGTTCAGTTCCTTGGTTCCTGAGGTTCAGAGAGGAGCAAGTCACACAGCCAATAGGGAATGATAACTCAGTGACAGTCTAGCTCCAGGTGGTCAGCCAGTAGCATGGCCATGACATAGAGCAGAGGACAGCTTGAAGTGTTTTGTGGGAAATCCAGTAGTCATTTATTCTTTGGAGCGTAGAAGGTTTTGTTCTCTTTTATATTCATTTATTTGGGCATGTATTTGGGGGACACACACTTGCCACAGTGCCTGTGTGGAGCGCAAAGGACAAGCTGTAGTGTTAGTTCTCTCCTTCCACTGTGTAGGTCCGAGGGATCAAACTCAGGTTACCAGGCTTGGCCACACACAGGTGCCTTTACTTTTTGTCTACTCACTTTTGAATACTTTTGATTTCCCTGAATCCTTTTATAAGAAGCTAAGCATTCTAGGATGAAAGAGTCCTAAATAATTTCAATGAACACTTTGACAACTTCTGGCTTCCTGCACCTTCCAGTGGTAAGGCAGAACAGTGCCCAGGGCACATGTCTGATGTCAGGATCCTGGAGGGAGCAAGGCTCTCTGGGAAGTGTTTACATAGCAGAATCCACTTCCTTCATTTCAGCCCTCAGGAGATGTGACTTGATTTCCCGGGCAGTCTGCCTGGCTGGAGTCCAGGCTCTACCACTCCCAGCTCAGTGTTGGATGCTCTGGTCTGTCCCTTCATGCTCCGACCCTAACTTTTCCCATTTGTTAACCAGGAATAACACACCTGTTCACTGGCCTGGTGCAAAACCGGCCCAACTAAATTCCAGCCTTTGATCTGCCAGAACCTGGGGACGCCCAGGGAGAGCACAGTTACCTGAAGTTTCCCCATCCTCCCTCTTAGGACCAGAGGTAGCAGGGGTTGGACTGAGGCATCCAGGCACATCCAGGGACTGCAGACACAGAGGCATCACCATCCCAGTGGGGGCATGCATTCTTCCCCATCCTTGGCGCCTGGAAACTGGTCCCGACTGCCCTTTCTTCTCCATTGGAATCAAGGCCAAAGCTGAGCCCCTCCTCTGGGGACAACAAGGGACAGGGAAAGTCGCAGGAAAGGCAAGGAAACTCTGTCTCCTTCCCATACCAACCACAAGCTCCCCCTTCCATTCTCGCCCTCTTCTCTAGCTGGCAGTCATGCAGGGTGGAGGGCCCTGGGAACATTCCCTGGAGCCCGGCCTGGAGCCGGCAGACAGTGCCCCAGGCCTTGGCGGAGGCTGAGTTGCAGGATGTTCCTCTGGGGCCTCTGCTTAGGGTGGAATGTCTGGTGGTTTGGCACTAGCCTAGTGAGCTGCTCTTTCCAGGTGAGGTGCATATGTCTCTGGTTCAAGGCTGCTCTGGTCCAGGGAAGGCTGCTAGAGGGTTGAGTATCCAGAGGTGAAGAGGGAATTAGGGAACATAGGCTGGAACAGAGAATCGTGTTTCAGACTTAGTAAAGCCTCAGAGCCTCTCTCTATCCCAGCTCTTCCTTCAGGAACCATCAGATCCATGCCTGGTCTGACAAAGATGGTTGAGAGTTTGGTCAGAAAATTGGACAATGTCTTGGCTCTCTGCCCAGCTTCTCACCCAGCAGCAGAATCCCTGAACCAGCTCCTTAGGGGGTGTGCTCCGATCTCATCCCATGACCCTTGCCACTCTCCCTGTGACTCCAGAAAGAAGTCCAGAGTGACAAAGTTGAAATACAGGTAAAAATAGAAAATAGTGACCATAAGCCTAGAGAGAAATATCACTTTGCTTTCCTCCTAGATATAAAAATAAGAAATAAACTAAAGCTGAGGTCATTGTCCTGCATGAACAGAGAACTGGGGACATTGAGGAGACAGCTAGAAATTAATGCCTCAATTTGACATTGCCACGATAATTTTAAATGTCATCAAATCATCCTCATCCTTAGCATCACTAGGATATATATATATATATGTGGGGCGGTTACCACGGTGCACATATGGAGGTCAGAGGACAGTTTTCAGGAGTCAGTTCTTCTCCATCCTGAGGATGGAACTCCGGTTGTCAGGCATGGTGGCAAGTACCTTCACCATCTAGGCCATCCGGCCAGTACCAGCCTATTGCTAGCGTTTTATTATGTGTTGCAAAATATCAACTTGAGCGGATTGGAAGTTGACAGAATGGTCCTTCAGCCTGGCTTCTTTGACAAGCATGGACATGTTTGCCGACTCCTGTGCTCTATCACTGGACCTGTGTCCCGTTCAGTCTGCATCCCATGTTTCCCTGGCTACCTTGGATTGGATTCTGTGGCTGCGCCACACAGTGTGGAGTCTTTAATACTGAAGCCTAAGAAGATGGCTTTGGGCATGCAGGGCTCTAAGCTAGATTTCCCCCCATGTCTTTGCCGTTTGTTCTGTGCCTCAGGGTCCTTATTAGATGAAGTTTTAGAAATCCTAATTCCATGTCAAAGAAGATGAGGCAAAGGCCCTTGTAGGATTTTAAAATCATGTTTCTATGGCCATATGAAGGAAAGCCTACTCAGTCCACCCACACTGAGCGCTCAGGTGTTGACAGCAGGCCTTACCTTAGGGCCCATTGCACAAAGCAGCTGCCTCTTGTGATGACAGCCTTCCACATACCTGGAGACCACAGTGCCGCCCTTTCTCTAGCCTCCTAAGCCTCAGTCCTTTCAACCCCTTCTCATGGGTACTCAACCGCAGGAAGATACAATGTAGGCTCTAGATGGACCACTGCTTCTTAAGGATGCTAATCGACACTTACTTACTAAAGGTTTTATGTTACAATCATCAGAGGAATCAGTGAATGCAATCCAAGATGGTCTCTGCTGAGGACTTCCCAGTACACTTAACATGCGCACTTGTGCATGAGTGAATGAGTATGTGTGTGTGCGTGTGCGCATGTGTGTGCGTGTGCGTGTGCGTGTGCGTGTGCGTGTGCGTGTGTGTGTGAGAGAGAGAGAGAGAGAGAAAGAGAGAGAGAGAGAGAGAGAGAGAAAGGCTCTTACTATGCAGTCAAGGTTGACCATATTCTCATCCTTCTTCCTCAGTCTCCTAAGTGCCAGGATATCTGGTGCTGCCACTAGGCTTGGATAACACTTATTCTTTGCCAATAATAAAAGAATTGCTAGAGAACTCCATCCGACCACAGAACTCTTAAAGGAGAGACAGCTCTAAGGAGACAGGGAGGTGTTGTCAAACTTTTTTTTTTTTTTTTTTTTTTTTTTTTTTGGTTTTTCAAGACAGAGTTTCTCTGTGTAGCCCTGGCTGTCCTGGAACTCACTCTGTAGACCAGACTGGCCTCAAACTCAGAAATCAGCCTGCCTCTGCCTCCCAAGTGCTGGGATTAAAGGCGTGTGCCACCACTGCCCGGCATTGTCAAACTTTTCAAGAGCTGTGAAACTCTGCCAAGCATTTTCTGTAGGAAACCTCAATCTATGCAAAGCAGATTAAAGTGGGTTAGGACAGCACAGAGCACTGCTGGTTCACTGTCCTTAGAGGCTCTGGGGAAGGCTCAGAAGCTCCCAGGGACGCACATAAAAAAACACAGTTCCTTTGCTCTGTCTTCCTTCCCCTCCTCCCCCCAGGAATAATTTAGACAGCCAGTATTGAGGAAGGCAGCTCCTTGCTGAAGAACCTGGGTCAGCCCTTGTGCCAGGTATGCAGCTGCAGATGTTAAGGAGGCCCATTCCCTGTCCTGATAGTTTAAGTGGTGTGAGCTGCATGTAGACTCCTGCGAAAAGAAATACCATCAAAAAGGTCTGACTGTTGCAATGCTTGTCCCTGTCTCCTTTCCCTGTGCCATCACTGCCATGTGTCTGGCCCACCAAGCTGTTCCAGGGCCCTTTCTGGCTGCTAGGTCCCTCTCTTTTGGGTGTCAGTGGCTGTTCTGGGATGGTGGCATGGTGGTGAGTGCTTGTGAGGACTGGCACATGACTGCAGCTGGCAGCTTTCCCTTTCCTGACTGCGTCCACAGTGCAGAGGCAGTCCATCCACAGTAAGGCAGGGCAAGCTGCCTACAGGGGACGGAGAGTTGAGAGGTAAAAGGCCAGCGACCTCTTACAGATCTGAATTCTCCAGTTATTTCAGACAATCATTCTCTCTTGGATGCATCACCATAACCAACCTTGCCACCGTCCATCTGACCATCCCTCCCTCCCACCCCTTCCACCCATCTTTCCTTCCTTCCTTCCTTCCTTCCTTCCTTCCTTCCTTCCTTCCTTCCTTCCTTCCTTCCTTCCTTCCTTCCTTCCTTCCTTCCTTCCTTCCAAGACAATGCCACAGTGTGTAGCCTAGGCTGGCCTTAAATTCACTGTGTAGTCAAAGGTGGCCAGCCTCATGTACTCTGCACTCCAGCTAGACTCTTAGCTCACTGTGTAGCTCAGGGTATCCTTGGATTTATGTCAGCCTTGCTTCCTCGGCATCCCAAATGTAGCATTCTAGGCCTGAGCTCTATAAGCTGACTTCCTGGTATTTGTTCCAGAGGCCATTGAGCAGTTCCAGTAACAGAAAGTGTTAAGGAGGAAGAGGTCCTTCCCCTGCAGACTCAGAGAGGGCATCTCGGAGAATGTTAAACTGTCACTTTTGAGGATGGAAAGCCCCCAAACAAGTGGTAGAGAAGGTGACAGGTGACCACAGAGGAATGGGATGTGTGGTATCTGTGAGAAGGGAGGGAGTGGCTCCAGGTCATTCTGCTCTGGTCCTGGGGCAGATCTGACAGCCTATCCCTAAGGCCAAGTTCCCACTCTTGGCTGCCAGGCTCCCACCAACACACATGTGCTCACATCTGTAGTCACTCTTCCTTCCTGACCCCAACATGAGCTGGTCTATCCTACTGACACCCAAGCCCTGGTCACAAGGCTTTTATTTCCTGTAGAGAAGCTGCTGGCTTGCTAAAGGCACCTTCCTTAGATGTACTCATTCCAGGGTGACAGGTGAGGCATGCTGAGGTGTAACAAGATGCTAGAGTCATAGCAGTCTAAGAAATGCTGGCCTTTTAAAGGCAAGGACTTATTTACTCACATGGGACCATGACCGTGGGATTCCTGGAAGCTTCAACAATGAAATAATAATTTCCAGACCAGCTGGAAGCTGTCCAAGCTCTTCTTCACTGAATGGGGCTAGGTTTTCTTCTTTTACTCATTCTGTTACCTTGATTTTTTTTTAAAAAGAAAAATCCTGATATAATAAATAGAAAGAACCCAGCACATCTATGAATAATTCTCACCAAAACCAGTCAATGTCAAGTCTTTAAAGGTAGCTTCAAGTTCACCAAAAATGCAAGTTTGGAGGGAAGCACTAGGTGATTCCAGGAAGATGCAACTATTTGTAGAAGTGAGGTAGTGCCTTGGACCGGCCAGCCACAGGCCTGCCGCCTTCTGTTCTGCTGACTGAAGCGTGGCAGCCTGGGTGGCTTGGAAATGACAGGAACTCCCTGCTCAGGTTTCTGGAGTCTAACAATCAGGACACAGGAGGACTTGGTTTAGGGTGAGTGCCACATCCAGGTTCCCAGGTGGCCGTCCCCACTGTTCCAGCCCTGGGGTAGGAGTGTGATGTCTCTCTGAGGGCTCAGATGCTGTGACCTGATCTTCCGAGTAACCCGTGTCTGATACCATCACCTGGTGAGATGAGCACAAATGTTCAGACTATAGCACATATGAAGGAGTGGAGCCAGGGGTGGCAAGGTGTCTTATTGAGTAAAGGTCTTGCAGCCAAGACTGACCACCCAGGTTTCATCTCTGGGCCCTACAGGGTGCAAGAAGAAAACTGACTCCCATAAGTTGTACTCTGACCTTCACATGTACGCTATGACATGTGCACACACAGATACACACACACACACACACACACACACACACACAATTTTTTTAGGTTAGGTGAGAATAGCTTGAGGATTAAAGACTTGAGAGTCACAGCAGCCAAATGGATTCAGTTTAAACAAATCAGTATCAAAGGATATATTTAATTTCTTCTTCTTCTTCTTCTTCTTCTTCGTCGTCTTCTTCTTCTTCTTCTTCTTCTTCTTCTTCTTCTTCTTCTTCTTCTTCTTCTTCTTCTTCTTCTTCTTCTTCTCCTCCTCCTCCTCCTCCTCCTCCTCCTCCTCCTCCTCCTCCTCCTCTTCCTCATTATTATTATTTGGTATTATTATCATTTTGAGACAAGGTCTCACTATGAAGTCCTATATGGTCTGAAATTCACTATGTGTGTAGACCAGGTTTGTGACGAGCCTTTAACACATGGCCTTTTGGGGACATTGAAAATGCAGAGCTGTTACATTCTTGTGGGTTCTAATTTCTTATACCATTTCCCACATTCAGCAGCTTCCTACACCACACACACACACACACACTGGCCCAGCTTTCTGATGAAGGGGCTGGCTCTATCATGACCCCACCCCCATCCCACTCCACAGACGAGCCCTATCTTGTAGTAGAGGTCAGCAACTTCGCACTGAATCAAACTCTATTCAATTCCTTTCAACTGTTTTGATTTTAATGTAATTTTACTCTCTGAAGTTCCTGAAATAATGCACATCAACCTGGTGACATTATCACAAACCGCATCAGTAAGTCCTGAACTGTACCCACCGGGTTGCTGTCCAGATCCATGTAAAATGTATTGGGGTTCTATGCTTCGTTTACTTAAGACACCCAGCACATCAGACTCAAACTTTCATGTTGGGGTTTCTTGTGTGTTGCCTGGAGTTCATGAAAACAGCATTTTTCAACAAGTTCAGGGAGGCAGGGATGTGAGCAGGGTGGGGGACTCCACAGAACTGAAAGAATCTCAGGCAACTGAATGCCACAGCCCCGGTATTTCATCTTCAAAGACAATGGCTGAGCCCATGGCGCCACCGGGAGTCTAAAATTGTTTTTGAGTGACAGGATCTATCATTACAAGGGAACCTAACCCAGAATCTCAAACCCCAAGACAGACAAGAGGAAGAGCTTTGAGGAAATGAGGGTGTAGGGCCCAGGGTCGTGTCCACAGGGCCTTCCTCATGCTGAGGTACCAGGTTGGGAAACTTTTGGAAAGGCAGTGGTGAGTCCCCGGACACTCATGCTTCATTCCTGGGCTTCGTCCCTAGGAAGAAAAGAATTGTAAGGTTTCCCATGTGATGCCAGAAAATCAATGCCTCCAAAATCATGATTGTCTGCCTCTAGCATTCTTCTATTGCATTGCCCATGAAGGCAACTCAGATATAACACTAAGGCAAAGAATATTCTTCAAGTGACAAGAAGCAATGTATAGTTTCCAAGGAGGACCTGCCAAACCCATTATTTGATTTGAGTGTTGTCTTGGTTACTCTTCTGTCGTTGTGTTAAGATTCCCTGGTGAAAATGACTTGCAGTTTGTTTTGGCTCACTATTCAAGGTTAGAACTTGGCATTGCAGGGAAACTGAGGCAGCAGGACCTTAGGGCAACTGGCCACATTGTATCCACAATCAGGAAGCAGAGAGAGATGAAGTTCAGCTTTCTTCTTCTTTTTTATATAGCTCATTATCCCAACATAGGGAATGTTTTCCCCCACAGTGGGCAGGTCTTCACACTTCAATGAACCTAATCAAGATGATCTACAGGATACTCAGAGGCCTGTAATCCAGGTATTTTTACGCCTCATCAGGTTGATAATAGAGATTAATTGTCACAGGTATGAACTGGAAAGCTGCATCAAGGAGCAAAGATTGTGTATTGGAAGGGCTGGTGCTCATGCTTGCTTTTTCAATATTACTCAACAATATTACTCATAATCACCAAGGAATGAGTAGATCTAGCCTCGCTTAAAAGCCCAGATACTAGTGATGCTGAAGCAGACAGGTCACAAGTTCTAAGTCTCCCTGGACTACCAACTAAGTTTAAAGCTACTCTGGGCAACTTAGTGAGACATCTCAAAATAAAAAAGTAAAAAGAGGTTTGGGAATAGAGATCCATGGTAGTGCTTGCCTAACATGCATGAGGTCCCAGGGTTCATTCCCAGTACCAAAGAAAGGATGGGGAAGGAAAGGGAAGAAAAGGAGGGAGGGAGGAAGAGCAGAAGAACACAAGGGTGGGTAGAAAGGATAAAATTGTAGGCCTCAAGGAGCACTCACATCGTGTTTTTATATTTTGAGTGTTTTGTGCTTAGCCATGGTTTACATTTTTTTGCACTCATGTGAATGTGTGTGTGTGTATGTGTGTGTGTGTGTGTGTGTGTGTGTGTGTGTGTGTGTGTGTGTGTGTGTGTGATATATGTACAAGCTATAGCCCCTGTGCAAGGGTCAGAGGGCAACCTTTGGGAGTCAATTCTCTCCCACCTATTGAGGCAGGGCTAATTTCTGCCATGCTGTATTTTCCAGGCTAGCTGGGAGTCTAGCTGATTCTCTTGTCGCTGCCTGTCACCTCACTGTAGAAGGGCTAGGATTACAGGTATCCCCTGCTTCATCTGGCTTTTTATGTTGGTTCTGGAGAACGAACTGAAAGGTCTTCAAACTCATACAAGTATTTTTACCCAGCATCTTCACAGCCCATTATTGGAAACTTAAATTTTTAAAATTATATTCATTTAGTGTGTGTCATGATATACACGTGGAGGTCAGGAAAAATGAAAGAAAACAAAACAACAAAACCCTTCTGGGAGATGGTTTTCCCTTTCCACCATTTGTGTCCTGGGGGTTGAACCCAGGCTCGGCGGCAGGGTCTCTTCCCTGCTGAGCCATCTCGCCATCTCCTTTGCCACTTTTCTAGCTTGCACTTAAGGGGTGCTGTTGGTAAGTGGTAGTGATATCACAGGGCTGCCTATAGCTCAGTCTCCTTCAGAGTTCTCATTTTGTTGTTCTAGAGTCTTTAACTGTCCCACCTCTAGTTCTTCTTGCTATGGACTGTACCCCCACAGTGCTGAGGCACCAGGGTGTGATCTTCCAGTCTAGCTGACCATCCTCCTGCTCTCCCTCCTCCGAGGCCGTCTCAGGCTCTGGGAACCAGGCTGCATCCACTCTTAGGACAGTCACATGAGTGACAGTATCCATGCCTGTCATTCTGGCTTACACCTAGTTCTTAGTGCTCTTCTTTACCCCCTTAGCATTCCTGTGACCCCACGTCCCAGAATCCTGCCCACTGTTCCCCAGGACTCCTGGGATCCAGCATCTCCTCTGCAGGGCCTGCCTTGCCCTCTATACCTCACTACCCACAGCTGTAGGAAGGAGACACCAAGACATTCTGCCTCTACTTACCATGCTCTGGTGGCCTCTGTCCCCTTAGAAGCAAATGCAGAATGCCTTCCTAGACTTCAAAGACTTTGTCTCCATGACCCACCACTGCCTCCCACCAGTTCTCCCTGGTGTCCGTGTCCCTCCCCAATGGCTGACTAAGGCAGCTGCTGCCCAAATTGTCTTCTGTCTGCAGGTGCCCTCTGTCCTTCTCTGATGTCCGTTATTGCTTTTCCCGTCTCTTGACTTCATTTAGGAAGGCGAGAAGTGAGAACAGTGGTCTCACTTTACCATTGACACAACACAACCCCAGAACAACAGGGCCTGGCACAGAGCACCATGTTATTTAATAATCAAACAACCCAACACTGTGTGACCAGCATACATCTGAAATCTCTGTACATTTCTTGGTGTTCACAGTGGGGTTCAGGCTCAATCAACACTTTATAAGACCCAGGGTCTCATACAAATAATAAAAGCTTAGAATCTCTTCTGGGTGGTGGTATAGCCAGTTCTTTCTTGTTCCTGACATCAGTTGGTTGGCTGTCCCCAACACAAGGAATCAGCTGTTCCCCACCCAGCCATGCCCAGCAAGGCTTTGAGGACCTGACAGTCACAGGGATGTGGAGTCTACCTGGAAACTGGCCCTGCTCTTAGCAGTTCCAGGAAACCGTAGGCCTCCCAACATGTGTCCCTGAAGCTCCAGGGAGAGGAAGAAGCTCCCGACAGGGAGGGCCTCCTTGTCTTGTGGTTGGGCTATTCTTGAGTCTTGGAATGTTACTCTCCTGGTGCTGACAGCCGCCACCTCTCCCGGTGGTGCCAGGCTCTCGTGCCAGGCCTCGGGAGCCTTGCTTGGTGGGTGGTTAGGTCTTCTGCAACTTCCCACCCACCTGGGTTGTGGCAGGCATGCTGGGGGTAGGACAGGAGCATGTGGCACTGGGTGCTCCTCTCTGGCTCCCTCCTCCCCTGCTAAACAAAAGCTTCCTGTCGGGGCGGGGACCAGAGCATGCTTTTGATTGAGAAGCAGGCTCTAGCCGCAGAAGGATGAATGGGTGCCAGGGCCTGGCTGGCTGCCTTCCTCATAGGCTTGTGGCAATACAAGAGACCAACCCCCTACTCCCAGACGTTTCTATCTGCTCAGAGAAGTAGAGCCAGAATAAGGACAGCTTTTCTTTTTCTTTTTCTTTTTTTTTTTTGAGACAGGGTTTCTCTGTGTAGCCCTGGCTGTCCTGGAACTCACTCTGTAGACCAGGCTGGCCTCGAACTCAGAAATCCGCCTACCTCTGCCTCCCAAGTGCTGGGATTAAAGGCATGCACCACCACTGCCCGGCAAGGCTGGCTTTTCTACACCATTCTTTCTCTCTGCTTTGACTTCTGACTGCTGGTCTCTGACCAGCTACACCAGTTTTTCTGTCTCCAACATCTGTTTTATTGTTGATGGAATCTTCCAGAAACTCGTTCCCTGTGCACGGTTCTATGAGCCAGCAAACATTGTCTTGTCACCTTAATCCTTTTATCCTCACTGTGGTTATGATTTACTGGCTTTAGCCCTATGGCTGCCACAACTACCATAGTCTTGGTCATTTTCTCAAAGACATTGTTTCTAGTGAAGTGGTTGCTATTTTTCTCTTGGTTTTATAGAACAAAGAATTGAGTTCAGAGAGGCTGAATAGCTTGCCCAGAGTCACACAGCTAGGACAGTAGCAGGATCCCAGAAGTCAGCTCAGTCCCCAAGTCACATGGCTTCCCGGGGCAGCGTTTAAACAGGAATTATGAGTCCAACTTGCTGGAGCTGTGCAAACCCTGGTGGCATCCTCACTACTGACTTGATTTGTGACTTTTGTCGGATCACTCAACTCTTCTGACGATGACTATTGGACTTGCCTCCTGGGCAAGTGCAGGAACACCTGCTTGGTCAGACTCACCAGGGCACAGTCCTCTGCCTCAGTAGTCTCCACAGATGCCAGCCAAACACAATTCTCTTCCCGGGTAGCCATTTCTCGGGGACTTTCTGAAGCCGGAGAGCTGCACAGGCAACTAACTCTGTTTGCTTTTGTAGGGTAGAGGAGAAAACTTCAGGCAGTCGGAACAGTAAGGGAAAGGCGTGCCAAAGATGTTTTTAATATGCATGAGACTATGCAGCCAAGCCAGGGGCCTCTGCCCGGCTTCCAGGCATGTTCCCGCCCCAGACAGGCTGATGATTTGAAGGGAGCCGCGGTCAGACTGTATACCTGTCATCTGCTTCTCCACACTAGCCTGCCTCACTTGCTCTAATGAGACTTGACACCTCGGGAATCCAGCAGTCACAGAGGGCAGAAGGAGCCAGAACGTCCTGCTTCGGCCACTTGGGCTTGCCTGAGAGGTGGCCAAGCAGCAGCAGGAGCCCCAGGGCTCCTCTGCCTCAAGGTCTGTCTTGGCCAGTTGCTGGTGGGACAGTGAGAGTCACATCACCTCCATGTGCCTCAGCATTCCCAGCTATTAAGTGGGCTTTAACTAGGTATGGTGGCACATGTCTATGATTTCAGTACTCAGGACCCTGAGGTAGGAGGACTGCTACACGTTTGAGGCTAGCCTAGACTACACAGTGAACACCAGACCAGCTGGGTTTATGAAATAGAAGAGACTATTTCATAGAAACTAAAACTTAAATGAATTTTAATGACTAATCCGAGATTGATGGGGAGAAATGAAAAATGCATGAAAAGGTATACTGTGATAACATGGTAGTAGATGATGATAAATACTACACCACCAGCTTGGCTGATGGCTGCCTGTCATGAGAAAGTATCCCCTTGGGCCCGAGTTTCTCTGATACATTCTCTGGTTCATCTGGAGAGCCTCTGCAGAGAGAGATTCTCCCAAGAGGTCCTAGGAAGGATTGGTCAAGCTCCAGTCTGACCACTGGGAAGACCAAGACACAGGGAGGAGAGGTGCCTTGCCTGAGATGGGCCTGCTTGTTGGTATAAAGGTTTTAGTGGCAACAGGCTTGAGGGGACATGGGTGGCCCTAGGACCCAGTGCAGTGGAGCTGTGAGAAGTTCTGAGCTTCATCCTGTCCTAGGAAAGGCTCCCATGGAGAGATGCTGGGGGTGTCTCTTAGAGAAATACAGAGTGCACAGAGGTGCCCAGGCCTGAGCTCTTGGTACTGAACTGTATGGGGAATACAGACTTTCAGCCTCTTCCTAATGGCATACTAGGAGCAGGCCTGCAGGAGGAGGAGCAAGTCCTTGGGAATAACGTTTCTCAGGGGTGCTGGTGTAGAAACCAGTCTTTGAGAGATTCTGGGAGCAGACAATAAAAAGAACCAATATGTTAAGGGCTAAAGAAGAACTTGGCGGGTATAGGGTCTGCCCTAAGCCTTGGAGAGGTGTGGGATTTGTATAGATGAGGTTAAAGGTGGGAGGGGCAGCCTCTGTTGGACAGAGCCTCATATTTCTGTACAAGAAAGGGAGTCAGCAAGAACCCTCCAAAGAGGCCTGGGAAAGACACAACTCAGCCCCATGGCTTCCAGCCCTGAAAAAACTGATGAAGGATGGACACAGTACCAACAGGGGATGTGGCCAGGGACAAAGTCCCATAGACTCTGAACTCTGAGGAACAGTGTTGGCCTCAGTGTTCTGATCTGAGCAGTGGGGATAACAATATGTTGCCTGGGTGGTGGTTGTCACAGGTGTTGTGGAAGTTGACAGAAGTTACCATGTGTTCTGACACCATGAACATCCTGGATATTCTCCTTTTCTTCTTGTTGTTGTTGTTGTTGTTGTTGTTGTTGTTGTTGTTGTTGTTCTTCTTCTTCTTCTTCTTCTTCTTCTTCTTCTTCTTCTTCTTCTTCTTCTTCTTCTTCTTCTTCTTCTTCTTCTTCTTCTTCTTCTTCTTCTTCTTCTTCTTCTTCCTCTTCTTCCTCTTCTTCCTCTTCTCCCTCCTCCTCCTCCTCTTCCTCCTCCTCCTCCTCCTCTTCCTCCTTCTCAGCTGTGGTCTGATCAGCATGCTTGAATTATCAGAACTACTGAGGAGAGGCCCATTCACATCTCATCCCTCCTTGGTGTTCAGAGAGCAATGGAGCCTCACACTCACAACCAGCACCTGAGGCAGATCTCACCTTTGAAAAGCCAGGCTTCCACCCAGAATAAAGTGATCTGTCTACACACATTCCTTCCGTTTCCGCTGGCTGCACACTGCTGCTTCCCAATGGTGACTGGCATTGGGGGGGAGGGGCATCTGCTTCCCCCACCTCTCTTGCCCCATTTCTCCAGGCCTTAAGCTGAGAGTCTTCTGGAAGCTTCCGCACCATCCTCAGACAGCCTACGGGAGGGCTCTGCTTCTCTTTGAAGACTGAGGCTGCCCCAGCCATGTCATATTTGCTTGCTTGTTGGATTGCCCCCCCCCCCCCATCTATCTGTTTGATGCCTACTTACTCTTAGTAAACTTTTGTCATGCCACATGGTCCCTGGCAGGAGGCTAGCTCAGTGCCATTGCCAACTTCCTCCTGGTTTACCTGTCCTAAGAACAGTCTTTAGTATTGTGGCAGTACCACTCACCAGGTCTCCTGGTCTCAAGAGGGAGAACTCTAGCTGCAGCTGGGGAAGTGGAACGGAATGGGGCAGACTAGAATAGAATGGGAGAATAGAGCCGCTGGATGATACAGTAGAGATTTGGAAATAGCGACAGGGTGAAAAGAAAAGTGCCAAAATGCTAACAGCAATTTATTTCTAGCTTCCACCTGGAGTCTCTTTCTCTACATCCTATCTACCCCTTCTGTCTTGAGCTTGTCTAGCATTCCTAGCCTCAAGGCTTCCTTTTCTGTCACCTCAGAGGGAATGAAGGCCAGCTTACTGCTCCTAGTGTCTTTCCAGCAAGGAAGGACTCTGATTGGTCAGAGGCAGGTTGCATGTCTTCTTTGGACACCAGTAGAGCAGTAGAGGTTGCCTACATTACCTGAGAAACCCTGGCATGGGTGGCTCCTGGCCAGAAGAGCAGGGAGCAGACCTGTGTTCAGTAGGAAGGAATGTGTCTATACAGGGGGCGTAGAGGAGACAATGTAATGACCCCCATTTAGTAAGTTCATGAGGGTTTAGATGAGAAGGGGCTGGTTTTGCTTTGGAACTAGCCTGGAGCAGGAGCCAAGAGGAGGGCCCATGGGAAGGACAGGAGGCCCCTCTCCTGGGGGCTTCTGAGCTTCTCCATTAGGGAGGTGCCAAGGACAGTACTGGAGAGGCTGGGAGAGGGAGATGGGTCTGAGGAATGTGAGCTGCATGGTGGCCATTTGTTCCCCTCTAGTGTGAGAAGCATGGAAGGGCGGGAGGGAGGGCAGGGGTCCCAGCTGCGCATGCCCAGGGGTACTGGGCTGAGTGCTGAAGGAATGACCTCACTGGTGGCCCTGGACTGTCACTAGCCTCAGTTTCTCTGCCAGTAAAGAGGGAGGTGAGAGCTGAGCAAGCTCAGGCTCCGTCTCATCCCGGAGTCCACCCCCTTTCCTCCCTTGGCCCCAGGCCTCAGGCTCTCCTGACTGAGGGGAGCCTCGGGCAGAGAGGCTGGGGTCCCCGCACCCCCCTCCCCTCTGCAAAGCACATGCAGATGTGAGGCTGTCGGCCGCAATCAGGGCTCAGGTGAGGAATGGGGCCTGGCAGCCCTGGGCTTGTACTCGTTTGCCGGAGTGCAATTTCCCCATAATTACACTTCCTAGCTTTTCGGCATCTGTGAAAGATCACCCTGGGACACAGAGGAGCCGGACGTGCTGGCAGAAGGACAGGCCTTCGCTCCAAATCACTCTCCACTGGTGGAGAAAACCCACTTGCCCTGGACCTGATTCTGGCATGTGCAGTGTCTCCAAGAGACAGGCCCAGCGTGTCCCGTAGATCTGGTCACTCTGAGCCTCTGCACAGGCCTCCATCTTCTGGCACCCCATCACCGCCAGTCTCTGTCTTCAGCTGCTGGCACCATCACCTATCTGGATTCCTGGAGCCCACTCTGTCAGTGACTCAAGGTGACCTTATAGAGTTGCCCACCATACTGTTGTCCCAACTCCCCATAACCACTCTGGTTTTGTCTCTATGTCATTACCCACTCATGGGTCCCTGCTGGTCACCATAGCCACAGGTGACATTCACACACAGATGCCATTGCACTGTCCCTCTGTTAGCCCTGAACCACACTGACATGTGCTCCGTGTCGCATTCCACTCCATGTTCCAGCATGTAGCTCTTCTGTTCTGCACTTGGGGTTCACAGACATCCTGCTAGACAGAATCTAGGGGTACCTCTCTCAGGATCTCAGATAAAGATTTGCTTTAACAAGTCCATCTAGAGGACAGGCAGAGAGAGCCTACAGCCAAAGAAACTCTGGGGAAGAACCTCTGGGGACCTTGGGAAACCATCAGAAATGTGGACAGGCCAGGAGCAGGAAGGGGTACTCAAGGGTTAGTGAGTTCACAGCACAACTCATGCAGAGATCAGGGTGGGAGGGGTCCTGATACTTTAATCTCCTCCTCAGGGCCCACACTGCCAGTGCTGGGAAAATAGACTCTAAGCCAGGCTGGGCACTCCCATTCTGATGATGGAAACCACAGCCCTGGTGAGCCATGCTATGGACCATCTTCAACTGGGCCTCCCCTCTCCTGGAGTTCTGGATGAAACATCATTGCTTCCGAGATTCCAAGACAAGAATCTGGAAGGAGCCTGGAAGTAAGGTATGGCTGCAAGCAAACTTTTCATCTGGTCTAGAGGCAGATATGAGACAAGTGCGCCTTGTCCACAGCCCAGAGCAGACATCACTAATCAATTGCGGCACCAAGAGGTTAAGTTACTTGGCAAAGGTCATACAGCTAGTACTTGAGAGGCACCAACTTTTGAACTTGGACAGTCTGGAGTCAGAGTCCTTGGTCATAGACACCTAGGCAGTTCTACCCCACAGCAGCTCCAAGCCGCCTCAGCGTGAGCATCTCAGCATCAGGTGGGCATGAGCAGCTTGTACAGTGAGTGTTCCAGCAGAATACAAAAGGCAAAGAAATCAGAGAAAGGGGATGGGTGCAAATACAAATTCAAAGCCACACCCTGCGTCTCACTGGATGTGGGCTTCGGTTGTGACTGAACCTTTTGGAGCCACTGTTTCCACCATTATAGAGATGCACAGAACTCTTTTATGAAGGTGTGCCTAGCGTGTGGCTCAGGAGGCATGCATGGCTTGCTGTGTTGTCTTGCATTATGTTACTGGCTTTAGTCCAAAGGCACACGCAAGCCAAATCCTCATTCACGGATGGTCTGTCTTCACCGTCAGCTTGACTGGACTCAGAGTCACCAAGGAGAAACATTCCAAGTATTTCCTCAGATGGAATATTATTCAGCCTTGAAGAGGAAATAAATTCTGAAATTCTTCACACATATGAAAGAGCCCTAAGCACATTATGCTGAGCAGCAGCAGCAGCAGCAGCTTCAGCAGCATCAGGAAGTGAGGCCAAATTAGCACCACCTCCTGGAAACACTGGTCATCTTGGTGAGCCCCTGGATGGCCACACCCCCAAAAGACAGGTTTTTGTTTGTTTTTTTTGTTTGTTTGTGTGTGTGTGTGTGTGTGTGTGTGTGTGTGTGTGTGTGTGTGTGTGTGTGTGTGGCTTACCTATGCAGAGGAACAGAGTGTGGGCTGTACACTTAGCTGTGCTGAGCCAAGAAGAGCATTAACAGGGTGGAGGCAGAGTCAGAGACAGAAGACCAGTCGTAGCCTTGGACAAAGCAAGATGTGGCCACGGCAGCACAGTGTTGAGATTCTCAATGTCAGTGCAGGCCCTCTTATTCAAGGACATAATTGTTTCTGTCCCTCAGTGTGGGGTCCTGGGGCTTAAATGGAACCTTCTTTTGGTGATGGCTTAGACAGAATAGTTTTCCAGTTTATTGGCAGTTTTTTGAAGTGGCTTGCCTCCTCCCTGGCTTTGCTTGATAAACATTTTGGCTTGGTCAGCTGTTAGCATGCGTGTACACACACACATGCACACGCACACGTACACACACGCACACCCATGCGCACACTTTGCTACTTCTGTGAGCTCCTGAGCACAGCTGTTCTCTTATGGTCTCTCTTTGTCACCCCTGGAGAGGGAGGGCATGTGTCATTTCTACCTCACACTGCAGAAACTCGAGTGATTTGTCTCTTGCAGAGCTAGGGCTAGATCCCAGGTCCCTTGACCCCCAGTCAGCTCCCCTTCCTGTCCACATGCAGGGCTCCCTGAAGTACTTCAACAGAGGAGGAGAGGGGCAGGCTTCTCCCTCGTCTCTCTTCTCTCACTTCTGGCCTCTGAGTATGGGAATAGTACCCAGGGCAAAGAGGAGAGGCATGCGGCTTCATAGAATAAGAGGTACCCAGATGGCAGGAGAGTCATGCCTCAGTATACCTGTCTGGTCACTGCCCTCCTGAGAGCTTCAAGGTGGCTCTGAGCCACAGGCAGGCTGAACAAAGGCACAGAGCTTACTGGCATCACTTGTAGTTGGGGGGGGGGCAGCTAAGGGCATTATAGTGGAAGACATTTTTGTTGGGCTCAAGGATAAAATCTGTTAATAATGGCTGTGGAACCCAGGTTGCCATGGCATCCCTTCCTCCCAGACCTTAGCATCTCAGTCTTGCAGTGGTACATGCTGGGAACACTGGGAACGCTGGGAATGCTGGGAGTTCTGGGCATGCTGGGAATGCTGGGGGTTCTGGGAATGATGACATCTCAGGGCCGCTGCAGACATGGATGTCCAGGCAAGTGGGTCTGGCCTTTGGCCTCTGGGTTCTTAACATAATTCCCACATGAGTCTAAAACCTAGCTCCATTTGGGAACTGCTTGCCACCTATCCCCACAGGACCAGTCAGCCAATGGCCCCAAGCAGAAGAATCACAGTTGTAAGAGCTACCTTTGCTGTGGTTTGAGTCCCACACAGGCTCATGCGTTTGATTGCCTAGTCCCCAGCTGGTGGTGCTGTTTGGAAGGTTCTGGAATCTGTAGGAGGTGGAGCCTTGTGGGAAGAAGTAGGTCATTGGGGACAGCCCTTGAAGTTTGATGGCCAGACCGTATGTCCTTATTCTTGTGCTTCCTGGCTACAGACAAAATGTGACCAGCCACCTCATGCTCCTGCCACAATGCCCTCCTTGTCATGGTGGACTTTTTATCTCTTTAAACAGTGAACCAAAGCAAACCCCTCCTACACTTAAGTTGCTTCTCCAGAATTTGATCACAGCAAAGGGAAAATGAATGAACACAGCTGCTTACCCTGGGACATGCCTGCCTCCCAATACCTCTTTAGAGTCCCCTGGGGGAAGTTCTCTCTTTTCTGAGCCTCACTTTGCATATCTGTAAAATGGGCGATTCAGACATAAGACTCTTCAAGACTGGCTCTCACATCCTGCCTCCATATCTTGCACCAAGGGAGTAGAGGGGACCCTAGTTTAGAAACAAATATGTAGCCAGAGGTTCCAGCACCCCCTCAGTGTGTATCTCTACTGGGCAATGAGGGAAGGCAGAGGTGTGACTACGAGTGTCGGGCTCACTTTGTGAAAAGCAGTCGAAAGAAGCCATGCAGGGAAATGAGCCTAGAGTCAGGAGGAGCAAAGGACAAAAGATAGTCTTCGTGGGTGACCTGACTCTATCGGCTCCATCAGGAGCTTCACCAAAGTTCTGTCGATTGCCCCCCTGCACCTCCCACCGATACCCACACCGGACTTGCTCAGTAGCCACCCTTGTGCCATGCTTAGCACTCAGGTTTCTCAAGTTAGGCTGAAAGGCCTTGGACTGGAGCCCTTGGCCTGTGGATACAGGATGTCTCCTCTAGCAAGCATTTCACTTTGGTCCATGGTTTCCTGTGAATAAAGAGATAACAGGTCAGTGTACTTTGCTTCAGGCCTAAGAAGGCCTGGTTCTGTAGGAGGCCTCTAAGCAGCTCCCAGGGAAGGGCTCTTAGGTGGCCTCTGAGAAGATGGTACCCTAGACCTAGACTTGGAGCTGTAGTGAGAAGCAAACAACCCTAAATTCTGGAGGAGTCAGCTTGTCTGCTGCCCCCCTGTTGCCCAGCCTGAGCTGGGAGGCACCTGGGAGAGGCCACCTGGAAGCAATCTCCACAGCCAGTCCCCTGAAAGTGAAAGCTAGGCGTGCTAATACTCTCGAAATTATGCTTCCTCCTTGCTTCCTTCCAGGAATGAAGTTAGGAGGCAAATGTGGGAGGAAAACCAGCTCTTGGCTCTGGCGTGGGAGAGTGCAGCTCTGTCCCCACTATCCTGTGCCCTATACCACTGGACACAGAGTCTCAGGAGACAGGCTCTGCTCGCTGGCCCTGGCTGTGTGAGTGGCCGGGCACTTTCTCTTTCTGGTCCTCTGTCCTCCTGCTGCCGAGAAGGGGACACTGAAAAGTATCCCCATCCCACACTGATGGGAAACTTCTGTTTTGGTCCTGTCTCCTCCTACCTCCCCGGCTCAGACATTTGTGACCACCTCCCCATCACAGTCAATGATAAGAAACCCTGCAGCCTTTGAATATTTGTCTTGAAAGCTATGGCCCCACCGCTTAAATCTGAGCCAACCTTAATGGCTGGCTGAGTGTTGGACCACAGAAATAGTGGCTTTGTGTGACAGGAGATAAAGTGATCCCTGTAGGTTCCCCCAACATTTGTACTAAAGCCCCAAGCCCTGTATGGTGTTCTACCATAACAAGGCTGCCATGTTGTAAGGAAGCCATATGGAGAAGCCTTGTGGAGATGGTAGGTCAGTTCAAAAAGGAGCAGAGATCTCTGACTAGCTCCCACCCACCATCAGCACTGCTGAGTTAGCCATGAACTAACTTCACGGAGCTCTGACACTAAAGTGACCTACAAAGCCCTTCCTTGATTTCTGAGCCAGAGGAACCAAAACATACAGAGCCAATTGCTGCTGTTGGGGAGGTTTTTTACCACAGCAGTGTGGGTGACAGTATGGGCGCCTCTGCTCCAGCTGTGATGGACTGACTTCGTCTGTCTGTACATTGTTCAGGACCACGCTCTGAACTTTGCTAGGTCAACCCTCAAGTGCTGATGCTTCCCTGTGAATGTATCAACCCCAGGTTTCCCTGCGTTCTCGATTCTGGCTGGGCTGAGCCAATAGGGGGCACTATGAGGAAAGTAGGGACAGAGGACAGGGAGAGTGAGGCAGAGCCCTCTCCCACCCCATGTCTTCTCCCATGTCTTCTTTGCCAGGCCACTGCCTCTCAGCTGAGCTCCTCAACCAAGGGCTGCAGGTCCAGCCATAGCTCTCTCTGTATGCTTAGGTCCTAGCAGGCCCAGGCGGGTAACACCCCCTGCCCACACCTAGGCTTCTTTGGCCCTTTTCCATATTCCTTGACAATAGCACTATCTGGAAGGCTCTTTTATTATTATTATTATTATTATTATTATTATTATTATTATTA
>CM052701.1:77761925-77819638 GCA_028551405.1 Uromys caudimaculatus | reverse complement strand
ACTAGCAGCTTAACAACACACCTGAAAGCCCTAGAACAAAAAGAAGCTAATACACCAAAGAGGAGTAGAAGGCAGGAAATAATCAAACTCAGGGCTGAAATCAACCAAGTAGAAACAAAAAGAACTATACAAAGAATCAACAAAACCAGGAGTTGGTTCTTTGAGAAAATCAACAAGATAGATAAACCCCTAGCCAGACGTATACAGGTTTCTTATATCCCAAAGCACATGTGCCTTGGAGGCCAGCAGTCCTGGCTTGCATCCGGTGTGCCCTGACTTTCTCTGTGTATCTTAGGTTCTAGCCTCAGTTTCTTCCTCTGTAGAACGGGCTCAATAAGCACTCTTTTACAGTCTTATTCTGATTCAGCAATAATTTATATAATTTGTTTTCTAAGACAGGGTCTTACTATGTACCCCTGACTGCCCTGGAACTTACTGTGTAGACCAGCAGGCTGGCCTCGAACTCAAAGAGACCTGCCTGCTTCTGCTCCCGAGTACTGGGATTAAAGGTGCACGCCACCATGTCTGGCTCTATATAATCTTTTAAAATACAACACATGGTTAAATCAGTGTTTCCATGAGATGCTGCCTGGAGTACTCTGGCACCCGTTTCTCACCCATTGGCTATCCCCACTTCTTGGATGAAGCAACAGAAACTCAGGATGCTAACTTGTTTGCTCTAGTCATGGAGCTGGTGAGTGGTAGAACCAGGATTTGAACCCAGTGCCCAAACAAGTGACAATGAACTCTGGAGGCTAGAGGCAGTCAGACAGAGCAGAGCCTTCCTCCACAGGGGCAGACAGAAATGGACGGCTCAGCCTTTTCCTTGCAGCGCCTCATCACATCCCACACTCTGCTTCTCCACCCAGGCGTCTTGTGAAGGGAGCCAGAGTCAACCCCGAGCCACATGAAAGATCCGCCCTACCCTGGGAGCTGGCTTTACACTCAGGGATGCCTTCCCACAGAAATGTGTCAAAAAGTCAGTTTGATCCTGTCAGCTTTGCACGTTCCCACAGCCGGGTCCTGTCTGCAGCCTCCCAGTGGCTCGGGAGGCGGAACACCACCCCAATTTTCCATGGGTTCATTGCCCACAAACCAAGGCCAGACACCCACCTCCCACAGCTGCCTCCAAGACATCTTCACAGTGGGATGGGCTCACGGGGGTCACCAACCACCCTTCTCATCTCTTCAGAGAGGCTTAAGGGAGAAACACACAAGGGGATCAGGTACGAATAGTTCTAGGCCTCAGGCTGCCATCTCACAGTCCTCTGCTCCAGTCTTCTGCCACTCTCTCATGGAAGCCCCCTCTATCTCCTCTCAGAGCAAACTGCTGTGAAGGACCGCCAGCCCAAGGACATGCTTCCCAAGTAGTCAGAATCCCAGGAGGGCTGTGTTGGAGGGGAAAGCCCACCACTCTTGTCAGTTAAAAGGAAGAAGGTTTTGCCCAGAGCTGGGCTGTGAAGCTTATTGTGGGTGCAGACACAAAGAGCTGTCAAGGCTTGTGCTCTGGGCAGACAGGACAGGGAGAGCAGCAGGAGGAAGGACTGAGAACCACTGTTGAGCATTTAGCTCTCTGAAGCCTATGTCCTGGTTCCTCTCTCCACAGCACTTTGACAGATGAGACAGTGGCTTACACACCTCCAAGGTCTGTGAACATGGACTTCACCACAGCCAGAGCCTCCTTTACTTGGACAGATAAACGGACCTGCTGAGTTTAGACTCAGCCCCAGAGACCTGATAGCAGCTTGTGGTCCTTAGCAGCAGGTGGGTCTGTTCTCATTCTCACAGCCTTCAGGTAGCATGAGGGCAGGTAGCTGTGCATAAGAGGCATGTATGTGGTCGGAGTCCAGCATCCCTTGAGAGTCAGGGGGGCCCTGCCAAATACTAATGGCTCCTGGACACTGGCCTGGTGCTTAAGGTCATTTCTCTTACATTGTTGGGTTTCTACATAATGGTAAGTTCTTGGAAGCTGGGCACTAAAGGTGGGGCAGGACCAGGTCCTGGGTCCCCAGTCCTTTGCAGTCCCCTCTCCCCTTTGAGTAAAGGTGGATCTACTCAATCTCCTTGGAGCCATACCTGGAATTGTGTGCTATGAAAGGCAGCCTATGCCAGCACCCCTAGGCTGAGAGGGGGGATGGAACTCTTGGCAGCCTGAGCACTGTGTTTTAGGGGTCTCCTTATTACAGTTACTAGACTGTGTCTTCAATTGTTCATGGCTCAGAGGGTTTCATTGCCTGCGTTGAATCCTCTGTGATCAATTATTCAGTTGACAAACATCCCAAGAGTAACTGTAGGTCTTTTCATCCACTGTGGACCTTGTGTCTATTTGTGACCTGATGGTCAAGGCAAAAAGATGGGCAAAGAACTAAAATAACAGAATAAGGGAAGATCATTTCAGTGGTAATGATGTTGTAGACAAAACAGGGTGGACAGGAGGGCGTTTCTGTAGCTTGCTGGGCCATGGAGGGTCTTGCTGGAAGGGGGACACATGAGTTCACACTAAGATGACTAGAAGGAACCAAGAAGATGAAAGGGGACAGGGTGATGTGGATGGCAAATGGCAAGTAGATCTAAGGCCTTGAGGGGCACAGACAAGGGGGAGGGGCTGGAGCAAGGGGGGATGGTGCAGTGGTGCTGGGAATGAGGTCACAGAGAAGGTGAGCAGCGCCTGTGGGAAGTTGCGGGGCTGCCTAAGTGTGGGGATGAACAGCGGAGTAGACTGTGCCACAGAGGGCACCTTTTGGACTGGGAGCCTACTGTCCTGCACTCTAATCCCTAATTTTCAGGTGCCTTGAAGGGCATGCCTGCAGAGAATTGAAATCCACAGGTCAAGGCTTCTGCTCTCCTGACACGGAAACATCCCCATCGGAGAATCATTGCACATGCGCACTGAGGGCTCTCTGCAGCGATCTGACAGAGCTCACCCAGGGACCCATCCACACTAGACATGCTCTCTACAGAGGTCCTGTCTCCCACATCCCACCTGCTCACCCAGTGGTGCTCTGTGGTCCCTGAGCAAGACGATTTGGGCAGCAAGCACTGACAGCTTTTGTTGATTAGAATGGTGCAGAGCCGTGAGAGCCCTCAAATAGTGCTATATTCAGGACAGAGGGAGGGACTGCTCAGCTTCATGCTTGTGGTCTCAGGCTCTAGACATCTGATAGGAAATAGGCAGGTAGCCACCGTGAGCAAGGATCAGGTGTGCCCTGTGCAATATAGCACACAGGTCATTCCCTCCTTAATGTCTTCATTACACTGTGCTGATCCTCAAGTGCCAGAGCAGCAGGACCTGGCCCTCATCGAACCCTCAGGAGATGCTAACCAGACTGATGCCCCACAGTGCCACTGGCCTCCTCCTTAAACACCTGCATCGTTGGTGGGCCCGCCTGGTCTTTCATGAAGAGTCCAGTAGGATCAGTCACAACCAGTGGCTTAAAAAAATAAATACTGATCCACCACCACTACCCCACACCCTGGATGCATGTATGCATTTACTGGTGAGTAATTCCCAAATGCCGCCTTAGTTTTAACTACTGTCCTGGACGCGGCCGGGGGAGGGGGGGGTTGTCAGTGATGGTAGCAAGAGACACTCTCTGTGTCTTTTGAGGCTCACAGTTTCAGGATCCTTTGAAGGAGACACTTGGTGGCCAGAGAACAGAGAAAGGGAACATTTCGCTTAGTCCTGGAGGGCTTCCCTGAGGAAACCATGACTGAGTTGAGAAATGAAAAGAAAGGTATATATGAGCTAGGCCCAGAAAAGGCAAACTGCATAGCACGGGCAGAGGTAGTGTGTCCCGGGGTGGGGTGGGGGACGGTGAGTACGGAGAGATTGGAGGAACTGATGTTACAGGGTAGTAGGTATGGTCCAAGCAGCAGCATGGAGAAGGGACAGAGGTCCAGCCATGCAGGGACTCCCAGGCCATGAGGATTTCAGGCCCCACCCTCAGAGCAACAAGGAGTTGCCAAGGATCCAAATACAGCACATGGGATGGCCTGATTTATGTCACCACACTGTCATCCCTGCAGCTGTGTGCTGAATGGATCTAGGGCAATGGACTCCATGGAGAGGCCTGGAGAGCCGGCTCATTGGCAAAGTGCTTGGTGCATGGGCCAGGACCTGTGTTTAATTCCTAATACCTATGCAAAAAGCTGGACAGCATGGTGTTATATGCCTGTAATCCCAACACCGAGGAAGGCAGAGTCTGCAGAACCACTGGGGCTGACTGACTAGCCAGTCTGGCTGAATCTGTGAGACTCAGCCTCAAAAACTGAGTAGAGAGCAATTGAAAACGACATGTATCATTAACTTACAGCCTCTGGATATAGATATGCACATGCACGCACACATACACACACACACACACACACACACACACACACACACACACACACACACACACACACACACACACACACACACAGAGTCTCCACAGAGGAGAACTGAGGGAAAGCAGGTCTCTTTTTGCTGCCATGTGGTTGAACCCCTTCACAAGGCCTTGAACTTGATGCAGAGCTCAAGAACAAATGAGAGGTCAGGGAAGTGGAAGTAGGCAGCAGGATTAGAACCCAGGTCTCCCATGCCAAGTCCCGACCTCTCTCCTGGGTGAATGCTGCCCCTTCACCCCTACACTGTGACCGACAAAACTAGATGGAATTTTCTCACCATCTCCAGTGTACCTGAGGTTGGTTTGGAGGGAGTACCCAAGAGAGAGATGGAGAAACTGCAAAGGGTGACCAGACTTGGTTAAATGTCATGATCCCTCACTGGGCTGAAACCAACTTGGTTTTTTCTCCCTTGTTTTCCAAATTAATTCAACATTCCAAATAAATCCAGAGAGACTTAATTGGGGGCCCTTTCATGTGGATTGAAACTCATAAATTGCAATTTGCTGAGTTGCAGGAAGGCGGAGAAAGGCATCCCACCTCCTCCCACTTGGCACCACCCTGGAGGGTCTGGAAAAGAGGGGGACAACTTGGGATTGCTCCCGAGTGAGTTTTGAACTTCCTGTGTCAGACTCAGGAAAGGCTATCGGGAGAACCACAGAATGTGGAAGCAGGAACATGGTTGGAGGTGGCTATGGTACAGGTCACTGGGGAGAAAATGAATGTTCAATACAGCAGAATCAGGGCTACAGGAATCCTATGGACTCAAGGAGCTGGGCTTGCAAGAAGGGTTCTGCCCAGAAAGGTTCCTTCCTGGATGAGCCGTCTGACAACAGGCCTTGAAGGGAAATCTTTCCAGGCAACAGACAAAGACAACTCATGGCTGTGTGGGAGGACTTTTCTCTGTTGCTGTGGGCCCATTGCTGACTGAAAGCTGAAGGTGAGGTATTTTAAAATTCAGCTGAAGGACTGCTTCCTGTATCTCCAGTATTGTTATAGTCTTGAGTTGTCCCTGTTGGGCACATCTGTGCAAACTGACCCGTATCCCAGGGGATTGTGTTGTTTCCTCGGGCAGCATCTTGCTCCTGAATCTAGAATGAGATAGAAGAAGCCTCAGGTGAGTGGTATTAAGAGACAAGGAGAGGACAGTGGGGAACAGCACAGGATGCTGCATCCCGGGGTGATGGAAAGAAGCAGTCCTACTGGGTGCCTGGAGCAGAATAGGTAGGAATTTGTTATTCTTGGTTATTTTTTTTAGTTCAAACTCTGAAGTCCTGTGTTTGAATAACTCCCATGTGACTACACTTGGAGATTGAGTCTTTCAAAGGGGTAATTAAGTGTAAAGGACATCTTAAGGGTATATCCCTGATACAACAGGACAGATGCCCTTATGAGAAAAAGGGACACATGATATACATATAAAAAGAGCCATGTAGAGACATACACAAGGCTACCACCTGCAAACCAAAGAGAGAGGCCTTGAGGAAGCCAATCATGCTCACACCTTAACTTTGGACCTTAACCTGCAAAAGTGTGCGACTACATGTCTGTAGTCGAAGCACCCAGTCTATAGTAGTGTGTTGGCAACACGAAGAGATGGCAGTGTCAGGCTAACCTTCCAGGGAGACCTTCCTCTCCCTTGGCCTCATGCGGGCAGATCAGCAAACTTCAATCATCTCAAAATACTAGAGCAATTCCCCAACCCTTGTGCACTCTGAGTCAAGTAAGTTGCCAGAGACCTTCAGTCAGTCCATTGAGTTGAGATGGGTCTCCCTAAGCAGAGGTATCTCCCCACGTGGTTTTGTATAAGAAACATCACAGGAAGATGTTTCTGTAAATTTAAAGACATTTTTTAAAATACTATTTTCTTTGTAATCGTGTGTGTGTGTATGTGTGTGTGTGTGTGTGTGTGTGTGTGTGTGTGTGTGTGTGTGTGTGTATGCATGTGCAGGTCCCACAGAGGCCAGAAGAGGGCAGAGCATCACAGTGACTTTACATTAGAGATACATGGAAGCTATCCCATATACCACAGGCACAACTGGTCCTCTTGTCAGGAGTGTCAAATTGACAGTCAAGATTTACAGCCTGTAAAGTCATCTGCCACCAGACTGGACAATCTGGGTTCAATTCATGGGACCCACATAATAGCAAGAAAGAATGGATCCTCATAAATTAACCTCTGACCTCCATACACAGGCTGCCATGTCCCCAGCCACACACATACACCCAAACATACAAAAAGTAAGACACAATAAAAATGTTAATAAATGAATAAGGTGACTGCTAGGTATGTCGGCTCAGCGGGTAAATTGTTTGCCTTGCAAGCCTAAGGACTTGTGTTCCGTCCCTGCAACCGATGTGAAGGTGGAAAGAGAGACCTGAGCCATAGAGCTTTCCCCTGGCTTCCACATGGATGTCATGGAATGTCCCCTTCCCCCGATAATAATAAATAAATTTAAAAAAAACAAAAACAAGGTTGAGAGCATCTGAGGAAGGAACCAAGCATCAAGCTCTCACACGTATATGCATACACATATATACCATGCATACAAATGTTCAGAACGTTACATTTAATTTAAAACACAAAATAGAATTTAGGGACATTCTATTGATAAGTTTTTACTTTGGGAAAATATTAGTGAAAAGCTTAGAAAAGAGTGTCGATTAAAGCCGGCCAGAAGGACATCACAATCATGAGTTGTTCTGGCTGGGTTTTATCACCCTAACACAAGCCGGAATTACCTAGAGAGAGGGATCTCAGCTGAGGTAATGCCTCCATCAGATTGGCCTGTAGGAAGCTCTGTGGAGCTTTTACTTCATTAATGGTTGATGTAGGCAGGACCAGCCCATAGTGGGCAGTGCTACCCCTGGGCAAGTGGTCCTAGTGACATAAGAAAACAGGCTGGGCAAGCCATGGGGAACAGGTCTTTAAGCCATGCTCCTCAGTGGTCTCTGCTTCAGTTCCTGCCTCCAGATTCCTGCCCTACTTGAGTTCCTGGCCTGACCTCCCTTACTGATGGATTATTACCTCAAAGTGTAAGAAGAAATAAACTCTTTTTTCCCCAAGTTGCTTGGCCTGTGGTGTTTTATTACAGCAATAGAAGCCCCAACTAAGTCTTTATTACCATTTGATGGGTGGTCGGGTGGAGAGATGGTTCCCTGGGTATAGAATTTGCTCTGCAAGCTTGAGGATCTGAGTCTGAATCTCCACAACCAATGTAAAGTCAGTTACGGTAGCACGTCTATGAAGCCAGCGCTCCTATGGAGGACAGAGGCAGAGAGGGGACGCCTGGAAGCTTAAAGGCAGCTACTTTCCAAGCACAGCAATGAACAATAAAAGGACCCTGGCTCAAAACAAGGTGGCAGGGGCCTATGGGATGGCTCAGCAGGTAAAGGGGCTTGCCGTTAAGCTCTATGGCCTACCCTGTTGATATGTGTCAACTGCTGGAACTCACATGGTAGAACAGATCTGACTCCACAGAGCCATCCTCTGTTCTTCATGCATAGACTATGGCATGCATACATGTACACAGATGGACACAATCTCTCTCCCCACTCTCCCACCCCCAATACCACAATAAATAAATAAATTAGGAACAAATAAATAAAACACAAAAACAAGGTAGAAGGTGAGGGCTGACTCCCCAGGTTGTCTTCTGACTCCACACATGTGCTGTGATACATGTGTGGCTGTGCTCACACACAAGCATACATACTCTCACACACGTACTGTGATACATGTGTGGCTGTGTTCACACACAAGCATACATACTCTCACACACGTACTGTGATACATGTGTGACTGTGCTCACACACAAGCATACATACTCTCACACACATGTGCTGTGATACATGTGTGGCTGTGCTCACACACAAGCATACATACTCTCACACACATGTGCTGTGATACATGTGTGGCTGTGCTCACACACAAGCATACATACTTTCACACAACATGCCACAGCATACACATGCATGCACATACACATACATGCAGAGAAAGATTTAAAAATGTGACCCAGGAATAATGCCTGTAACTTTAGAGTGAGGAGTTTAGAGAGAATCACACAGGGATGAGGTGAGGTCCATGAGGTAAGGAACCCCTGGTAATAAGGAAGCATTAAACCCAGGGTGCCTGGGGGTTCTTTGTCCTAGTCCGGAACTATTCTATAACCTTGAGGTTAAAAACAAGAAGGGTTGTATGTCATGGACTTCCTTAAACGATCTGCAGACTGCCTTCTCCTTGCCAAGTCTGACTTGTCCCCAGCACCGAGTGTCAGTCAACACACTTCCGTTGAGCAGATGATAACCTGTAGAGCCCTCTGCTTTCCAGTTCTGCCTTGGTCACCAGGAAGCTCCTCTAGGAGAAAAAGAGGTATCCGCTTAGGAAAACCCTCTCACCTCTCCAAATCTCAATTTCCTTGATTTGAGGAGTGGCTAAAATACCGATGCCTACCCCTGTGGATGGATGTGAGGTGCTCCCTGCCCTTAGGTGCACAGTCAGCGTGCCCACTATTATGACATCCTTGTGTTACTGTGGCCCACACTAGCCTGATCACTGCAGTGAGCTTCTGCAGCCCCACCAGAAAGCTTAAGGGGCATTTTCCCCACATCTGAGATGGCCACACAGGACACAGGAACACCATGTGTTCTCAAAAACCCAACTGCGAGGGCAAAGGCACAGGAAGGGCACAGCCCTTACCCAGCATGCACAAGGAAGACCTTCTGTGTTCTTTCCAGATTGTCATGTAAAAAAGCCTTCACCTCACTCCCCGAAGACCCAGAGTCACATTGTCACAATACTGTGGAGCTAGACAGACAGCAACAGTACCAGAGGCAGCAGACTGAGGTCGGAATTCCAGCTGTGCTACGCAGACATCCCCTCATCTCTAAACCACACTCACAACTCTGAACATACTGTTATTTAACTAGTATTAGCAAAAGTAGCTTTAAAAAAACCCTGCGTCCTCTGTAAGCCCAGCACTCTTCAGCGTTGAGTTGGGAAATGACATTGATAAAATGACAAGGTTACTTGCTGATCGTTCTCTTTTTCCTATTACCTATTAAAGCTGTAAGGATCACGGTGTTTAAAGTCATTCCCAATGGAGTACAGCTCGGCAGCTGAGCGCTTCCTCAGTATGCCGGAGGCTCTGGGTTCCATTCCCAGCATTTCTACCCAGCAGGACTGGCAGCAAGCAATTATTTTCAGAACCCTGTTTCTGCCATATGTGGAAGGCAGTTGGCCAACAAACATCAGTCGGAGCCCTGTGAGTGAGGCGCTTCACACCGTAAGCTGTGTGCAGCTTCTCTGGGTTCTGCTTCCTCTTCTTCACTGCTTGTGTGACGCAGTGGAAAGCACCCATCATGGCACCTGGACATTGCCTCTGGCCCATGCATCTTGTGAATGGCAATTATGCCTTGTGCGTAACACTATAAATGGCTCACAAGCGAGTAAGACATATGATTGAGTCACTTGCAACCCAGTGTTCCCAGAGTGCCGAGCAGGATGGCCTTGTGTGTCTCAGGAGCATTCCAGGCAAAATGCAACAGTGTTTATGGGAGGGGAAAAGTAGCTCTCAGAGAGGAGATGGAAGGCTTCATGGTGGAGGTGTCAGAGAGCTGTGAAGGGTGGTAAGGTGTGGGTGGGCCAAGCTGTGAGAGAGGACAGGGGAGGGAAGATGGCCTTGGGTGAGGCACAGAAGTGGGAAAAGCAGGGAGTCCCATGTCCTCCCAACTTGCCTTCCCTGCCATCCCCTGTATGGTGAGACATCTCCAGTCTGGGCCACCGGCCGTCTGCTACCCCTGGCTCCTGTCCTGCTCACCCACATCACAGCACATTCCTCTGACTGTCATCCTTCTCTTCTCAGCATCCCAGAGGGATGGAGCACAAGAAGTCTAGACAGGAAGAAGAGCAATGAGGGCTTAGTCTATGTAGCCTCACGGCTGCAGACACAGGGATGAGGTCCTGTACCTTGCAGGAAGCAACTGAGAGAGGCCAGCCAGCAGTGCATGCTCTGTGCTGCCCCAGGATCAGCCAATAAAGAGCTTGCTACACAAGCACGGGGACCTCCAGTATCTATGGGAAAAGCCAGGTGCAGCGGGGTGTTCCCAGGAAACGATCAGTGTCAAGTCCAGAAACAGAGCAAGACCTCATTAAAGACACACACTCTTCCTGAGGCCAGGCGGAGGCCACTGAACCCAGGCTGGACAGAAGCACAGAAAGCCACTGAGTCTGCAGGAGGAAACTTCTTTGGGTTCCCAGCATCTGACTGGAGGCACAAGGAATGCACATCAAATACTACACACACGTGTTCTAGAGGAGAAAATTCTTGTTTCATTAGCTGGGACTGGAGCCACGAAGGGAACTCTGAGTCGCAGAGTCTTCTGAGGGCCACGGTGTCTGTCTTCACGTTTTTGATCTAAAAAAGAAAGGGAAAGAGAAAGGGAGAGGAAGAGGGGGAGGAAAAAAGGAGAAAGCCCCCTCACCATAATTGAATTAGAGAGCCGGCCCCCAGGCTGCATCTGGCATCCAATAGGCCTTTGTGTAGTGTGCAGAGTAGCCCGGGACAGTGGTTGGGATTTCACAAGGGCTACAAGGAGCTGTAGCCGCCAGGAAGTGGATCTGGGTGGGTGAGGGTGAGCAAGGGAAGGGAGAGTTGCCGAAATTGAAAGCTGAAGGCCTGCCTTGCTCCAGGCCCTGCCCTGACCTAGGGTGGCTGGCCTTGCACCAGAAACTGGGGCAGAAGGTGGGTTTGAGGCCGGCTGCATAAACAGAAAGGTCCCAACAAGGGCCAGGAGGTCCCCTGAGGAGCCATGGTTGACCAGGACAAAGGTGGAAAGAATTAATACCCCCCCACCCCCATCATCTACTGTGTTCCAGGTCCCAGCATCTAAAAAAAGCTCCAGTTGATCACTAAGAATTGACAAGTGCATATACCATGCCTCATGTCTGATACATTGTCCCAGGAACAATACGATGATAGCCTATGACTTACCAATGGAGAAACCTGGCAAGGCAAATGATTTGTCCAATACCACAGTGAGTACATGGCAGAGCCAGGACCTCCCAGGCCAGGCCAGTTTGACAGCAGTGCCAGAACTTGGCAGCTCTTTCTCCATAATCTTGTTTCATCCTTACAATGGTCTTACCAAGTAGACATGTGCCTGAAAGGAAAACCAAGGTACTGGGAAGCCAGATTGACTTCCAACACACTCACAGACTGTAAAGAACTAAGCTGGGCTTTATAGCTGTCATGCCTGGCTCCAGAACCCAAGAGACTTCCATCTTGCCCGCTGGACTGAAGCATCCCCAGGAGTGCATAATGGTTAGTTTTGTCAACTTGATACAATCTAGAACCACATGGTAAGGGAGTCTCAATGAAAGATTGTCTAGCTCAAGTTGGACTGTGAGCATGTCTGAGGGAATTATCCTGGTATGTTCATAGAGATAGGTATGCCTGCTTGCCATTGCCTAGACAGGGGCCCAGGGCTGTACAGAGTGCTGAGGATGAGCTGAGCATTGACAGCATCCGTGTGCTAATCCACTGCTCTCTGCTCCTGACTGTGGATGTGACTGGCTCCTTTAAAATCCCGCTACCTGCCTTGACTTCCCTGCAGTGACAGACTGTAAGCCTGGAACTGTGAGCCTAATAAACCATTGAGATGCTTTTTGTCAGGGTATTTGATCACAGCAACAGGAAACAAAACCAAGACGGTGTGTGTTCTTCTCCTGGTTCCTGTTCAGAGCAAGGGTGCTGGCAGGGTAGTGCTGGCAGATGACCAAATATAACACAGCCTCATGAGCTGTTGAGATAGCAAACTACACCCTGCAGTCCTCCTGCATTCTCACAGGTACATCATACCTGTCAGCCCACAGTCTCACCTTGACTTCCAGCTAGCAGAGCACTGTGGGACAGAAAGTCAGAGGCTGATCTTGTGAAGACTTGGCTATTGCCTGTGGCCTCTGAAAGTGGCAGTATGTTATACTATTGTCCTGCATGTTAACAGCATGGTGTGACCTGGGGCTAAGGCTCTCAGCCTCAGCCTGGGTGCCACAGGGGGCTGGAGATGGCTGGGTCTCGGGTCCTGCAGGATCTTTACAGCTTCTCCTGCCTTCACCAGTCTCAGGCTTGGGCTTCCATCCGGTCCCTCTCCAGGCATGCACAGCAGAATCTCGGTCATTGCCTCATGCCCTCGAAAATGCTGTGGAGAGGAGAAAATTGCCCCAGCTTGGAAACTGTTGGACTGAGGGACAAAACGTAAGGGAAGCAAACACAGGAGAAGAAGTATGAGCTGTGACCAAGAATAAACCAGCGGGCTAGAGAAACGCGACTCGGCAGTTAAGAGCACTGGATGTTTTTCCAGAAGACCCAGGTTCAATTTCTAATATCCACATGGCAGCTCACAACTGTCTGCAACTCCAACCCCAGGGGATGCAGCACCCTCTTCTGACCTCCAAAGGCGCTGCATTCATGTGTTGCACAGACATATGGACACACAGGCAACACACACGCATACAAACATACATATTTTTAAAAAAAGAAACCAGAGCCCATAAATCAAGCCCAGAGATGCAATGGTAGTCCAAACAGACTCAAGGTTCCCTTCTATGTCCCCAGCCCTTGATGCCATTTGTCTTACCTCTGCCCTTGGTCAACTCACAAATGCTGGGGGCCATCGAGGAGACAGTTCTGTATCCATGACAGACCCATTCTATTCCCTATAGAAACAAGACAGACCAGCCTCAAATATGTCTTTAAAGCTTGCTGCCAGTGGTTATTTTAAGCCCCATGATCAGTGGAAGTGACTAACACCGATTAAGATTTTATGAGAAATGAGAGAATTCCTCTCAGGCTCTTCCACAGTGGCTCCAACCCCTCTCATCCTGGCTTTATGAACTACCCCCAGCCTGGACCAAGTACATCCGGCACAGTGTGCTTTACTTTTCCACTGGACCTCAGCCAGCCCTGGGCCAGCTTCTGTCTAACTCCAGCGTATGTTGGTGTGGCCACAGAGCAAAGCCTCCTCTTGGGAATCATCTGTTGAGCCTTTACTTCAACCTGAAATAGCTATGACCTTCTCGTTCTGAGAGAGGGCAGTCCACTGGGTCTCCAGGTAGGCACACCTCTCCAGGTGTCCCAGCATGTCTCCGCCTCCCTCTTTCTGGATCCCTGCCACGCCCACCTGTCCTCTGAACAAGCTTGCCTCTCTCCCATGAAAATGTTTGTTTACGTCCTCTGTGCCAGGCCTTATACCAAGCCCTGAAGATACAGGGAAGAGTTTTCATCTACTAACTGGGGGTACGGGTCACACAAACCACACTCCAAGGGAAAATGGCTGTAGTGGTGGGGAGGTGCTTGAACAATGTCTTTAGAGTGGGATCTGAGGAGATTGGGAGTGGAGGGTGATAGCTACCACTAACTGAGTGCTAACCTGTGTTCTACCGTGGCACTAAGCCTTGCTGTGCGGCCTCTCCTGCTATCTTCAGAACTGTCCTAGGAAGAAAAAGCATTTGTCATCCACAGTAGGGAAGCGAGAGCCTGCCCACACCCGAAGTATGGGAGGTGTGGTCAGGGTGGAGGGTCATCCTTTAAACCTGCACTTTGGGCATGCTCAGCTAGAATTATGGGAAAACACTTAAAGCCAGTCCTTTGCATCTTTTCCGAACTCTACCATGTTGGTAGTGTTAAATGGACTAGGTTGGAAAGAGTATTTGCACCACAAAAATTGGTGAGGTCTTTTTAATTTGACTTTCCAGAGATCCTATGTACCAGCTGTGGTAGTTTGAATATCCTTGGCCCATGGAAAGTGACAATATTAGGAGGTGTAGCCTTGTTGGAATAGGTGTGGCTTTGTTGGAGGAAGTATGTCACTGTGTAGGATGGCTTTGAGGTCTCCCAGTGCTCAAGCTCCACCCAGTGTGGAAAAGAGTCCCCTCCTGGATGCCTTTGGATCAAGACGCAGAACTCTCAGCTCCTTCTCCAGCACCATGTCTGCCTGGATGCTGCCGTGCTTCCTAACATGATGATAATGGACTGAACCTCTGACACTGTAAGCCAGTCCCAGTTAAACGTTGGCCTTTATAAGAGCTGCTGCGGTCATGGTGTCTTTTCACAACAATGAAGCCCTAGAACATCAGCCCACTGCACACATCAGAAGCAATGAGATGAAGCACAGCGCCCGTAAGGTGTTCGGACAACAGGTTGGAACACAGGCTTCTGGGACAAGCACAGTGAAATGAGGCTGCAATGACACAAAGGACAGAATAGAGAAATGTGGACATTTCCCCCACTAAGGAGCAACAATAGACAGAGACAGGAGCTGTGACTGGATTCATTCGTCAGAAAAACCACTCTGAAGACATTTGAGAAGGGAGGCTGTGCATAAAGAAGCTTGGTTAGAAGGCACAGACAAAGTCCAGTCTCTACTTTTTCTAAGGTTAGGGGGCATCTGCAAATTCAAGTCTTCCTTGGGAGAAAAGATTGTGAACCCAGGAAAGAAATCCATGGTATCACATGGACTCGGCATATGTCTCCCATGGTCGTCAGAGCAAAGTCCTGCCTTTATAATTGCAGTATCTCCTGGGAAGACGGTGTCCAGGGTAGAATGTCCTGAGCCTCTTCTCACAGCATCTTCACTGTGCCTGCTCACCCCTCCTTTAGGCTGTATGTATCTTCTTTTCATGCAACTTGACATACAAGAATTCCCAAGACCTCCCAAGAACTGGTCTTTCCTCCAGGGCAGTGCTACCCCACCCAGTCTCATAAACCCTGACAGACACCTAATGAATCTGAGGATGAATGACCAAGCCTTGATGGGTGGTAGGTGGATGAATGGATAATGGTTGGATGGATGGATGGATGGATGGATGGATGGACGGATGGATGGATGGATAGTAGATGGGTGGGTGGATAGACTAATGGATGGATGATAATTGGATGGGTAAGTAGGTAGGTGTGTTATTGGTTGTATTAATGCATAGACAGTGAGTGGGTGGATGAATAGATGGGGTAGATGGATGGATATATGTATATAGGAAGGGGAAATGAATGAATGAATTGTCTTCTCGTCTTATTGAAGACCTTGCAAAGGAGGAACACTGAGGAAGAGCAGGAAGTCACAGAAAAGCTCCAGGATCTGGGAAAACGCAGGAGACTTGAGGCGGGAGGATGAGAGGGGGAACAAATGTGGGGAGACACTCATCGGCCTCCCAAGATACACGTGGAGTGGGTTGAGGAGCCCACGTCTCTGCATCAGCTCACAAAAGCACCTGGATTCTTCTGTTTTGAGGCCGGTCTAACCCAGAGGATTGCCTTTGCCAAGCTGTCAGACACATGGGTCCTTTTTCAGGTGGCCAAGTAGATTGGCCGTGGGATCTGCTCAGCATCCCTACAGTGAGGTGTTTCTTGGCTCTTTGGGCAGGAGGGCAACCTCTAACACTGGGGCACTTAGAATATTCCTTATCTTTGGAGCACTGAGTAGAGAACGGAACAAAAGGGAAGTGCAGATTTCCAGTGGCTAAGGAGATACGAAAGTGCTCTGTGAACTGTGAAGGGCTATTCTTTTCTGGAGTGTACATATTATTATGGTGCCTTGCTTTTCTGTCCTGATTTTTCTTCCAGATCTCCAAGGGACACAGGAGAGGACTGAGGAAGGACAGAAAGGTGATTCTGGAGTATCCAGCCACTGTGCTGAGGAACACACATTCTCTCCTGTGGCATGCTGCTTCCATAGCAAAGCAGACAGCGACTGTTAGAACCATCTGAGCTGAAGCCCAATTTTCTCTTCCAAGTGAAGAGATATGTTGTAGCTAAATACCATAGACCCTATGGTTTTTTCTCCACCCACTGTAGAATCCAAAAAATGTCATGATCCACTACCAACCCTGCCTATGTACCCAGCAACATAGCCTAGATCAATTTCATTAAAACTTTTCTTCCTTCCTCAAGCCACCAGGCGTGAAGCCTGGGTGTGTGAAGCCTGGGCGTGAGGCCCAAGTTTCTGAGCCCTGGGTGTAAGGCCTTGCTATGGGAAGCAGCGGTAGGATATGGAAGACATGCTGCAGCCCTGTGCTTGCGCTCTGTCCCACCTGTGGTTGCCGGGCCAGCCACCTCTCCACCACACTCTCCCCTTTCACACTCACTGTGTATATTGAAGGCGAAAAGTCAGACGCTGGCTTTCCCTGTTTCTCTTGCAGCCGAGGGTAGCCATGTAACTCCATTCCTGATCATGAGATGTGACAGGCATATCCTGCTGACGTCAGAGAGTCTGGATAGCCAGGGGTCAGAGCCTCGATTACATCTGAGTGCACCCTCAGCACAGGAGAAGAGAAAGGTGGGTCTTTGATGGGACTCTTTGGCTGTTTCATTAAGTTTAGAGAGCATGCTTCGAGCTTTGGCTCTTGTGTTCTTTGAATGACTTTTCAGACTCTATTGCTAAAAGTGATTATTCTCCCAACCTACCCAGTGCTGGGAATGGAACTCAAGGCCTTGAACATTTGATCCTGTGCTCTACCACTGAGTTCCTGGCCCAGATCAGGGGAGAGCTTTCCTCACAGTCACAGTTTTGCCGTATTTGCCAAAATCACATGCAGTAGAAGGGACAGATACTCCCATCCCAGAAGGAAAGGAAAGAGCTACCACTGAAAGGGCAGACAGAGATGATGTCATCACTCCCATCCCACCCCATTGCCACTGTCCTCAGCCTCTGGGGACACCTGACTGTCCCTCTCATTTCTCCCAAAGGCACTTCTTAGGGATATGGGGCACCAGCAATGGGCGAGGCTGCCTAGACAACACAGGTTCTACTCCCAGAAGAATAGTCAAGGAAGAAGATTGTCCCTCCAATGGCTCCTTGATCGTTCACCCCAGCCTACAGACAGAGCCTTCCCTAAAGAGTGTACCTGCTATACACCATCCAGCCACCTGGACAGCACTAGTCAGGCAATTAGAAGACCTAGGGTTTATGTCTTGGATTGATCATTTACTAGCTGTGATCTTGGGCACATGGGAAGAAAACTCAATATTTCCATCTATGAAATGGAGCCATCACTATTGAATGGCAGTTTCTATGAGAGTAAATAAGTAGGTTAAATATTAGCCCCTTTCTTCATTAGGTTGTTTTATGGGGAAAAGGAGAAATGTTTGTGAGGAACTGGCTGGGCCTGGCCTCTAGTCAGTGCTCAAAAAGAGGGTTACTTTTAGTGATTGTTGTCAAGAACCAAGCAGGGTCTGATGATCAGTGGCCATGAAGACTCTGACCACCCAGGGCTCCATCTGCCATCTTGGATTAAGGGCGTAGCTCTTGGGCTGGGTGGTGGCCTAGTAGAGAGTTCATTTTTCCAGCTGTGAAAGCCACTCTGCTTAAGAGCCCCCATCCAGCCCCCATTCCTATGATTGAACTTGAGAGATTGTGTTTGCTTAACGCCCACAGCGAAGTAGCTCCCATAGAACCCAGAAAGCAGGAGGCCTGCGCCAGGAGATCCTGTCACAACTGCAATTGAGCTAGACATTCGTAATTTGAGTTTAACCAAAAGAACCTAGGGTTTCTCACCCTCAGAGCCTGGAATTGTCTTCCAGGCCTCACACCAGGCAGCCCTTTGGGGTGTGCTGGGGGTTGTTCCCTGTTACTGTTGAGAGCAGTCAACCTGCCTTGAAGAAGCTACTGCTCACTCTCAGAGAGAGTGGCCTCTGCTCTGTCCCTCCTCGTGTTTCCTACCATCCCAGCTCAGTCCAGTCGCTCCTCTCCCTCCTCTCCTTCCCTCTGCCTCTTTCAGTGTCTTAAGTTGACTAAGCCCTGTTCTCTGCTTCTAGTCTTTCTCTGGCTACATTTGTCTCCTGGTCCCCATTTCCTGCTTCTCAATTTCTCTCTCCTTCCCTCTCCCAAGCTTTCTCTCCCACTGTCTGTCTCTCAGTGTTTCAGAATGGCTTCCTGCCTCTAGCATTGGGTGCTCCCGGCAACCACCCCCAGCACCAATATCAGTGTGGCGTCTTGCCTTTAGTTATGTGCATCTTTTACCGTTTCTCTCAGGCTCTCTCAAACAGCCCTGTCTCTTTTATTTCCTCTCTCCCACCCTGAGCTTTCATTCAAGGTTGTGTCCTCCTCTGGAAGGCTCAGTCCAAGGCCTTTGCAGGCCATCTTCCCCCATAGTCACATTCAAGTGATGATGAGCAAGGACTAGCCCGTCCTCACAGCACAGCTCTATGCCAAGTGTGCTCACCTGCTTTGGAGAGGCATTTACTGAAGGATTTCCATGTGGTTCCCTTGTGAGCCCATCATCATCAGAGGAAACTGAGAGTAAGACCCAATTAGTTCAAACTGCCATTATCAGAGGAGGAAACGGAAATTCAGAGAGTAGGTCATCACAACCCAGGTCAGGTGGAGCAGTCAGGTCAGCTGTTTGAATGTAAAGATGTGGGATTGTTTTTGACCTCTCTTTTTCTTCTGTAAAATGGGACTATCTGCTGGGAGGTGGCAGAATAAAACCTGTTCCATCAAGCACAGATGGTTGTCCATAGTAAACAGCAGGCAGTGGATGCTGTATTCTTCTCTGCATGGTGCTGCTGTATGTATCACAGACAGTGGCACAAACACTGCCCATCCACAGGTTTTTCTCACACAAGTCTCCATCATCTGGCCTGGTGAGAACGCCCTATTGAGTCCTCATTGCTGAAGACACCTCTCAGAGCTCCCCTTCCCCGCCTCACCATAGCAGCTCTCAGACCAGAGGCCATTTCAAAGGGTTTCCCCATCCTCCCCACCATGATCACAATAGTTCGCTCCCCATGGACCCCGAGCCAGCAGAAGAAAGCAGCCCAGGCAGGAGATCAAACGTGAGTTCTGTGGAAGACAGAGGAGACAGCACAAGAGGCGAGATGGAGCGGCAAAAATAATGACTCCCGTCCAAGTCGTTTCCCATAAACCCACAGCTCTTTGAAGCCCGCTTTCCTTTAATAAAATGCACTGTTATTAATGACCCAAGTGGAAGCTTTCTGGGCAGGACAATGCTGAAGTCCCTGGTGGCCTCTGTGGGGCCTTGTGCATGGGAAAGTGGCCCAGACGATGCCTCCACACACCAAGGGCCAACAGGCATGTCAAAGGAGTTGGAGGGGCAATCCTGTCTGCATGGATGCTCGTGGTACTACTGGCATCTGGGGCTGCCACAATGCTCTTGGGCTAACAGGGTTTGTGTTGCTGCTGCTATCCATCCTGTTCATGTATTCGAGAAACATTTGTTAAGGGCCTATCTTTTGAGCCCTGTGTGGGGTGTGAAGGGGAAACCACACATTTTCCTACCCACTGAAGCTGGCAGCTGAACTTGCAATCCTTATTATATTATTTTATTTTACTTTATGTGTATGATGTCTTGCCTGTGTGTGCACCAAATTCATGCCTGATCCCCTCAGGATGTTAGAAGAGGGCCTTGGATTCCCCTGCAGCTAGAGTTATAGATGGTTGCAAGCTGCTCTGTGGGTGCTGGAACTTGATCCCACGTCTACTCTCAACTGCTGAGCTGTTTTTTCAGCCCCTGAGAACTCATTTTAAAATGTGTGTGTGTGTGTGTGTGTGTGTGTGTGTGTGTGTGCGCACGCGCGTGCAAGGGTATGGAAACCAGGGGTCCACTTTGGGAAGTGTTCATCTTATTTTTGAGACAGGGTCTCTCAATGGGGTGCAGGGCTCACTGAATAGGCTAGACTATGTGGTCAGTGATTCCCAGGGATCCACTAGTCTAGGCCTTCATGCTGTACCCTGCTGGGATTATGAGTGCACAGTGCCATGCCCAGCTCTTTATGTGGGTATTGGAGAGTGAATTTAGGTCCCAGCATTGGTTCAGCAAGCACTTTATCAACTGAGCTCTCTCCAGAACAGAACTCACATCTGAGAAGCAGGAGCTGAGATGTTCGGGGGCCTGGAAAGCCCAGTGTAGATGTTGATACCACTCTTAGCATCCTTGTTGTCATAAAGTGCATCTCCTGAACTTTCCCAGGCTGCAGGTAACATACAAGGTCACTTAATACCTGTCTGTGGCTACAGCAAATCTTTCACCATGATCCCTCAATCCACACCCACCCACCTGCAAGTCAGGAGGCTATCAAATTATGCTTCTTTGCTGCTGGCTTGGCAATGGCTTGGGATCTGGAGCAAATGACTCCTCTAGGTCATGAGAAATGACATGTGGGGACAGAATTCTGCCACAAGTCCTAATCCTCATGCTCTGAAGGTGGGGCCCAACACCACCCAGCCTTCCAGCAATTCCTGGAACCAGTTGGGAGCTTCTCTGACATCAGAGGTGCTGGGCACTGGAGGTCAGGCACAATGCTATGGAGGACTCACATTTAAGCTCAGAGAGGACTCTTACTTGCCTCCTCCAAGTTCAGATCTTGAGTAAACACCTCTCTTCTGAGCTCAAGTGTCCCCTGTGTGGTGGACAGTAGCAAGCAGATCTGGTAAGTAGTTGGCTTGTATAGTTGAGTGGGAGCTGGAAAATCACATTTGCTTTGTACAAGGCATGTTTATGCCTGTTTATGGGTGAGATACCAATGGTCCAGAGAGTTGGGTTGTTTGACAAGATTATAGAACCAGGAGTGCAGCTGCACACATCCCTGAGTACTAGTTGGGGGGGGGAGGGACAGGAAGAAAGGGGGAAAGGGGGAGAGGAATGAGGAGAAAGAAAGTGAAGCTAGGGGTGGGGAGAGGAGAGAACTTGATTTCCATGGCTGGGTTTCATGTAAATCGCTGGAACTCTCTGCAGGACCAGAGGATTAGACAGTCAGGGTCCACAAAGGCTTAGGGACTCGAACTCGCTTCACATTATATGCAAACCTTTGAGTGTGCAAGTAGGGGTTCGTTGCAGGAGAAAGGGGGCTGTTTGTGAGAGCCTTCTGAGGAGCAGCACGGGCAGCTGGGAGACCTCAGACTTTACTGTGAACTCTGACTGTGGATAGCTGAGTCTGACTACAGAAGACCCTTTGTCCACTCACACAAAATATGAAGCTCTTACCTTATAAGGGGCCAGAAGAAGATCATGAATCGAGAGCCCCTGCATTCCATCTGGTGAGGGAACTTCCCATATCCACATGCTAATTCAGGGACCATAGGGCTTTTTAAGAGATTCACAAAGCATAGAGCCTATTTATGTTGCCCTCGGTTACCACCTCACCCCCAGAGGTAGAAGGTAAGTCCCTGTTTTAGTCTATTACTGTGAAGAGACACCATGACTATGACAACTTTTATAAAAGAAACATTAAATTGGGAATTATTTACAGTTTCAGAGGTTTAGTCCATTATCATGGTGGGGAGCATGGTGGCATGCAAGCAGACATGGTCTTGGAGAAATACCTGAGAGTGCTACATCTGAATATGAAGGCAGCAGGAAGAGACAGACAATGGGACTGGCTTAAACTTTTGAAACCTCAAAGCTCACCTCTACCCCTAGTGACACATTTTCGCCAACAAGGCCATACATGCTCCAATAAGGCCACACTTTCTAATTCCTCTCAAATAGTGCCACTCTCTGATGACCAAGCATTCAAATATATGAGCCTATGAGGGCCATTCTTATTCAGTCTACCACAGTCCCTATTGCTGAAGACATTGTGAAGACACTGGGCCTTAAAAATAGGGCCCAGAGTTACCTGAGTTGGAAATGACTGAATGCCCTCTCCCTGAGAACTAGCTTTCATGAGATCAGAAAGCATCACGCAAGCTTTCAAAGGAGGGAGGCGACTAGCAGCCTCACACAGCACTGATGCCTGTGTAGCATCTCAGTGACCAGCATGGCATGATAACCCTATGGATACAATAGTGGCACACACATCTGGGCGGCAACCAGCTGCTTTCTCCTTGGACTTTAGACCTGCTTGCTCAACAAGAGGGATACCATGACTGGTACTGGATCCTAGTAACTACGCCATGCTAGTGAAGTCCTGGTTATTGGAGGATAATTTACAATCACTAATTTATTAAATCAGCGTATTTCTAGCAATGATCTGTAAACATTTGTCCTGATACCCATAGGTAAGTGTAACCAACAGATGGAGACCACTACCAAAAACACAACCAATGGCGTATACCAACAGATATATCTACAAAATTCCCCCATACCTAAGATTCAGGGGACATCATGGAAGAGGGAGAGGACCCAGAGGATCAGAGTTTGCTATGAGATTGTGTCTCCTAGTAACATCAGAATCTCTACCCATAAAGTTGCAACAACATGACTGCCCAAATGTGAGCTGAGCGAGGAAGACACTAGTGGGCATGCCAGTCTGCACAGGAGAAAATCCCACAAGGCCTCAACCCTACACAAAGAACTGCAGGCAACTGAGCAAAGCTGGGAGCAGGAGAGATGGCCCTCCCCGGGGAAAAACACAGCAATCGGTTGTCAAGTATCAAATGATCATCCCTGAAAAGATACATACAAATAATGTAAATGTGTGTGTGTATAAATATATGTGTGTCCATATATATGTGTGTATATATGTGTATATATACATATATATAATGTGAGTGTGTATATATATATATAAATTGATGACAAAAGGAGATTGGGGAGCAGTACATCACACGGGAGGGTTTGGAAGAAGGAAAGGGAAAGCAGAAAGGTTGTAATTAAAATATAATCTCAAAAACAAACAAACAAATGAATAAAAAATAATTCAGGGGCCATATCCTCAAGGATCCTTTGCCTCAGGCCTCCTGCCCCTCGCCCTCATGCCTAGCCCCATGTGCTTTCTCCTTGTGAGCTTTGGGACAGGGGGAGCTGCTGTCTGTCCCTGACCTTCCTGGTAACAATAATTAGGAACAGCCCAGAGACCTCTCCCCAGCTCCTGCATCTCAAGGGGGCTAGGACTGGGGGAGGGGGTGGGATAGAACAAAGGGCTAAAGTGAACAGGCAGAAGATGAAGCAATGAGGCCCCAGAAGGCCCAGACCCAGCCTTGATGTCCCAGCATGGGGTTTGGCCTCCCAGCTGTGGTCAAGGGGCGGGTGCCAGACGGGCACGGCTTGCTCCGGTGAGAGCCAGCAGCTGCCAGCCAACTTTCCGTGACATCAGAACCCAGTTGAGCCAGGCCTGTGGGGGTGGGGAGGTGGTGGGGAGGTTCTCCTACTGAGAACCCTGGGCTAGGGTGAGATGATCCTGGGTGGGGGGCATGTCCTTATGGATACCCACCACCAACCCAAAAAATAGCCACTCGCTGATTATTAAAGTGGCAAATAGCTCCAACTTCTAACAGTGGAAGAATGGCTGGGTATATTTGCCTGTGTGGTGGAAAATCATCTTCCCGTGATGCTCACAAGCTCTTAACAGAGACTCCAACGTTATGTAAAGAAAGAGGTAGGCAGAGAGGGAGGACAAGTCAAATCGTACGCATCTGTAATATATACTCAGTTTGCAAGTGAGTTGCTTTAAGAACCCTTCAAGGAAGCTGCCAGTGCCTGTAATCTCTGACCTGGCTGCTCCTCCAGCCCCACCTTTCCTCAGCATTAAAAGCTGAACATGTTGTGGGCTGCTAGCCTGGTTATCTTATATCTGGAAGCCTCCCCTTGCTCTTACAAGCTCTGTCTTCATCATCATCCTCCAGACTGGGACAGAAGTGGAACTTTCTCATGTCCATAGGGCTCATCACAGCATATGATCCAAGTCAGGATTTGAACTCACAGCCACAATGCTGCAAAGCCATATTCTTCGTATGGTTGAACTCAGGTTGGTGGCAAACACATTTGCTGGCTGAGCCGACTTGTCACCCAAAGCCCACATTCTTAACCACTTCTACAAGAACATGGGAACAAGAGAGATGGGCAGAAAACAGCGGTGGCCTGGGCCCAGGGGACTCTGGGGGATGGGAGGAGGCTTAATGATCTTATTGTTTTCTTTCGCTCTTCCAGCTTTTCTCCAATGCACATGTATTTGATTTACAATCAGAGAAAACAAACAGTACAATTTTTTTAAAAAAAATAAAAGGTCAGCAAACAGCCCTGATGGAACTCATGATCTCCCAGAACCCCACCAACCCCCTACCCCCACCTATGAGAAGCCAGTGGCCAAGCCCACCCATCTTTAGGCTCTATCCGGTTCTCAGAAGCTCTCACTGGCAAGGAGGGAATCCTGGGCTACCTGCAGAGCCCCTCCTCCCTCCCACTGTTTCAGGCCTTCCAGGTCACCTCTGCTGTCCCCAAACCAGCTCTCCGTCCAGCACAGTCTCACTCCCTAGAACTCCTCAGACCTGAGACCAGCCGCAGCCCACCCCAAAGATCTTCACGTGATTCCATTTTGCATTATGCATCCCAAATGGGTTGTTCCTCACTGGCGAGGCTTGTAGCAAATCACCTCGGGTAGAGACAGGAGGGAGGCTCTGGATTTGGAAGCCAGATGCAGCCTTTACTTTTACTAATGGTGGGGGCTGGAAGTTAGCAGTAAGCAGCATCCTGAGCAGAGGAGCCCGGACAGGTCTCCTTGTGCTTTCTCTTTCCAGACACATGTTGAGCATTTCCCCGGGTGCTGGGCACAGCATCTGGTGAGCAGGGGTGGGCAATGTTGACAGTCACTGGGCATACAGAACTGGCATAGGCCAGAAAGAAGAGAAAGAAGTGAGATGTAACAGAGAGATGAGCAGTGGAGAAAGGCTTCCCGGGGACCCAAGAAGCAGGAGCAAGCAGAGTGGAGATTTTATTTTATTTTTTTAAGATGTATTTATTTTATTTGTATGAGCACATTGTATTTGTCTTCAGACACACCAGAAGAGGGCATCAGATCCCGTTACAGATGGTTGGGAGTCACCATGTGGTTGCTGGGAATTGAACTCAGGACCTCTGGAAGAGCAGTCAGTGCTCTTAACCACTGAGCCATTGCTCCAGCCCTGGAGTGGAACTTTTAAAAGGGCTGTCATTCATACTGGGACAATTTACCGTAGACTCTAAAACAGATACTGATGTGTTAAGGAAACCAAGACAACCCAACCCACTTAGTCTATCCTGTTAGTGATCATTAAAGATGCCTGGAAATATTAATGAGGACGGAGGGCAGACGCGCTGGGATCCCTGGAGATTGCACACTCCTCTGGTGGGGTCCAGCATGATCTCCTCCTAGGGCTAGGCATTGAAAGCCATGACTCAGAATGTTCAGGCTCTAGAGGAAAGCTTAGCAACTCTACAGCTGAGCTCTGGCTCTTCCCAGCAGCCTAGGTCAGGAGTGAAAAACCACAGCCGGCCAATGACCATCCATGGATGGCTTGATGTGGTGAGTTCAGAGTGGGCTATGAGATAGATGTCAAAACAAGTGACCCACAGGGATAACGCAGCCTCAGAGATGGTCCTCATGATACAAATGCAAGTGCTAAGAAGATACACTGTAATGTCGTGACCACAGTTCCTATTCATATATACTTATTCCTGTATAATGTAGGTGTGCACATGCCATAGCACACACATGGAGGTCAGAGGACCACTCCCAGGGCTCAGTTCTTTCCTTCCATGCTGTGAGTCTGTAATGACTGGTTTTGTATCAATTTGACACAAGCTGGAGTTATCACAGAGACAGGAGTTTCAGTTGAGAAAATGCCTCCATGAGATCCAGTGGGCCCTTGTGGGCAGTACCATCTGTGACCTGGTAGTCTTGGGCTCTATAAGAAAGCCAGCTGAGCCAGCCAGGAGAAGCAAGCAAGCCAGTAAGTTACATTCCTCCATGGCCTTTGCATCAGCTCCTGCTTTCTGCCCTGCTTGAGTTCCAGTCCTGACTTCCTTTAGTGATGAACAGCAGCATGGAAGTGTAAGCTGAATAAACCCTTTCCTCCCCAACTTGCATCTTGGTCATGATGTTTGTGCAGGAATAGAATTCCTGACTAAGACAAATTGGTACCAGTGTAGTGGGATATTCCTGTGATAACCTGACCATGTTTTGGGGAGGACTGCAGAAGGACTTGGAGGAACTTTGAGCTAGAAGAGTCATTGGGATGTTAAGAGCTCTGTGGGATGTTGTGTAGGAGCTTGGAAGATAATGTTGAGAACAGTGCAGAAGATGGAGGCCTGGCTTGTGATGTTTCAGAGGGAAGATTAAAGACTCTTATCAGGGCCGATGCCATTTTGACTGTGAAGATTCTGTGGTTTTGGTTAGCTGGGGCTGAAGGATCAGCTGTGATTAACAAGATACCAGAACTACTAAAGCAAGACCATTGCATTACTGGGACTATTGATGCTGGTTGCCTGGAGCTGGGAAATTGGTGGTGATTGGGAAGAGACCAGCATCATTGAGGTGAAATCTTCTGAGAAGTGTTTTCTGAGAGCATTCCAGAGATAGTCAGGGTTGTACCTTGTGTGGTGGCTGGACTTGGTAATGTATAATAGTCACCCAGGTGGTACTAGTTTTGAAGGCATGAAGGAGTCATGAAGAGCAGCTGAGGCCTGGGCACTGTGAGAGGCTGCAGAAGGCCATAGGTGAAGGTCCAGCCTCAGTTGTAATTGATGGCCCAGGACTGAAGGGGTCATGCAAAGAAGGTGAGGCTTGGCACCATGGTAAAGCCTAGTTGCAGCAGAAGACAGCAGTGTTTTGGAGATACCAGTACCATGAGATGACCACCAAGAATAGCAGCAGCAGTGGAGTACAGGCATCTGGAGCCTAGAAGACAAGGTGTGTGCTACAAAGGGCAGAGCTGGAGAGTGACTCAAGCCCTTGGAGGAATCCAGAAGATTGTGAGTGGATCCCAGACATTGGACGGTTGGAGTTTGATTTTGCTTTTGATTGTGACTGTGCCCTGATATATTTTCCCTCCTGAAGGAAGGTATTTTAGTGGAGTTAAGAGACTTCTAATGGTAAAAAGACTTTGAATTCTAAGAGATTGGATATTTTTAAAGGGATTGAAATTTTGATATGTAAGAATTTGCAAAGACTGTGGGACTTTTAAAGTTATTTAGATCTTGGGGATGAATAAAAAAGTAAGGGTTGAGGCTTAATAGTGATGTATTTGTGTGTCAAGTTGACAAGGGGTCAATTATAATGGCTGGTTTTGTGTTAACTTGACACACGCTGAAGTTATCACAGAGAAAGGAGTTTCAGTTAAGAAAATGCCTCCATGAGATCCAGTGGTAAGGCATTTTCTCAATTAGTGATCAAGGGGGGGAGGGCCCCTTGTGAGTGGTACCATCTGTGGGCTGGTAGTCTTGGACTCTATAAGAAAGCCAGCTGAGCAAGCCAGAAGCAAGCAAGCCAGTTACATTCCTCCATGGCCTCTGCATCAGCTCCTGCTTTCTGACCTGCTTGAGTTCCAGTCGTGACTTCCTTTAGTGATGAACAGCAGCATGAAAGTGTAAGCTGAATAAACTCTTTCCTCCTCTACTTGCATCTTGGTCATGATGTTTGTGCAGGAATAGAATCCCTGACTAAGACAGAGTCCAAGGTTTTCACACTTGTGAGCAAGCATCTTTCCCTGCTAAGCCATGCTCAGTGCATTTTACAGACACAAGAACTGAAGCTGGGAGTTTGGGGCACATCCTGGTGTGGATGACAATGATGAAGATGGCTGGATTCATGTCCTTGCCCACCTCCCATGGAATTGTCAGATTGCAGTCCTGTGGATAGTAGGCCTGGGCTGTAGTCCTGTCTATCTCCTTGGCCACCCATGGGCGTGGTGTCTTTTATTTACCTACTCCTTTAGCTTGGGTGTTTTCTCCCTTTGGTCGGCCTTGTCTTCCACTTCGAAAAATCGAACAGATTCACATCCACCCCCAATTTAAGGACCAACGTCATCTAAATCAGCACCTTCCACCCTGGCATCAGAAACAGGGCAGGAAAAGCAGAATGCCCACACTTGTATCTGGGATGGTGATTGCCTGGTTTGGAGTTGGACTGAGCTGAAGCTCCAGGGGGGAGGCAAGAGCCTCTCTACCCCCACCTCCTCTCTTAAAGAACTATGGTGTGCAGAGAATGTGTGACAGTTAGACTGGGCCTAGGGCAAGGAGGAACAAGGAACAAAAGGAACCCAAATTCTCAGGCACCCATCATAGCCACTCTGAAGTTCTGGCAATGTCTGACACCATTTTACAGATTGGGAGACTGGGGTTAAAAGACACAGGGTGAACTCACTGCCCCTGTGTCTGGAGACCTTGGCTAGCTTTCCAGCCTTAATGCAGTGGTTACTCTCACATCCAACAGACCAGGAAGTGAGGCTTCTGCCTTTTTCTTATGAGGTAATCCTAGTCTTCATGAAATGGGCTGGTGTGTGACAGAGAAGAAGAACCCAAATTACTTGGAACTTGCAGCCACTGGGAGTCTGGTACTCAGGGAGAGGAGGGACAGGGAAGTTGAACACTAACCATTCAGGCAGACAGCTCTGGGCTCCAGGCACAGAATGACCTTGAGGTCTTCCTTAGCACCTCCGTGCCTCAGTTTCCTCATCTGTAAAATGGGGGTTGTAATGGTACCAATTTCACAGAATTTTGAAGGGTTGAATGTGTTTCTTATGTAATGAACACTTTTCTTTTCCCTGAATCTTCCATGGCCTTTGGCCAAGAAAATGAGTTTGTAAACCCTAAGGTGCCCTGCCTTGTGGTGGACAGAAAGGATGAGAATAGACTCTTTTCTGTAGCATCAAATGTGAGTTCCCAGGGGGAATCACAGTTGATCCCACCATGGGCCACACCTCAGGTTCCCTCTTTTGCTCACTGTCAACTATAAAAGTAACAAGAAAGGGAATTCCTGGCTCCCTAGAGTTCTCCCCACCCCCTGCTTTCCTTTTGTCTCTCTCATGCTCTGGGTCCCCAGACACTGTTGCATGGCAAGCTCTGCTCAGGTACACTAAAAGACACCCCACTAGTAGTCCTTAGCACCCCAAAGGTAGAACATATATGTCAGCTCAGTCCAGGGACAGCAGCCCGGCAGCCCCCAAATGTTGGTGAGTCATGCATATGCAGAGGGTGGTCTCCAAGGTATCACCTCCACCCCCCACCAGACCCAAACACTTGAAATGACATATCTTTCCTAAAACTCCTTTAGGAGAGACAGCCCCCCCCCCCCCCGCCAGCTGCGTGTGGTAAAGGCTTGTGCGACCTGGCAAGGCAGGAACAGGCCGGTATTGTTCCAGTAGTGGGTCTGAGCTTGGAACAGCTGAACCCCGCCCAGAAAGCAAGCTTTGCCTACAGAAGCCAAGAGCTGGAGGCTGGGGAGGGGTGGCCCGTGCAGGCAGCTCTCACCCTGAGCTGCTCTTAGACCAGATGGTGAGGAAGGGTCTCCTACCCATCTGGGGTCACAGCCCCCCACTGCTGGATGGCATTTCAAAGCTGAGACTGGGAGGGGGAGGTGCTCTTGCTGGGACTGCTTCATTAGCGGTTTGCATTGTGGAAATCTCTTCATGGAAGCCAGGATTGCAGCAACATGGGCCTTTCATCCAGGGTGGGCATGGGGACTCTGGCCAGGAGCCCCTGATGGAGAATAAACTGTACCCCCAAAGCTTCTTGTCCTTTCAGATGTGGGTCCACTCATGCCCCATAGAAAGTCTCCTCTACCTAGACCACCAGCTCAGGGTCAGGAGGCCTCTGAGAAGACGATGTCTTCTCTCCATGTCCACCCATCTTCTTCAGATTCTCAGGAGTAAACTCCAAAATGGTGGCCTCTGTGGACCCTGGAGAGCCTAGTGCACCAGGCATGACCTTTGACCTGTTAGTCTCCGAAGTGCTGCTCTCTGTGGAAACCACTGCGTTGCTTCCATTCCCTCAGCCAGAAGGGATGCGGTGAAGTTTGGTAATGACTTTCCAGGGTCCCCTGAGCTATAGACACCCCTTGGGTGACAATTTGGAGGGTGTCCCTGGGGTGGCTGTCCTGGGGCTCTCTCTCCTTTTCAGATGTATTCTCTCCTTGCCCCAGACCATCTCCCTCACCAGGGTTGCCTTGGCATTGCTAGCTATGCCCGCACTGACTGTCTCTTCTCTCCCGAAGTGTTCTCTGTCTTCCATGATGGTCACATTACTTGCCCCAAGGAAGCCTGGCTGACCTTCCAAACTGTAATCTGGTGGTGACCTCCCCCACAGTGGGCACTGCTATAGATACACAAATCCACATGTGGTATTCCAGCTCTTCTGTGGTGCTAGGAGAGATGGGGACTTGAGGTCGATTAGGATTAGATGAGGTCATAAGGAGTGGACCCCATGGTGGAAAGATTAATGCCCATATGAAGAGAGGCCAAAGGGCTTGGTTCCATCTCTACCACATGAGGACACAGAGAGAAGACAGGCCATCTCTCTCCAGGGATGAGAGGTTGCTTCTAATATTAGGCAACCAAGGACTGTGTGTTGCTCACACTCTCACGCTGGTCCTGAGATAATGTGTGGTGCTGGGGCTCTCCTGTGGCACTGGCTGCATGGCACCAAGTAAACCAGCTGCTCGAGGGGATCTGGGGCCTTTAGTTCAACAGCATGGGGCATCTGCAGGATATCACTAGGAAATTTCAGAACACACAGGGTGAAGAGACTTTGAAATAATTTTGAAATAGATCAGCATGGGAAAAATCGGAATTGAGTCAAACTTCTGATGAGCAGCCCAAATCTCCATAAAACACCAGAGAAGTGATCAAGAAATCCTAGGAAAGGTATTTCCAACCTGGTGTTAAAGACTTCTGCAAGTCAGCGGTATGGAGATGGGCCGTGAACTTTTTTTTTTTTTTAATGTACCTTTTTTGATACAACCTTTCTGGAAAAGCCACTGACTGAAGAATGTGCTCTACAAAAGGAGGACAGAAACCAGGTCTGTGCAGATCATAGCCTGTAGGTCAGACGAAGCCCAGAAACTGTTTTATCAATAAAGTTTTGCTAGAACACAACTTAGTTTGTATTTTGAAAACGGCTGATTTCCCACTGCAACAATTGTTTCCACAGACCACAAGGCCAGTGACCCCCAGTACTTACTGTCTGACCCTTTGCAAAAATATCCTAAGAGATCAACATAAACCAAGAAAACAGGACTAGATGGGAGATGGAAGATTCTAGAACATGAGCTGTGCCACCCCCCAAATTGAAAAATAACCAACTGAATCATGAGATGGTGGATCTCCAGGTGCTCATCTCTTAAAGAATTTTAAATGGTCAATAATAGAACAGTACTTTTTTTCTTATTTTTTTTTTTTTTTAAATCTATTTATTCACACCAGAAGAGGGCATCGGGTCCCATTACAGAAGGTTTTGAGCCATCATGTGGTTGCTGGGAATTGAACTCAGGACCTCTGGAAGAGCAGTTAGTGCTCCTAACTGCTGAGCCCTCTCTCCAGCCCAGTACTTCTTAACAGGAGTTTGAAGTGAGAAACTGATAACGGGTACACAGAAAACTAAAGGACTGAGCCCAAGGCACAGTGAAGCAATGGCCAGATCAGCAAGGAGAAGCAGGACGCTCCCACAAGAAAGCTGACTGCTCTGTGATCTTTGAAGAGTGGTTCACCTTCCAACAGTGTTTTTAGTCATGGTCCTAGAGAGCTCAAAAATAGATTCCATTCAAAATTAGACAATCTGGGGGCTGAAGAGGCGGCTCAGCGGCTAAGAGCACTGACAGACTTCCAGAGGATCCACGTTTGATTCTGAGAACCCACATGGTGGCTCACAATCATGTGTAACTCCATTTCCAAGGGATCTTATCCACTGTTCTGGCCTCCACATGCAGTAGACACACATGTGGAGCACAGACATATGTACAGGGGAAACACCCATACACATAAAATGCAAATTTTAAGTTTTTAAAAGTTGGACAACCATGCAGACAGTAAAGCAGAACACAAAGACCCCATGTGCACACACGTGTGGGAAAGTAACTGTCAGGCTGAGAAGATGGCTCTGTGGGTGACAGACACACTGCATAAACCCGAGTTCCAGAGTTCAGATCTACAGCACCTATATAAAAAGCCGGGTATGGTTGCACATGCCTAGAACCCCAGGGCTGCTAGCCTAACTCCAGGTTCAGTGAGAGACTCTGTTTCAAAGCAGCAAGGCAGAGAGTACTAGAGCAGGACAGATGTCTGCACATGCACACAGGGGTGCACATACGTGCAGACACATGCACGCACACACATACCACAACACATATACACATATGTACATAAACCACACAATATGTACATATATATATGCACATATACCACACACATATGCACACCTATGCACACATACTTGCATATACATATTGTACATACACATATGTATACACATATGTATGTACACAACGTATATATGTACACACACCACACAAATACATGTATGCACATAGGCCATACATATGCACACATGCATATGCACGTACACCCCACACCACACAGATACATGTATACATATACATCACACACATATGTATGCACTCGTGTACATCACCGTGCACACACAATAGAGCTCTCTATAGAAGGATCATGGATAACATACAAATAGAAAGGTTAATAGCTTCTAATGCAGAACCTCATGTGAAGACATGAGCTAAAAGGAAACAGCATACAGAACTAATGGCCTTGGCTGTGGAGGACCAGCAAGGGGGCGGGGCTCTTCTGGGTTTTTATAGAAGCTTTATTGTGTTATTTTTAGAGCCAAGAACATATGTTTCTTTAATAAAGTAGATAATACGTCTCCAAAAGTTAGATCACTCCTCACTGTCAAATGCCACACAGCAGCCAAGTATGGTGGTGCATGCCTGTAATCCTAGAGACGGAGGCAAGAGGATTGCAAGTTCAAGACCAGCTTGGGTTCACAGAGATCTCTTGTCTCAGATGAAACAAAGCACCGTGAAGAGAAGAGATCAGACTGGCTGTGGCTGTGTGGCTCTGCTACCAAGTGGGTTTGGAAGAGAGATGATTTTGAACTTGGCCCTTCATAGAAAGAATCAACCATGCGGGGGGGGGGGGGGCGCAAAAAGGAACTATTCAGAGAGAAGAACCACATAGGATAGGTGAAGGACATCAGTGGGCTGCGTGTGGAATTCTGGAGGGACAGAAAGGCCTGAGCATGAGGTAAATGGAGAGAGAGCAAGGAGGAGGATCTGTGAGATTCAGGAAGGAGAATTGAGGAGACATATAAGCAGTGTCAGCATATGGACTATATGGAGCCCAGAGGGGACCACAGAGCTGGTGAGGTCCTCTCAGTGGCACTGTGAGAAGGCCAGGGGCTGGAGTAGCTCCAATAGTAGAAAACATCACGAGGATCCCTGTAGGGAGCCAGAGAATGAAGCCCCAAGCCCACAAGCCCATCTGCAGCCCTCCTGACAGAGAGCAGAGGGGCTTGCCCCTGACAGGGTGTCATCTGTCACTTTCCCTGCACTCTTGGTCCACTTTCAAAGCAGCTGCCCATCTCCTCTCCACCGATCCAGTCGCTCCCTAAACACTGTGAGATCAGAGTGTGATTAGAACCCAGCGCACTAAGGGGCCAGCCTCTCCATCTCTTCCTTTGTCTGACAGCCTTCACTGTAGAGCTCGGGCCTCCCAGGTGGGCCCTAACACCAGTCTTGCTGGGACTCTACCATCCTGCCTGGGTCTCCAGCCTGAGTCCCCAGCCCTGTTTGCAAGCTGGATACTGCTGCTTTAGAAGGGTGGGTCTGCCACTTAGAGAGGAGAGATGTCAGGGGATGTGCATAGCTTCACCACCCCCGACTGGGTGACTCCTGCCTCCTTTTGTAACACCTTCTTCTGCCAATCCCACCAAGTCCGGGAGGGGCTCAAAGGCTGTCCGGCAAGAATAGTTAAGAAATCCCTGCTTTTGTTCTGCATTTAGAGGTTGGCTCCCAATTGTATTTTATGTGATAGTGTACATGTGTGTCAGAAGTTTCCCTTATGTCTAAGAAGCCTTTCTTATCTATCCAGTCCACAGGAATCTTTCCTATCCTTGAACTCAGAATTTTTTAATGAAACAGTATCTGTAATATTCTTACACAATTGAGTTACACTGCCTGTCCCTCCACAAATGTCAGTAAAGATAGAATGAAACAACCCCCTATTTCTCAATGAAACTTTAAAAAAAAAAAAAAAAACCCTTCAAATACAGGGATCACAGCTTTATAGTACTTTCCAGTTGAAATTAGAAGACAGAGGTTCAAATCTGACCTTTGTCACATTCTGGCGGTGTGACCTTGGGAAAGCCACTCTCCTCTCTCTGTGCCTGTTTCATCAAAGGCATAGAAGTGCACCATTCACTTCCTGGGTTTTGCAGGCAGTGACCATCAGGGGCTTTGAGAATTATCAAAGGCTCACCAGACGCTAACTGGCTCATTATGATTAGTTAGCCAACATTCAGGTTGTCCGGCACTTAAAGCATTTATATAAAGAGCCTCCAACCACCTTAGGGCTGAGATTTCCCCACACAGCCTGCCCTGGCCTCCCACTCACTCACACCACCCAAGGAGAGTGGTCCAGAAAGAGAGAAGAGTTGGAGAAACCGAGGTCCTCGGGGAGTCCTTTGGCCTTGGCCATGGGGCGGAGCTGGGAGTGGTACCCAGACATCCAGACTGCCCAGGCGGGGCTAGCAGGGAAGGGACTGCTTGATGTGGCTTAGGCATTGTTCAGCCTGGGCTTCTGTTGTCTGGGGCTTTGTGTTTGGGTCCTTGTTCTTTTCTGTGATCCCTTTAGCAGGGATGAGGAGGCCTGGGCAGTCAGTGGCATCATTTAGAAACTGTTCGGGGTCTCTGAAAGCCCCATCCAGGTCATGCTGACTTCTCCCTGAAAGGGACAGGGGCAGAGTGGGGGGCAGATTTTGTCCGGAAGCCTCCCAGAGAATAACCCCGTCCCCAGAGGGGCCACCTCAAGACCCAGGTGCTTCATGGATTGTCAATAACCTGTGTATATATCCTGAGAGTGGAGCCCGTTGCTAGTTCCAAATCAGTTCTTCAAAAGCCGTGTTAATTCGTGTTGTGTGGATATGAAGATTCCAGAGTTGGATTTACACAGAAATTTTAAAGAGAAAACTCAAACCTCCCAGTGTGTGCTTGTTACGCAGGAGACTTCTCAGACCCTCCATGTAATGTTCTGACTGTTCACAGCAGGCTACTGAGTCAGGGTTTATTTATATTTTATTAATATAATCTTTGTGTTTCCCACCTTCCTGTTTTATGTGGAGTAGGCTTTGCCAAGAAGATTCTGTGTCTTTATATCCCTTGAATCACTCTAAACTCCTTTGGAGGCCTGTACCCAGAGGGTTGAGAAGAGATAGGGAAGGCCAGGAAGCAGGCAGTGAGGCAGAGGGAAGCTCTTGGGTCTCGATTAAAGCTCATCTTGCCTGGGCCACGCACGCACGCACGCACGCACGCACGCACGCCTTCCTTTACGGTGGCTCCCTTCGGACACCTATCCTTTGCCTTTCTTCCTCTTACCACAGTGACTAGCTGTCTGGGGTGAGTGAACACTGAGCTCATAGCCTGGCCTTTAGTCCTATCCCCCAGGTGGCTGCTGTTGCCCTACTCGGCTAAGGACCCAGGAAGTAAAACATTCCTTTCAGATCAACTACCAGGACGGTAAGATAGCTCCACTGGCAATCATGCTGGTGGTCAAGCCTGACACCCTGAATCTGGTCACGGGGATCCACGTGGTAAAAGGAAAGAACCCATTCCTGGAAGTTACTCTGTGACTTCCACATAGCTTGTGTCCACAGCAAATAAATAAATAAATCAACATGAAGACACTAGTAGGGGTGGTGGTGGTTTGGGTGTGTGTCCTAAAACAAAACTTTAAACACAATAAAGTAAACTCGAAGTTTATTAACATCAATATCTCTTTGGACTTTGTCCTACACTACAATAGCTACAAAATTAGAGGCTGGAGTCATTTTCCTCCAAGTCTGTTTAAATTCAGGCATAAACTGGTTTTCTATACTCATCTGTGTGTCATTCAGTGTTGCCTAGCCAGTGGCTGGTGATTGGTTCCCCATCCCACAGCCAGCATCCCCTGGACTATCTCAGTCACTCTGGAGACTCCAGTCACACAGAACTGGGCCTTCCAGCTTCGTCCTATGCCTCTGCCTCTGAGTGAGCATTGCCCCATAACTCTGGGGCAGCCAACCAATCAGAGCCCAAGCTGCTCCCCAGGCTCTGTGGGGGTGGCTACATTGTCTACCACTTAAGAAAGACTTTCTTAAAATCCCAGTCATAAATAAAATAAATAAAAATCCTGGTCACATTAGCTTTCTTAATGCTGAGACAAAATATCTGACATAAACTATTTAAAGGAGAAAAGGCTCGTTTTAACTCACAGCTTCACAAGCTTGAGTTCTTCACTGCAGGGAGGGTATGAGGGAGCGTGGCAGCTCACTTCCTGGTAGAGGGACAGAGGAAGGGAAGGAGGGAGGGAGAGGGGAGAATATGCCTACTTAGCTGGCTTCTTCCTCTCCCTGTTTTACTACATCCAGTCCCAGCTGAGCCTTTGAGGTGGTGCTGGCTACCTTAAGCAACCAGCTTCCCACTTACTGGAAACACAGGCCATCCCTGATGCTTCTCATTCTAGTGAACTTGACTTGACAAGATTAGTCCTCTTGATCCCTTCCCAATCCCACATCTGGCAGGTGTCAGATCTCTTCCCCCAAATAAGCCTTCCTTTGTAAAACTGAAGTGTGTGTGTGTGTGTGTGTGTGTGTGTGTGTGTGTGCGCGCGCGCGCTCCCACACACATGTGCACACATGTGTATGCTCCTATGTGCATGCCACAGTGACTATGTGGAGGTCAGAGAAAAATTTGCTAGACTCTGTTCTCTCCTTCCACTCTGTGGGTCCTGGGACTTGAACTCACTTGTCATGCCTTTACCTGATGAGGCGTATCTCCAGCCCCAGAACTGAAGCTTTTGGAAGTACGCGTGGCCACACCTTCCTCGGGCAGAGCCTACCTCTCTCAGGCTTTCACAGGACAGGTGGGAAGGGACACAGAGGGCTCCCCTATTTGGAAGATAGGAAAGAAGGGTAGACTTGCTTCAGTTTCAGATCTGTGTGCTGCAGGAGGCGCAGAAGAGGAACCGTTGGGAGCTGACAGATGATGGAGCCTCATCCCTACCCACCAAACACCAGCCCAGGGCCCGTTCCTGTCCCCAGGGCACCTTGAGACCAGCCACAAGCTTTGCAGTGGGGAGTCTGGCTTTCCTCTCCAGGAAATGAAATGACCTCCTTTCCCTTCCCACCCTGGTCTTTCCCTGAGCTCCGCTCTAAGCCCCTTACCATAGGAAACAGGATTTACAAGCCAGCTGCTGTAATCCCTTCAAAATGAGCTTTGGGGCCATAGGGACTCTCGGGGCGTTTCATTTATTCAAAACAATATTCCTGGCTCAAAAGCTAAGATTTCACCATTCTCAGGGGGAGTCTTGGGAGACGGAGGGTGGCCCAGGGACCCGGGGCTCCCTTGGGTGTGAGAGACACACCCCTCATTTTTTCCATGCTTCTTGGCCTGGCTTCTCGGGATAGGCTGTCTGTCCTGAGTGCAGCTCTCTGTTGTACCTCCACCCAGAAAAAATGGTCCTTTCTTCAAACAACTTCCTCTGCTTCTAAGAAGGAAGCTTCAGCTAAAGGCATCACTCATAGGCTGTGTTTGCCTAGTATGCCCATGGCCCCAGGTTCCACCCCCAACAAAGGAGAAAGTTCAGATAGAAAGACAGTCCTGTCCCAGGAGTTCACTCAGTGAAATGGGTTCCAAGGGGTTAATAACCAATACACTGTCCTTTCTCAACAATCTCCCTGAGGCAGCATGGGAGGGTGAGATCCTGAAGTGAGAGTCTCCAGGAAAGGTGAGATGGGGTGCAGAAAGGTGTAGAAAGGTACCTGGGGACCCAGGCAGGGGTGGCCACTTAAAACAAACCTCATGAAGCCTCTCTTAGCATTTGTGAAGCAGTTCCCGGGAAGTTAAACTCTGGTCAGGCCTGAGCTCACCAGGCTGTCCCACTGTCTAGCTACATTAAGAAGACTCACTAGGTAGGGCTACCACCAGCTCGACTCAGTTTGCCTGGGGCTTCCCTGGTTTTAGTGCCTTCCAGGAAACCCCTCAGTCACCAGTAAGCAGAGAGACGATTGGTCACTTTAAGCCACACCCCTTTCACATGGCCCCGCCTTCTTTAATACCCTCCTCTACACCCACCACAGAGATGACTGGCAGGTTTGAGTAAGGGGATCTGTATCTTTCATGTTTGCTGGTTGATGTGTGCGTTTGCATATGTGTTAATGCTGAGGAGGGTACATGTGCTTGCACAGACGCGTACAATCCAGAGGTCAACTTCAGGACTCTTTCCTTCTTGTATTTTGAGACAAGGTCTCTTTCTGACCTAGAACTCATCAGTTTGGCAAGGCTGGCTAGCTAATGGACCCGAGGGATCCACCCATCTCACTTCCGGCGCTGGGTTTACCAGCACACACCACCATGCCTGGCTTTTTTTTTTTTTTTTTTTTTTTTTTTTTGGTTTTATTTTTTTGGTTTGTTCGAGACAGGGTTTCTCTGTGTAGCCCTGGCTGTCCTGGAACTCATTCTGTAGACCAGGCTGGCCTCGAACTCAGAAATCCACCTGCCTCTGCCTCCCAAGTGCTAGGATTAAAGGCATGCACCACCACTGCCCGGCTCATGCCTGGCTTTTTTATGTGGGTTCTGGGGATCAAACTCTGGTATCCACACTTGCACTTTATCAGCTAAGCTATCTCCCCAAAGCAGTCACAGATAAGGCATTGCTTAAGGGGACCCAGCCATGTTCTAATAAAATTTTATGCAGAAAGACGGGTGTGTAGCAAGTGCTGACCCCTGGAAAAGACCACTTTGTGACCTTCCTCACACATGGTCATCCTCATCACCTCCACTTTGGCCACCAACAAGAACGAGAACACAGAGATAAGTTGAGACTTCCAGCATGTACACGACTGGATTTCTCCCCACCCCTTACACAACACAAATATCCCTAAGAACCCTGGGGCAAATATGCTGGATCCATCACCAACAAGAGTCAGACTATCTTCAAGCCACACAGGTCCTTCCAGGCTCCTAAAGATACCATACTCTCTGTGTCCATTGCATCCCAAACCCAGATGGACCAGAGGGGATGAATTCTGGTACAGTTTCTCAAAGAGGAAAAGAGCCAGCAACCTTCCCGCAAAGCCTCAGTTACTGTCTTTAGGTGAATCTGCCTGGTAGGTCCACCTCCCGTATTTAGGAGGATGGAGACTGACCCAGAGTCTGTGCCTCTTCCACATACACCCGGGACCGCAGTAGCTGAGGATCGGAGGATAGAGAAGCTTTGACATAGTCACACGGCGATAGAGAGAGGTGAGGTCTTCACCATCATCCCAGCAAAAGTCTCATTAATAGGCAAGTGGTGAATGATCAGATGGTCTAGGGGGTACCTGTCTGTCTGCCTTGTGTGGGGCTCACATACTCCTCAGTCCCCAAGGGACAGAGAAGACTCAGGAGTTGGTCTGGGGGTCATTTGGCCTTGGGTCCTGACTTCACCCAGGAGACAACTTCTTATCCTATGTTGCATCTCTTGTGGTCCCATGGACTGCTCTGTTGGCACCTGCACAATCCAGTTTTGCTATTTATCAATCCCAGTGAGCACCGGAGCTAACAGAAACATTAATCCTGAGTGTCATCCACCCATCTCTCCTTGATAAAATGTCTACAGGAGGCACAGGTGGAGGATAAGAGCTGAGGCAGTCAAGGCAGCCATACCCTGAGCTGCCTCCTTGAGGAAGTAAAAGGATTATCTGTAATTCTAGCTGCACAGAGAAACAAGCAGAAGCTCTGGCTTTGAAGATCGTGACCTGTGATCATCCTGTCCAAGCTTGAAGTCTCCCTCACTCATCAGAGACTATTGGAGGGGCAGAGAAAGGCTCTGCCTCAGCCATGGAAAGAAGACAGACAGCAAGACCATGCCAGCCTGCTGAGAGGGAAAGAGGCCACTAGAGCCAAGAACATATTTGTCAGGCATGGCAATGAACAGGCAGCACAGACCTGCAGCTGTCCTTTCACGGGTGACCTGTGAGCACGTGATCACCCCTGCAACCACAGTTCCCATCCTTCCCAGATGTGGTGGAATATCAGGCTTGGTGTGTGCGCGCGTGCGCACTCGTGTGTGTGTGTGTGTGTGTGTGTGTGTGTGTAAGTGCCTGTGTGTGCCTGCATGTGTGTGTGTGTGTGCCTGTGTGTGAGCAAGTACATGTGTATGTGTGTGCCTGGATATGTGTGTGTGTGTGTGTGTGTGTGTGTGTGTGTGTGTGTGTGTGTGTGTGTGTGTAAGTGCCTGTGTGTGCCTGTGTGTGTGCCTGCATGTGTATGTGTGTGTGTGCCTGGATGTGTGTGTGTGTGTGTGTGTGTGTGTGTGTGTGTGTGTGTGTGTGCTGGTCTGCATAGATCTCAGACATCTGTGCCTACAGCCTCAGCTGTAGCTACAGCACACCAGCTTGTGGTGGGCTGGCCAGCAAACACCACGACAGGATGCAGCTCCTGTGCACAGGGCCTCCTACTTACGCTGCAACTTCCACAGATGCAGGGGATGATGCAGAATCACGTTAGTGATAGTAGCTGTGGGATGTTTCCAGGGTTACAGTTGTAGGTGAAGACGTTGAGAAGGAGAACTTCTGGAAGTCTCACAGCTCAAGCGCCCGAGTAGAAATCAAGCTTGTGCATCCTGGTTCCGGGCCACAGGGGGATCTTGATCCACTTGATGGCCACAATGAACAGCCGGAACTTCAGGCAGGGGTGTTTTCATCAATATACACGGATTGTCTCAGAAGGCCAAAGTCAAGGTGCCAGCAGGAGTGTTGCTCAGCAATGCCCTTCTTCCTGGCCTAGGATGACTGACCACTTCACTGTGCTTCTTTGTGGCCTTTCTTGAGGAGTGGGAAAGAGAGGAGTGACAGGGAGAAGGGGAGCAGAAGGGGGGAGGAAGGAGAGAGGGAGAGAGGAAAGGGGAGAGGGAGAAGAGAGAAAGATACCTCTGTCATAGGGTCACGCCCTATGAAGCTGGGGATGACCTTGAACTTCTAACCCTCCCATCATTCCTCCTGAGTGGAATTACAGGTATGCACCACTATGCCTGGTCGATGTGGTCGGAGACTGAGCCCAGGGCCTTACTCATGCTAGGCAAGCACTCTGCCAACTGAGCTACACCCCTAATCTACTTTCTTTTTTATAAGGACACTCATCCCATTGGCTTAAAACACTATCGTCATCCCTTTCTCTAACCTTGAGTCCATCTCCAAATAGTTTCATGACAGTTAAGGCTGCAACAACCTGAACTGAAGAAGGCAAGGCCACAATCAATATATAAACAACCATTAATCTTCTTAGCCAAGGAAGCTTTTAAACCGTGGACCGCAAGGATATCCACAGATTCAGAACTAAGCTGGACCTTGGGCCACAAGTCATTCTCCATAGCCCTGCTCCTCTTCAAAAAGGACTGGCCTGTTCTCTCTGCATTCTTAAAGCTCCAAGCCTGGGGAGGAGCCCAGGAGGGAACTGTGACCACAGAGGCTTCTTCCCCCAGGCATGTTCTAGTTTCCCAGAAACACTAAGCCCCCATCATCCATGATGTAATCTCACTTCATCGCCAAGCAACCCTGTCTCCCACTCTGGGGTGGCTTCCGAGCTCACCTCCTATGCAGATGTTACTTACAGGAACCCCATCTCTGCATTCACCCCTGTGGGATCTGTAATGAGCCAGGGCTCCTCCAAACAGCACACAGTTCTCAAAGAAGAGCCTGACCCAGGACTCCCATCTTCAAGCTGGCTCTGAGAATCTCAGGGACAAGGTCTTGCATGGCCCTTGGGAGCTCTGTGAGATTTACCTCACTTGTCCGCTGACCAGTTTTGTCTTGGGCCTGGGTCCTTCCTTGGTTTGATGCATTCCCGATGTGCTCCTGTCAAAGCAAAAGCTAGGCTGAGAACAAGTGGGCTGCTCCTGATTGGGGCCTATGATGCTTCAGACTCTCCTCTGTGTGTCCAGAGCCTCTTCATAGAGCTGCGAACCAGACTGAAGCTGGCCAGCACCCTTATTGACCCACAAGGACCTGATAGGCATAAGGCTTGCAGTTTCTTGGCTTGAAAGAAAAGGAAAGTTCCAGGGCTCCCCTGAGGCTCCTCTGGCCATCACTGGACAAACGAGGGCCATTTCACTCCAGAAAGCTCCTTGGAACTTGCAAAGGACAGAAACCTGCTAATCCAAGGTTACCCTCCTGCGCCTGCCTGTGGCAGCCACTGATAGTGGGGACACCGTGGTGGCCAGCTTTTCTCCTTCCTGCCAAGGATAGCTGGCAGATTCCTCATAACTTAGTCTCTCAGCCCATGGCCCTTTCCTTAACATCATAAATTTAAAAATGTTCTTTTATTGAGAGAGAGAGGAGGGGTGGGAGAGGAATAGGAGGGGGGAGGGGCGACTATAAACAAAGAATCTGAGTTGTTTAATGGACAGCGTAATGAGGCCTCGAGGAAGGAGCCTGGCATTGATTTCCCTGACATTTCACCTATTAAATTAAGAGCTTCATAAGGAAGAGCTCAGATTTTCCTCCTCCTCCTTCTTTTCAATCAATTAAGATTCTTTACTGAAGAACAAAGCTGCTATTGTCTGAACTCAGAGGAGCCAAGTGGCTCTTGAGGGGGCAGGGAGCCTGAGGGTACAAGGTATCTCTTGATTTGGGAGACCTGGTGACACGGTCCAGGCCAAGACTCAACTCCATGGGCGTCTTCTGAAGGGATGTGTTGGGCTACCTGGGTCTAGTCCCCCAAATCAAGGCTAGAGCTAGGATACGTAGGGGAATCCTTCAGGCAGCATTGTCATGAGGATTCAGACAGGTCTGCTGTCGGGAGAGCCTCTGATCACAGATCTTGACACCTAATGCTGTTGAGTGGGGATTGGGGTCCATTTAACAGATCAGGAAACCAAGGTGCCCAGAGGTTAATGCTTTTACTGGAGACCATGTCTTATGGCAAAGTCAGAACCTCCCCTGGTCCTCTACTTCCCGAAGTCCACAGGTTATGCTGTCTTTGTTAGTGCTGTCCCCGGTCCCAGGGCAGTGTGTTGCTATGGCAATGATGGGCTGCAGAGAGCCACCAAGGCTTCACTGTCCGACCAACTGTCCCATCAATAAGTCTTGCTCCTGATTCGTCCTCACCCAGAGATGAACCAGAAAGTGGAAGTCACAGGGTCATCATGTATCATTACCCACCTGTGACAGGCAGCTTGTGAACCTATTAGTCTGGCTTTAGCTACTGATGCCAGTGGGTGGACTCAGCACCTCTGGCAGACCTGAACCTTCCATGCCTAATAAATAAACCAGGCGGGGCTCTCTCTGCCCAGTGAGACCCTCACTTTGAGTCATACTATCCAACAGGATCAAAGCTGCTAGGTATTGAGGAGGTCTACTGTGGGCCAGCCCATGGACCAATCATTCCCTTCTGCTTGGTGTCATTGCTGAAGACACTTTTAGAGTCTGTTTTCACCTTATACACGAGGAAACTGAGTCACAAGGAGGTTAAAAGGGTGGGCCTGGGGTTACACAGGCAGCTAGCCTGTGTACCTCCAGAACCTGTGTTGTTTCCCCTGCGTGATCTGTTCAGGGCCAGCAAGCATCTAAATGTGCCCTGTCCTGATGCCACACAGGGCGTGGTTGAGTATGCTCCTTTAAACTCATCAGGAGAAAGTAGACCCCATTGCAGGCACCATCTGTGGTAACAGCATCCCCATTTTTCTTCCAGGAACTGTCAAGCCTTCAGTCTGAGCTGGGAAAGTGGACAGTTATCTGTCTGATGCATCTTGGCCCCTTGGGAGGGAAGCCATGAACTTGAACACTTGCATCAGCCACAGATCCTCTGACACAACTGCAGTCACAGTGCATCGGGAACAGTTCTGAATGGCAGGTGGCCCTGGACTGAATTAGACTTGGCCTCTGAACACCAAGGTGACATGAGGCCAGTTGTTCCCTGAGGTGAACAGATTTTTTTTTATCTTCAGGATCTCATAACTCCTAGGGGACAATCTCACTGCCCTGATGACAGAGGAGGGCACATAATCTGTGTCTATACCTTATAGTATGTGCTATCTAGTCCAAAGTGAACCAGACAGAGACCTGGGTGTGGAATCCAGGCAAAGAAATCAGTGCCTTTTCGAGTTTGGCTACGCTGACAGTGGCAGAGTGTCTCTTCCTCAGGACCTCAAGACACCACCACATACACATTCTTGATTCGTAGTTGGTTCGTTGCTACCCTGAGGAGTAAAAGCACTCACTCTGTGTGGAAAGCAGACTGGAGAGGTGAGAGGAGACAAAGGAACCAGCTGCGAATGAGCCAGTGAAGTCTCCTTTTTTGCTCCATCCTGATTATATTCAGTTGCTGCCACTTGCCCAGAGGGGTTGCAAGGACACATCACTGACTCTCAGCTAAACAAGGGTTGGATTCTGTTCTTGACAGCCGCCATGCTGCCCTGAAGGACCAGTCACTGTCTCCAGGCTCTAATGAGCTCAGAGCTTTCTGGGTAGCCCCATCTTCCCAAAGCTACTTTCCCCACGCCATGCACCTGGCCATGTACGCAGAGAAACACAGATAGACTGTGAAGGGAGGGCCTCGGGACCCAGAGACTAGGAAAGCCAATCCAGGGCAAGAAATAGCCAGATTCGACTACTTCCGGGAAATGTTTTCTTTTAAACAGTTATAAAATCATAAAATATCAACATAGTGATTTTTGTTTCTTTCTCCAACTGTGACCTTTGCCAAAGGATGGGCTTTCCAGCCATTCCGTTCACCTACTTCCTTACTCATAAAGGAGACAGTCTGAAAGGCAAATATTGGAGTAGCCTGGGACATGGGCTAAGGGGAAGCACAGGACAGCTCCAGGGAGGAAAGGGTGTGACCCTCATTGCCTCCCCTCCGGTGCCCTGCCAGACACATCAGGTACACGGAGTCCAGGCATCTAGAGCTCCTGTCTCCGTATCACAGCTCCTGCCTCCATGTGCGTAGATGTTGTCTGTGGGCAGCCCTCTTCCCTTCATTCTCTCACAGCCTGCTTCACGCAGCTTCGTCCTCCTGCTTCTTTCTGCTTCCTGTTCCTCGACATGGTCTCAGTACAACTCCAAGGTATAGCTGGATTTAACCCAGCCACAGCAGTGCTCTCCTGTCCTTGGTGCGTGCAGACATGGACAGCAACAAGATAGAAGAAATCCTCACTGGGGATCTAAAGAAGGGGGTCTACAGGGGGACAGATAGGAAAGACATCTCTCTTCTTCTACTGCCATGTCTGTCTAAGGTGCTTAGGCATGGCTAATCCCCAGTTGACAGCGTGAGAGGACTCATCTGGAAAGGAAACCACTGACACTCTCTGAGGATGCACAACTTGCTCACTGGCCCCCAATCCTGTCCTATCTCAGGACTTTTGCACACGTGCATGCAGGCTCTCTTGTGATGACCATCCCCCCCTCCCCCCGAATTCACCCTGCCTGAGCCTCTATGCCTAACCAAAGTCTCTGCTTAAATGTCTGCCCCTTGATGTGCCTAGCCCTGTAGAGACTTGATATGCCAGGGTGGGGGGTAGGATATCTAGTGGGGCACCACCCTCTCAGAGGAGAAGGAGATGTGGGCATGGGGGAGAGACTGTGGGGGTGGGATGACCGAGAGGAGGGCATCAGTCAGGATGTAAAGTGAATAAATAAATTAATTAATTAATTAAAAATGTCTGCTCATTGGAAGGATTTCTCTGACCCCTCCTTTCCCCACACACTAACTCCATTGTTTTTGTTGTTGTTGCTTGAGATTTTGCTGTTGTTATTGTTATTGTTGTTATTTTGTTTGGGGGGTTTGTTGTTTTTGTTTTTTTGTTTTTCATTTGTTTGTTTGTTTGTTTGTTTGTGGTGAGGGGTCTTAACTGCATAATGTTATACAGTTACGCATGGCCTGATGATGGCACTCTATTCTGAGAAATGTGTGATTTAGTGATTTTGTCATTGTACAAACACCATAGAGGGAAGCTAGTAAAACCTAACTGGTACAAAGGTACAGCCCAACCACACCCAGGAGATGTGGCGGTGCTGTCATCCATGTGATGCACGCAGCCTGCTATTGGCCAGGCCACTGCTACATGGCACACAGCTGGTATATCCCCGCACTGTGTGTTTAATATCTGCATGCACTGTGTTCATACATAATGTAAGTCATAAATATATGTAATATAAATAGATAGCATATATATATGCTTTACCATATGTACAACCCATGAGAACATACATACACACAGCATACATCATTCATACATACATATACATACGTCAGCATGTATTTGTTTATCAGTCTTTCACACAAGTCTATTGGTTCCTTGAAAGCAGGAACTTGGCTTCTGACTGTGTCAGCAGCTCGCATGCGCATGCATGACTCACGGCAGCTGCTCAGTGATATGTGAAGGACTCCTATACAGGCAGGAAGACTTCCCTTATCTCTGTGATGTGCTGGGACTTCTCAGCAAGAGCTCCTGTTGCTAATGGAGTCATGCATTCATTCTTAAGCAGGTTTGAAACTAGCAGTGTGGGGATCTGGCTCCTGGTACCTTCAAACCTTCTCCTCATGCCCTCACTTCAGATGGGCCAAGCTTGGTGGCAGTTCCTACTCCTGCTCCTGAGCACCTCAGCAGAGAAGCTTAGTGTCAACAACCCTGGGGCTTATCCTGCCTCTCCCTAGCCAATAGTCTAGTTCCTCAAGCTCCCCTTCAGGGAGAGAACTCACAGCACAGTCACAGCATTCAGTAAGATAACGGCAGGGCTGCAAAGTTGCATGGATTGAGGTCAAAGCTGAGCATGAATGTCAGACTAATTCTGTCTCCAAAGTCTCCGACCCATCACAAGCAGACCACAATACTGGCCTTGATTGGTTAAATGAGGTGTGTACCATTGCTTAGCACTTCGAGAGATACATAGCAGTTATCTATAGATACAGCCGTAAGCCTCCCCTTCCATGTTGTTTTAACCACAAACCAAGAAGCCACTGGGAGAGGGGCAGAAGAGGTATACAGGGGTCCCTTTCTGCAGGACAGGTGAAAGTGTTTGGTTCATTTCTGACTCTCCCCAAGTGGGGCCAGCCTTCCTCACCCTGAAAGTCCGTGTACCCCATAAGCATCTTTCTTAGGTGGTGAGCATATGGACCCCTTTGGTACTGGCCTTCCAAAATTCTAGTCCCAGGTCTGACCCTTTCACCGCCCACAGGAAGTAACTTAGGTCTTGGGTTCATCCCTCCACTAGGCTGGATTTCAACTGAAGGCATTAGGCCTGCTAATCGCCTGTAATCACCTTGTTTGAATTAGCATAGCAAGAACTTCCGACTGAACGGTCTGTGATTCCTAATAACCCTTGGTGGTTTTAATTATGGCCCCTGGAATGCACGGCCCCTGGCCCAGCTTTATTAGGGAAAGGTCCTGGAAACCGCAGGATGGGCGTGATTCCTGACTTCCCCTCACAGACACAGAGTGAGGAGAGGGCATCTGGATGCTCCATGCACCTCTTAAGAATCCTTTGGTTCTATTTTTAAACTCATCACAGGACAGAGAAGCTGAACCTGTCCCCCCCACCCCCATCCCTGCTTTGGTCTGTCTGCTTCCAGAGACCAGGGAACTACACTCTATCCCTTCCCACCTGGCTTCAGAGCCTGCTGTCTTCTTTGGATTGAGACTGGATCCCCTAAGCATGTGCCAAAGCTGATGCCTTTCTTATGGGCATCTCCCAACTTAACAAACCTCACAGAAAGCTGGGAGCTGGCTCAAGGGCATTCTGCAGAGCTGTGCATCTCTACTTTGAAGGTGCAGACCATATCCAGATACACAGCTGGATTCGGTGGCTCTGGGATGGAGCCAGTCACCCTTATTTCTAATCAGCAATCAGACTGTGACTGGCGTAGCAAGCTGCCACGGTGTCTGAAGACGGCAAGAGCTGGGTCCAGTGCTGCCCTTGCTCTCGGCAACAACACACAGCACTTGGACAGAGCCACGGGTGTCCCAAGAACCTCACCTGGGGAGGGAATGGATGGATCCTAGCTCAACCATAAACAGAGGAAGGTTGGCTCTAAGCTTGGGAACACAGACAGGGAGGAGAAAAACAGGGCAACAAGGGCCAATGTCCCCATCTTAGTAGAGAAAGGCCCAGCATCCCAAGTTCTGGCTTGTTCTAGCCTTGTGACTTTGTGTCCTGTTCTCCATGCACAAGGTCTTAACTGCTTGGCAGAGGCTGCCATCCCTCGTAGATCAGCCCTGAGGAGGAGGTGAGGGAGGGCTCATGTCCAGTAGTGTGCCCATATAAGAGGCTGAAGTAAACACCTGCTGGAGAGACACCAGGGAGCACTTGATGCCCGGCACTAGACCACCATTCCTGCACCTGGTGATTTTCACACCCCTTCCCTCCAAGGGTGCTGTGAGGACCTTTCTCTGAGAAGCCTTTTTTGATTCTGTTACAGACCTGAACATGTAGGCATAATTGAGACTGAGAGTCTCCATGGTCCGGGACAGGTACTAACCCATCTGTGTTGCTTGAATGAATCCTGTCAAGATTCATTCAACCCCGAGCTACCCACCTCTAGTCAGAAAGATGTGAACTTGTGATTTCATAGCAGAGTTGTTTTTAATTAATACAAAAACACTTATTAAGTACAAACCCAGCATGATGCAGGCCTTGTAGCAGGTGCTAGGTGCTAGGTGCCAAGTGCTAGGTGCTGGGTGCTGAGTCCAGGAGAAAATAGAAATGGCTCATTCATATACCTAACAGCTTACAGTTTGGGCTCATGGGTTCATAAGTATCACAAGGATTTGGCCCAGATAAAGTCAGGAGGGCCCAAACACCCCTGGAAAGTGACACCTGGAAGCTGTCCCAAGAGACACTTGGCTCTATAGAGAATGGTAGAAGGAGTTGTCCCTCTATGCAGGTGTCAGGTCTCTTGTCCCTAGCCTGGAGGAGTACAGAGACAGGGACAGAGCTTCACTGTTCCTGAGGCAAGGCTGACCCTCTGACCTCAGGGCTACGAACAACTCTGTCCACCCAGAGTTAGCTGCAGCTGCCCAGCTGTGGCCCACCCCACTGCAAGGTCCCAATTAGCTCATTTCCCTGGCCCTGTGGGCCATGCAGCCCCCTTCACCTCTGCCCTGCCCCATCTCACTCCAGTTAGCAGTTCAAGGTTCATCTTGGTGTCAAAGTGGGGACAGGGACAAGCCCAACCCCCCACGACATTAAATGAAACCATCCCTTCATGGTAGCTCTGATCAGGAGATTTCAGTGTCCTTGTGTACCCAGCCTGGTTCTCTGCCCTGTAGGGGCAGGCTAGGGACTCAGTGCCCCAGCTTGAAACTCTTGTCTCTGGGATTTCACAGTGGCTGTGTGACCTGGAGCCAGTGAGTTACCCTTTCTGACCCTGTGTTCCTTCCACGGTGGAAACGCTGACATCTGTTTCTCTTGGCAGTTATGGGGATTTGGTGAGGCATGCCTGTGAGGCTGGGGACCCAGAGCCTGTGCAGGGCAATCCCTCAGCTCCAGACTACTGTACTCACACATTCCTCAGAGGAGAGACTGCACAGGGTGGATGCAGGAACTACTTTGCCTTGTACATGCAGTCTTTGGCTAGAATCAGGATGCAGGGCAAGGGGACTGTGTGTCTCACATGGCTCAGGATCTGTCACAGATGCTTTATTGCTTGTCCTGGGCACAGGGCTCTCTGGGAAACAAAGAGGCCTCTTATCTTGTTGATTACAGGCACCCAAAGAAGATGCAATAAACTATGTTCTAAGTACCTAAGTGGACCCTAGGAGCATTATAAGAGAAGAGTGGATGAGCCCTGGCTGTCTGGGAGTCCTAGCAGGGAGGAGTGATGTCAAACACTACACACAGGCAGACGCAGATGAGCTGGGACTGAGGGGAGAGGACGCCAAGCCCAGCAGAGACAACTGGCCCAGCTGGTGGGCTGGGGGGAGGCAGTGAGACTTCTAGGAGAACTAATGTTTGGGTACCACCTTCATCCCACACCCAGGGCTCAGCATAATGCCTGGCCTGGTTAGGCTCAACACATTTTCCTACAGATTGATTCATGTCATAGCCCAGAACCCCACAAGAAAGGATTGTGATGATCTCAGAGTTACAGCTGAGGAAATGTACACGTACAGGGTCATTTCTCCAGGTCCCCTGGTATAGCTGTGGGTGGAGATGAGATACAAACCCAGGAAGGCCTATGTCTTCTTTTCCAGGCATGCCGAGTCTCTGATTTTCCACAGTATGCTGCCTCCTGTTTGCCCAAACCTAACTGAGGTGAGGGTGAGAGAAGACGGTGGCCCTGTCTCTCTTTCACTGGGTAATGGAATGTATTGATCAGAGATCCATCAGTTCCTTAAGCAAGGCATTCAGCAAGGTCAAGCACATGCCATGCTAGGCACATGGTGGCCCTGATGAGTCCAACCAGAAGGGTCCTAGAGAAAAAGTCATTTATAAAGAACCACTCTGCTCACCTGATGGACACAGCGTTTTATTAACCGAGTAGGCACTGAAGGGAGAGGTAAGAATTCAGATTAAGGTCAGAAGAATGTTTTAACCTGTGTGTGTGTGTGTCTGTGTGTGTGTGATGTGTGTGTGTCTGTGTGTGTGTGATGTGTGTGTATCTGTGAGTGTGTGAATGTGTGTGTATCTGTGTGTGTGATGTGTTGTGTGTGTGGTGTTGTGTGTATGGTGTGTGTGTGTGTGTGTGTGTGTGTGTGTGTGTGTGTGTGTGTGTTTGTGTGTGTGTGTGTGGTGTAGCGGTCAGAAGACAGCTTGCAGGATTCATTTCTCTTCTTCTGCCATATGGGATCCAGGGATAGAACTCAGGTCCCCAGGCTCGGTGGCAGGCATTTTACCCACTGAGCCACCTGGCTGCTCCCAGGAAACATTTTGTTATTTTAATAATCACTGCTTTGACTGGAAGACTGTTCTGAGTCTGTGTGATGGGTGCTGGGAAGATGGACTGAGAGGAGATGTTTGTCCTCAAGACGGTCACATCCCTGGGTAAAGAGACAAGGCACAGAGTTTGCAGAGTCAAATAAAACCATCAAAGATAAGAGGCAATTTGGTTAAAAGATGTCACTCCCTTGTTTATCAATCTGGAGCTGCCCAAACTGCTGGCTTAAGGCTGAAGGGAGCAGGCCTCCAGGGAGCAGGAAGGGAAGGGTTTTCCCTGGAAGGAAGGAGGTAGCTGGATCATGAAAATGGGTAAATTTGATTAGACAGGGATGGGGCCAGTGGCGGCGGAAGGGCCTGTAGCCTTGAAACCAATCCCTTTGGCATAGGGAGCAACCCACATCAGCTCTCCCAAGAACAAGAGTGTTTTATTAAGGAAAAAAAAACCATCTAATTTGGGGTCACTGGGTGAAGGGAAGGCTAGAAAGGCAGTGAGTGTCGTGGTCTGGCTCCCCAAAATTGCCTGTCCACCTAGGAAGTGGCAGACCCATTTGAATACCAACAAAGTGACCCCTGTTGGTAGAAAGGATGAGCAGACCCCTTGGCTTGCCATGGAGAGAATTTTCCATCCTCTTAATATTCTCCAGAAGGCCTAGTTACATGGGGTAGAGATTCCATAATGGGCCCAGAAGACTCCGGGGGACTTTTCCACTTGGGAGAGGTAAAAAACCTAGAAGGCGGGGAGCGATGTGACCCAGTCCCACAGAATGTGTGCGGCCCACTCTGGTATCTGAGAATTACCAAGGTTGTGTGTGACTCTTGTAATGGCAGGACCCCTCCAAGGGTGCTTAGCATACAGGTCACTCAGCCAAGGTGATTCTCCTTCCACGAAGGTCACTAGCTCAAGATCTGGTGGTCGTCCCTCTCCGCAGCCTGGTATGAAGGACTGAGGTGAATTACCCTCACCTCAGAGGCTTCCTTACCATACAGAGAACTGGAGACACTCCTCGACCCTGCCCGTCCCATCTCTGCGGGCATCAGCCCCAGTGAGGCGGCAGGCCGGCACGCACAGAGCAGCATTTAAGTCAAATGCTCACATATCAGTTTTGATTTCAACTGGACTCGCCTCCCTCGGCTGCATTTCAAAAGACAGCGTTACTAATGAGAAACACGCAAGTTCTAGAAATGAAGTTAACTTCTTTAAAAAAAAAAAAAAAAGTAGGGAGGGGGAGTTTTTCTGTGGCTCTGTTGATATATATTGGAACCACATTGTCTTCGGCAAGAACAGCCGTTCTGCTTCTGAGCAGGAATACGGGAGGCCTTGTGCACTGGAGGACGTGGGGAGCTGGCAGCCAGGCCTGTCATATCTCTCTAGACTTGGAAGGCTTTTTATTTTGTATTTGGGGTTTTCTTTTGGGGGGTTTGCTGAGTGTTTGCAACCTCTCTATAAAACAGAGGAAGAGGAAGGAGGGCTAAAGTGGACAGAAATGGATTTTTGATTGTGAAGTGACCAATTGGGCTTTTAAAGCAGTTATCACATTGCTAACTCTTTTCCAGAGGAGCAGTAGGTGTGAACAGGAAGACAGATTTGGCTTTCCAGCCTTTCCTGTCACCGGCTTCCATTCCTAGGTTCTGTGCTCCTGAAATACCCTCTTAGGCCCTGGGAGGACCAGAGAAATCCTTTGTGCTCAGTCTGAGTGTGGTGCCTGATTTGGGGTGGCCCTGTTACTTGGGAGATTGTTACCTTGGAGATACCCAGTCCAGGGAGCTCTAGCACCTAACTTTCTTCTAACACTCAATGGCAGCATCCTTCAGCAGATGACCTTCCTCATGGAACACTCACTGTCCCGGTGTCACTCTCAGGGTGATGGGGAGCCGTCTTCTGGCTTCTCATCCAGATGCTTCACCCTCTACTTGAGTCTAAGCTGAGCAGAACCAGGCTTAGATTCTGATTCTGGAGGAGACCTTATCCCAGTATTCAAGGGCCTGACTCTTCCCATCACCCTTAAGAGCAGGCTCCTGGCTGTGCAATTCCTGTCCCCCACCCCCAGTGCTCTTCTCCAGAAAGCCCTTGCAGGACCTCCAATTCCTATTTCAGTAATGATTTCTCCTTTCTGGGAATTGGTTTGCTTTACTTTCTCCTAAGAGAGCTGGGAGAGATGCCCGCAAAGCCCCTTTCAGACTGGGTGGTTCTCTAGTCTGTGAAAGGCCAAGACACTCAAAGGCCTCTGGCCTGACAAAGACACCCAAAAGAACATCCAGAGGCAGGGCTTCCCATGCGAGGCCCCGAGAAAATCTATAGCCTGCGACATCTTCGAAGCTCTCTGGCATAGCTAGGAATCTAGAAACCCTTGATGGAGGAAGAGACAAATGGATAAGCCTTGCTTAGGGACCTTACGCCTGGGGCTCAACAGGCGCTTGTGTGACCAAATGTAACTTCATCCCTAGGAGAAACCAAGGGTTCCACAAAAATGAAGGGGACCCTACTTTTACCAGAACACTCTGCAAGGTTCTTTTCTCTTCAGAGAGATGAAAGCTGTTCTTGATGGGCTCTTGTTCAATGACAGAATGAACCTCCCCATGCCATCTGGGCCCATTCTTAGTCCTTAGCACGGGTGCTGGGAAGGTAAGCTTTGTTACTACACCTTCTCAGAGGCCTTTTCCCCAAGAAACAGGATGTCACTTTTCACAGATGCAACCTGAAGACAATGTCCTGCCCCACGGGTCTGCTCAGGGCCTCCACTCAGCTCTCTGCTCTGTACCTCTCTCATGATGCCCAGATTTTAAGTTTCTGGGCATCTGGCAGGAAGTAAGAAAGACTGGCCTCTGTCACAAAGTAAGTCTTCTCTTACTATCAGGAGGGGAGACTCTAAGGCCTCAAACTTTCTGAGCCTGGAACCCCCAGCTGTGAACTAGAGCTGTGTCCTTAGCAGGGTGCTGGGAAAGCAAGCTTTGGTTCTTGCTGCCTCTAATCAGGAGGCTAACTACTCAGGATACTTAGTCTGCATTTGAAGAGATAAGTTAGAAAATTTTCCCAAGTCCATCTCAACGTGGCCACCTTGGTGGGTTCTTGTGTTCCAGATATTCAGCAAATATCATCTCTAGATAAACTGGGAAGTCCTGCAGCAACCCCTTTGGAAGGCAAAGGACACCAGGATGCTTGGGCCCCAAGACCTCAAGACCACAGTGGCCCCACGGGCATCTTCCCAGGGTTGAGGTCTTGAGATCTGCCACTCCCAAGAAGCCTGAGTCAACATGGCCTGGATTAGACACCTTCTCAGCAGCTGTCCCCAGCCTGGCCCCTCTGCATCTAGGGACTTGTTTCCAGCCAAAGCCAGACCCTGACCCAACAAGCCCCCCACCCTTGCAGTCACCTTGAACGCCAAATGTTTTTTTCATTAGCGTCCAACTCCTCTGCTCCCCTACCAGCCCCCCAAAGAGGCCCCCAAGCTTGCGTTTCCTCTTGCTGTCTCTGCAACCTTATAATATCCCCAGGCAGCTGGAAGGGGGAGGCAGTGATCTCAGCCGACAGCCATGCACAACATCCCGCCACCCACCCGACCCTCCCCTGTCAAGCTCCCTGCCTTCCTTACGCCCACAGTGGGACAGCATGGTCCTCCCGAGGCCTTTATCCCAGGATAAGCTCCAACCCGGGAAAAGCAAGCAGCCCTTGTGTTTGCCAGATTCACTCTGAGATGTATCCTCATCCCCATCTGATAGATGGGGAAACTGAGGGATACACGTGGCTCCTTCTCCCCTGAGTGCAGAGGTGACAGCTGCTGGTCCAGAGGCTCCAGAGCCTTCCTGTGTTCCTCACCAGCTCTTCCAGCTGTGCTGACCCAGCGTTTCTCCCGCCTCTGCCTTCCCTCTATCTTCTCCATTCTGTCCCTTAAAAGTGCTGATGTGAGCCACAGGGGAAGCTTCACTCGGAGGAAACAGACAAGTCCGTGTGACCTGAGGAGTTACAGGGAAACACATGTGATTAGGAAGATGGGGCTAATTTGGCTTTTGAGCCATTCACATCTTAGTTCAGGTGCTGGCTCTGTTGCTTGCTGGCTATGCAGCCCTCCACAGGTCCTTTCTCTACATGTTGGCGTCTTCTTATTGCAAAGAGCGCTGGCTTTTAAGGAAAGTGCCTCTGGCCAAGGATTTGGGGAGGCTTGGGAGCTGGGAGTGCTTGGGGAAGGCTTGCTACAGTGAAAAGGGATAGGAGGTGTGTGTGTGTGTGTGTGTGTGTGTGTGTGTGTGTGTGTGTGTGTGAGAGAGAGAGAGAGAGAGAGAGAGAGAGAGAGAGAGAGAGAGAGAGAGAGAGAAACTCGGAGGACAATGTTGGTGTTGGTTCTCAACTTCTGCCTTATTCAAGACAGAGTGTTATTCATTGATATATATGCCAGGTTCACTAGCCCTTGGGTTTTGGGGGGTTAACAAATATGCACTACCACACCCAGCTTTGTGTAGGCTCTGTGGATTCAACATCAGGTCTTCCTGCTTACGATATAAGCATTTTACACACAGAGCCATCTCCCCAACCTCATTTTTAAAAGACTCATAGTCTTCTGCTTGATAACATGAGAGTTAGAAGTGATGGACATCTGGGCTGCTATACAACCCCTTGGGTGCAGTAAAGCTTAGTATGTAGTACCAGTGAGAAAAGCTGCTTCAATTAAAACCCAGTTTATTGGGGCTGAAGAGATGGCTCAGAAGTTGAGAGGAAAGGTTGCTCTTCCAGAGGTCCTGAGTTCAGTTCTCAGCAACCACATGATGGCTCACAACCATCTGTAATAAGATCTGGCGCCCTCTTCTGGTAGGCAGGCATATATGCCGGCAGAAACCAAAACAGTTAACGGGCTTCAGAGATGGCTCAGGGGTTAAGAGTATCTGCAGCACCTACACCATGGTTCACAAACACCTGTAACTCTAGCTCCAGGGGATTCTGTGCTTCTGGCCCCTGACAAACACACACATAGACAAGTAATTTAAAATAATAAAAATAAATATTAAAAAAAAAAGAGTGAAATTTAAATTTTGATTGCACCAAGTAGCTAGTAGCCAATGGAGCTTGTGGTTCTGTGACCAGACAACACAGACCAGTCAGACTTCAAGCCCTTGCAACTCGGTTGTCTAAGCCTTGTGATTCTGGGAACGTTCCCCACTTTTCATCTGCCTCAGTTTCTCTATCTGCAAATTAGGGGCAATGAAACGCATGTTCTCTAAGAGTTGTTAAGAAGATTAAATAAATCGGTGTCAGTAATGCATTTCCCCAACATGTAGCAGATCTTAGGCTGTTTAATAAATATATTAATATTATATTTCGTGACCTTTGGCATGTGTATAGAGTCAGGAAGAATGCCTGTCCCCACCCCCACCACACCTATCATATCCCAGATTCCAAACTAGAGGAGTTACCATGATTTAAGGAAGGACAGAGGGACATCTGTCAGAAATCAGAGGTATTGAAGACAGAGTAACTGAATCCCAGATCTTCCACAGAGCTGCCTGGTGGCCAAGGTGAGAAGAAAAGCAGCAGGTGGTTCCGCTCTTGTCTGGTGATCAGATGAGCGCCTCTGTTCTCTCTCACCCAAGATCTGATTCAAAGCAAGATTTTGATACATATGTGCTTCAACGTAGATTTTGAAAAATTCTGTGGTGAACCCTGACCTGGAACATTCCTACATGTCTAAGTTGCTACCCACATTTGAGACACAAATCCCCCTGGGGTCAGCCTTTTCTCTTCCCATCTTCTCTGCTTCAAACGTGGTCTGTGTTCTCCAGTCACAGAACATTCTAATACTTCAGAAGTGTCTCCGCCTGGCCTCGACCCTCACCCCTCAACTCCTCTTTCAGGAAACAAGCACCATGTACTCCAGGTCTCTGTACCTGCCCAAGGACTTGCCTAAGGGCTTCTACATCTTCATTGTCACAGAGTCCCATTATGTGGCCCAGCTTACAGACAGACAGATGAAGCCACAGATGATGGATTTCATCTTCCACAGCTGAGAGCAGAGCAGACCTTAGCCTTGCTCAAGCCATGTTGGTCATCTGCCTGAGTGTGAGCCCTGGGCTGTGAGCAAGCTGTGTGGGAAGGAGCCTGGGAAGGCACAGGATGTGGCCTCCATCTAATGCCATCCCACCCAGCAACACAGGACATCTGCCAGCCTGCCTGTCTCACCCCATCCCCACCCCATGGGCAGGAGCTGGGAGGCTGTCAGTCTAGGGAGGCAGGAACAAGACCTGGCCAGAAGTGAGTGTAAGAATCGGGTTTGAGCTTTGTACAAGGAGATAGGAATGGATCAATTTGCATTCTTCTACATGTACACCGCCAGTTGAACCAGCACCATTTGTTGAAAATGCTGTCTTTTTTCCACTGAGTGGTTTTAGCTCCTTTGTCGAAAATCAGGTGACCATATGTGTGTGGGTTCATTTCTGGGTCCTCAATTCTATTCCATTGATCTACCTGCCTGTCACTGTACCAATACCATGCAGTTTTTTATCACAACTGCTCTGTAGTACA
>CM052701.1:77742277-77761425 GCA_028551405.1 Uromys caudimaculatus | reverse complement strand
AAAAAAAAAAAAAAAAAAGAATCGGGTTTGAGAGATCCTGTGGGAACGGCCTGGCCCAGGTGCCACTATGACATGGAAGGTGGGTGTAGCACTCAGCCACAGGTGAGCAGTCCTCCTGGGTCCCTGGTCGTCCATCCCTGTTGCTAAAGCTAAGCTCCATCCAACAAGAGGAGGCAGTGCATAGTGACAAGCCAGACTGGAAAGGCAACTGTAGAAGTTTAAAAACTCTTCAAAGCCCCAAAGCAAGGAAACCTTGACACAGGCTGAGTGGAAAGGAGAGGGTTGGTGTGGCTCAGGACTCTGGTAATGCACTGGAGTTTGCTAAAGGCCTAATCCCAGCAGGAAACATGAGACTATATTTGGAGACACGCCCCTTTAAAGGGACAATTCATATCCTTGGTATTTTTATTAAAAGAGAACATAGAAGAGCCAGATGTAGGTCACATCCGTGATCCCAGCACTGGGAAGGTTGGGGGCAGGAGGATCAGGAGTTCAAGGCCAGGCTTGGCTATAGGAGAGCCCCCTCTCAAACAAACAAACAAACAAACAAACAAACAAACAAGCAAAAGGATTAGAGACCTATACAGGCACTGAGGGGTGGCCAGGTGACATTAGGGGAGACATCTTCTGCAAGAAGAGAGGACTTGGGGCTGGAGAGATGGCTCAGCGGTTAAAAGCATTGACTTCTCTTCCTAAGGGTCCTGAGTTCAATTCCCAGCAACCACATGGTGGCTCACAACCATCTGTAATGGGATCTGATGCCCTCTTCTGGTGTGTCTGAATGTACAATATACTCATACACATAAAATAAATCTTTAAAAAAGAAGAAGAAGAAGAGAAGAAAGAAGAAAGAAGAAGAAAAGAAGGAGGAGGAGGAGGAGGAGGAGGAGGAGGAGGAGGAGGAGGAGGAGGAGGAGGAGAGAGGACTTGAAGCCAACACCACCATTCCCTGGATCCTGGACTTCCAGCTTCTAGAACTTGAGTTTCTATGACTAAAGCCCCAAGTAGTGGTGTCGAGTGGTAGCCTATGCTTATTCCCAAGACCTGACCTACACCTCCAAACCAAGTCTGTCCGTTACTAGGATGGGAAGAACGTGAGTGCATATGGAGGGGATTCACACCTCACTGTGGTACTCCAGGTATGGCTGCACAGTTTCCCAGTGAGGAGTGTGAGGACCCTTCTGGAGAGCAGCTCCTCAGAGTTGAGTTAAATAATGTGATCTCCAAGCTGAGAGGACCATGAAATGAAGTCCACATATGTAGCAGAAGCTAGAGAGAGTCATTTGAGCCAGACATTTCATACAGCTTGGGACACAAATGGGAAACTGGATGAGTTGGTAACACAAGTGTGCCCAAGCACACAAGCATGTGTGTAGTTTCTTTGGGCAGAAGACACCAACATTGGCTGGGTGGCCATGAGGCTACAGAGTCAAGGGTAGATATCCATGAGCTCTGGGCAGTCACTAGGTCCCTCCTGCAGGCTCCCAGAGAAGAACTCAAAGAACTTTCAAAGAAGAAAGGATGAAAAAAACGGTGTCAGAAAATTCAGATTAAAAATGGCAGAGTAGGCAGGCACAAGACCCGGCAGATAAAATAGTGCCCCATCCACAGCTGAGAATGTCCCTAGAATTCTCCAGCACCCCCAAAGTCTGGCAACTCTTTACCCTAAGTGCTAAGTAGACCAGTTCCTATGTGCACTTTGCTCATGGCCTCACATCCCTGGAGTAGATAGCCCTCTATGTTAAAAAGATGAAGCGATCACGGGGCAGGAGAGGGGATCATTTGCCCTAGAACGCATAGTATGTCTACAGCCACAAAGGATCTCAAGCCCTGACATCTGGGGGTCTCCTTTCAAGCCATTCTCCTGCACCCGGGGAGACATTACTATGCTACATGGGCCCTTGATCACATAATTCATAAGTAACATATGCACACAGGCAACCAACCCCCTTACTCTCAAGGGATGGTCCCCAGCATACTTCTAGGGTCTCCCTCCCAGGGGAAGTGCTGAGGAGACATAGCTCATTTGCCTAATGAATGCATACTTCTTACATTAATCTGGCCCAGGGAAGCACCTAACCATGATAAAGTAACCTGAGAGGGTATGAGTAATGCCCATGTGATGGTCAAGTTGTGTGTGTTCGTATATGAATGTGTTGGGATGGGCACCTCCCCATTCACTCCTCTCTCAGTAACAGGATTGTGACATTTTTGGAGGTGCAACATCCCTCCCAGCAGATAGGTGAGCAATGCCACCCCTTGGTCAGCTCCGATGTAAAGAGGTCCAAGGAGAAAGCAATGTGCTCCAATCTTTACCTCCTTGTCATGTGTGTCTGTCAATGCTGCTTTCTTCAAGGGACAGCATTCTGGCTCCTCCCACCTTCCATACCAGCGGCAGTCCAGGGAACCCGAGGCCTGCGGTGCTCAGTGGGGACTGCTGGGACATCTAGCTTCATAACTGGTCAGCTACTGGGTTCTCAGTACAGATGACCATTGCTGGACTAGCCAGTCCCTACTGGCTATATGCCACTCAGGTCAATTCCCTTTAAAATGCATATACATTCTATGGTTTCTGTTCTTCTAGACAACCCCAACTTATCCCAGGATCATTTGCAATGTTCTCTGAAGACCCTTGGGCTCTTTTCACAGTGGAGCACCTCACCTACCCTATTATTGAAGGAGCCACTGTAATGACTTCCAGCCCACCCATCTACTACCTGTTGGAACAAGTGCTCCAGAACATCTGACACGGGCCTGACCAATCAGCATCACATTCCCCTAATCACTTGGACTGGCACAGGGTTGGCCTGCACCCAAGCAGAGCAGAGCCACAGTACTGGCTGTGACAGTCATGTCTTGTTCCTGTGCCATGGGTAGAGTATGAAGTGGGAGCACCCAACTGGAAATAGTGGGCAGTCACCAAGACAAGAGAGTGGGGAAAAGCTGACTCCCAGAGGCCACTGGAGATCCTCAATACAGATGCAGCCTCAGAGCCAATGAAATCCTTTCCTCAGGCTGCTTCGTTACAGAAGTAACTGATGAGCACATGTATACACACCAAAATTCAAGTCCAAATTCAATTACACTCATCCCAGTGAAAAGAGCTTTGAAGCACTTTCTTTGTTCTTAAGATTCAAAAATGTGAGCAGTCCTCACAGCCCTAACTCCAGACGATCCTGCAGCTTCTGAAGCTTCACAGCCGCTTGTGCTGCAGGCCCTTTGCACGGCCGTCTCCTCCTGTTTAAACACACTTTTCTCCTATCTCCATCTTCACCTCTTCAGCAACAGTTTCCCAGACCTCCTCACCAAGGCCTTTCGGCCTGGCTGTTTGCCTTCGTCACTCTCATTTTTTTATCTAAAATACAAGCAACTTTGTACGGTCTTGCGAAGACTCTGTGTCTATTCCCCTCCAGCTCAGGAGAAACATCTGCATTAGTTCACTGTTGCACCTAAAACAGGCCCTGACACTCAGGGTGGAAAGCTGATCAGTACTGCAGTAGCCTGGGGAGAGCAGACACTGTAGCTTTTTTCTTCTAATGCTCTTCTCTTTCAGAGGTGCCTGCTTCTTTAGGAAGCAGAAAAAACAGGAGGCTTATTTTTAAAGAATGAAAAATAATGCTATATGAGAAAGACCCCTGTGGTGTTCTGTATAAAGAGGGAGAGGGGGAGGGGGAGGGAAAGAAAATGAACTCATTAAGTGGACAGAATCATTCTCTCCTAAGTTCTGTTCCCAGGAATTTTCCAGGAGTCTCCAGTGCCCTAACCCTGCAGGACCTCCTTCAGACAGTAACATAAAGTAGTCAATGAGCATAGACTTCTAGAAAGACTCAGAAGGAGGTTAGCTTCCTGCCTGGGGATTTTCCAGAGGCTGGAGGACCTGATGTGATTTTTCTGTGTGTGGATAGGAAGTCGTGTCTTTGGTGAATAAAATAATTCCAGAATCACCTGATGATGGAGGAAAACTGGGTAATCTCTGGAGCTTCTGGGGGTGCCAGGATATGCAGGTGCTTAGGCTGAATGGCAAAAGGCCGGCACTGGGGTCCTCATGGCTCATGAGCTCTTTGATCTGATGTATGAGTGTGTGTGTGCATGTGTGTGTGTGTGTGTATGTATGTATGTGAGTGTGTATGTGTCTGCATGTGTGTGGTGTGTGTGTGTATGTGTGTGTGTGTGTATGTATGTATGTATGTATGTATGTATGTATGTATGTGAGTGTGTATGTGTCTGTGTGTGTTATGTGTGTGTGTGAGTGTGTGTGTGTGTGTGTGTGTGCACCGTGTGCTTGCACATGTGAAAGCATGCGTGCCCACTTGGCCTTTTGTGCCCGTGTGTACACGTGTGCAGAGGCTAGATGTGAACCGCAGCTGAATTCCCTGATCAGCCTCTGCCTTATTCTTTGAAACAGCATCTCTTACTGAACTGGAGCTCCAGGGATTTGACTGTCTCTGCTTTCCCCACGCCAGTGCTGGGGTGACAGACATGAGCCACCACACCTGGCTCCTGTGTAGGTATCGGACACTGAACTTAGGTCTTCCTGCTTACCACCAACTGAGTCACATGCTAACGCCACACTCTTGCTCTGTGATCTTGCCAAGTTCCTCTGGCTCTCTGGACCTTGATTTCTTTGTGAACCAAAGAGTGAGGGGGTGAACTTGAAGCTCAGTAGTGGAACTCTTGCCTAGCATGCTTAAGGTCCTGGGTTCCATCTCCAGCAACAAAGAAGGATAGTATGAAGAAAAGGAAAGAAGGAGGGAGGGAAGGAGAGGAGGGAAGGAGGAGGCAGGGAATTCGGGAAAGGAAGGGAGCTGAAGGGCAGATATGTCCAAGACCAGCAGGGTCCACACACCTGCAGGGTTCTCTCCAAGAGCTCTGGTCTGCAAGATCTCTTCTCTGACACTTGCATTCACTTGTGCAAATAATGTGCAACACAGCTAGCAGCAGCACAGAACACCGCAGAGACACTGGGGCATGCATTTCTGCAGTCTGACCAGTTCCAAATGCCCTCCTGACTCTTCCTGGCCCAGAGACAGTGCTCACTCCGATTTGATGGGAATGCAGTCCTCCCAGGATTGCCCTTTACCCGCCCATCACTTACTAGCCTGTGTGAAGGCCTAAACCTGCCAGTGTACCCAGGAAAAATGTATCTGTGGCCAGCACACCCTGGCCTGTGAGCTCATGGATCTAGGGGTAAAACATGAAGGCAACCATGGCTCAGATGACCTGTGATTCTGGTAGAGTCTCCCCAGAAGCCCCTTCCATGACCGGCCTGAACTAGGCAAGCCAGAAGCATTTAGCCAAATGCCTAATGAGTGGGGGGAGAAACCTTGAGGAAAGAGAAAAGATACAGCATGTGCAAAGGCCCTGTGCCCCAAGCTTGCACCTTTGAGAGCAGAAAGGGAAAATTGGTAGAAGCCAATGTAAGGGACAATTGGGAGAGATGAAGAGGGTGGGGTGGCAGGTGGGGAGGGTACATTAGCCTGGGGCTCAGGTGACCAAGTAGCCTCTGAAGGTGATTTAAAGAGATGTGAAGACCTCAACAGGTGTAAACCTGGTACTGGCACACAGACGTGCAGCAGCATTTATTGAGCTCCTGTTGTATACAATCATACTCCTGGACCCTGAGGATAAGCAGTTTTAAAAACAGACACAATCCAGCACCTCTCTTAGGATTTATGTCCATTGACAGCAGGACGCAGAGATGAGGTGGTAAAGTTGTCCCACGGAGGCACAAACATCCAGGCTGAGATGGAGCTAAGGACTGACAGGACTGGGTGAGGGAGGCAGCCTTTGCCACAGCCCAGGGTCCCTCCCAAACAAGCTGTGCCAGCCCAGGCGAGCCATTACCAGGGATTTTTACTGTCCCTGTTCCAGATGAGGAATGGTTCCCAAGAGACTCAAGGTCACGTCCTGAGGAGATGGCTCAGCAGGGAAAGTACTTGCCCTCTGTGCATGGGGTTTTAGGTTCAAACCCCTGCATCCACCTGGGAAAAATATCCAGGCATGGTAGCGTATGGTTGTCATCCAAACAGATACAGGAGGGTCCCTGGGGTTCAGTAGCCAATCAGCCTAGCTTACTGGGAGTTCCAGGCCAATGAGAGATCTTGTCTCAAAAAACAAGAGGGACAGCAGCTGAGAAATGACACTCCAATTTGACCTCTAATACTTCCCCAAAACACACACACACACACACACACACACACACACACACACACACACACACACACACACACACACACATTCAGGATCATCAAGTATCACGGAAGCTAGAGAACACCAGTCATCTTTATGCTCATCTGTGTACATACTTAGCAGCAGAAGAGATGGTTCTCCTCGGAACCTGAGATCTAGCATTCTGTCCCAGCTCGGTGTGACCTTGAGCATGTTAAATGGCTTCTCTTAGCCTCAGTCTCTTCATCTATAAAATGGACACTGTACTGCTAAGGGTAATGTTGCCACCTCCCAGAGTGACAGTGAAGATTAAGTGGTCAGAACAGAAAAGTGGGTCAAGGCCAAGATTATTTACAGACTCAAATTCAACGCCACTAGGCGGACACTAGAGGGACAGTGTCACTGAGCGATTTAAACTGTGGCTGGAAGTCCAGAGCATGTGGGCGCTCTACCAAGGCCTCAAGTTCCAGCACGCTGGTCCAAAATTAAACCCCAGAGTCTGTGGGAATGCCTCGTGACAGGAAGGCCAGGCTGCTCTCATTCTGGAAGGATGGAAATGGACTTGGTCAGGAGGTGACAGGCCTCAGCAGGCCACGGAACACCCTGAGGAGATGACCGAAGGCTAGCATCCCTTGAAGAACAACTGAACCCAAAGGGAAGGATTCCTTCTGGGTGGGGCAATTCAGGGCAGAGAAAGTCTTCATCTCAGAGCCCAGATGTGAAAAGCAGAGTCCTGTAATGAGACTGCTCTCTGGTGAAAATTGTGAGCGTTGGAGCCAGGCCCTGTACAAACTCTGGGAGCTCGGCATGCACAGGGTACAGCCCTGTCTGTTCTGTTCAAGGACACTGATGAATTCTGACCTCCTTTGTGGTTCTGTGGCACCATGGCTGCTTTCAGCCTCAGAGTAGCCTTGGAGAGAGCCCAGAAAAGGGCCCAGAGAAGCAGAGGTTCTGCCCCAGGATGCACAGTGGGTGTATGACAGGTGCGGACCGCCAAGCTGTAACTCTGGCTTTCCCATCAGTCAACCCCCAGATCACCTCCATGACATCTGTGAAGGTAGAATGTGGGCTTACTCTATGATAAAATGTTTAAGATGCAAGAAAGCACCTACTCTTCAAACAGCCCCGTGCCCACCTCTCAGGCCTCAGCCACTCATTCAAAGGCCATGGCTGGGGACCAGCCACACACAAAGAGGCACACCCCTGCCTGACTGTCCTTCACTCACCAGCCCACAGGAACCAAGTATAGGCTCTGTTCAAAGTTGTCTGGCTACTGCTACCAACAACATTCAAATGAAATCCAACCATGACCCAAAACCACAGTGATTTTCAGAAATCTGATGTGCACACAAGCCTGGTTACTTAGAGGCAGCCCCAGCAAGAGCATGAAGAACACCCCAGGGTCCACACCCAAACATTTGCTCCCAGGGCAGTGTGGGACCAGATCCAACTTCAGCATCTAAGCTCTTCCCATGGTTTAGACCTTTAGATGTGACATGAGTATGGAGTGGGAACAAGACCTCCTGCAGCTCAGAATCCTGTGATAGATTCTGAGTGGAAACTGGGGGCTGAGTTTCTGCCAAGGAGGGCTGGAACTGAAGAACTACCTTCCCTGCCAGGCATGGAGGCAGCCTCCAAGAAGCTCAGTGGGTGAGATGGAGCCTGGGCCACCATCCCCAAGCCCTGTTTCCTGTCTTCCTGCAGCCAAGACTTTTCCCCTGTGGGTAGATGGGAAGTGCAGTGCTGGGAGCCTCCCTGGGGCAGTATGAAGTCTCTCTGTCTGGTAGACTTCTGCAGTGGTTTGGGAGTCAGGATGGGTCATGGATGCCTGCAGTGAGAGAGGTCCAGCCAGAACCACAGATGCATCTGGGGTTCCTGATGGATGGTGACTTGAGAGTATAACCACTCAGCAAGGGAGTGAGTCTGTCTGCCAGTCACACAGAGCTGTGCTTGGATAGGGGATGAGAGAAACAGAGCAGAAACCAAAGCCACTGGCTACAGCCCTTGCTGTCTCAGTGGCTAAAGACCTCACAGATGCAACCTGGTATGTGAAAATGTCATATTGCAGGATTCGCTGAGTTTTCCTCATTTACCTACCCCTGAGCTCCTGGCTGAACGCTGTGTGTGCCCCAGCTCCTGAGGAAGGAGATTGGTCAAGGCCTTTCCCTTCCTTGAGGCCAAGTCAGGGGCTGGAACTGGGTGGGAGGATCAGGCACTAGGGATTGGAGGAGCATGGAGGAAGGGTCCCCAGTGAGACACAAACCCAACTTCTAGGCTTCTGTGATGGAGAGAAGATAATGGAGGCTTAGCTCCATCAGGACTCCATGAGGTAATGAGCTGGCAGCCCACACCCAAGCGCCAGCCAGCTTAGGTCTTCTCAGTCCAGGCTCAACCTTTCCCTGGGATAACTAACCATTCTCTTGGTAAGAAAACTTTACAGAAAGCCTCTGGCGTAGAGCGAGCAGCATAGAGCAGGCTGCCGAGATACAGAGTGGGCCAAAGTAAAATCTTCACTATCCTTGTGTGGCTTTTGGCACATGGCTTAATTTCTTGGGTCTCAGTGTGACTGTCTGTACAACAGGCTGAACGGAGTACATTTTGCAGTGCGTCCTGCTTGGAGTGGTTAGCAGCTCCATGCTACCTAGAAGTACACAACATGCTGAACTCTGAAGAAGCAGGGTACCTCACACTTTTAGGGTACATCTTCTGGTGACCACTTTCTGCTGGTCGAGCCTCTCCACTGGAAAAACTCGTATGGACTGTAGAGTCCCAGGACAGTTCCACTTTCAAAGCCTCCACAATCCAAATGTCAACACCAATCGAAACAATATGTTTATTTCAGACCTCCTGACAGACCCGATTAATTTGCACAGGCTCAAAGCCCATTCTGGAGTTGTAACGTCTCAATTTTACAGATGAGAGGAGGGAGGGAGGAGAGCCAGAGCCTCCTGTGTTTCCCTGGCTTGGGAATGCTGGGGGGGGGAGGAGACTCCTAGGCAGGTGTAGGGACAGGCCTGCCTGTGCACAGTTATGGCCTAACTGCTGGGTTAGCACCCCCGGGTTCTCTCTCCTCTGTGTCTCTATACTTCACAGCTATCTTCTCTCTCTGCTTTGGGGGGGGGGGGAGGGTATCACACCTTTCTCTGCCTGGTGGGGTTAGCAGATCCAGCAGGCAGGTGTGGGGGTAAGCATCAGCCAGGCAGACAAAAATCCAATCGATGAAATTTCTCTGGAGCTGTTGGGTTCACGTGGGCTCCAGATGAGCTGGGACCTGACTGTGTGGCTGGGAGGAGGGACAGACAGACAGTGATGTCTTTAGTCCAGGCACAAGGTCTGGCTGGCTGGTGGAGAACCCAGCCCAGTCTCAGACTTCCTGGCATGTGCTAGGCATTAAATGGGCATTCTGAGCCATCTGGAGTCTTCTGTCTCAGCAAGGTAGGCATGGCCACAGCATTGTCATGGTCCTTGTGTTGCTAATGAGGAAACTGAGGATTGCCTGAGGTCAGCACGCGTGTGGCAGTTCACATTTGGAGGCAGTGGGTCTGAACAGCTCAAGCGTGCCTGGCTCTCAGACGCAAACTTCAACAGAGAAGTTCAGCTCCCTATTTAAGCCAAAAGGGCAGCCGGTTCCCCTTGGTGGCAGCAGAGGCAATGTAGCAGCCTAGAGTCATTCTTGTATTGTGCTATCCGACCCGATCTAGCTGGAACATTTCCCTGCCACTTCACTAAAGCAACGTCCTATGACCATCGTGGGATCCATCAACACGTGCCCAAGCTACACAGCCATATAAGCTTCTCTTCCTAGCTGCAAGCCCCACCAAGCCCGTTCTACCCATCCTCTGCTGTGCAATTCTCCTGCTGTTGCCTCCTAGAAACTTTCTGTGACTTCCCTGTGCTTCCCCCTGCTAAGTCCTTCTCTATCTGGTGTCCTGCCTTATAAAGGAATGGACTTTTCTGAAAATACACTTGAGAGTTTGAATTGACAAAGGCCCTTGGGAAATCTGTATTGAAGGAATAAATTGAGGATAAAGATTCATTATCACCTTGTAGCCCCATTTCTGAGATAAATAAACTGAGCCTCAGAAACATGCCCCACCCTGGTCTAGGTCCCACAGCTAGCTCACAAACCAGGTCTGTTTGACTCCCAAGGGACATTCAGAGTCAGGAATGATCAGCTGGCCTCTTCAGCTACCTTGGGAAGACCAGAGGGCCAGAAAGCCAGAGCTGGCTGACCTGTCACATGCCCAAGGCACCAAAAAGAGAAGGCAGAACCACTGTGAAAGTTGTACCCCGGGTGGGTCATCAGTCCAGGGGACCCACGGGGGTCCTGAGGTGACTGGATGTGGCTAGATGCAGATCTGTCCTGCGGACAACAATGGCATTCAGTCATTAGGTCCACTCACTGTGAAAACACCTCCAGAGTGTGAGTGTCTTACCAGGCATCCATGACACTTTTGTCATTAAAAATGAGTTTAGGGACAGGAAGTTAGCTCAACAGGCAACCACGTGCTTAGCATGTGCTTGATATGTATCACCCACAAAGGAAAACAACAACAATAAATAAATAAAAATATCATCTTTAAACCCACACATTCAGTCTGTGTTCAATAGTATCTCTTTGCAGGTTGCTTTTCTAAACACCTGGGGTTCTCTTTTGTGCAGTCTCCTGGATCACACTTATTTAAAGGATGCTCCCGGCTAGATATCATTGGCTCATCTGCTCCTTTGGAAAGGTGCAGAAGAGATATGTCTGTGTTACATGGATGACTGCGTCTGTGGGAGCTTCAGAAGCAGAGACTCCTCCCTGTCCTTGAGCCAAACCAGGTAGCAGGCAGGAGGCTACATGAGCCATATGGGCCACATGGACTTGTGCAACTGCAAACTAAAATGAGTCAAAGTCTATAACAGAAAATAAAATTTGCCAGGGAACTAGAGCTCTGTCTCTGGTGAGCCCACCTCAAGCAAAATGAGAAGGTGGCCTTTCTTATCACCCGAATGGGTCCTTGCATCTCAGCCAGGGAAGACTGGGTTCCTCATCTTGAATTCCCTGGTGACTGGTGACATCATCAGCTTTGTTCTTGTGGGTGAGACTCAAAGCTCAGAATCAGAGAGGTCCATGCAGACTGGGTTTCTTGGGGACTTTAAATTCATTATAGATGCTCCGGATCCTGGGATTTCCCCTTCCCGGGGCTGGTCTAGTGTTGATAACCCTAAAATCAGGATCTTTGGGAAGCTGTGGCCATGGTGCAGAGAGTAACTAAGGCCTCAGAACATCCTGGCTTTCCAGAATCCCTCTAGAATATTGGGATCAGAATCTGGATATCACTGGCTTGTCCTGGGCCCCAAACATCTAGGGACAGGAAGAAAATATTGCTAGCACCTGTCCACCCTGTCCACTTAGGATGTGCCTGCCTCAAGTATTTTATCATCAACACCAGGCTGGGCCAATAGACACTAAGCTGTGTCCCCCTAGGAAAGAGGGCCTAGCACAGCAGACATGAACTAAGGTTTGGCTGGGTGGGGGATGGGCAGCTTCCCATTCAAGTATACTGTCACAGGAGCAGAGTCCTGGACTGTTGGCAGCTGCTGGCAGCTTATCTCATTAATGTGCTCTTTGCATCTGCATAAACTGCTCACAGCATCCTCTCCCACGAGGAGAAGGCTCAGCAGAACACTGGAGCAAACATGGGCTGGATGTCCTACTGCCCATGAAGCCTACCAAGGGGAGAAAGGCTCCTGAAGGCAGAGAATTGCCAGGTCCATCCACAGTGAAGGCAAAGAGCTGGAAGGTGACTTCTTGAAAGCTCTCTCTCTCTCTCTCTCTCTCTCTCTCTCTCTCTCTCTGTCACTCCCCCCCCCCCATACTTCCTAAACCCCAGGCCCAGCTATCCAACAAGCCAGCAGAGCAACTTTTCTCTTTCCTCGGGACTGATGCATTTGAGTAAGATAGGTCCTGCACCTCAATAGGAGACAGCAGTCAGGACCACAACCCACTCTTATCAGGCACCAGGTTTCCATGTCCTGTGACTACTGGAATCAGGAAAGGGACTTCTTTCTGAAATACATCCCATCCTCAGGGAAGGCTTTGACACTGGCAACATCCTGTTTTGTGTACCACAAAGACACCCCCTTTTCGCATCAACGGAATCCTCCAAGGAAGGTTCCAGAACTCAGAGTGCTCCCACAGAGTCTTGCTGGGTGAATGAGTCTCTCAGAAGAGCAGTGCAGGTCCAGAAGGTTCTTACAATAACACTTCCCCAGCCTCCACCCCATGCAACCCGCTCAGCCTGCGAATATTTCACATTCTTCCAAATTGGAATGGTCAGTCCCTATTTCAGCTAAAATACAACTTAAGACTCATCTCCCTAAGCCACCACTTCTCCCGGCTGGTGAGACAGCAGAGTCAGCCATCCGCGGCCTTTCACGGGTCTCTCATAGTACTGGATGTAAGTACAATTAAAAATTATCCAAAATAATTTTTTAATGCTGCCTAGTTTCTGCTTCTTTTGTAACTGAGGAAAGTTGAGTTCAGGTCTAGGGAGACACAGGAAAAGGGACTCAGGCTGGCTACCAACCGTCACAGCAGATGCATGTGGCTCTGTTGCTGACCATGCATGGAAAAGCCCTTGGCTGTGGAGTGAGGGCTTGGGTCTGCTCTAAGATGCATACACAATTCATAATGATGCATTTTATTAATGGTGAATGAGCATGGGATTTGGAGGGCCAGCCCATGTGACGGCCACATTAACACCAGATGAAATTGTCATGTGGGGCGTGGGACAAAAAAACAAAACAAAACAAAACAAAAAGACAGGAGCCGAGTGACAGTGTCTGTCTGTGCAGCCAGCCACACAGGCAGCATAGGAGATGGAAAGCAACCTTTCAACAATTGTGTGTGCGTGTGTGTGTGTGTGTGTGTGTGTGTGTTGCATGCAGAGAACAGATGTTGACATCTGTTTAGTGTCTTCCTCAATCTCTCTCCACCTTGTTTTTGAGGCAGAGCCTCTCACTAACCCTGGACCTTAGCGAGTCAGCTGGTCTGACTGTCCAGTGAACCCCAGAGATCCTCACCTCTCTGCCTTCCCAGTGCCGGAATCATGAAAGCACATTACTGCTGCTTCCAACTTTGTATGTGGGTGCTGGGAACCCATGATTGGGTCCTGGTGCTTGTGTGACAAGCATTTTAACAATGGGGCTATCTTCCTCCCTGGTCCTTTCTACTATTTCTTTCTTCATGAATAAGAAGGCGAAGAAGAATCCACATATGCCAAAACAAGATGATAATAGAGAGTCAGGCCTCCCTTGCACAGTCCACATGGGCCAATGAGCCTAGAAATACAAAAGGGACCAAGCTGGGAGAGTGGTGTTTGTGATTCTCTGATAAGCTCAGCTATATTGATGGTCAGGAGAGCGGGTTTTAAAAGGAACGAGCCCCTTTGAAGCAATGCTGAGAGGCAGAGTCACTGTGACCAGTGATGGCAGGGCAGCAGGCGGCAGCCTGCTCTGTGACAGGGCGGGCCCAACACAGCCTGCCAGCCAGAGGTCAGCATTTTCAACCCCTGAGCCTTGCTGAGTGCCCTATCTCCAACGCCAGCCCCTTCCAGTCTTATTGAAAACATTATCTTTTCCATCAATATTACCTGTAAGTTCTTTATTAGCAAACTCTCTGGCCAAAGTTGACATATTTACAACATGCCGTAAACTTTACGTATCTGCGACAATATTAAAGGCGAGCAGGAGACAGCCCCCACTCAGTGACCACGACAAATCATCCCATCTTAAAATGATCAAGTTGAGGGCTAACCATCCTGACGAGAAGGACTCCCATCCTATCTACCAGCCAGAAGGGGCATTAAGGAAGATGGGAAAAGTCTGTCTGAGGATTGGAAACATAAGCATACGTATTTTTAAAGGTTGGGGTGGGGAGAGAAGAAAGGGCCGTTGAAGCGATAAGACTGCCTAGGCTGCAGCCGAAACCTGATCTTGGGAAGGAATGGTTAACATTCGGGGTTGTTTGGGGAGAATTGCTCCAAGCTGTTTTCATTCAAAATGTATAGATTTAAGGTAAGAAGCTCTGTGTAGCCTGCGCAGGTCATAACCATTTTGGAAATGAGCCCCTTACTCCCCTTCAGCTGACAAAGGTAGGGACTGGATTTTGTTCTTCTCTGAATCGGGAACTAAGGCCTCTATGAGAAAGTGTGTTAGAGAAATACTCACGGGCCTGGTTCTTTTAATCCCTCTGCCAGCACATTCTACCTTGGGCTGTGGCTTTCTTGTAGCTTTCTTTCTTTTTTTTTCAATCCTTTTCTCCTCTTTTTTGCCTTTGAGCAGACAAAGTGCTTCTCCAGGACCCCTGACTGCCGTAGCCCACCACCCCTCCAGGGGCGGGGGCCAGTGCCGGCTTTGTAGGAATGTTCTCTTTTCTCCTTCATGGAAAAGACAATATGTACGTTTATGTGCATTTATAATGGGATCTGGAGTTTCTCCCTCCCACACACACCCCAAAAAACCACTTAGGCAAGAACCCCAATCTCCAAACATCCTGGATTTTTTTTTTCATTATAACAGGGAATCAATTTAAATTTACTTGGGAAAAATTGAATCAATGGTCTCTGGTGAAATATCCAGTTTGGGGTTGTTATTTTCTAGATCTAGAGAGGGAAGAAATGACCTACTGAAGGCTCCTGACTTTTTAAAAGGAGTCTGTCTCCTCCAAACCCTGGGCTTTAACCATTTCCCTCAAGGAGAGAGAGAGAGAGAGAGAGAGAGAGAGAGAGAGAGAGAGAGAGAGAGAGAGAGAGAGAGAGAGAGAATATCCATTTCGAGAAAACATTAATATGATTTCAGAAGAAAATATCAAAGATACCTTGGGAAGACAATGCAGGCAATTCTGTCTTAGACACGGTTTTAAAAGGGGGGTTGGGACTCTGCATTTGAACTTTCTAGACTTAGGAAAGTTAGATTAATACCCAGCCTCCCTGGGGCTGCTCATTTGCAGGGCTCTGATTCCCCCGTCAGCACTTTTAAACCTCTTCAAAATATCTGCCCGCTTGTCTAGCTTGAGAACTGGACAGTCACGTGTTATTTTAAAAACAGGGAGGATAGAATATATATTTTTAAAATCTGTCTTTAGGTGAAAACTTTTAGTAGAGATGTCTTTGTTAAGAACTGTTTAAAGACAGTGGTTAGAAAAGATTAAGACACAAGTTGGTGACAATCCGATGTCATCAGGCTCTGGGGCTCCTCCATCCAGAGAGCCACCAAAGCCGCCCCTATGTTAACATGCTTTCTCTAGATCTTTCCTATGTGGCTTCAGTTTCATTTTTATCAACAATGACAGTCACAATCTCCAAATATTTGTGCCGGGGGCAGAAAAGGGATACATGCCCCAAAATACTCTCAAGATTACAAACTGATGTCAACACCAAATGTAAGAGCTGTTATGTTTTTGTGGTTTCTCCTTTGTGAAAACATTTCTTCCATGGATTGTGTGTGTGTGTGTGTGTGTGTGTGTGTGTGTGTATCCGGGCACATCTATAGGATCATTTCTTTCTTGCAGTCGTGGGCACCATATCTTTTGACTCCTCCGTTGGCAGTATTCTTTAATTTGTTCTTTCAACCTCTGTAGAAACACACTCTCCTTTTTCTTCGGTTGATCTGCGCTGGAAATGAATCCCGCAACCCGAGAGCACCGCGTGTCCTATCCCATAACAACACAAGATGTGCACAATGTGCTTAGGGTTGAAAATCCAAGCGTCTTTCTTTCTAGACTTTGGCTAATCGGCTTATTAAACAAATCCAGGTATTGCTGAATCATCTCTAAGGGTTTAAAAAAATGATAGAATACTTTTTTTTTAAAAAAAAGAGTATGTTGTGCTATTTATTACATTTCATTAGGTAAACCTCAAAAAAGTAAACATTTTCTCCCCTCTGCTCACCCACTGCCTGTTTCAAATTTTAATGCGATGATATGGGTTTTTTTTTTCCAGGATCTCCAATATTTATATTTCAGAACTTAAATATCTTTATTTAAACCATACAGTATCATTCTCCAAAACCCTGGATTTTTAATATTTTGGCGACTGAAATCTGGCGCGTTTGAAGCTTTGCTTCCCCGCAGAAGTCTCTCGTTATCCGAAATAGAAAAACAAAGGAGGGATGGATGGATTCTAAGCCGCCCAGTGCTGGCTGCTAGCACAGCACACACACCGCGCGACCCCCTTCCTTCTCTGCCCCAGGGACAATTACCCTCTTAATAATAAATAGGGAAAACGTAAAATGTTTTCTTTAAATTAAAAATCGAAACGAATTGTTTTAATGAATATCTCTGGTTATGAGGGTAACGCACGCCTTCGTGTGTATACTTTCTGAAGAAAAATTTCCTGTGCGGTTTTCCCTCCGAGATCAAAAGGAACTAATTAACTTTCTATAAGGTAAACAAAACCTTAACTTGAAATATCCCCATGAAGTATGTGGGAAGTGAGCTTTTGGGTGTGTGGAATGGGGGGGGGGGGGATGCCGACCCAACGAGAGGGAGCAAGGGTTTAATTTTCTATTCAAATCTTCTCGTGCATAGGCAACATTGGAGAGTCCTTCCCTTGAGTCAACCTTCTTCATTCTCCCCCATTCCCAAAGTGATATTTGAATCAAAAGCAGAAACATTGCCAAGTTCAAACCCCAAGTCATATTAATAGGGCATTATTCTGCAACTAGCAAATGTCTTCTTTACTGAGTCCCTTTAAGAAGAGCTGTGTGTACGTGTGTGGATGAGCTTAGGGAAGAGTGTGGGAAAGGGAAAGATCTGGGAGGGGGAGGGAGAAGATTTTTAAGACGGCAGACAGCGGCCATCCCACCCCCAGCCTAAGTCACTAGGGTCAAGGGGCCAGCCACCGGCCCAGCCCCAGGACTTGGCTCATTTTTTCAGGTTTCTGGGACTGATGCCCAGGAAAAGAAAGCAACCCCCAGGGATGGTGAGGGTCTTGGGGGCTGTGCTTCTCTGGAGTGCTGACCCTTGGGTGGGAAGGCAATGAGAGCCCAGCCTGTCCCTCCCAGAAGGAGCAGCTGCCACCAAGGCCAGTCCCTCCCAGGACAGGGAGTTCTTGGCCTGTTGGGGCAGCAATGCGGCATGGGGCCAGGGCCCTCTCACAGGGCCTCTTCTGCCCCGGCCAATGTGGACAGGCTATCCGCCTAGGGGATAGAGGTGGGAGGAGGGCAGCTGGTACAGAGGAGAAGCTCCCAGGCCAGGGCACAAAAGCAGGGCACTGTTATAGGACCAGACACCCTGCCTACACTCTGCCTGCCTTTGGACTCCAGCCCCCTGCTCTCCCCCAAGCATAGGCCTAGGCCACATGCCGTAGCCTGGCAGATACCCTCTGAGGCCACAGCACTACTTACTAATAGCAGCTGATGAGGATTTGATGTCCTGGGATGCCAGACTCTGTACTTGCTGAGAGCATCATCACATTGGGTGCTGCTACTAACTGCACTTAGATGAAACTGAGGCAGAGAGTCAAAACAATCTGTCCAAGAGTACTAAGCTACTCACAGGCAAGGTCACTAAGCTACTAATCTGTCAAGGGATACCAAGTGAGCTCTTTGAGAGAGTCTCAGCTCACCCCAGTGACACAGGCTGGCCTGTTTAAACGCCCCAACTGCTTCATGTGGTGAGGAGACTCAGATAGGAACCTATGTGAGTTTACACACTCCTCAGTCAACACCAAGCCTGTGACTATTCCACAACTCTGCCACCTATCGGGGACCAGAGGCTTCCCTGCAAATCATCTGTCTGAGTCACATGGCACCCAAAGACTGTCTTTGGAAGGATAGAGTGGTGGGCTTGTATTGACAACGTGCATCACCAAGTATCTATGTTGCCAGTACCCTTGAAAGAGGCCATGACCAACTCCATCCTGGAGAGCATGCCAAGTGCAATGCAAAAACAAAAACAAAATTTGAATGCCCTAAATCGATCCCTTTTGCTTTGGATAATAATTAAATCTTCACAAGAAAAGGAGGGAGGGTGGACTTAGCAATAATTACTATGCTCGATGCAGGAGCAAGCCCAGCAGTGGTTTCCCTTGGAGCCCGTATCACCACATCCTGGCCATGTGAGCATGAGTGAGCAGGTTGCTTCATCTCTCTGATTTGTTTGTTCATCTGTTAAAGAGACAATACCAGCCACCTCTGATGAAATAAAGTAAGCTCAGATCCTAGTGGTCAGTCCTCAAAGACATTTAAAAACAAAAACAAAAACAAAAAAACTGTCCGATGCCCTCCACCCTAACTCTTAACTGCCTCCTATTGATTGACATCATTGTTTAAGCTTTCTCCTATTGGAAATATTTAATTATTATGAGAATTGTTGCGGACAAATCCCACACACTTTTGAATAATCAACCCTCCCAACCCCCTGCTTCTTGCTGCTTGCAGACCCTGTCTCCTAAGACCTGGCTTTGACTTTGTTATTCTAGTGGAAAATTCCCTGCCTACAGAGACAACTGTTTCCACAAAGGGCTCTGTCCTGAGGTCCCCACATGGTCCATTCTGTCAGCAGACACTTGCTGAGAGCCTGCCGCATGCCCGTTACTGAGCAGTTGCTGGGAAGCTGCGTGTAAGTGAGGCAAAGATGCGTGTTCTGGGAGAGCCCGGGGGGCAAGGTAGATGGAACTGAAGATTTCCTTAGTGAATCTGGGCACTTGAGCAAGCCCACCTCACTGCCTGGCTGGCCTTTGATGAATCCCATTGTCATCTAAGGCTCCAGCTTCCAATAAGCTGTAGAAGACTCCATGGGACAGGCTCTGGGCTGGAAGTACAGTGGCCCTAGAGTTGCCAAAGACATGGCTTTGACTGTGAGGAGAAGGGCTGAACCTGTGGTGACCTGGGCTTCTGCCGGAGACATGTGTCATCCATGAGAGGAGAGAGAGAGAGAGAGAGAGAGAGAGAGAGAGAGAGAGAGAGAGAGAGAGAGAGAGAGAGAGAGA
>CM052701.1:77611471-77742177 GCA_028551405.1 Uromys caudimaculatus | reverse complement strand
AGTAGGAGCTTTGTAAGAATGAGCAAAGTCATTCCAGCTAAAGTCTGTTCTGCCTTGTCACAGACATCCTCCACCATGTTTCAGTGCAAGCAGAAAGCCCTCCTGGGACACCAGTGCTATGCCATGAACGCCACAGCCTCCAGATTATGAACTGAACAGCATTCTCTGCTTTCTAAATTCCCCAGGCTGTGGTACTCAGTCACAGCAACAAAGCTGAGATGGCAGAGAAAGAAGGAGTCTAGGCTAGCCCCACTCCTGATTCTGATCCTGTTTGCATAGGAGGGCCCCCACAGGCCCCACACATCCCGAAGTCTGTCCCTTTCTGCCTTCCCCATTTCTCTCCTGTTCTATTTGGGTGCTCGTGTTCACCTGCTAGCTTTGGCTTGTGGTCCACATGCATCTCCCAGCAGCAAAGCATGTGCTTCTATATCCAGGGTTCCAGTGACTTGTAACGCAATGAGCTCCATGCAGAAATTTAAGCACAACCATGTACACACATACGTATGCACCCGTACACCTGCCCTGGAGATAGTGCAGACTGTGTGAACATTTACAGGATGAAGTTGAAGAAGTAAAAATGTGTGTGAGAGAGTGTGCGTGTATGCGAGTGTGTGCATGTCTGTGTGTGTGCGTGCATGTGCCCCCATCTGTTATGGATACATGAGCATTCAATGTGCGGAGAGACACAGATGCATATGGTTTTATATAAAAGGTCAGGGATCAGTTTATGGGAGTATGTATACACACATAACTTTATTTCCAGTTGGCATCAGGCAGGCGGCTGGCATCTGGTGTGAAGTAACCTTATTGAACTAGCAGAAGTATATCACATGAGCGTGTGCCTAGTGAAAAATGAAATTGAAATTTTCTTTCTCCATTTCTTTAAAATGTTGAAAATATAGATTGTGGCACTTTTATAAAAGAATAGGGCTGAACCCGAGGCCTGGCGGGTAGAGATTTTGCTGAGTGCTCACTAGTTTCTGTCCTTGTCATGGCAGAAGATGAGTGCAGTGGCACACCCCTGCAACCCAGCACTCAGGAGGCGGAAGCACGAACCAGGGATTCTACAAAGTGAGTTTGAGGCCAGCTTGGTATACAGGACACTCTCCTTCAAAGGAAAAACAGAGAGATTATATAAATTTGACCTGCTGTCAACTTAGTTAACTTAGAATTTCCAAAGTTAATCTTTAAAAAACATAGCACGGGCCTGTCAGTCTCGCAACTTTGGAGAATTGTTTGTTTGGGTTTTAATTTTTGGTGGCGGCAGCAGTGTTTTTGTTTGTTTGCTTTTTGTGGAGAAAGGGTGGAGACAGGGTTTCTCTGTGTAGCCCTGCCTGTCCTGGAACTCACTCTGTAGACCAGGCTGGCCTCTAATTCAGAGGTCGGCCTGACTTTGTCTCCCAAGTGCCACCATTCCCAGAAAATTCAAGTATTTGAAGACTCCAGGCCAAATCCTGCTGACATTTAGAGAAGTGTCTGTGTTAGAGGCATCATTTCCAGTGACCCTAAAACATTCTATGACCTGGGTGTGCAAGTTGATGCTGGGGATGGGGGAGGGGGTAGCAGTGGCCTGCCCAGCAATCTGTTCATGAGTAGCAGAGTGCCTTCAGTGGCTCCCAACAGCAGCCATACTTTACTGCCCTGCCTAGGGGTTTAAATGAAAGCAGTGTATTCTCACATGGTCCTGGAGACCAGGCATCCCCATGACAATGTTCTCTTGCTGAAGACTGAGGCCTTTTCTGCCCCTTGTGGCTTCTGATGCTGCACCTTCCAGCCTCTGCCTCCAATCTCACTAGCTCTTCCCTTTACATTGGAGCCTCAGTCTGAGCTCATGTTAAGTCATGTCTGCAAGAACTATCTCCAAATGAACTCACAGTCTCGAGATGCAGGGTAAATGTGAATTTTCGAAGAGCACCATTTAATCCAGTTTAGTCTGGCTGAATAAACCAGGTCTTTAGGGCTCCATCTTCCCTGCATCTAGTATAGTCAAGACCCAGGTCCTCAATTTCAAGGCATGGTTATCAACATTCCTTTAGCTGTCCTTCCCTCTGTATAGAGCACAAGCTACAGATTCCCTGACTATGGGCTGCATGGGGGGGGGGGGGTTGGTAGGAGCTGGGGGTTGGGGCCTGGTGTTTATGTGTGTCAGAGCTCCAGCTGGGAACAAGGATGTAGGACACGACACGGAGTGAGTTGACTTCTCCACTGTAACCCTCTTGGGCTACTGGTGTTCAGGTCCTAGAAGCCCTATTCCCCACCCAGCATATTTCCTTTTCTCTCCCCAGGTATCTCCTGACTGCAGATGCCCACTCCTCTCTGCTCAGGACCATACTTGGGGAGCTGCAGAACGGGCTTTATAATTTTTTAGAGTCAGGGCATCAGACCTGAGTGGTAGTACACAGACAGGCACTTCCCACACTGGCGGCTCCCACAACTACTGGCACTTAGGAAAGCATAAAGAGAATAAAAGCAGACATCATGGCCTAGAGAGTTAAAGTAGGGCTCTTTCTCCCTAAAAAGGAGTCAATAATTGGACAGCTACTGGCCACTAATGGGGCCATTCTGTCCCTGGGCTACCTGTAATGTCTGTGCCCCTCACACGTGTGCTCTTGCTGTCACTACTCTAGCCTTGTAGTTGGATGTCCTAGGGCTGATCCCTGGGGTTGGCACTGACTCAATGGATGTCCTCCAGTCACAACTAGCCTCTGGTCCTCCTCCTCTGAAAACCAGGCCAAAGCATCAATATTCCATCATACAGTGGAAAAAAAAAAAAAAAAGCAATCAAGTTTCTGCAGGTATCCGCCCAGCACCAGTGCATCGTGACACCCCATGCCCGAGTCCTCTTCACTGTCCCAGATGCCATTATCCCTGGGCCCTGGCCTGCAGGCAGACTAGGGACTGAGACTATGCAGAGCTGTCATGGTTACCTGGTGGTGGGCTTGGACATGAAGAACCAGATGTTCAGATCAGGGTATGATACAGTCGGTGGACCTTAACACTACCATATGTAATCTATGAGACCTGGGCAAGCAGCTGACTTCAGACCTTCACTTTCCCATCCACAGAGTGGGCTCCTTCCTCCGCAGACTGTGGTCCAGAGGGAAAGAGAAAGTAGCTCTTGTCGTCATCTGTCACTGTCATGCTTCTTGCTGGGGCCTCCATTTCCTCATCTGTGAAGTGGGAAGGGAGCTGGCTCCCCATGGAGATCACTGAGGGATGGTTTCTGTTCGCCTTAGGAGGAAGATGACAGGCGTCTCCATGCAGTGTCTCCAGGGAGTGTGAGCTCTGGCTAGGAACTTAAGAGGTGCTTTCTCCCTCCACTCCTGTAGCAGCAACCCTTTCTGCTCGGGTGACTTGAGGCCGAGACTGGACTTGGTCTCCGGAAGGAGTTATGGAACGTGGGGGAGGAGAGGAAGTGGGCCTGCAAGGGGCCAGCACTCATAAATTCATTGGCGAGTAATTTATGGCATCCCTGTGTAGCACCTAGTGCCTGCCCGTGTGAGAGGTTAATAGGAAGGTTAAGGGCCATAGGCGGCTGATTTATGAGTCCGGTTAGTGCTTTCATCCTGGCCCAGGCTCTGGCTCCTGAGGCATCCTGGGGGAGAAGGAGGAGAAGAGTCGGCCAGGTGGAGGGGCAGGGGAGGGAATGTGGGAGAAAGAGGGTCAGAGGAGAAGGCCATAAGAAACCAGAAACCTGTGGAAAGACGGGACGGTGCTTGGATGATGCTGCACTCTTGGCCAGCAGCAGTGGGATGCGTCCACTTGGAAGCCCCAAAGGCTCGTCCTACCTGTGACTCTCTTCAGTGGGTTCTGGAGAGTTTTGTCCACTGGCAAAAACAGAAAGCAAAGATAAACAAGCTTATTCTATGGTAGAAGCTGTTTGTGGTTCATGCTTGCCAAGATTAAGGTGCTGAGGACCGGCAGCTGTAGTGTGGTGCCATGGTTGGCAGCAAGCGTGAGTAGAGAGCAGTGGAGTCAGCCTCCTAGCTAGACATAGTCCTGCCTGCCTCTTCTGGGTGCCTCACTCCTTACCTGTGATGGCCACACTAAGGGTCACTTCCTGTCTGAGGACATCTGCCATGCCCTCCCATCTGCTCCTTGAGACACAGAAATGCCCAGGGCCTGAGAGGATCTCAAGGGTAGCCATTTAAAGCGATGCCAAAAGAGCAGCAAGCAGCGGGAGCAGCCAACAATCACCTCATGACACTGGGGAGGGAAAAAAAACCACCACAGTGTAACGACCTGGGCTGGAACCCAAATGGCTTCCCAAAAGAAGTTTGTCAAATTCAGGAAGATGAAGTTCAAGGAGACCAGAGCTGGAGGTGACTTTGGTGAGAACCCTCCTGCTAACTGGTGGACCTATCGTTCCAAACACCAGAGCTGGTGGCTCCAGCTAGGTCACAGGCATGATGGTTACAATGAAGGAGACCCCAGGCAGCTGGCAGGCTGGTACTCACAGAGTACTGCCCCTTCTGCAACCTTGGCCTCACTCACAACTCGGGGCTGGGGCCGTGGGAAGCACAGCTGGCCACTATGAGCAGAACAATGTGTCATGCTTATTGGCCTTTCTCTTTGTGTCTAGTGCCTCGACCAAGGGACCCGTGTGCATGGCTGTTTTTCTCTGAGGGCCTCAGAGCTTCATGTTCTGGGAATCATGGTCCTAGTTTTATTCTGTTGCTGTGATCAAATACCCCAACATAGGACAACTTATGGGACAAAGGGTTTATTTTAGCTCACAATTGCATTACTTTGGGAAGGCACAGGAGCTTGAGACAGCCTCTCATATCACACGCACTGTCAAGAGCAGAGAGAACAAATACACACATAGTAGTCGGCTAGCTTTACTTTTACACGGTGCAGGACTCATAACTAGGGAACAGTGCCATCCACTTTCAGGCTGGGTCTTCCAGGATCAAATACATTAATTAAGACAACCCCCCCCCCCAGATCTGCCCAGGCCAACATCATCTAGGCAAACACTCATTGAGACTCTCTTCTTGAGTGTTTCTAGGTTGTGTCAAGTTGACAACTAAAACCAGCCATTACACACATATAGGGGAAGATAGCAGACAAGCCAGGATTGCCCCCACTGAACATATTTCCAGAGCTTTCTACACTCTCTCAGAGACTATCTACCCCTTCCCTCATTTCCTTTTGCTTTCTGTTCCTTTACAAGCCAAATGTCCCCGGGGGGCACTTTGTGTACTTTCTCCATGGGAACCACCCAAATCCTACTCTACCCAAAGTGTGGTTAGGGTTGTGTTTCTTGAGTCAACCCTTTGAGGTCCCTTAGTGCCACCCCAACCCAGTTCCTGGTAGAAAACCTGCAGCATAAGTTCTGGGCTGGGCAATGGGACATCAAAGGCCCTTGTCGACTCCATCACCACAATCTCTCTTAAAACGATTTCCTACATGAACACCTGCAGTCATTGGCAGATAGATGTTCAGAGACACGTGTGCATGTAAGTTAACCCCTGAAAGCCAAGCCAGCTCAAAGCCTTGCAGACAGCTACAACCTAGGAAGCAGCAGTCCAGCGTCCACAACAGGCTGAAGTTACACAAGAGTTCATTGCAGTCCCAAGAGCATCTTCTAGAACGGCCAGGAACACCTCTGAGCACCATCCTTCGCTCCCCAGACCCATGATGGCAGCTTCCCTCTCACCCTTGCCATCTTAGTCTTCCACCCTAAGAGTTAGTTCATTGTTAGCTAAGTGACAGGATTTAAAGTCAACATGCAAACAAACATCCGGGTGTGTCTGTGAAGAAGTTTCTAAACTCGGTTCATCGAGGGGCAGAGAGCTACACCAAATGCAGGCAACAGAATCATCATGTAGGCTGAGGAAAAGGAGAGTGAGCTGAGCACGGGCATTCCATCTCTCGGCTTCCTGACTGGATACAATGGGACCAACTGCCTCAGGCTTCTGCTGCCTTCCCCACAGGATGACAGGATGCTGTGTCCTCAACCTGTGAGTCAGCAAAACCCTTTCTGAAGCTTCTTTGTCTGGTATTTTGTCACAGCAATGAGAAACAACTAACACACCCTGTGGCGTGGCCTGAACTTCTCTCTCCTGCACTCTCATCCTTTCCTCAGGCTCTGCAGCAGGTCCTACAGAGATGCGTCCCTCTTGAATAGCTTCTCTGCCTTTTCCCTCCTGCCATGATGACTCTGACCTATGACGGGTGGCTGTGGGAAGTGGTGAGGTGATGTGATTCTGGGCCTTGGTATGTTTTACACATACACACACACACACACACACACACACACACACCACATCATATCACACACATTCATCACACACACACACATACATGCACACACACATTCACACACACACACACACACGCATGCACATCATACATACCCACAAAAGAATCTTGTGTTTCCCTGATAGTTCGGCTTGAAGCCAATCTTGCCAACTTCTGACCTTCAAGGCAACCACATCCTCTACTCTCCTTCTGGTCTCTAGACTTCAAGGTCTGATGAGGACAGAGTCCCCAGTAAGGGCATCATGTCCCTGGCTACTGAAGCCCAGGCACTCACTCAGATTCCCTGGAATGCCTTGTGCCTGTAAGACCGATGGTCACAGCCCATCCAGCCAGATCCAGGCTTGAAAGTCTGCCCTAGGCAAGTGTTCAATGTTTCTCAGCCTAGATTGCTTCAGCATAAAATGGTATACAATGACAAAACCCTACTCACTATGGAGAAGGAGGAGGAGGAAGAGGAGGAGAAGTAATGAAGAGGAGGAGGAGAAAGAAGAAGAGAAAAGGAGGAGGAGGAAGAGGAAGAAGAAGAGGAGGAGGAAGAGGAGGAGGAGGAGGAGGAGGAGGAGGAGGAGGAGAAGTAATGAAGAGGAGGAGGAGAAAGAAGAAGAGAAAAGAAGGAGGAGGAAGAGGAAGAAGAAGAGGAGGAGGAAGAGGAGGAGGAGGAGGAGAAGAAGAAGAAAAGAAGAAGAAGAAGAAGAAGAAGAAGAAGAAGAAGAAGAAGAAGAAGAAGAAGAAGAAGAAGAAGAAGATGATGATGATTCTAGAAGATATGGTAGACTCTGCATATATCTGGGAATTGTTTCTTTAAGCCCCAGGAGGGCTGCCAGTTTTCAGCAGGTCATTCACCCTAAGAAAGGTAAGTGTAGAGATGAGGCCTTGTGGGGCAGGTAGCACATTGGAACCCCAGCTCTGCCCATTTTGACTGTGATCCTTTGTCAAGGTTCCTGGCCTCCGGCCTGCCTCAGCTGCCTCATCTGTGAATATTGTCCACAATTCAGCCAAAAGCCAGGCCCTTCATAGGCCCTAGAGATGGTGCCCAAATACATGCAGGGCTCCCTGTGTCATCATAGGGGATGGGGTGGGTGACAGGCTTCGTGCAGATGACCTAGATTCCTGAGGCTGGCAGGTGATAACGGTTCAGAAGTGAAGTGGCATCAGTAAATCCCTGAAATGGGTCACCCCAAAGAGCAGACTCAGAGCTGGTTGTAGATGTTCATTTATGGTTTCTACTATTGATTGTTGCAACCGTGACAACACAAGGCGATTCAGAAAGAGATTTGGGGAAGAGTGGGAGATTCTTTGACCCAGCATACCTTGAAGCACTCGGAAGGGAGAGCCAGATGCCCAAGGGCTGGTGCAACTGGGGCAAAGACCCGCCTTGCTGGGCAGCCATGCTGTTGCTGGAAGCTCCCGGGCCCTCTCCTCCCCCAGCCGCATGAGGCTTTCATTTCCTTCGTGTGGAGGCTGAGAGCCAGCGCCCTGCTGCCGGCCTGGACCGCACATCAGAGATCGGGACCATTTGCTGAGGGTTTCACGGGGTGTAAAGTGCTCGGCACCCATTAAAGAAAGAGGGGCTGTGGGGTGGAGGCTGAGATCCTGCCTAAAAGGCTCAGAAACACTTCAGAAAGAGCCAAGGCCGGCCCTGATCCTGGCTTTGCCCTGGAACTATTTATCTCAGCTTTAAAATGCCATAGGCCAGGCTGAAAGCTCGTAAAAAGGGGAACACAGAGCATCTCCCCATCGAGAGGAAGAATGGAGGGTCTCCCTGGGAGCTCTGGGATGGGCAATGCAGTTTCCTACCAGCCCATCCATCTAGAGCCATTATTAGGCACTGCTTGTGTGCAGATCCTATGAGAGGCAGCTGAGCACCATATACAGAGGCTGAATATGGCAGAGATGAGTAAGGAAGAAACATTCTCAGGTACCCTCGATGAATCAGAACTTCTCATCGCCACCTTCAGCCTCATGACAACTCACCAAGGCCAGCCTCCTCCTCCTCCTCCTCCTCCTCCTCCTCCTCCTCCTCCTCCTCCTCCTCCTCCTCCTCCTCCTCTCCTCCTCCTCCTCTCCTCCTCTTCCTCCTCCTCCTCCTCTTCCTCCTCCTCCTTTTTTGTCAGATATGAAAACAGAACATCTGAAAGCTTAACGGAAGAGTGGCTTCCATTCATGGAGAAGGCAGAATAGACCAGCTTGAGGGAGACCAGTTCTCTCTTCTGGGGAAAGCCATGCAGTGGAGATTTCAAAGGAAGCCTCCCTGCCACACACCAAGCCTGCTAACCATGCCCAGGGATAAGAAATGAGCTTTGTGATCAGGGTTCTTCCTGCACCGAGCATGCCCATGAACTTTCTTACAAAAGCCTTCATCCTGAACCATCACTACAGAAAAGAGATTTTTGCACTCTGCTAAAGTGGCACAGCACAGCCATATCTGTTCCAGAGCCCTGCCCACTCTCTGCCCATGGGCCCCACAATTGATGAGTCAAATACCTACCTCTCTGTCAGAGGCCTTCTGCAGTTTGCAAGAGACTTTTCCAGGCCTGGGCCTTGACCCGAGGCCCCATGGTAAGACTCTCAGGAGGGACTATGAGGTGGAAGGCAGGTGGGTTCTGGGGAGTCTCTACTGAAGGAAGGGAAAGCCAGGCTTCCCCCATTGTCATGCTTTAGGACCCTTAATCCCACCAGCTCTCATTGTCTTTAAAAACAGGAGCAGCCGTCCATATTCCCTTTCTACCAAGAAGCAAAGGAATGGACCAAATTATCCAAATGGCAAGGAGGACCAAAGTACCAATGGTACCTGTGTGTGACCGTGAACTGCATTCCATCTGATTTTGAACTAATTGAAGCCCAGCTACTTTGTGGAGTGTGTGTGTGTGTGTGTGTGTGTGTGTGTGTGTGTGTGTGTGTGGTGCATCTCTGTACATGAAGAGGCCTGAAGCTGATGTCTGAAATCCTCCTCCATAGCTCTTCACATTATTCATTGAGGCAGCATCTCTCAGGCAAGCCCAGAGGTTGCAGATATGGTTCGTCTTGATAGCCAGCTTGCTCTAAGGTTACCCTATGTCCACCTTCCAAGGCTAGAACCAGAGACAAGCCTGCATGTTCACATAGCAATTACATGGGTTCTGGAGAGCCTCAAGTCCACTTGGTTTCTTGGAAAGCACTTTAGCCACTGAACCATCTCCTGGTTCTGGAGTCCCTCAGAAAGGGGAAAATAATTTACCATTTACAAAGTAGTCACCATCAGGACCATAACCAGAGATGGTGAGATGGAACTTTCCAGTCGTTCTATTTCATTCATCCGTCTTTCCATCCATTCATTCATTAGTTCGTTCGTTCGTTCAGTTCTGTTTGCTAGCGTGCACTGTAGCACGCAGCAGTTTTACAGGTGATATGGTTAAGAGAGGATTCCCATCTAGGGTAGGGCCTCGTAATTCCAGTAGAGAAAGCCCATGGAAAATCCAGAAGATGAGGCAAGAGCTCTTCAGAAGCTGGTGGGAGAGAGGCATTTCAAACCGTACGCATGACATGGGCAAATAGGACATTCCAGGAACCCTCTGGGGACCCATATTGTCAGGGCCCAGCCAGCACCTCACAGCAGCCTCTTCCTAGAGCCAAGGCCACAGCAGCATCCTGATAATGTGTCACCATTCTCCCTCCCTTTCCAAGTGTTGGCTCCCCAGTTTGTGGGGCCTTTATTAAAAACACACAGGGAATGGCTAGCAAAGGAGGCAAAGCACTTTGGCCCCCTCTCTCCCTACTCCTCCCTGCCCTGAGCCCCTACTTTGGCTGGAACATAACCATCAAAATAAACATTAAATGCAAAATGCCAACGCTGAGTTATTACTTGTGAGGGTTCTGGTGGGGGGGGGGATTTATAGCAACATTACAGTGTTTTGTTAAAAATCTCTTAATGCACCCAAATGGGAAGGTGTGTGTGTTTTTTATTAAAATGTTACACTCTATAAATCCGAACTGCAGGAAGGACACAGGTGGAGGCCCAGGGACGCAGCTGAGGAAGCTGTCAGTTCTATCTTTGGAGCCTGTCCCTTTGGCTCTGGAAGTTGCCTCTCCCCAGCCAGTCTCTCTCCTCCTCCACACTGGCTCTCCTTCCCTGAAGGAGAAAAATATTTCTTCTTTTCCTTCACCATCCCAGGAGAGAAGCCACAGAGGGCGTGACAATCTTTGTGTCACTTCCCCATACCCTCAGGGTCTGTGGAAAAGTTGCAATTTTCTTAAAAGGCCTCTCTGAGTGGTGGAGCCCCCACGGTGCCCTTATGAAGTTTGTCTGCCGTGGGGTGAAATTTCCTGTGGGTCTGTTCTCACAGTTTTAGATTCTGGCTGATGCTGCGTTTTTCAAGGGCTTCTTTGTGAAAAAGGCGACCGGTTTGTCTCTAGCCTTCTGTTGTGGAATGCTGCTCCTCAAAATAGTGTATGATATCACGGGGGCAGAATGGCTGCTTCATTCCTTTGCCCCCTTTGACCATGGTCGTCCCTAACCCGTGGTGTCCCTCCAGCACTAAGCATGGAACCTAAGTCCTCCTGCATGCCACGACTGCTGAGCCGTGTTGCAAAAGCCCATGCCTTTTCTCAAGAGAAGAGAGCTGTAACGCATTGGATTCACACACAGGGGCCTTTGCTTTCTTCCCACAGTTCAAAGGGTGACCTGAAAGACTCTTCAGTGGCATTAAAACCGAGATGTTTAGGGGCTAAACATGTTGCTTGGTGGTAGAGCATTTGCCTTGAATACTCAAGGTCCTGGGTTAATCCCCAGGAAGAAAAAAGAAAGAAAAAAAGGAGGGTGCTGGCCAGAGGTTGTCAGACTAAACAGAAGTTTGAATAGTTCTGAGGACTCCTCACAGTGGTATATTATTTACCTGTTAGGGTTTGAATGGATGGGAGAAAGAGCCCCCAAAGATATGTCCTGCCCTAACCCCAGTACCTGTGGGTGTAATCTTCTTCGGAAAAGACTGTTGGCAGCTGAGTCAAATGAAGAGTCACAGGATGAAGTGGGCTGGGGGAGCCCTACTTCTGGGAGCCAAAGCCAGACTCTAGAGTAAGGAACTCACCAGGGAAGCCAGGAGTCAACAATGACTGGAAAGGGCAAAATTCTTTTCTAAGGCTTCCGGAGGGAGGGGGGCCCCTTCTGGATTTCTGGAGTCCAGAGATCTAACAGATAAACTCTGGTCCTTGCAAAGCCCCTGGGTAAGAGTGTTTGCTAAGAAAACTCTAGAAATCAACATAACAGCACCATGACTCTTTGAAGGGAGAGCTTTGGGTTTCATGGGGTCTTTAGCAAGTATCTCAGATGGAAACTATCTGTGTGAAAACAGATGAATTTATAGAATCACCCCTCCTACAGAAGGGCAACTGTCCCTATAACCCCAGCAAAAGGCCGACAAAGGCTCCAGGTCTCTACCTAATATTCCTGCTCCTCCACACTGTCCTGCCCCCTCACACACTGTCCTGACCCCCACATACACATTGTCCTGACCCCACATACACACTGTCCTGACCTCCCCACCCACCCACACACACCGTCCTGCCACCTCACACTTACTCTGTGGGGTCTTCACTCTTGGTAGGTTTTCGTTTTCCTCCTAGGCTCTGTCTGGCTCTGGCTCACATAACCTGTGGCATCAATTTTGTGGCTCATTTGGGCTGCTGTGCTTATAGGCATTGAAAAGCTTCTTGGAAGGGTATGAAGCCTGGCTTCTGCCGCGTCTGCCTACACAGTCACTTAGCTCTGAGGAGAGCAACCCTTTAAAAGGAGAGAAAGTCCCGGGTTGCTGCGCTTCCCAGATTCAGAGCCATCCACAGAAGGGAAATCCCTCCATACTTTGTCTAAACTGAATTTGTTTTGGTGGAGTTTTTCAAGTGATAGTTGAAAAAGTGTCCTGCCTTGGAGCTGGGGGTAACCCTGCCCTACCTTGGAGCTGGGAGCTCTGGTGGGTGACCCTCCACTGAAGAGAGTGTGTGAGCCTGGACAAGTAGTTTCTCTTTGCTTCAACTGGAAAATAGGAGCATTGTTTGTCTCTTAAGAATGATTTTAGGATTAAGGACCTTCAGATGGGGAAGAAGTGAGAGCCCAGGCAAACCCTGAATCTCCAGATCAGGTTGGGTTATTCTGTGGGCTGCAACCCTGTCTGCCCAGGTGTTTACAAGGAGGACCTGCTCTCAGCTCCTAGACAGAGAGCTCTGTGAGGCACCTGAGAAACTCAGAAAAGGCAAAGAAAGCACCACCTCCTGGGGACCTTGGCTATCTTCAGCATGGATGGAGCTTGGGGCTGTAGGTTTGACAATTTCTTTTCATTTCATCAGCTACCTTTTGCAAGTGTGTTCTCGTGGTTCCGGGGACCTAGGATCTCTAGCAGTAGTTTTCCCCAAGGGCTAGGTAGAAGTATGTGACCTCTGACGGTTTCCACTTAGATCTGCTCTCAAGGGCTTTTTTGATCCTGTTCTGGACAAACAGTTGGAAAAGTGACCTCAGCCAACTACAAGGCCAGCTTCAGCTCAGCTTTGGCTACGAGGATGGTTTGGAGGAGCCAAATGTGTGCCTACAGGTCCTGTGGAAGGACAGACCTCATATGGTGTGGGAGAATGGAGTAATCAGGCCACTGGAGTCCTCGGATACCATGGCACTTGGGAGGAGATGGAAGATACTGTGGGCAGGTAGTGAGAGCAGAAGGCAGTGAGGATGTCATCCCCTGCCAGTTACTGAGCATCTACTATGAGCCAAGCACTGAGCTAAGGGCTGTTTGCAGTTGCTGCTATCCTGTTTCCAGTGCCTACGGATAACCAAGAATTTCTCCCAGCATTCTCTATGGCCTGGCCCTTCCCACTCCAAGTCCAGTCTGTTTCTATCACAGTCCTGGAAGTTATTTAGATCAGAATGTGTGCCCGGCTGCCTCCTAGGACAGGTGCTGGGGTGGGGACCTCTTGTCTTCCAGAGCAGGCAACTGGAGGAGTAAGGGGGGTCAGAGCAGGGAAAGCTGAGGACACACATCCCCTTTTCTTGCCCCCCGCCCAGTCTATGAGATCTCTGCTAGGACAGAGGTATCAAGCCTGAGAGCCAGGAGCCCTTAGCTGAGGGCCAGCTTGAGGTATGGCTTGTGGGATGGCTTCAGGCATCCAGAGAGCCAGGTCTCTCTGGACTCTGTGCCTCTAGTCAACAGTACTTGGGGAGAATCAAGACACTGTCTCAAGTATAAACTGGGGTGGCACGAGGAGCTGGTGGACTTTCGAGACCCTCCTCCTCCCACACACCAAGGACAGACATCAAGACACACAACTTACTCCCACCCTGCACCAACTGGCAGGAAGGGCCAGATCCGAGAGCTTGAATTCCGCAGGCCCTTACCCTCCTCTTTGCTTTGAAATCCTTACCCAGGATGGAGCTGTGAATAGAAGAGGAGGAAGAGAAGGACCCAGGCATTTAAGGGACAGGAACCACAGCAGATCTCTTCAGGGTTCTAACATCTAGAACTTCCGGGCATCAGTGTATAAAGCGCTTACTGCTGTTGAGGGTGTTATCAAGTGAGATTTTTTTCCATTTAACCCTTCAATTGCTATGAGATGGATAGACTTTCATCTGCACTGCACAGGAGGGGAAACCAAGGCCTGCAGAGGTGGTCACTTAGCTGACTTCACGTATCTCAGCCAATCAGCTATAAACCTGGGATGTAAATAACCCCGGATGGAAAGCTGGAGTGGTGACCTTGGTGTGAATGGAAAGGCTGTTTTCTGCCTTCCCCATGGGCCTCCCCACTGTCACAAACACACCCTTCAGTCCAGCCCTGCCTAGAAGCCTCCTCCCTACACCCATGAAGGCAACACTGGAGCCCAGAGAGGCTTGGGACTGGAATCAACACAGCTGCCACTGGCCGCTCACCAACTCTACGCTCAGGGGGAGGGGGCAGGTGGACATACAAATGAGACCTTAGAAGAGAAGCCCTAAGAGGCCAGGGTGATGGAGAAGGGGCCATAAAGGGGAGTTCCGGGTCCGCTCCATCCCTGGAGGAGAGCCCAGGAAGGTTTCACAACCCTTCTCTCTGGTGATTGGCTGAGAGAAGAGTTGTGGAAAGGAAGGGAAATGGAGTAACTTGGGATCCCTGCTAGGACCCCAAGTCAGGCCTTCACTCTCCTGTTTCCATGGAAACCTGCCTCCATTGCCTCTCCTCCAATATAGTTTGCTTTCTGGATAGAGAAGGTGATAAAACCCACCCTGTGTCATAATGAAGTGCCCTTGACCTTGAAAGAGAATACCCCTCCCAGGTACACATTCTAGCAGTGGGCTGGGTGGGTAGGCCACTCTGCAGAGTGAAGAGGGAAGTGCAAAGTCCTTTCTGAGGGAACAGAAGACTTTGGAGTTTAGAAAGAGCTCTGCTTTGTCCCAAGGTGGGGGTCAGCTCTGCCCTGAATGGAGACCTCAACCTTCAGGGAGCAAAGATTTTCTTAGAAACTCCAGTGAGCTCTGAGACCAGAGCTCCTACGGATGTGGGTCTCTCAGATTTCTCTGGCCAGCAGTGAACAACCTTCTTCCTCCTTTCTGAGGCCTCCATCTCTCCAGGTGAAAAATGGGTGTTCCCATCTGCCTTCCTAAAGCCAAGCTGTGCAGCAAAGACAGACCCGCCCATTGCCCCAAACCCACTGTCCCTAGAAAGTCATATGAAACCTCATTTTGGTCTCTGGGTGCCTGGGAGATGTGAGCCCTGCATCCTCCATGGGGAGTGAAAAGGCACTAGGGGCTGCCGTCTGGACACCACTCGGCCAGTGGTTGGCTAACACGCATTGGGAAATTACTTGTGGATTTAATCACATCCTCAGAGGAAGGCTCCAACTGGCCTAATGTTCAGAGCAGGAACAGGCCTTAGCCCTAAGGTTCTGCTTCCAACAACTTTCCTCTGAGGTCAACAAGATTTAAGTTAGTGATCCTGTGGCAGAGTGGAAACCCATTTTTCACAAGCTTTGGGCTTTCGGAGAGATTCCTTGGTCTAGTCCAGACCATAATTCTTAACCCAGCTCTGCCTAACCAGAGGGTAGGAATAGGGCTCCATTGTGCATCTGAGCTACATCTTAAAGGGACCGTATGGAAAAGCCCCTGATACCCAGAGCACCCAGAACAGAAAGTTAAGTGGCAGAGAACAATACAAATGAGCAATGTGTATAGCTTGCGTTTGGAGCTAGCTTTTAAACTTCTGCGGCTGCAGGTTTGAACTTCTTCAACATGAGGAAAGCTTATGAGCTGCTGGCATCTGAAGCTTGCCCTGTGAAAATATGCCCTTGGCTCTCCTGAGTGACCTACAATATTAAGCACAGTACAGGGCAATGGGGAGAGAGATGTCAAGGTCTCTTTGGGGATGAGTTTAGAGTGCTGGGTAGCTATAGATCTGGAATAGTTAAGCATTTCAGCTCCTGTGAGGGTTCCAGGGTACTGGGCAAGCAATGCCTTGTTCCTGGGACTTTACTAAGCCAGGCAGCTGCCAACCTGTCCAGAGCCTTCTCTCACAGGTCAGCACCTAGATGACCTAGGCCGCTCCCCCAACTCCAGTGTGGAAGCAGGGGTGCTCTGTCCCAGTGCGGAGAGCTGCCTCTTCCTGGCATATCTGGGCTGTGGTCGCCCCCCCACCCCCACCCCCTGGCTGAGGACCTGGATTGGTTGCCAACACAGGGGCAGAACTGGACAGGTGAGGTGGCCACCTTCATGTTCCAGCAACGCTGTGATGACAGCAGGAAAAATTTTTTACGAATCTCCATCCACTCTCCACTCTAGGTGGAGGACTCGCTGAGTTAGGGCCTTGGACCTAGGACCTCAGTTGCTAGGCAGTCCCGCTGGGGTGGGGGTGGGGAGAGATTCCTGGGGGTGGGGGTGGGGAGAGATTCCCGGTTGTCACTTCAGCACTAAACTGACACTGATTTTCACTCTGGGTGCTAGGAGTATTTCCTATAGTCCTGCGAGTCTGGAAGAACCAGGGCCTCTCTGCCTGGCCTACCTTCGTAGGGCAAATCTGCAGAAACCAGCCCGCCACTGCTGGAATCCCAAGTTCAAATTCAAAATCCTCAAATTGAGCGATTGAACACCTCGCTCCTCTGCACTGTGAGAACTGCAGAGATGTTGGTGAGGGAGAGAACCTGAGACCTGCTGTTAGCTGCTATTGCTATGCCTGACTATCAGAGGTTTGAGAGCCAAAGACAGACTCTAAGATTTGTAAGTCCCTTAGCCTCTGGGCTGTGTATCTTAACACCTACCACCATCCAAGTGTCCACAATGTCCCCGTGCAGCTCCACATTCTGAGAAACTTCATAGACTTCCTGAAGTTCACAGAACTGCAGGTGCCACCAAGTTGAGAAGCCTCCTTTGACTCAGATGGAAGCTGAGGATTGTGACAGTCATGTGACTTCACCTGGCTGGGCAGTGGCTCCCACGCTAGGGCTACAGAGTTCCTCCCATGGTTCCATTGTCTGATCAGCCAAGCAGGAGTACAGTGGAAAACTGAAGACGTGGTGTGGTGGCAGCCTAACCCAACGTGACCCAGAATCTGCCTTTTCCTTTGAACAATGGGAGAGACCACTTTTCCTGGATCGGGGAGCCTCTAACCCACTCATTTCTCCCTCTCACGAAGTTCTGCCCCAGCAGCCCCAACTCTGAGCTACAACCCAACAGTCGCCCCCCATCCCTCTCTGCCTCTGTTCATTTACTTGCCCAGTGGTTCATTCAATAGCAGCATTGGGTGCCGGAACCACACTCAGCACAGAGGAGTCAGTGGCCCCGACTCCCATTCCGTTGGAAAGACAGACAGCAAACAGTCCATGCACATCTGCAATCCTGTCAGGAGCTTTCCAGGGAGGGAGCCTCATGCTAGAGCTAAGGGAGAAAGATTGTCTCTCCCTTCTCATGTATAGTGTGCCCTGCCCTAGGCAAGACCAAGCTGCTACCTGGAAGAGGCGGACAGTTAGAGAATGTGCTGAGGAGAGAGCCTCAAGCACTGGCCTGCACAGTTCCTGCTGCAAAAAGGGAGGCTGTGCTGAAGAGACACAACCTAGCTTGTCAAGGAACCTCAGGGAAACTATAAAGCAACCCAGAGTGGTGGGCTCCCATCTGTGAGAGAACTACTCCATCAAGCAGCAGAAGCCAGAGCCAGAGTCAGCCTCCATGGCTTCCACATGACCAAAAGGCTCTAAGCATGCCCTGATCTCTCAGTGCTTGGGCTTTCCAATGGGGCTGTCAAGATGGCTAGATGTATGGAGGAGTGAACAAGTGAGAGATGGATGAACAAGAGCAGAGAGAGAAGAACCATCAGGTTCACTGGTAATGAGTAGAGTTCCAAAGGGGGATCCACAGAGGTTTGCAGGAAGGTTCCTGGTGGCACCATCAAAGGACTGGCCCAAAATGGCATTGCACACGTGCAGACTACTGCACAGGCACTGCCCCACCTTTCCACAAGCTCTGCCTCCTTGCAGATCTCTGATTGCAAAGCTGTGATTCAGACAGTTGAAGGCCTTCAGGGTGAGACTCCAATCAAATGCCACAGCAGGGGTGCTCAGGGTTCAAATTCCTAGGCAGACACCAAAAGGTTGAAGGAGGCAGTCATTCAGCAGGTGGCCCAAAGCTCAGGGTCCTCAGAGATAGGAATCAGCTCTGTGGGGTGAATGCTGTGTAACCCAGGGTGCAAGAAGACAGTGACATTGTGCAATTGTAACTGGCCCCCACCCCACTGTTGAAACTCCTTGCTCACATTCCTCTCTTCCTAAGCCAGGAAGTGGATAGGAGGAGTGGGAAGATGGCAGTCAGCATCTGGAGGCCTAAGGACCCTTCTGCGCTCCAGGGACTGCTGTCACTCCTACTTGCTTGGAACTCCTGGACAAAAACAGTCTTTAGGCCTCTGGAAACTGCATGGCGTTTTCATTCATTCGTTCAACACACAGTTTATGAGTATGTGCGTTGTGCCAAGACCTGTGGTGCACAGGACAAGCCTGGTCCCTGTTTTAAGAGAACTTACTGTTCTGGGCTGGAGTAGAGGGGAGTCCAGCCCAGAAAAGGCTGTCCTGCTATTAAGTTTTGACACTTGATTTTGGAAAGAGGAGCCAAGCAGGCAACTAGTTGTGCTCGGCTAAAGGAAGCCGTGGGTTCCTGGACCGCTGCTGTGCTGGAAGGCTGGGTGGAATGAACATTCTTCAGCCCCAACTCTAATACTTTATTCTATAAATGCCTGTGGAGCACCAGAACCAGGAGGCTGCTCTCCGGAAAGCACCAAATAGTAGAGGAGCAGGAATAGTGGTTAAGTACCCCTGAGAGGTCAGGACCGGTAAGGAGGCTATGGGTGTATAAACCCTGGCTGACAGGGCATGGGGTTCAGGGCTGAGCTCCAAATCATGGGCCAGACAAAAACACAAGAGTGATAGAAGATAAGCCACCTAGGAGATACCCAGGTGGGAGGACTCCACAGGCTCTAGGACGGAAGGAAACTTTAACCAGACAGAAACATTCAGATGTCAGATTTATCTGCCCTTTTGCTATCTGAAACTTAACAATGGTTTGAGTTTGAGGGACTCAGTCTACCCATAGCAAAATAGACATGCTAAGACAATCACATGAGGTCAAATTGATATGGCTTCTGGTACAATAGACATTCAATAAACACGAAACTCTCAGGTGGTTAAGGTCTGTTGGCCAGAGAGACAGACATAGGTTTCTGACCAGCCATGGGGGGATGGGTGCCATAGTGGTCCAGTGCCCCTGGCTCTGAGGAATATCTTTATTAACGAGCACTTCAAGGTAAGCCATCGATGAAAACCAGATGTGGGATCCTGCAGTCTGCTTTGAGTAAGGACCGGAGATAACAAGGGGTGGAGTGGTGTGGGAGCAGAGATAGGTGAGATTGGAGGTAGATGCAAGTTTTCTCTGGGCGCTTCAAGTGCAGAGAGTGGGCATCCATCCTTTAGTTTAGAGCATTCAGGGACTCCCACCCTCCAATCTGCTCCAGCCTCCCCATTCCAGATTTCCCCTGTGGTTTAAGGAGGGATGCCCTAAAGAATCCCCCACCTGAGCTTTTCTGCAGCTGGAAGCTGCTGAGTTAGCTTTGAGATCTCCATTGTTGACCTTTGCTTCAACTTACCTTCTGCATGGATTCCAAGGAGGACCACTTTTCAGTGTTCCTTCTTATCGTGTGATTTTTGACTTTATGTCTTCGCCTCTTGGAGCCCCAGTTTGCTCACAGGAAAACGGGAGAGTCCAACCTCTCTCTGTTAGTTGTGATGTGCCACCAATGCTTAGTCCAGCCCATGAGCTTCTGACAGGCTGTGAAAGTTCTTTCTCTTTGCTATGTGAAGATCCAGATGTCCACATAAATCCACACCATGGGTGTGGTAATGCATGCCTGTCATCTCAGCACTCTGGGGGCAGAAACAGGATCCTGAGTTCCAAGCTAGCCTGAGCTAACCAGTGAGACCCTGTTTCAAAATCAACAAAATTTGAGCCTTTTATTTTACAATGGGGGTGGGGTGGGGTGGTGAGTGGGTGGGATTGGTGAAGAGAGACTTCTCCAACAGGTGACAGAGCTAACTATCCTGCCAGGAGGGGCAGGAAGGATGTCTCTGGAGGCTCCATTCTCAACCTGGCTTTGAGGGGCAGGGCGGGCAGCCATGCTAGAGGCCAAAGGTCTTGGCCTGAGAAAGGGAGCCAAGGTGCTTGGCTCCAGAACTTGAAGCCCGGCCAGTCTAGGGTCCCTCCAGTGACTAATGGAATGCATATCTCACTGCACCCGAGCCCAGAGTCCTTACAGGGCAAGGAAGTAGTTAAGACACCAAAGTGGTGAGTCCAGACCATTTTGAGATCTGTTGTATTTGAATTACTGGGAAGAATCGGGAATGGGAGGCGGGATTGAAAACCCCAGCAAAGGTCCTGGCAGGCAGGCCCCGAACTTCTCTGCCAAGTTCACCAAGAAGCATTTAGAGGATTCGCTAGGCCAGTGGCCCATCTGATTCCGAAAGTCAAAACCTCTTACAGTTCTTTAACCTGTCAATAAAATTTACATTCTCTCCTACCCTAGACCCTAGCTGAAACCGTGCGTCAATTTGCAGCCCAGCTTTGGAAGCCATCGGGTTGCTGCTCTTCCCCAGTCTAGCTTAAAATCCAAAAGGCCCTGAGGCTTCTCCGGGTCGAATCGCCTCTAGCCAGTGAGTGGCATCTCTAGTGAGAGGAAAGGAGGGGCCGGGGAGGGAGGAAGGAGCCCTGGGAGAGGAGGGGAGGGAGGAGGGGAGCAGGAAGGAGCAAGTCAGGAAAAAAAAAAATCACTTTTTTTTTTTCTGCTTCAAAACCTTAAGAGGGTTTGGGAGATCTGGTGAACTTTCCGAAGCATCCGAATCTTTTTACGAAGCTCTTGGTTCTTTTTCTGGGCCAGCTGTGGGGAGAGAAGGGGGAGGAGAAAGAGAAGAGGCAATCAAGAGAAAGAGAGAAAAGGACAGAGGGAGAGAAAGGAAGAGAGGAGAGAGAGAAGAGAGAGGAGAGAGAGAGAGAGAGAGAGAGAGAGAGAGAGAGAGAGAGAGAGAGAGAGAGAGAGAGAGAGAGAGCGCCGGGCGCAGATCACTGCCACCGCCTCCTTGCCTCCCCAACTCCCAGCCAAGGCGCGCGGTGGCGTCCTCGCGCCCCCGCCGGCGCCCCCGCCCGTCGCCCGCGCAGGCCAGGCATGAACGCTGAGACTTGCGTCTCTTACTGCGAGTCGCCGGCCGCTGCCATGGACGCCTACTACAGCCCGGTGTCGCAGAGCCGGGAAGGTTCGTCGCCTTTTAGGGGATTCCCTGGAGGCGACAAGTTCGGTACAACTTTTCTGTCGGCCGCGGCCAAAGGACAAGGATTCGGGGACGCCAAGAGCCGGGCCCGCTACGGCGCGGGGCAGCAGGACCTGGCGGCACCGCTGGAGAGCAGCGCCGGGGCGCGGGGATCCTTTAACAAGTTCCAGCCGCAGCCGCCCACCCCGCAGCCGCCGCCCGCGCCGCCCGCGCCGCCTGCGCATCTCTACTTGCAGAGGGGCGCCTGCAAAACTCCCCCGGACGGCAGCCTCAAGCTCCAGGAGGGCAGCGGCGGCCACAACGCGGCCTTGCAGGTCCCCTGCTACGGTGAGTGCACGTGCGGGACACCGGTCCCAGGGACTCCGGGGTCCGCGGATTCGCTAACCCTGAAACTCGCTGGGCTGGCGGGAGGCTGGCGGTGGAGGCTAGAGGAACTCCCGGTCTACCCGGAGGACCGAGCGCTTCGAGGGCGTTCCTGGGTCCTGCTGCGTCCTCAGCCCCGGCCCGGGCGCAGAGCACTCTGACTTCCCGGGTTTCTCCTCCGTTCGTTCAAACCTCTCGCTTTGCGCTGCCACGCGGGGCCAGATTTGAAGCGGATGCTTCGTCCGGGTTCCCAGCGGGCGGATGCTAGAAGCTTCTCCCGCTGCATTCGGCGCGCGGCTCCGGGGCCGCCGAGGTTTTGCTCTCCGGCCCTGGCAGGCTCTGCGCACCGCAGGTAAGAAGCCGCAGGTGCCGAGCGCGTCGGGGAGTCCTGAGCTCAGTCTCCCGGGTCTGCATTAGAAGCCCTGACACCGCGCCGTGTAGCGATGCTCCTGCCGGTCTGTGTCCGGAGAACCAGGCACCTCAGAAAACTCTGTCCTGGCGGGAGCGCGGACCGCGGCTAGCCCGTCTGCGATGTCTGGAAGTAGCCGGCATCGGGAAAGCACGGTTTAGTACTCAACGGGTGGGAAAGCTGTAATTCTGAGATACAGCACATGGCTGAGGGAAGAAGGAAAAGCCGGCTCCTGGTTTGGGCCCACAAGGAACCTGATCGAGATGGCCTAAATGACCTCCAAGCCCCCTTGAAGTAGCTGCAGGGTTCAGGCCGGAGTCCTTAGTGCTTGGCTACCATTGTGGACGCGACAACCGATCAAATGAGTTAGAAAACCAAAACCATTCAAGCGCCTAAACTTTCTCTTTTCCCATAGCATCGGGAGTTAGAGAACCCAAAGCTCAAAGAAGGGAGAAAGACCTTCTCCCCAAGGCCTTTGTCTTTAGGCTGGGCCCTAGTGAGGTGGGCTGGTTCTTGACAGAGCAATGACTCTGGTTGTTCCACTCTAGGTAGGATACAGAGGCACTAAGTCTGGGGACACAGGTGAGACATGGTAGAGACCTTGAAGGCCAGAATAACCCAGGAACACAGACAGCTTAAGCTTTTAGTGTACGCTCCTTCATATTGAGCTTAATCACAGATAGGGCTGGACCAAGCTTCTGGGGGACTGTAGACATAATCACCCTTTAACCTAAACTTGGATTCTACACACACACACACACACACACACACACACACACACACACACACACACACACACACCTTTATCGGCCAGCATGGTCACATTCCAAATGCATACATTCATGTGGCTTCAAAAAGCTAGAAACTCTCAAACTGACAGGACAGGGCTAAAAGCAGATCTAGAAAGTTCTACTGGCCCTTCCCGACATCTACCACCATTCTCTCCGCCTCTGGCTGGAATGGGATCAGCTATACACAGGAACTCCTTCCATGACCAGCTCCAGAACCCAGGCCCTGTCACCTGTGACTACCAGGCAAGATGGCAGGCTCCAAGACCGCAGGAGTAGCCGCGGAGACGGAGGGATGGGGGTGATCAGCTGATTTCTTTCCCCCTCCCCCGTACTGTATTTTCATAGTTTAAAGAAATCCATTAGCATGACCTCAGAGGAGGCCGAGATACTAGTAAAAAATACAGTCAAACTGCTCTCAAGATCTTGGTGAGAAATGTCTCAGGGCCTCCCTGAGGTAAGAAAGAAGGCTAGGCCCTTGACTGTCCTATGGGGACCTTCAGAATAGGATAGGCCTTTTATCACCTGCGTTCACCCGTATGGCTAAGAAAAGGAGCGGCTACTTGACCTGGAACTGCCCCTAACCCACAGAGTGACCCCAGTATGAGTACCTCTACTAAATTCCTATTTCCTCATTGATACAAGGGCAGTAAAGAGAGGTCGTAAATGCTGGTCCCCTCCCCCATGTAGCCCTCCTCCTACCCACTTCCGTCCCCTTCATTCCCATGCTGCTGGGGACCTCCAATTCTGAAGACATGGCAAACTCCTGCCCTTGCTGGGACAGAGTCATAGAGGGCAGGTTGGGAGGAAAGTCAGCCTGGAACTTATCAGAACGAGGCTGTGATAGAGGCAGTCCTACAGGAAACAGCCAACAAAGGCCAAATCACTGTCCCTGTCCCCTCTCAATACTAACGGAGATATCAGATCCACATAGGACGAGGTAGAGTCCAAGAGAAGCATAGGCAAGAGTCTGGCCCTTTATGAAACAACAGGGAGGTCTCTGTAGGAAACCAAGCCGGGCATTTGAGAATTGACAACAATTCTCTAACACCGTTATAAGGTTGTTCACTCAAAGCCCGGAGGACAGGCTCCGGGGGAAATCCTGAGATGTTCCCAGGAGCCTGGAAAAGCGCTGAGGTAGAGATGAACGTAGGAATAGGCCTGACCTCAACGGCTCTGGATCTTCAGCACGGGTCCATCAATCTTTGCAACTTCTGCTGGGTCTGAGTCGGACCCGAAAGCAGTTCTAAGTGAAGGGGTGCCTCGGAAACTTCAGCCTCAGAATTACTTTGAGGTCTCTAGGGAGGGAGATGCAGGCCTAGGGATGCACTAAGGCTCAGCTGAGAGAGTGCAGGCCAGGCCAGAGTTTTCGGAGACTCCTGAATTGGAGGTAAGGGAGAGTCCCTCGTAGCTTCAGGCATCTTTACAGGATCCTGCACCTCAGGTACTCCACCTTTATTTACTCAAAGGGCAAAGCGAACACAGGCTGTACCGTTTTTTATGAAAGGACCCCCACGGAGAAACCCTGGCCCACTGCGATCTAGACCCCGCCAGGCTCCCTGCGGTCCTTCAGCTTTCTGAAGCTCTAGTCGGCTCTCAAGGCGGCGGGCGAGCGCCCCCGGAACTGCTCACAGGGTAAAGACCTGTCGCTGTTGTGCGGTGCTAGTTAAAACCAGGACTCGGGACGTTCGGCTCCGCAATCCTCCTCCTGCACTCCTGCGGGTACCTTTGAGGTTGCGGCTCAGCTGGGTACAGCCCTGCCACCTCCCCTTTCGCTTTCGATTCGGTGCACGCAGGTTTTCGTTGAACGCAATTTGGGCCCTCCAACAGCCCATCCGGAATGCAGCGCTCTGGGCGCCCAGGTCTCAGAGCGCTACGGCCTGGCTCGAGCCCGCGTGGCGCCGCCGAGGGGCATGTTCTGATTTTCCGAATTAGACGAAATGTTAAACTCTAGAGGTATTTCTCTACATCCCTACTCCCCAGTACAGACACTACTCACAAACGATGACTCTTACTTGATTTAGTCAAGAAATAGGGATCTTTTGTAAATCCTCCTACCCCTAAAGATGGAGAATGGAGGCGTAGGGGACAGGAGAGCAGCCTAAATCAATCCTCGGGGCCTTTGAGAGAGGATTAAGTCTCTTCCTGAAGGCAGAGATTCCCCCCGCCAGTTTTAGAGGGAATGCTGGGAAAGAATAGCTTTTAATTTTTTTACTTTGTTAATTTCCATAGCCCCCAGCCTGCTCCAACAATCCAGGCCTAAAGACACGTTCTTAGCTAAAAAAAAAAAAAAAAAAAAAAAAAAAAAAAAAAAAAAAAAAAAAAAAAAAAAAAAAACCAGAAGGCTTGTATTAAAAGACTAATAGTATTTTGAAATCAATGGATTCGGCATACATTTTTCTTTAATTTACACTTCGTGAGGTTCAAAGTCTTAAGTGGAAAGGTCCGGAAAACGGATAGGAACTTGCTCAGGTATGAACCTAAAGGTGTTGAATACGCTCACGAAAACTTTTGAGGGGGGTAAAAACTGTGTGTGTGTGTGTGTGTGTGTGTGTGTGTGTGTGAATTAGGAAATTTTCAGGAAAAAAATTCGAAGCACCGGGGGACCCTCTTATGTTTCTCACAGCAGTATGTCAAGGGTGACCTTGTAACTCCCAGGCGTTTGCGCAGCGCTGACCCTAAAACGAGGCTATAATCAGCTTAAGACTAGAACCTTCCTGGGCTATCCGGGAATCATCAAAGCCTTCAGTTGCCCTTGAGGTTCCAGACGCGGGGGAAAACAAATTTTGACGCTCTGCATTAAATCTTGCTAATGTCTCATAGGGCTTTGGTTTCCAGCGGCAGATAGACGGACTTTTCTGGAGAGCGCCTTGATTCCGTTCGAGGGCGGGTTTCTTCTGGAAGCGCTGTGCGCAGCGTGGCGTTGTTTCGCTGGCGGGCTGAAATACGAAATGGAAAACCTCTGTAGCAGCTGGGAGGGAGGAGAGGATGGCGTCCGGTGCGTTTGAACCAGCTTGGCTCTTGTCTGCTGATGCCCCGCACCTCAGTGCCCGAGGCAGCAGGCAGGGACAGTACGGGAAAGCGGGAAAGTAATTTCCCGAGCAGACCTGGGATAAGGCGCACGGTGGTTGCACTAACAGTGGAGAGAACTAATACACAGATTGAGTGAGTAGGAAAGTAGGTACTTAGGAAAGAAAAGAAATTTCTGGAAAGAAGATCTTGGGCCCCTGGTGCTCCAGAGTCCTTAGTTTTGAATTCCTTCTTGCTCAGGAAGCCTGAGAGTTAGTCGCAGCCACAGCACAGGCTTGGGTGGTACATTCGATCTAGTGTTGGCTTCTAGGTGCCGCTTGTGCGTTCACTGACAACCGAGGGCCACTCCAGGCATAGCTTGAGATTGTGTGGTCTTCTCACCGAGGAGTCTGGGATGATCATCAGATTTGGGAAACCACACCAGTGCTTGCACCCTGGCTATAACGAGGTAATGATTCTCTCTAACGAAGTCAGAGTGGAAATCAACGGTGACCCCTTGTTTAGGCGCTGAGAGCCACCAGCTCAGCACCACCAGAAAATTGGGGGTCAGCAAGGAGATCCAGCAGCCCTTAACCAGGGTTTCTTCTCTGAGACCAGTTACCAATGGACCGCAGGGTCCTCACTTCTCTGCTATAATTGCGTGAATGAGTGAAACTCGCATCTCCATTAAAGGTGCTTCTGTTAGTTAATCTTTTGGAAGTGTGGAGTAGCCTGGGGCGGACAACCATTGAGCCACCGGGAAATAGGAAGCCAATCTTCCCAGAAGGGCTACAAAAATTAAGTCAGGTTCAGATGCCTTTCTGAACCTTCAGACTGGTGCTCCCCAATCGCATTGGACTCTTCCTCTCTGCTCCCAGCACATTCTGTAATTTTAGAAAAGACCCTTTTCTTCCACACACCCATTCCCAACCTTCAGCACCAAGGAAGAGAGAGGGAAAGGAAAAATAGTTAAACCCGGGCTCGGATGTTTGCAAAAGGTTGATCAGAGGAGCGAGGGGCGGGGGGGGGGGGAGGTGGCGAGGGAGTGCGGGCGGGTGGTGGTGGTATAACGCTGTCTTCTCTTCAAGTTTCTCCTTGAGGGGCAAGCTGGTGGGGTCGCACCCAGAGTACTTCTGGAGAAGTGGGAGCCTTGAGGGTGAGACGTGCCACTGCCTGACAAGGTACCTACCCGTCCTTGAGACAATGCTTGTGCTAGGGAACTCACAATTATTAGCGAAGGTCTGGTTACTGGCATACTGCAGTGTGTATTTGGAATAGAGAGGGAAGCCGCATCGAGCCTGCTGCCTGCCGTATATTGGATTCGGGAAGCGGATTCTCCTGGTGTGGGAAGGGGGAAGATTCTCATCCTGAATGAGGAGCCGTGCACTTTCTAGAAGGCGGTTCGGGCGGGGATTCTGTGCTAAGGAGACCGTGATCCAGAAGGACCTGGAGTTCATGGAAGGTTTGAGTACGTGTGCAAATTGTTCTCCTGTGTGACTTTAGAGGAAGTCTCCCTGCTCCTGGCTTCTAATTTAACACAGAAACGGAGAGATCTGAAGACTCCGCAAAGAGTGTCTGAGAGGATCTTTCCGGGGGGGGGGGGGAGGCTCCTCTGCTTTCCCACTCCATGCCTTTTTGTCTCGGAGGAGCCCAGACAGACAGAGTGGACAGAAAAGTCTTTCCTGGAAGCAGAAAGCTGTCCTGAGTGATCAGCAGTCCCAGGACAGCGCCCTGACAGTCCTAGAAGGTGGGGCTGGATGAAAGGTCTGGGCTCCTCACTGGGGTTTAAACATAAAGGTAAACTACTGTTCTCTGGGGCTCACAGGGCACCTGGCTCCAGCCAAGGATGCAAGGGTTCTGGCGGCTCCCAGCTCAGCCCTCCCTAATCTAATGTTCCATTTATATTCCCCATCTCCGTACTTAGCAATTGCCTACCAAAGGCAATAAGGGCTTGGTGAACCAAGAGAATGTGGGCCTTCTGTGGCTAGAGCCTAATCCCTTCTGGTCTATATCCTGGAGCTTGACTATAAGGATGAATGAAGAATTGGTGTTTCATTCAGAAGCTTGGGTGCATCGGTGAAAGTCTGCCAGGACCTGTAGCTCCCCCGCCCCGTGTGTGTGTGTGTGTGTGTGTGTGTGTGTGTGTGTGTGTGTGTGTGTGTGTGTGTGTGAATTTGAGCTGGCATGCCTCCTACCCATAGTTACTGGATCTTTCTCCTCCTGCTGAGTGAGTCAGGCTATATATAATTGTGTGTATTAATTTTTGTGCATGCCTGTATGAAAACTGTACATGACCCCAACCATTTTGTCACCCCTGCATGGGAACTTGTGTACTTGTGTGTGTGCAAGGATGAGGGCCTGTGTGTGGCTCTGAAAGCCCCTCCTAGCTTGTGTACAACCAAGCTTCCCCTTCAGAGGGCTGTGCCTGAGGCAGGCTAAGCGTCTGTGTGTCTCTGGCTCCAAGCCGCCCTCCTTCGGGCTGTCTATTGCAGCTTCCCTGAAGCTGACTCACAGACTAGCAGAGTCTCCAGGTGGCAGGTCTCCAGCAAGCCCTGGAGTCCCAGATTGGGTCCATCCAGCCCACCTGCAGTGTTGTGAGACTTATCCCCCCTCTCTGGATATGTGGATGTCCCTTTTGCCCTGCATGGCTCACATTGTAAGACAAGCTATCCTGGCAACATCCTGATGTGTTTTTCAGACTCCTTTTAGTAGATGAGCAGGGAACCAGTAGATAAGGGGCCCCCAAGCCCAGGTTATAGGGAGGGCAAGAATACCTCTTCCTGCTGGGTGGAGAGGCAGTGGGATCTGGGAACAATCTGGTTGGATAGCCTGCTCTTCATACATGGAGGTATGGACGCCACATTGCATGAGAACCCTGAGGCCAATGACCCATTTCCCCTTCTCTGCCTCCCATGCTGGGGACCTTGGTGACCCCAGGAACCACTGTCTCCGAACACAGACTTAAGTGGGTCCTGATATCCCTATGGGGTCCTGCCCTATTTTGGAGAAATAGCAGTCTTCTCCGGTACTGATGTCCTGTTTCACAGACTAGGGCCTAGGATGCCTGATTTTACTTACTTATGGCTCATCAAACTGTCTGTCACTGAGCCAGGCCCTGGGAGGCCTGAGGAGTGCTGGACCCTACCTCTGCTTTCAGGTTCAGAGGCAGACAAGCAACCCCCAGTTCCCCTTCCCTGGCACCAGTGCTGGGCAGGCGAAGCCTCCACCAGGCTGGCTTACAAACTGCAAGGGGAGAGATGCCCCTGGTTGTAAAGCTAGTCTGAAGCTGCCACCCCAGCCTACCTGGGCTCCTTTCTCCAGTAAGGAAAGGGAGCCAAGGAGTTTGAAGACTCTCTTCTTCCTCTTCTTTGCAGATCAGGAGATCTGGGTGCAAGTGCTGACACCGCAGTGGAATTGACTGTCACCTTTAGCACTTACTCTCTACTGGGACTTAGTGACTTCATTTGTTAGATGTGACTATTTGGGACTTGCTGACTAAGAGGGAAGGGAGGAGGACTTATGAACACGGAGGGTGAGCCTGCTGTAGGTAGGTCCTGAGTCCTCTGCCTTCCTAGGCACTCACATCATTAAGGGAGCTTTACAGGTGGTGATGGTGACAAAATATCAATAAGGCATCATTTGTTTATTATTATTGCTGTGTTGGAGATCAAACTCAGGTCTCATGCATGCCAGGCAAGCACTACTCCACTGCAGACTCTGATCAGATTTTAGGATAGGATGGGAACTTTGAGGTCCCCCCCAGGATATGTGAGCCTCCATGATATCTAGAAGTTTCTCTGATCCTGTCTCTTGCCCCACCACTCAGACACCTCCAGTTCATATCTGAGCACTGAGCAGGGCTCAATGAGTCCTTGGTTTTTGTTTTTAAGAAGGGACTTGGTCCCATGACAGACGGGACAAGCGTGTGCATACCTCTGTGACATAGGCCCCCATGTCTGAAACCCTTCATGGAATCTGATGGTTTTGAAAAGAAAGCCTTGGTCCAGGTCTTGGGGCCAAGCAATCTTTAGAGACTTCGAGAACCTGCCTCTCTGCCCGCTGCATTGTACTCCCAGAAGGAGAAGGCTGGACCACCTGCTGCAGGGGAGAGTTTCGCAGGCCTTGCCTGGTGCTTTCCCTCATTTTTCCTTCTACAGGAAGTACTCAGTACTTCCTGTGTTCTATTTCATTACCCTTTGTGATGGGAGAGCAGTAGACCCACCAGAGACCTGGTAGACAGTGAGGAACATGTACAGGCTGGGGCAGGTAGGAAGGGACAAATACGTTCTTGACAGCCCCAAGACAAAGCACCCTTTTTTCGGATGAACCCTATGTACTTAAAATCATTCCAAGCCTATTCCAGATGGCATGGAGGCAAAGGATGGGGGTCTATTTCAAACAGGACTCTCAAAGATGTCTTCCTATCATGCCTGGGATGCCTCATCAGGACTGGGTTCTGGCACTTGGGTAGGGTAGGTAGGGTAGTGTTTCCAGACCTGACTCGGACCTCAGGCAATGCTTCTTCACCCATGCCTGGTGCGAACAGGGTGGCACAGGTGCCTAATGGAGTGGGGATTATGTTTTGAAGTACTGGTCAAGATGGAAGAGCTGAGAATAATCAGGAGAACTGACCGAAGTGTCTGTCTTCTGGGAGATACAGGACTGTGTGAGGCTCTGTCTGTGCTCTCCAGATCATTTCTCCAGACCCTAAAACAAGGCTTGGGATACACAGTAGGTGCTCAGTCAGTGTTTGCAGGTGGGTGACTGATATGGATATGGGGTGTGAACATTTTCATTCCCTCTCCTCCCCGGTCCCTCCTCTTTCCTTCCTCTGTGGAGGTGGGGTAGCAGCCATTCACCCTTCTGGAAAAGGATCTCACTCTGCAAGGAGCCTGTGGCTCAGGAGCAGGGAGGACATGGGTAGGCAGCCATTTGTTTTGCAGAATTGCAGCAGTTTGGAGGAGATCCATCTATCCCCAACTGTTCCCCTTAAGCTCCTCTCCAAGGCCACAGGCCTGGTATCCAGCTGCCGTGCCTGCCAGGGCTGGCTCTAATCAGGTGGGTGCTCTCCCCTCCTGAATCTCCTCAGACCTTGCCTGCAGTTAGCACTAGCTCCTGCCTGCTTCCAGACACATCCCAGGACCTTTGTTCCTTCCTACTGCCTGGCTGTAGGGCCACTAAAAGCCAGTTGAACCTATCTATTCATCTCTCCTCCTTGGGATTCTGAGACACACACACACACACACACACACACACCCCAGCCAGGGGCAATACTCTCTGTTCCCACCCACTCTGTTCCTGGTTTCTCCTTGGGTGCCTAGGCTTTCTCTCAGCACCGTTTCTTCTGCTCCCTGTGTGGCCCACAGCATTTTCATGGGCATGTCCTAGATACACAGATGCACACACACACACACACACACACACACACACACACACACTCACACACTTATACACTCACACACTCATACCCCTAGCCTGGGAATGTCAGCACTCAGAGGTGACTTCTACTATTCTAGACTGCTACGTACTTGGGGGAGAATGCAGACAGAGACAGAGCAGAGCTCCCTTCTCCCTCACTAAAGACAGAACAGGCTCACATGAGGCTGTGGGCAGTGACCTGGGAAGGTTTCTTCCATCCGCAGATCCTATGGACAACACCCTGGTCAGGCATCTCCCAGGGTCTGGCTGTGGATGAGATGATTCCCACCAGCCTCACTTGGATAAGCCACATGGCCACTCCTGAGAGAGGTGGCAGTGGTCTGGGGATTCATTAGGACATCTGAACCAGTCCTCAGAGACTGACTCTTGTCAGTCAGCAGGAGGGACAGGAAATGGGCCTCTGTCACCAGGAAGCTGCCTGAATCAAGGGTTTGGGTTAGCAAAGGTCTGAATGCAGCAGGCTGGCTGCAGGGAGTTGGAGCCCTAGGATTGGCAGGAGCCAGCTGTGAGGACCTTCATTTCTGCAAAGGCTTGGGGCCTGGGGGGCCTCTTGGAGGTTGCTGAGAGGGCTGAAAAGGCAAGCCCCTTGATGAATGTTGCTTGGTGTGAGCTTTAAAAACAATTTCAGAAACTTTAGCTATGGGGAGACGATGTTTCTTTGTTTTCTTAATGGGAGTAAAATGTGCAGACATGGCACAAGTCTGAGTGTGGCCTCAGGCCTGTAAACCCAGCACACAATGGGGTGAAGCATGAGGCTTGCAGTGAGGATGAGGCTAGCCTGGGCTACATCAAGGACCTTCATCAAAGGACTAAGTGGTAGGAAACCTGTCCCCACTTTACAGATCCTGTGCAGGTGAGTTCCAGGGCAGCCTGGGCTACAGCAAAAGACACTTTCACACATGTGCACATGCATGCACATATTATATATAGCATTATTATGTATACCACACCAAATTGTATATAGCACAAAAGTTAATTAGTTTAACCATCTTTAAGTGTACACTTCAGTGACATTAAATATACCCAAAATGTTGTATAACCATCTCCTCTATTTCCAGAACTTTCCCACCACTTTAAGTAGAATCTGTACCTGTTAAACAAAAGCTTGCATTGTCTCTCCCCAGGCAGCCTTCACTCTGTTTTCTGTCTCTATACATTTTTCTCTACTTTCATTTAAATTTGTCCAAATATGTTCTTGGCCATCTGTGTCACTTTTCCGGACAAATACCTATTACAGATCCTTCTCCAATTTTTGTATCTGTTTGTTTGAATGTTTTGTTGTTAAGTGGAAGGATTTATTATTATTTATGCTGATAAGGACTGAACTCAGTGTCCCAGGCATGTGCTTTACCATTGATCCACGCTCAAAGCCCATAGAGGAATCTTTACATATTTGGATAATAATCTCTTATCAGACAGCTGGTTTGTAAGTATCCCAAAGCCTCCCCTCCCATGGGCTGTCTTTGCCCATGGGGTCCTTTGATAAATGAAAGTTTGATAAATCTGGTTTACCATTTTTCCCCTTTGTCACCTATTTTTGGTGTCACATCTACATTGATGGCACCTACGTCCTGGGTTCCCATTTCCTTCTATTACTGTTCGGACCCTTAGATCAGTTCTCTGATCTATTTTGTGTCTGTCTTTGGGTACAGCGTGAGATGGGCATTAGCTCCCTCTGTGCATGGACTTTCCGTCCCAGCACACAGCAGAAAAGGCAGCATCTCTCCAGGGAGCAGTCTTGAGATGCTGGATGAAAACTGCTCACCCAGAGAACCTGAGAGCTTTCCTCTGGCATTTCTATCCTCTTGTACTGATGGAGATGTCCCTCTCCTCACAGGGCTCGCTCATGTGAAGTCTGGAATTGTAGAATGCACAGGGAAACACACAGGCCACTCTGTCTCTCTTCTTGCCTCCAGCTAAGTGATTGGCTAGCCATGGAGATTCAAGTCAGGGACACATTTGTTCCCCGGGGAACCAGAGCTGATAAGGGAGGGCAGAGATGCAGGCCAGGGCTCCAGAGATAGCCCCTAGGCTCCCGGCTAGTTAGGAGGCCCTGAGTTTTTCCAACTAATTCTAATAAGGATGTAACCACATGTTATTAACATGGCTCCAAAAACTTCTCCTTGTTTGCTGAGAGAATCCCCTGGAAGGAAGTCTGCGACCTGTCTGCTGCAGGCTCCATGCTGTCAGCTCTCTTGTGTAACATTTATTCCCAGAAAGAAGCATTTGCACTGCCTGTCCTCTGCCAAGTCATCAGTGAGTCCACCAGGCCCTGAGTTCCAGGCAGTGGCCCCAGGGGAAGGGACTCCCTCCCTGAAGCATCAACCTGAATGTTCGACCACGGTCTGACGGGGCCTGGTCTGCAGGCAGGTAGCACGCACAAGTTCTAAAACCTTATTTCACTTGTGTGTCCCTCTGTGTGTGTACATGCACACATGTGTTTGTGTATGGTGTGTATGTGGTAATGTGTATGTCACAGTATGTGTGTGTGAAGGTCAGGTTTTTGCATACATACATGTGCGATATGTGTTGACGTGTGTGTGAACGTCTGTGCACAGGTGCTCATGCATGTGTGTTGCCCAAAATTGATGTCAGCTGTCTTCTCAATTGCTCCCCACTCTCTTGCAGAAGCTGGGGCTCCCCAGTTTTGGCTAGTCCAGCTCAGCTTGCCTGGGAGATCTGCTGTCATAGGTGGCAGCCATACCTACACAGCTGGGGTTCTGGGGGTCAGAATTCAGGTCTTTATGCTTGAGAAGCAAGGGATTTATCTACTCAGCCACCTCCCTTGTGAGAGTTCTTTGAAAGCAAACACAAATGGCCTTTTCTAGCCCTTAAAAATTTAAATAGCGGCTTTGCAATGGATTGGGCCTTCCCATCTAAGAGAGAAAAGCTTTTCCCACTCTCCCTGTTTGCCAGAGATTCTGTGCCTTACAACAACTACATTTCAGAAAGGAAACTGTTCACCGGTGAAAGAAGCAGTCTCCTAGATTTACAGGACTCCTCCAAAGTCTCTCACTTCCACGAGTATTTAAAGTCAGATACAGGGCAGGGCAAGTCCATGGAGGCTGGAGCGATATCTTCCTCAGCCACAGTAAGTGCTCCATCTGAGGTGGAAGCTGCCAGGAATATACATAGCAAAGTATAGAAAAGAAAAGGAATGGACATCCGATGCCTGGCTTTTATGGCCGTTTCAAATGTTCTGAAAACTTACAGTAGATACAAGGGTTTCATCTATTACAGGACCCACTACACAGATATGAAATGAGCTCAGATTAAAGGAGACCCTGGGAGCCACATTGCACAGGGCTTTATGACCCATACATGTCCCAGCAGCTGAAGCTGGAGACACTTGGACAGAAGAGAAGGCATCTGCAAAGGACTGGGAAGTAGGGGTGCTCCTGCCCCGAGGGACCTTCCCTTCCCTCCTGCAGCTGTGTGGACCCCATAGTTAGACTCTATTATGTGCCCTGGGGGATTTCTGGTTCTAAGGGATACGATCCATGCTTTCTGCCTCATTTCCATTTCCCAGCCTTCTGGGATGTAGATTGCTCAGCCTCTCTACACAGGCAAGGACACACAACTGTTGCTTCTCCAAAGATGCCCTTAGAGGCTGAGTGGAAGGATAGCCTGGGAGCATCTTTTTCTCTTCTGCCATTTTTTTCTGGTGAGGACAGTCAACATCCCTAGCATGATGAGGCTAGCTAGACAGAGCTTCAAGCTGGCCTCTTCAGCACGTGGCAGCTTCAGCAACCCTTCGCATAGAACAAGGTTGCCCTGGCAATCCACTCTGTCACCTAGGTCATGTGACTCGCCCCTCTCATTCTACCTGTCGGTACCTCCCAGCAGCCTTCCTTCTTGAGATGAACATTTGATACTTTCCATTCCCACCACCTGGAATTTTGCCAGCTTGTTAAAGTATCCCAGAAATGCTAGGTGAATGAATGGGTGGGGGAGGGAACAAAGAATGGCAGAATTAGGCATAAACCTGGGGCTGTCCTACCCCAGACCCTTCTCATTCCTTCATATTGAACAGGATTTAAGCTGCTCCATCTTGCCACAGTATCCCAGAGGGGGCATCAGAGATGCAGGCTTCCTTTTGTTGTGAGAGGGAACACAGGATCTTGGTTACTGGTATTTGGGGACATACTCAAAGCCACACAGTTTAGAGGAGTCAAAAGAAGCAGTGAGCAGACAGACCACAGGGTTAGAAGTAGGAAGACAAGAGTTCAAGTCCCACCTTTTACTGTACTCTGCCACTCAAGCTGACACACAGAACTTGGGTTTTAAGACCTGGGATAGGCCCTCATTGGCAAGAGCTGGGAAATTTCCAGTCTCTTCAGGTGAGCAGCTAATAGGCTAGTTTGAGTCCTTGTTGACTTTTTAGTTCAAACATCTCCTTGACCTTTTCAACCTGAAGCAGTCAGCCCTTCTTTTTGTGGACCCTGGTGTCTAAGCACAATGCAATGTTCTCTTAGCTGGAATCTCCTGTGACAACTAGATGGCACTTGTTACCTGTCCGTGCCTTCCACCAGGCCCTGTATATGTGTGTGCACACATGTGTGTGGAGGCCAGAGGGCCACCTTGCTTTTGAGGTGAGGTCTCTCAATAGGTTGTGAACTCGATGGTTCAGCTAGATTGGATGGCCAAAGAGCCCAGGTATCTCCTGTCTCCAACTCCCTATTTATTTATTTATTTATTTATTTATTTATTTATTTATTTATTTATTTATTGTGTGTGTGTGTGTTTTCATGTGTGCATTCATGCCATGGCATTTGTGTGGCAGTCAGGACAACATGCAAGAGTTGTTTTTCTCTCCATTCACTGTACAGGACCAGAGAGACTTGAACTCGAGTCATAAGACTTGGCAGCAAGCAGCTGTACCCACTACGTCATCTTGCTAGCCCAGAAAATGGAAATTCTGATAGATTCAGAGTTCTTTAAACTCTCAACTGCAACAGAAGCATGCCCTTTGCTCACAAACTTTGCTACAGGCCTAAATGTCACTGTTAAAGGAAGTACAGGCTCTGTGTGGGGCCCCTGAAGGGCTGGGTGAGAGGGAGTCACAAAGCTGTATGAGGTATGCTCTGGAGCTGGCATCATGGCTCTGCCGAGGACATGGGGAGAGGCATGAGGCTGAGGATGCTATGTCGTGGGGCACTCACCACACTCTGGCCCAAGCCCTGTGCTAAGCAGTATAGAGCGTGCTCTGTAGTGGGATACTGGATACAGCCAGCTTCCTACTGGCCCTTATATATAATTTCTCCATAAAAGCTTTCCATTTTGCTAAGGGTTCAGACTTAGGAAAAAGCTACTAAGTGTAGTGGGAAAGCCCAGATGCCCCTCTGCTGATTCCTCACACATGGAAGCTTTGCCACAGCAGCTAAGTCATCCTCAATCTTCTGGGTCTTACATAAATCAATAGGCAAATGCTGATTGGCCTGCAGGTACGCAGGGTCTGCTGTTATTTTTCCGTGAACTAAACTGCCAACCTGCCTCTTTACTTCTAAGTACTTTGGTGCACAGTTATGAAAGAAGTCTATTCTTGAGGTCCCTGACAGTTGGCGACACTGGTCTCACGCACAGGGCAGCCTACTCAGTGTCAGCATAGAGTGGGTGTGATGGCTCCTTCATGAGGCAGCTGAGAGGGGCTGGCCTCCTGCACTTCCCAATCTGTCTCTCTTTTTCCTGGGCCTGCTCTCTGAATGTCTAGCCCTGTCCCATCAGGCCATCTGTCCCACTAAGGCACCTGCCCAGCAGGATGCAGTGGAAATACCCCAGGTTGGACCACTTTTCAAATAAGCCATTGCCCTCTCTGTCTCAGTTTCTGAAGTTGTGGAATGGGGTATTTTTACTTGGTGTCTGTAAAGAGAGAATCACCATAGCAGGTCCCAAGGACCATGTAGACTACAAAGCATATTTTCTGTTCTCCATGATGCTTCATGTTACTTCCTCTTCCTTCCTTGGCTCTGAGAGCCCACTCCTCTAAACCAGGAAAGAGGCTTCCCCATGAGAAGAGCCCAGAGAATACCTGTGTGAGGTGGGACTGTGGTGCCTGCCTCTATTAAGAACCCCCCAGAAGGAGCTCACAGGCCAGGGGTGACAGGTCCAAGCCATAAGGCAATCCACCAGCAAGACAGTCATTCACAAGTGAGTCAGATGTTTCCAGCATACCTACTGTGTGCCAATATAGCTGGAACCCAAGGGATACTTAGGGAGGGAGACTAAAAATAAAAATAAAAGCCCAGACCTCAGGTCTTTCATCAGATGCTGATAGTATCAAACAGGTCTCTGTCTGGTGCCTCATTTTGCCCAATGGGGTATTTTGAGACTGGTTCAATGATTTGTGAGTTATAAGGAAGACAAGAGCTCTTCCAGGAGGTACTGGGACCTGCCTCGCCCGTCCCTGTGCCCCTCCCAGAGATGGCACTGTGGCAGATAAATAGTAGGGCTGAATACCTGCTGAACTGGTAGATCCTCCCAGGAGCTTCTTCAAATCACTTTAAGGGGTGCCCCCCTCCCTTCTCTTTGCCTCAGGCCCAGAAATACTTTATTGGACTACAGTGCCTCTTAGTGGTAAGTATTTGGAACTGCAGCATTGCTCTTGGCCTCTGTGAGTTGGACCTACAATCTTGACACAGAACCAGCACTGAGGGTGATCAGCTGCCGGGGACCCCTCCCAGATGTTGGCTGCCCACAGGACTACCCCTTCCATGCACCTTTTGGACTTCTAGTGGCGTGGATTCACTCAGAGTTGTAGATCTGAGGAAACATCAATTGTTAGCCCAGAGGTTTGTTCAGGCCAAAATAGCCACAGGGCCACCTTTGGTACTTCATGCCTGCTTCATGGCTGGTTTCTTTGAGCTCCTTCTCGAAAGGTCTATTCTACCTCCATGAGGCAACCAGTTCACACAGGCAGTGCGTGCTGAGGTAGGGAGCCCAGTCATAGAGAACCCAGAACCATGTGGTAAGGACAGAAATTCACAGAAGTCACACACACACACACACACACACACACACACACACACACACACACACACACATGCAGAGAGAGGGAGAGAGAGAGAGAGAGAGAGAGCGAGCATGGGAGACAGAGAGAGACAGAGACAGAAGAGACATACAGAGAGAAACAGAGAGAGAGGGAGAGACAGACAGAGACAGAGAGGTGCAGGAGACAGCATAGGGAGGGCAGCTGCAGAGTTGAGAAACCAGAAGCCACCATGCAGAACATGGTGGGGGTGGGAATGCTATTGGGGGGGGGTTGAACAGGTCAAAGTCGGTAAAGCAAGAGGAGATGATCTGGTTCACAAGTCTCCGAAAGCTAAGATAGGGTTGGCCAATGTAGCAGAATGAAAACAACAGACCACGGTTCTGTTGCATTTGACTGTCAAATACTGAAGGAATCATTCTGTGTATTTCTCGTCAATATTTGGAGTGTTTTACTGTTTGTTTTTGAGACAGGGTCTCATTCATAGCACTGATTATCCTAGAGCTTGCTTTGTAGACCAGCTGGCCTGGAACTCAGAGATCCACTTGCCTCTGCCTCCCCAGCTGCTGGAATTAAAGGTGTGTGCCTCCATGCTCAATTTCTGATGTTTTTAAAGTGTGTGTGTGTGTGTGTGTGTGTGTGTATGTATGTGTATGCATTTCTGTGTGTATGTATGTGTGTGTGTGTGTGTCTGTCTGTGTCTGTGTATGAGTGCGTGCATGCTGGTGCACAGCCACATGGAAAGCAGAGGTTGTTAATCAGGTGTGTTCTTTGATTGTTCTCTACCTTATTTCTTGAGACAGTGGGTGTTTCTCACTGAACCTGGAGATCACTCATTGGCTAGGCTGGCTGGCCATCAAACCCCAGAGATCCTCCTGCCTCCACCTTCCCAGAGCTGAGATCAGAGGCCTGTACCACTGCACCTGGCTCTTTAAGTGAGTGCTGGGGACTGAACTCAGGGTACTCTTATATTAACAGTGTTCACTGTTGATGTGTGCTGTTTCAAGGAGTATCCCGTCATGTGCTTGGCATCAGAATGAGGCCTCTGGGAGCTGGAGGGAACCTCTGCCTTGGATTGTAGCATGATGGGTACCTGTGTCTTAGACACCTTCTGCCTGTACTCAAGGATAGAAGCCTACTGACCAAGAATCTTATGAGGAAATCTGGCCTGGACTTGGGCATTGGCTGTCAGCCAGCAGTCGCAGAGGCCTTGGCTTGGAGGGCTCAGTTAGGAAGTCAGTACCACCCCACCATGACAGTACCACCCCACCATGACAGTACCACTCCCACCATGACAGGAGCTTTTCTCTGAAGCTGCCCTCTCCCATCCCATCCCATCCAGGCCTCTCACTTCCCATAACCCCACAGCACAGTGTCAGCTCCCTGTCAGCACAGGCTTCCCTGGGATTTCCAGTCTCTGATTCAGATAAGAGCTTATCCTGATCCCAGAGAACAAATATTTCAAGCCAGCCAGGACCAAACAGGCCAACAAAAGGGGAAAGTTAGCCCACATACTCAAATATCTCCTCCTGGAAAGCTTCCAGTGTTTTCTAAAGATGCTTGTTTTCAACCCGAAACTTCATAGAAATGCGTGTCTTTCCACTTGCCACAGTCCTGTTCTATAACAGGGTTCAGTCAGTCAGTCATCAAGTGTTTACTGAGAGACTAATATGTTTCCAGTGCAGTACTAAATGCTAGACAGAAGGGGTGAAAAAAGATCCCTGCTTTCTAATGGGGAGGGGGAAATAGGAATAAAGGAAAAAGAATCAAACAGATAAATGCACAATAATTCATGTTAAATCCCAACAAAGGTGCCGTACAGAACCCGCCTATGGGAAGAATACCCTTTAGCCTCAGCTTTCTACACAGTGAACAATGGCCTGATGGACATTGTCTCTCATTCATTCCTTAGGTCCATTGTTAATTACTTCTCTAGGATAGGACCCTAGAAGTGGAACTTTGGGGTGAAGGTTTTTGAACATTGAATGATGTTCAATGCCGTTTTGTATTTTCTCTTTAATTACATTTTTCACACCATAAAATAACATCATGTGAAATGAAATTCGGCATAAATTTGTAGAGTCTCTAGTGCTTCCCCATACAGAATTATGTACCCATTGACCCCATCCCAAAGGTACAATCATATAGTTCAAGAATGATCTCTCACATCAGCGAGATCTCTTTGTTGACAAACCTTCCCCCCACCCCGTCCCCTGGCCCCTGGAAGCCAACTATCTGCCCTCTGTACCTCCATTTCTACCTTTCCCAAGCTCACATGATAACTGGATGAGTCACACAGTGTGTGCACTCTCAGGCTGGTTCTTTTACATGAGTAGTGTGCTTCCGAGACTCTCCCATATTGTCTTGTTGGTGGTTCGTTTCTTTACTGTAATTCCACCATGTGCTCTTCAGCCTGCTCATCATTCGCCTACTAAAGGACCTTTGTTGTATTGCTCAGTTTTCTGTGACTGTGACAAAATGCTGGTGACAATCAATTTAAAAGTAAAGAGGGTTCTCACTACTTTGGAGGTTTTATCCCAATACCTTTCCAGCACGCTTATTTATCTCTTGTCAAAACGAGATTTATTTGTCAGAGATGAGCACCATTCTAAGTGCTGAGATGTTTTTGTATAGCATGGATTCACATCACAGTTGGCTTTGTTGCTTTGAGTCTGTGGTGATGTAGTTCATCACGGCAGGGGCATGATGCAGAGGAAGCTGCTTGCAGGAAGGGGGAGGAAAGAGACCTTGGTGTCCTATAATCCTTTGCAAGGGCACATCCCCAACGATCCAAGACCCACCCACACTCCTCTATAGACCCCAGCTCCTAAAGCTTCGGTCACCTTCCAGCATTGTCAGTTGCTGGGGACCAAACCACATGACACAAACAATCCTTTGGGGACATTCAGAGCCAAACACAGCGGTAGTGATTTCTCACTGGTTTGGGTCTCTGCCCCTCACAGATGGGTCTTCACTTCTTAGGGCATTTGCTGAGCTGAGGGCTTGCTGGGGCCAGGGCTAGGGTTAGTCTAATCACATAAGGAACTGCTGACACAGTTGGTGACCACTGTGACCTGCACCATGGGTTCCTGTTTCTGTGTCTCTGTGGGGGAGCGCTGGGGTCTCACTCCGCTTTTCATTTGTACTCAGTAGTAGTAATGGTGACCTGCCTGTTCCCGGGTTTATTGGCTACTCATGTGTCTTTGTTGAGCTGCCTGTTCAAATAAACTGTCACTTAAAAAAAAAAAATAGCGTTATTATGAACTAAAATCCACACCCAATTCAGATTTCACTATTTCCCATGTGCCCATGTCCTGGGACCTTCCATCCACTTAGTTCACCTGTCCTGTCCTCCTCCTCTGGTCTCTGCCTAATTCTTCATTAGGGCTCTCTGGCTAGCGAGTGCTCAGAATAAGGTGCCTTGAGTCCCCCACTAGCCTGAGCACTGGCTGGCACACTCTTTCCTGTCCCGGCTCACTGCCTCTTGAGTGAGGACACACACATGTGTTTCGTGTGCTCTTGCTGACATGCTGCCTGTGTACTTCTTCCCCTGCGGCTTTATTTACCAAGCTGCCTGCTAAGCTGAAGACCTCTGGACAGAGCCCAGGGGCAGATGAGGTGGGTTGAGGATTTATGTGATCAATGGCTAACCTTTAGCCTCCACCCCAGCCCCCCAGGACTGTTTGGACAGCGGTGGGTTTAGTCAGTGCCCTTTAAATAGCATGAAAGGGCCCCGTGCTGGCCTGTTTTGTTTAAGGAGATTACATCGGTGCTGTGCACTTCGCCACAGGGTGTGTGGGGCCGGCTCACCCGGGGAACAGAGCGAGCCACATGTCCCCCACAAAGCAGATGTTTGGAGGGAAAATAGATGTAATCAAAACCAAGGAGGATAAAATTACTCAGACCCCGTAGCCATACATGCTGTATGCACTGCCTATGCCCAGCCACACACGTACACACTCTCTTCCCAGGTCCACACTTACCCATCCACACTGACACACAACTCTACACATGTCTGCACACTCACAACCCCTGCCCCAGGCGACTGGAAACATGTTCCCCCACACCCATCCCCAGCTGCAGGCGGGTGCCTGTACCCTGGGGCTCACATCCTATGACATAGATGGATGCATAAAGAAGTTCTTGATGCCCTCCGGAAATAATCACAGAAAAAAAAAAGAACAAAGGAGAGATGGGGGAGGGAGGGAGGGAGGGAGGAAGGAAGGAAGGCAGGCAGGCCTTGGAAATTTCTCGAGAGCTTTGGATGGCCCTAGGTGGGAGGACATGTGATGGGTAGAGGTTAAGGGAAGGGAAGTGGATTTCCCACTTTTTTGCTTCACAAGCTGAATCCCAGTGGCCAGCACTGAGTGGGATCAGTTTGTGACAGCTGGTTCCCAGAAATGGTCTGTAGCCTTCTCAGAAGCACTTGCTTCTCTCTCTCCACCTGTCAAAAAATGGTCTTTAGGAATAACACTGGATACAGATTGTTCTAGAGCCTTTGAAGATCCTTCTGGGGCATGCATTTCTTTGGACATTCACTTATAGGTACTCTTTGTCTCCCTTTCTGGGTAGCCTGGATCTATTTGCTGGGCAAGATGGTACATCTAAATGAAGGTAGACCTCTGTGAGTTTGAGGCCAGCTGGATCTACATAGTGAGTTGTACGCCATCAGGGGAAGGGTTGGTGGAAAGGGGACGCTTTAGGTCAGGATAAGCCAGGCTCTACTCACTGTCTTGACTTGGCACTCACGCACAAAAGTCTCCTTGCATGATTTGGGAAGGAAGACATTCAGCCAGAGTAAAATCTATGCAGTGTGTCCCTGGAGGCAGGATTGCTGGTAGCCTGGATTCAAACTGGCGTCTGTTGCGTCTCAGCCTACTCCAGTACTGGAGTCACAGGGTGGTGGGGAAGGACTCCACAGCTGGGCAAAACGGCACTCCTGGAGGCCACTTCTCTTGTGCAATGCAGTGGTCTGACACAGAGACAACTACTTTCTGGTAGGTGATGGATGATGGCTTAGATCAGCAGTTCTTAACCTATGGGTCGAGACCCCTTTGAGGGTCAAACGATCCTTTCACAGGGGTCGCCTATCAGATATCCTGCATATCAGATGTTTACATTATGATTCACGACAGTAGCAAAATTACAGCTATGAAGTAGCAAGGAAAATAATGCTATGGTTTAGATGCTGGCCCCTCCCTGCTAGTCCTGCTTACTGTGTGGCTTTTTTCCCACCCACTTTTGTTCAGTCACCTCCAGTTGTATGAGCCATCAGTCTTGGAAAGTGGCACCCTTGTGCTCAGTTCCCCTCGAGTACCTGATTCACACCTGGTTCCCTCAGCAGCTCAACAACAGCCTCTGCAAGTCTGCAGAGACATGGCACACAGCTGTGCAGAGAGGCCGCATGAAGGGGCAACACTGTGGTGTCTCCTGGCCATGACGCATCTTTTCTTCCATGGCCTCTCCCCACATATTTGGGCCTGTGCGTCCCTATGCTATGAGCTGAGACAGGGCAAGTGACAAGAAGCTCCCCTTGGGCAGTTGGGGAGCTAGACACTGAGGGCTTCGTTTACAACTAGCCAGAAAATCCTAGGTTGTGAGGGCTGCGTGAAGGGCAGAGGGTTGACTGGCTTCCTGGAGAGCAACTGCAGGCACCTGGAAGGCAGGATTTTCTGAGCAGGCAGCAAGAGGCGAGGGGTGCAGGAGACCCAGGAGGACAACGGCCTCCTTTAGACAGGAGTAATCAGACTCACATTGTGGAGCCTGGGATTTCAGACCCATCTTAATGATGAGGATTGCCAGAACAAACCAGATTAGAACGACACTAGCCTTGCCAGGCTACTTCCCTAGGCAGCTCCTCTGGATCTTTTGGCTGGCTTCACACAGGGCCCCACATGCTCCCCTCATCTACCTAATCCAAACCGACCCTGTCTGCTGAGGATCACATAGGGAGGATTGGCTGGAGCCATAGCCTTTAAGCTAGATAGATGGCATACTTCAGACAGAGGAGCTGTGCACCATGGTCACTGTTGGGGAAGGATCCTGGAGAGCCGGACAAGGAACAATAAACCGGATCCCCAGAGGACAAACATAGGCTGGCTAAAGGTGAATGGCCTAGCTTGGGGGGGGGGGCGCAGATGGAGGGGCCTTCTAGACAGATAACCAGAGTCTCCCACCTTAGCCTTATCATTCTGAGATGGTAAGTAGAGCAACAGACCTTGGGAGAATTTTCCTTCATTGTCTAGAGTAGGAGCCCAGCTTCAGTATTTAAAGCAAGAAAATTAATAATCAAAATTAGCGTGCTGGCTAGGGTAAAGGTTAACAACTGAACTGTCATTGATACCTGCTGGGAAACGAAAAAACCAATTTTCTCCAATGGTGTGACACTGAGTATATCAACCCCTCCAGGGCAGACCTCGTGTTATGATGTAGGTGACAAACACATGACAGACTCCTTAGTGAGGGGGACTTTGATCTCAGTACATACCTTGCTATGTCCCCATCTCCTATTCACTTCCCAGTGGGTGGCTAGATGTGGGCAGGGGTATACCTTTACTTCTTTCTCATCAGAAGACTGTGAACTCTGCCAGCCTCTCCTGCTGGACCAAGAACTAGCTCCATACTGAGGGTGCTTTGGACTTCATCTTAGTCCCCTGTCCTCAGGGGCAGGACTTATAGGTGCTGAGAGGCCCTGGATTTCTTCTCCCTGGAAACAGGTTCTATGCCCTGGTAGGGTAGTCCCAGGAACAGGACACTGTTCTGTGGATAATTAGGGCATATTTTTTTTTCTCTCTAGCTTTTTCCACCTCAGTTTAAATGAGAAGCTAGGGTTAGTCCTTCCAGCCCTGGCTTCTATGTAACCACCTTCAACTGGTCCTCATTCCCACGGGGTGATTCCACCTCCAGAATGGATGCCCAGAGACACTACCGGGGTTCATGGGGCAAGGATGAGCCTGGGGAGGGGTGGCGGGGTGGCGGCTGCCTTCCCTGGCCTGGCTGCCAAGAAGTTGCACAAGAGGAATGCTTATTTCGGGTAAGCTGGGTGGGATATTTTGGGTGAGCTGGGTGGGATTTCTTTTTTTAAAAAAAAAAGAAAAAGAAAAAGAAAAAACCAAAACATAAAACGTATTTGTCTGCCAGGAAGATAAATATCTTTGCTGGAAGCTCTTGGTCCGGCTGCCAACTGCAATTCGCACAAAGCTGTCACTAGCTGTGTAAGCTGGGCTCACATGGCTGTCATGTGCGATGCCACTGGTTTGATCAGCCACCCCCATAGATGCTAGATGAAGCTGCTCCCAGGCCTGCTCTGGGCACCCTCTCCTCCCTTTCTTCAGCGCCAGAGTTGGAAGGAGTCTGACAAGGGTAGAAAATCTTCCTCACTTTCCCTAATGCTCACAGAGAGGCGGGTAAACTTGAAGCATCAATCCCCCACCCCCCAATCCGGATGGCATCAGAAGATCAAGGCTTAGAGGCATCACCCTGAGCCAAAATGCAAACTTCATGGACCTGTTTCCAGAAGAAGAAACAGAGGAGTAGCTGACATTATACTCACCACCCACACTTGTGAGCGGACGGAACTTGTGCGTATTTAAGGATTTTCCACAATCTCTCTCTACATCTTATTCATGGTTCTCTCACTGAATCTATCTCCTTCCCAAGTCTCAAATAAAGAATATGGCCAGAAAGGGGCTTCCCGCATCTGGAGACATGCCTTGATTCCCATCACGGTGCTTGTATACGTGTGCCTGCACCCCAGGGACTTTTCTCACAGAGGACTTGTCCTGGGTCACACTCCTCTAGAGCTGGCAGGACCTATAAGCCTGCAAGACTAGACCAGAAGCAGGAGTCAGTAATGGTGGAAGGCTACACAGCCAGCTGGCTGAGCGCCTCTCCCTTTCTCACAACCCACAAGAAATATCTCATGGATCTCTTTATCCACCCTAAGTGTGTAGAGGGGAAACTGAGTCACAAAGGGTTCATGGGAAAAGTGGAGCTGTAAAGCCAGAGGTGTGGCACAGAAACCCTGGTGCCTGGCACTGGAGCCAAGACTCTGAGGCCCCTGCTCTCATGAGGCAAGTGTGTATGCTCAGATGGATGGGTGGGCCAGAAGCTCCTACCCCCCTACCCTGGTCTCCAGCTCCCTACTCTTGACCTGCATGGCTTGGCTTGGTTCCTTGTAGCTCTGAGCTTCCAATAATCTACCATGGGAGCTTCATTTTGATTCTCTGTGGCCCCAAAGAGGGTATTCCCAGGAGTGAGGGCCTCCCACCTGTGGTAGACAGTGGCAGCTGTGGTGAAAGGGACCCCAGCATGCACTCACACTTTAGTGAACCCCACCTGCTAAAGGCCCCTCTGCAGACAGTGTTACAGGTGGATTGGGGGGACGTATGGGGGATCTCAACACTAAAGCCTGAGACAGACTCCAAGTCTTCTCTGTTGAACTCCATGAAGACCAAACTATGTGTCTCAATGCTTCCCTTTCTCTTTTCCACCAAGTTGACTGTGGCTGAAGGAGTTCTCTTCTACCCAAGAAAGCCTCTACATTGTGTCAGATGGCCATTAGGTCCCTGTCCAAAGAGATTTTGGCTCTTTTGATCCCCTGTAGAGGAGGAGTCTCACAATCAGAGGGTGCCGAGAAAACCACCAAGGTCAGACTGTCCAACCAAGAGCTACTTGACATTGGTGCCAGAAGGGACCATTCTAGGATGATGCCACAGAGGGTGAGGGAGGGGACAGACTTGCCCAAAGTCACCCAGCATGTTGATGAAAAGCTAGAGTAAGGACCTTGAGCCTCTTGGTCTGGTACTCAGTGTGCCTCTGGGAGGGTAAAGTGTCCTCCCCCCTCCCTTCCTGGACTCAAGTTTCTAACCTTCCTTTCTCTTCCTCAGCCAAAGAGAGCAACCTGGGGGAGCCAGAGTTGCCCCCTGACTCTGAATCCGTGGGCATGGACAACAGCTACCTCAGTGTGAAGGAGACAGGGGCCAAGGGGCCCCAGGACCGGGCTAGTGCTGAAATACCAAGCCCCCTGGAAAAGACAGACTCTGAGAGTAACAAAGGCAAGAAGCGGCGGAACCGAACCACCTTCACTAGCTACCAGCTAGAGGAGCTGGAGAAAGTCTTCCAGAAGACACACTACCCTGATGTGTATGCGCGGGAGCAGCTGGCTATGAGAACCGACCTCACCGAGGCCCGTGTGCAGGTCAGCCATGACAGGGCCAATACAATGAATGCCCTGTGATCATCACTCTCCAAACCCAATTTAACCCAACTCAGCACAGCACAACCCAACACAGTCTAGTATAGCCAACTGAGCACAGTACAACCCACCATACACAGGCCAGTTCAGCCCCAGGATAGCACAACTCAATGTATCATGGCCCAGTTACTGCACAGCACAACCCAGACTAGTACAACACCTTAAAATGGTACAACTTGCTACACACAGCTTGGTTCCACCCAGTGCCATACAACTCAGCTCAATACAACACAGCCCAGAATGAGCCAATTCAACACGATGCAATTCAGCACACACAGTTTACCTCACCCAGTATAACCCAACCCAACAACACAATAGAACCCAGAACAATCCAACAAGACTCAGAACAACAATATAATAGCCCAGTACAACCAAGTCAACATAACTCACCACACACAGCTCAGTTAAACTCAACAACCCAACCCAATCAACACAGCACAATATAACAGTAAAAAAAACAGCACAGCACATGATGTACAGCTCAGCTCAACCTGGGACAACATGACCCAAGCCAATATAATACAGCCCAACATAGCCTAGAATACCTAACACAGTCTAGCACAATACAAGTCAACAGTGTGACTCACAATACACAGCTCAGTTCAACCCTGTCCACCCAACTCTATTGAATCCAATATTAGCCCAACCCAATACAACTCATCTCTCTGTAGTACAACTCACCATGCACAGCTCAACCCAGTTCAATTCAGCATGACCAGTGCAAACCAACTCAACACACAGCTCAGTCCAACCCAGTGCAACACAAATTGAACCCAATGCAGCAGCCCCAGACAATAAACTCAACATGATTCACCATACACAGCTCCATTCAGCCCAAACCAACCAAGCAGAGCTCAGCATGCCAACTCGGTACTGATCAACACAGCTTGGCTCAGCTAAACACCACACAATAGCATGTAGCCTATTATAAAATCAGCAGGACCAAAGCAGGTCGCTTTCTTCCACCTCTTCTGCTTCCTCTTGTAGATAGACTTTATGGCTGGTCTCATTCTCTTGCCCATGGAATGAGAAATCTGTGATTATTCGCCTTTGCGTTTTTGAGACGGTTTCGTGTAGCTCAGACTGGCCTCTGTCTTGCTATGTAACCACAGCTGGTCTTGAACTACTGACCCTCTTGTCTTGCCTTCCATGCCCTGGGATTACAGGTTCAGGTCACACCTAGCACACACAACAAAGGCAGTAAATATGTGCAGTTCAGTGGCCCTGCTTTCTCAGAAGGTGGCCCCCTGTAGGAAATCATATAAATGAAAGTGAAAGCCTAATATGCCAAAGCACACGTGACCAAGCCCACATGCTAAAGGTCAAGCTTCAGTCTAGTGTGAAATCAACTCCATAGTCAGATTGCTTTTGCACTCAAAGTACAGCAAGAATGATGCATGTGGGTTCTGTGCAGGCAGGGGCCTGACACATATGAACACTGAGGGCTTCTTAACATATATGCATATATATGTGTGTTGTGTGTATATGTCCATGTGTGTTTACAAGTGAGGGAAGATGCACATACAAGTTTGTGTGTGTGTGTGTGTGTGTGTGTGTGTGTGTGTGTGTGTGTGTATGTGTGTGTGTGTGTGTAGGCCTGAGGTTGACATTAGATGTCCTTTTCAATTGCTCTTATTTTTTTAGACAGAAACTTTCTCTGAACCCCGAGCTTGCCAATTTGGCTAGACTAGATAACCACTGAGCCTCCTCTCTGCCCCACTTGCCAGCACTGGGGTTACCAGTACACACCATGCCTGGCTCATTTCAATGGGTTCTAGGGATCTGAACTCAGGTCCTCTTGCTTCCATGGTGAGTACTTTACAGATTGAACCATCTCCACAGTCCCAAGATAGTCTTTCTTTTTAATGGGCATAGCACTGTGGTCTGGGTCCCAGGAAGTCAGTACAAAGAGCCCCATGGTCCTAGGCAGACCGTGGACATTGTAGCTTTTACTCTACTTGTGGTTCTGAGATACCAACTGAATGACCATCAGTTCCAGCAAGTTCTGTTTAACACACTGAGGCATCTGCAGTTTAGCTTGGGCACATGGAAAATACCAGGAAACCTGCACCCGTTGGACACCACAGCTGCTGGAGCATGCTGCAGTCTTGTGGCTTGATGCAGAATGGCAGAGCAGCTGGGCTTCACTGCCATACCAGAGCCCTCTACGCCCCATGAGACCTCACCTACCTGAGATTTGAGCTCCCAGAGGAGCCCCAGCTTCAGCCCAGGATGGGGGGCAGAACAGAAAGGTTAGAGAGGGGAGCAGCTGGATTGCAAGTAGGTAGGTAGCATGTTGGGGTGGGGTAAACCTACTTGCTTTCTGCTTGTTTGTGAGCGCCTGTGTGCATGTGAGCACCACATGCATACTTCTCAAGTGAACGTGCATGTCTAGAGCAGAGTTCAGGGAACACTCAGCAGGAAACAGAATGATACAGACCAAGTATTTCTGGGACACTGCTATATAGCCAGGCAAGTGCTTTGTTGGCGCACAGAGACATACCCAAGCCTACTTCCGAAATGTTGAGAAAATTTACAGCTAGAGATTTGTTTTAGTTAAGGTCAGAAACCATTTCAAGAAATGGGGTGTCTATGTTAAAAAATAAAATAAAGTAAAAGCCGACCAGGGTTAGGCTTCTTGTTGTTTAAACTCAGCCTTGAGCTTCCTGTCAGCCAAGGTAGAAAGGGAAACCCTAATGTATCGTCTATCTTCCTATTGATTAGGAAGGTTATAGAATTACTGAATGGTAGTTCAGAAAAGACCACACCTTATTTTGATGAGGAAGGAAGATGCAGATGTGGGAAGTGATTGCCCCGAGTTAACCACGATGCAGAAGCAGTTCTCAGTCTGGAATCCAGGACACCCCAGCTCAGGGCCAGTGCTCTTCGACTAGCTTGCTGTTCTCGGGCACATGCCAGATTGTTCTTAGTCTTTTCTGTACAAAGGCAGCAGGGTGGGTGGGATCTCCATGTGCGTCAAACCTCTGGGTTGAGCTCTGAGCCTGGCAGTGCCCTGGGGCCAGGGGGAGTGCAGGGGTGTACTAGAACAGCCTTGCTTGCCTCTGTGGAGTTTGCTCAGGACCCACACTCTGCTTGCTGGTGGCAAGCCAGGTGCCTGGTGTACCGTGATGGGAGGAACAGGGAGGAGCCAATGGGGGGGTGTCCCAAGATGGTCCTTCATGGGAAACAGCCTGGGGTCTGGCCCTGCTCCAGGGGGCTTTGGGGCCTCTCTCTGCTGTCTGGGATTCCAATCTCCACAGCTGGTGTCTGAAGACAATGAGACTGAAGCCTCCCCACCCTGGGCCACCCCACCCTGGCCCCAGATGGGCTGCGGTTAGAGAGGCCTCCTCCAAGACAGTTGGTTCCTTGAATGGCCTGGTCCTCCAGAGAGGCCTGTGCTGAGTGGGCCAGGCCCGGGTGGGCTGGGAACGGGGTGGTCCTGGCTGCGACATCCAGAATGGAGGCACAGCGGGGACCTTGGTGAGCTCTCGTCCTGGGGGCTTATAGAGACAAGCCTGTGGTTGCACAGCCCTGAGACACAGAGGCACAGCTGGGGGTGAGAGATGGGAGAACACACCAAGTATCTGCACAGAAACATGTATTGGAGCACAGAAGGAGGCACCAGGTACCATGGGACTTCTTAGAAGATGGGAAGGCATTGAAGGCAGCCAAGCTAATAGCTTCAGCCAACCGGGGGATGGAAAAGGTAGAATTTATTCTCAGGCCTCAGGCACAGAGTAAAAAGATAGGGACAAAGAACCACCAGGACTAGGAGGTCCCTGGTAGCCCAGCCCCACTGGGTTTCTCTACCCCGCCCCACCTGCCACCACCTCCATCAAATGAATCTTACCATGACCCTTCTCCACTCCCTCCCCCAAACCATGCTCTTGGCTACCCCTTCCCAAATAATGGCACCCACATGTCTCTCAAGTACCATATCCCATCCCTCACCCCACTCCTTTGCAGAATTTCAGGTCCCTTTGCCTGACACTGATTAGATCCTCTAGGTGCTCTGGATCCCTCTTAGGCAACCCTGGGTCCTCAGTTTCACAGCCTCAGTGACATCATATACCTCTACAAACCCCTCCACAAAAGAAACCTGAAACCCACAGACACAAAACTGCAGCAGCAACAGCAGCAGCAACAGCAACAGCAGCAGCAGCCACAGTTTCTCTTGCCTCTGCCCCACCCAAAAGAGGAAGGAGTGGGGCTGTATATTTTGGTGCCTCTAGCGCCACCCCCCCACCCCCAGAAAACCCTGGGAGGCTGAGGATGGAGCGGAAGGCTGAACTCAGTCTGCAGGAAATTAAACATGAAATGAAAACAAGCTCCCCTGATTGATTCCTCCAGCCTGTCCCAGCCCCCACTGCTGCCGCTGATAAAGGGGGATCCCATTTCACCACGCAGAAGAGCCCCCATGTCTTCCATTCCCCCAGTGGGCATCCTGGGCCTTCCCCCCAGGACTACTCAGAGTAAAAGTACCTCTCCCCCAGGCTCTGGGGCAGGGATGGAGACCCTGAGTCTTGAAGAGAGCTGGTCTCCAGGGAGGTCACAGGAAGGACACTCTGTGTGTATATGTATGTGCATGTGTGTGTGTGTGTGTGTGTGTGCACATGACCAGGATAGATACCTTTGTGTGTAAATGTGTATCTGCATCAGATTAGGAATGGAAGTGAGCCGGACAGGAAGATACCTGCTTTCCCTACCCGACTCTAATGAGACACACATCCCGCAGACTTTGACCACTTTTCTTCAGCAAGAGAATGAGGTCGGGAGTCATAAACAAACAGCTCAGCTGTTCTAGAAACTTCATGCTGTGTTCCCATCTGCTGTCTCCACTTCTACTCTGACGTCAGCCCAGTCCTCAGCCCCATCCTAAGGATGTAGAATTTGAGGTTTTTGGCAGTTCAAGCACTGCCACAGGCCCATTTTCTAGAGTAAAAAGATACTCTAGAAGTCTCCCATGCCAGAGCCTCCAGGGAAGACCCACACTTCCTTTCTTTCTCTGCCATGTTCTCAGGCAGGATGGTGGAGAGGCTACTCTGGTCTCCACCACAGAAGCATAGCTGACTGCCATGGCTAGGAGAGCTCCTGCCCTGCCCTGCTAATGTCTTTCTCACAGTCTAGTCCCCGAATAGCAGCCTGGGTGCAGACTGCAGTGGCACAGATCAGTCCGGCCTTTGCCTTTGCAATAGGACATTGTCATTAACAAAGTTCACAATTGCAGACCATGCGATTGAGTTACAAAATCAATATATTCTTAAAAGTGTTTTAAGCAAGTTTACACTTTTGTGTCGGGCTGTGTTCATAACTATCCTGTGGTGCATGTGGCCTGCAGGTGACAGACTGAGTACACATTGCTGAATAGTGCCTGTGTACATCTGAATCTACGGAACCCACTGAAAGAGGAAAAGAAAGCCATCAGCATTGTCCTCTAGGGAGCACCTGATCTGCCCTCTTCCCACTGTTTTTCCTTTCCCACCCTCTCTGACTGCATCCTCCTCTCTGTCCATAACCAGTTAAGTTCTCTCGAGTAGCAGCCTGCCCTTGCCCTTCTCCTTGTGTCTTGGGAAAGTTCTCAGCCACTCCGCCAGAGACTCCACCCTTACATCTGACTCTGAGACCTCTCTTCTGGCTCAGTGTTTGGTCAAGCCACTTATACTTCAGTGACAGGTACCACCTGACCAGCATCAGTCAGTCTGTATAAGATTTTTCAACAGCCACCCCTACTGACACCTCACTAGGGCACCCCCAGCTGGTGTATGCAGCCCCCACAGTCTAGCTCCTGTTCCACACCTCTTTTCTTGACTACTGTTGTTTCAGAGGGCTTCGTTCACCATAACACAAGGGAAGGAGTTCTGAGCTGAGGTTTGGTTTCTCACAAAAGGATCTGGGGTGGTGTGTACTCTGGACTTGTATCTATAAATATGTTGTCAAGAGGATTGTATGTGATTGGCTAAGGGAAGAAATTTCTAGAAAAGGTCTTCATAGCTTGATAAGATTCTTCCTGGGGTCTGTGACCCTCTGCAGATTTCATACAGTGCCAGAAAGATTGATGACCAATGACTTGTGCTTGTTCTCTATGTCTCTTCTTTTCTCTCTCTCTCTCTCTCTCTCTCTCTCTCTCTCTCTCTCTCTGTGTGTGTGTGTGTGTGTGCGCACATGCGCACAATACTTGCCTGTTCTGGTGGAGTCACTGCAGGAGCAGTGTTCCCTGCCTGACAGCAAGGCCTAACCCCAGTGACCACCATTGCTTTGTCCCGTAGGTTTGGTTCCAGAACCGGAGGGCCAAGTGGCGAAAGAGGGAGCGTTTTGGGCAGATGCAGCAGGTCCGGAGCCACTTCTCCACGGCCTATGAGTTGCCCCTCCTCACCCGAGCCGAGAACTATGCCCAGGTACCTCCCCCTGCCTGTTATGTCCCCTCTGACCCTAGGCCTGGGATGATGCGGGAGAAGAGGAGGACTAGGCTCAGAGAAGCCAGGTGTGTGCTTGTTTGTCCCTGATTGTGGGAGACCTAGAATGTTGGGACAGTGCTGTCCTCTGCTGTGGTAAGCATCTGGCAGACAGAAGACCAGGAGCTTCCAGGGTGTTAGCTATCCCTCAGGGCACCCAAAAACAAGATGTGCTGAGATAGCAAGGACTTGTGGCCTGGTTGAAATGTGCATGGGCCCCAGACAAAGGTTCCTCAGAGTCTTAGAGCCTTGCTCTCTTCATGTCTATCTCCAGCTCTGAGGACCAGCCTCTTTGGGTGTAAATAGGACATGCTATAAGTGTCCACTTCAGCTCTTCTATAACATTGTTGTAGGGTCTAGGGTCAGAGTTCCTGGAAGGTAGCTGCATGGGCTTGACATTCAGGCATGTGCCTGCTGTCTCCCTTCCTCTTTCCAGCAACTTCCCTCCTGTCCATCAGTGAGAACAAGGAACATTGTGAGTGATGCCAGGCACCCAGGGCACCTGGACAGATGTCCTCTTGTCTGAGCGTGCATCCCTGGCACCTCTCTCATAATCCACCTCTGCCTAAGCTTCCTCTAAGTCCTGAGACTTTCCACCTGCCGGGTGCACCAGTGCCCCTAAGTGTGCGCAGCTGTGATGCTATCAAACAGTCCCCGCTCATCCCACCCCTGACCCAGGCCAGCTCTGTACCTCCTCCACCTCCCCCAGGATTTGAGGGTCAGAGGGCAGACCTCGCTGTGAGGCAGAGGAATGAGGGGTGTCTAGTACATCAGCTTCACCTCTGGTCACATTCTTTAATGCTTGACTTCTCCTCTCCCTCTGTCTTCCCAAGGCTTTTCCAGCTATCGCTCTTTGCCCTTCATGGCTGCCATCTGAGCTCAGAGCTAGAGGGAGGAAGCCAAAAAGAGACATTTGCCTGTCTCTCCCACCTGCCCCACAGACTCAGGTCCTAGATCATGTCCAAGAGGGGGTGGTGATCACATTGTTCCCACTCTGGGACATGCTGGGGCCAGGAAAAGCATGTGGTCAGTTTGCAGGCAGTTCTTGGGAACATTAGAAGTTCCTGTGACCCTTTAATAAAGACCCAGTGCTTACCTAGTGCTTCTAAAGGCTCCCTTGAGTTCTTGCCACTTAGGGGTAGGCAAGCTAGGAGAACCCTCTCTGACACAACTGAGGGCCTAGAGTGTACAGTTGAGAGGATCTAGTCCTTTTTTCAAAGGGGACCTAGGCACCCCAGATTCACCTCCTTGGAGATGCTTAGAGAGCAGAGGATACTGAGGCCAGACCTGGGATCTGGGAAGAGAAAAAGAACCACAGTAGAAGAGAAGATGTGTAGTTGAACCCCACCTCAGGGCTGGGACCACTTTTCGCTGCTGGACTAGTTGGGAACCCTCAAGGGTTCTGTCTTGGAGCCTTAGGCATTGACCTGGGCCTATGGGAGCATTCGGATGCCTGCTCCCCACACTGATTTCCACATTACCCCAACCTGCAAGCCCAGAGCCTGTGTCCCTCCCCACAAGATGCTTTCGGGTTAATCCAGAGCAATGCTTTGCCTGAAGCCTAAGGCAGTTTGAAAACACAATCCTTGCTACTTAATATCAGGTATGAATCTATCCTGGAAATTGAAATTCTAAAACATAAATTCACCTCCAGTGTCCCTGGGCATCCTTAAGGTTAGACACCTAAAATGGTTTCGTTGTAACGATGGAGCTGGAAAGGGTGAGAACCCTTCTATACCACTGCCCTCCCAGCCGGCCTATGACCTCTCTCCCTTCACTGTTCCCAGATTCAGAACCCATCCTGGATTGGCAACAATGGGGCTGCTTCACCAGTGCCAGCCTGTGTGGTCCCCTGTGACCCGGTGCCTGCCTGTATGTCCCCTCACGCTCACCCTCCTGGCTCTGGGGCCAGCAGCGTCTCCGACTTCTTGAGTGTCTCTGGAGCTGGCAGTCACGTGGGCCAGACACACATGGGCAGCCTGTTTGGAGCAGCCGGCATCAGTCCAGGCCTCAATGGCTACGAGATGAATGGGGAGCCAGACCGCAAGACCTCAAGCATTGCTGCCCTGCGCATGAAGGCCAAGGAGCACAGTGCAGCCATCTCTTGGGCCACATGACAGAGCCCCTCCTGCCACTCCTGATGTCATCCCCTTCCCTGGGGCCCTAGCCACGCCCCTGCTTTCCAGGTCCCCAGCTTCCCACTTGACTCTCCTCTTAGGAACCCAGTCTGGCCCAGGGGCCTGGCCCTCAGCACTTTCAGCAACCCCAAGTCTGAGGCCCCAGGGACTGCTGGGAGGAAGGGGGCAATGGTAGGCTCTTGCCCCTCCCTGGCTCTGAGGTTAGGACCCCCTGCTCCCTGCCAAAGGCAGTGGAGAAAGCCAGGTGGCCCTGTGTGTAGCTTTGCATCATGGAAGCTGAGGCCCCATCTCTCTTCATGTTCTTTTACCCCTTCCATTTGACTTGAGTCAAAGTTAGGCTCCCTTCCAGATCTAGCAGCTTCAACTGTCCAGCCTTATCTAACCTTCCTTTTTCCTGTGGGATTCCCTGGTCACAGGGCCTATGGCTGTATGTCTTAAGCAACAAGCTGCCATGCAGGGTTGGCTCCTGACCCCCCTTGCTCCCTGAAAACACACAGAATCCCACCTTTAATCGAAGGCATCTGATCATCCACCCATCCAATGGGCCCTGTGACTGTAGCTTTACTGTCCCCTGTGATGGATGCACCTGGGAGAAGTAGGAGGTGAGAAGAGGGGACAGAGCTGAAGGACTTTGTTGCTGTCCATCCATAAGCCCCATGGAGATGAGGGCCGGCCTTTGCTCCTGCAGCTGGTTTTGGTTAACACTGTGCCAGGCATGAAGAGAGGCAAGGACACAGATTTTTTCCCCACCACTAGCACCACACATGGCCATCAGGAGCCAGAGAAGCTCTCAGAATGATGACTGTGGGGATGAACCAGCCGGCTGAGCCTAGTGTCTTCTGCAGTGGAGAGGTCAGCACTGCCGACTTCTCAGGGCCTCTCTGGGAGGAGTTGAGATTTTTGTCCTCTCCCTCCTGGTCACTCATTGGGACTGCTGGGCAGTGTCCTGGGCTGGAAGTATTTACACCTTGGAAGACATAAGCACAGGGTCATGGCCGAAGGGATCAGAAGCAGAGGACACGTGACCAGCTCAGCGGCCTCCAGCCAGGGTGGCCTTTCTATGCTCAGACTAGCCATGTCCACCCCCCACCCTGACACAGCATCACATCTGCTGGAGCTTTCCGAGCAGGGTAGGTGGAGATCGGTGCCCCTCTAGGCTAAAAGAAGAGTTGCTTTTCAGTTACCCTACACACCTTCTTAGAGATCCTATCCTTACTTCTTCCCCAGGGGCCATGATCTCTGCCTCGGCTGGCCTCAGGAAGGGCTCCCATCCAGCCCCACCAGGTCCACTCTCCATGGCAGGAAGTCTTCCTGAAGCCAGTCCCCTATCTGAAGGAAGGGGCTCCCTGTCTACCTGACTTGACCTGGAGCTAGGAACTAGGATTTGAAGTGGCCCCAGCCCTCACCTGAGCTGGAGCACAGAACCACCCTTGAGGTAGGTCCCTCAAGCAGGTGGCCTTTTCCTGAGGAGACACACTTGCCTTTTCTACCTTCTGCCTTGACTATTGTCCATGAGGTGGGCTTGGCTCACTAGGCTCAGGGTTCAGCTCTCTGAATGACCTCTCAGGTTGGGCTGAGGATGAGGACTCCTGCCTGCAATCTGCCCTAGGTCTCAGTGGGTGAGAGGGAAGCACAACTTCCTGCCGTGTGTTCTCATATGCTCCGGAATGTAGACAGACTAAGCTCTCAGGAGAATGCAGACTCTGGGTTGGGTCGGCCACTCCTAGTGAGAGTCAGACCTCTTCAGAAACTTTAGTTCTCGAAAAGATCTTAGGGAGGCAAAGAAGGTTTTGGTACTGAATTCCGGGTTCCTGGTGACTTGGCTTTAATGAGTCAGACCTTTGGGGATCTAGGTCTGTTCTCCAGAATCGATCAAGAGAAGGAAGGAGTTAAAGTCAGAAGCAACACCTTGGGGGTCTTCTTTCATGGTTGTTATGGCTGGGGAAGGGAATGACGAGAAAGGAGTCCATACCTAGATAATCAGTACAAAGAGTGAGAGCCAGGGCAGCTCAGGAAGAAGAAAGGACAGAGGGCTTTTGGTAGATTCTTCTGGAAGGGAGTGACATTTAACTTATCCAAGTTTTATTTTTGGCTAAGCTAGACACATGTCAGGAAAATTCCAACCCAGAATGAAAACAGTGTATAGAAATACCCTTTGTTTCCAGCACAGCCAAGAATTGACATGCCTTCCACCATCTCTCCAGATGTAGACATTTTCACCTAGGTTGTTCTGGAGGGCCTTGGTCTCAGTTGATTCCTGGGGCAGCTGGAGATGTCCTGAGCTCCTGCTGGGCCTCCCTCATGTCTCAGACCTCCTCAGCTTCCCAGTTCTCCAGAAGAGAACTGTGTTGTTCTGTTGTCCCTAGTGGGTCCGTCTTAGCCCCTAGGGTAAGCTAGTCATAAAGCCATTCATGGTGACCTGGCTTCCTAAAGAGACAGAGACACAGATGAAGAGAAAGGACTTTCTGCTGGGTGGGCACTGCTCGATGAGGAAGCTGACTGAGCTGAAGTCAGCCTTGCCTGACAGCATAGCAAGTGCCCATGCTTAGTCCTGCCCGCCTGGCTGTGCCACAGAGAGCAGTTATGCCCGCCTCAGCTCATCCATGCAGGAGCCCCTTCACAGCACAGAGTCAAGGTTCTGGGGCAGACAGGAACGTCTCCAAGTTTTTCTTTGAGTTGTTTCTTCCCGATTCTCAGTTCTTACAACCATATCTCCATCTTCGAGGAGCAGGAGAAGTGCGGATTTAGGCAAAGAGGCAGTGAGATCTATGGGTTCCTCAGCACACACTGCCAGTCTCATGTTGGACACAGTTCAGATGCCCCATGTCCCTGAGCAGACAGGAAGGATCCCATGGAAACCACCATGTCCCCTTTACTCAGTCAATTGCCCTCTGGGCTATCCTTAAGTAGAACATCTCTGGAGACTCAGAGGAACCCAAGGTTAAAAGTCAATAGGAATGACCCTGACTGTCAGGTATAGAGACACACAGACCTAGCAGAGAGGCAGGCAATCTGGTCCCCAGGATGCTAATTCATAACCTTACCATTTCAAACCGGGGCAGACTTCCATTTCTTTCCCTCAGCCCCACTTTGCTGCAAGGATGCCATAGGGAGGAGCTCCCACTGGACAATATCTCCCACCCTTCCCCCTCCCTTTCCCCCCTTCACTTACACATAGAGCTAGGCCTGTATACTACTGATTTTGGAGGACCGTTTTCAGTGTCCAACAATCTGTTTGGGTGTGCAGTGGTCAGAAAAAGAGAGAGAGAGGAGCTGAGTGAGAGATGGAACATGAACCTCAACAAATACTGGCTATTCTTGTAAGATACTTTAACGCTGATACTTTAACTTTTCTCTTAGCTTAATGGCCTGGGGTGGAACATTCAAATATATAAATATATATATATTAAATACATTAAAATTTCAGAAAAATGTAAAAAAAAAAAATTGAGGTCCGTTCCATAAAGTTTTACTGCCTATACCACCATGTAACTACATTATAGCAAAATATTAAAAAGAAGCATTCTTTTCTTTTAAAGTAAGTTATTGCACTTACATCTTTTGGAGAGGGGAGGAATGTGGGAAGAAGGGGGCTGAGGAGCTGAGGGGCTGAGGTGGGCGGAATGCAAGGCAGAGGCAGCTGACATTCCCAGCATCCCCTTTGTCTGGTGCAGCCCAGACTGTCTGTTTGGTTGTTGTTGTTTGCAATAAACTCCTTCCTCCTCTCGACTGGAGTCTGTCTGTTTTGTTCCTGACTTATGACAGATGAAACGTGATCAGAGAGGCCTCTGAAATCTCATGTTAATTGAAGTCGGCAAAAAAATACTAACAGTGCCCTTTTGAACTGCTGACACAGCGCAGGATGGGTTATCAGGCTAGATTAACAACAGGTGGCCAGCCAAACCTCCAGCACCAAGAGGGGGTGCATGGTCTGACAGGGTCTGGGACACACCCCCTCTTCGACTCTTGGAGTAGCAGGGAAGCTGGAGGGTACAGGAATGCCTGAGCTTGCCTCTTGGACAGTGGGACAGATTGTGGATGAAGCTTCTGTGCCTAAACTGTGCCAGAAGGGCTCCAGCAGCAGCCGTCCTCATCCCCAGTGTCCCCAAGAACAATGCTTCAATACAGAGGCTTTCCTGGAGTCCAGATGAGAGCCAGGGCATCAGGTCATGGTCATGCAACTCTACTGAGAGTGCAGAACAGGCATCTAGGAGGGAGATGCAAGGTCCAGGCCTGGCTCTGGTAAAGAGTACTGATTGGTAGAAGGAACTTTCCCATCAGGAACAAAATGGACAAATGAGTCTGAAAGCCAGGCTTCAAGGACAAAGGATGAAGCAGACAGGGGCTTCAGGAGGTGCCTCAGAAAGAGGCACTGGGTCTCAGAGCAGCTCGTGAGAGGAACAGGGCTCAAGGTACAGGAAGACACCCTGTCCCTGTCTAGTCTACCAAGTGTGGGGAGGGTCAAATGGTGAGATGCATGCATGGGTTATACATGCATGAGATGCATGCATGGGTTACACATGCACGAGATGCATGCATGGGTTATATATATGCAAGGGGTCATGAAGGATGATGGATGCTCACCTGCTCATCCTTTCATTTCAACCATCTGAACACTCTCTCAGAGACACCTCAGACTTGCTACCCGGGAGGAGGAAATTCTGTGTAACACAGACACATTTCAGGTATATCTGTCAACATACTCTAGAAAATGACAGCCGGCATACATTCGAGCTCAGGGTTGCAATAGCATTTGAACTCGTACCCCAAATCATAGGATAGGAACTGAGGCAACACAGGAAAAGTCACATGTGCATGGAAACAGTGGGGTACTGTCTCTACCCCCATCTCTGCTTCTTCCTTGGGAGTTAAGTACTTCTGAATCTCGGAGTCCAGACAAGAGATATTTCTCCAGGGAAGTTTGGCTGTGGGGGAAACTGGCTGGGTCATGCATCTCTGGAGGAAGTCCATTCCAGAGGCCTGTGCTTCTTGGGACAATCATCCCTCAGTAGTCATGGGGGATTGCCTTCAGGACCTCTAGGTACCCATATCCAAGATGGTAAAGTTCCTCCTACACAATGGTGTAGCCCCTCCCAATCTACTTTGATCATCTCTCTATCCTTAGCAATACTAGTACAGTGGGAATGCCAGGTACACAGTATTAAACTATACTGTCTATGATGTAGGGATAAGATGAAGTTAGCACATGCTCAGTGGAGAGGCACACTTTCTTTAATGTTTGTATCTCTGTTGAATCTGCTGACAAGGCACCTGAGACCATGAGGGGACTGACTCTACTTTCAGGGGAGGGGGAAACTGTTGTTGACTATGGCTCCAAGCCCATCTAGTCACCAAACACAGCTCACTGTCCCTCAAACTATCAGACCTTTCATTGTCACCACCATTAGGCTTGCTATCCATTTGCCTGGAATGTCTCCGTCCCCTCCTGGATCTCTTTGTCTAGGTAATCTCCCACTGATCCATTTCCTCCAGCCAAGGCCTCTGTGGAACTTCACTCAGTATCCACCCCAGGGCATCTGCTTCCTGGGAGCTGTGTGCAGCACCGCACTGACACAGGCCCTGTGGCAACAATTCTTATCTATGCATATCCCCCACACAAGAGTTTCAGGACCCAAGATGTGCTCACACTAGAGAGCAGGTTCTGAGAATGTGAGATGGGATTTGGAAGTATGGTTCAGGGTTGGGAGGAAGGTCAGAGGTGAGTCAATACACATGTTAGAGAGTCAGCATGGACTGGGGGTGTAGCTCAGTTGGTGGAGTGCTTCCCTGGCATGTAGGAAGCCCTGGGGTTCATCCCCAGCACTGCATGAAGCAGGCATGGCATATACTGTTACCCTAGCACCAGTGGCAGAGGCAGGAGGATTGCAAGTTCAAGGTCATCCTTAACTATAAAACAAGTTTAAGGTCAGCCTGGGCCGAATGAGACCCTGGAGAGATGGGAGTGGGAGAGAGAGAGAGAGAGAGAGAGAGAGAGAGAGAGAGAGAGAGAGAGAGAGAGAGACTGAGTTAGGTCTCTGGAGAGCAACTTGGAGTGAACTCAGAGCCTCATTTTGACGATGAACCCTGTGGTGTTCCTCCAGATTCCTGTGCATCTGTGAAGAGTCATAACATGACAGGGGATCTGTCCCCATCATTTATCCCTCCTGGGGCCAGCCATCCCAAGGCTAGGTCCCCACAAGTCCCAGCACAACAATGTTTCTCTTGGAACCTCTCCACTTAGTATTGGGCTCCAATCCCTTGTTTCGGTTTCCCTTAGATAACTCTTGGGCCTCACACCCTCCACTCTACAGAGGCTTTTTTCCTGTCTTGGTGCCAAGCCCTGCCAAAGCTGTTTTGCCCTGTGCCCCCTGCCAACCCTGGCCACCATTAGTGGGTTGGTCCCCAGACAGCAGAATGTTTGCTGTGCTGTAGAGAGGGAAGAGGAGGCGGGGGCGGAACTCATCCTCCCATGGCCCAGATTTGCATGCTCAGCAGCTAGGGAACAATGGACCCTCCACAAATAGCACAAATAGCCAGCTCCCCAAAATAGGGCTGACTACAGACCCTCTATGTGCTCACGGCAAGAAGATGTAGGCCGGCGCCAGAAGACAATGGGGTGGAAGAGTTGAATTTTTCCCAGGAATTCCGTGTGATTCCAAACAGATTTTTTTTTCCTTTTTAGCTCAACATAGACCAACAGGCTTGAGGAAGGGCAAGCTTGCACACAGAGCTTGGGGTTTGTGGCCATGTGCACAACATGTGTTAAGGTGTTGCCTTGGCTGATGGGGAGCAAACCCTCTGTGGTCCTTCGTGGGATCCCCCTGCAGCCCTCCAGGACTTGGCTCTTAGATGTTCCAGGATTGGGGGGTGGGGGGCACTGCAGTGCTCTTGCCATATCTTCTGGGATGTCTTGCATTTTTTCAAAAGTCCCCTCCCCCTCTCTTCTCAGATGTATCTCCAGTATTCCCAAGCTCTCTGGGAAAAGTAATAGGCCCACCTATATCATGGAATGAAAGAAAAATGGAGAGAGATATAGAAATAGAGACATAGACATACATACATACATACATACATACATACATACATACATACATACATACATAGGCAGTGGAGAGGATGGGGTGCAGAAGCAGCCCACATTCCCCTCTTACATAGATTTATACAGAGAGCTCTGTCCTGAGGAAAGAGGAGAAAAGCCAGGAAGTCACAATCAACTGAGGTCAGAGTTAGTCTTAAAGATGGCCTCTGCTCTGCCTCTGCAGGCTGGATACTGAGATGCTTTTGCTGCTCCTCTGGGACCAATCCATAAAGCAGAGAAATGGCTCTACATTCCTCTTACAAGGCAGCCACAGAGTCCAAGAGTTAGAAGGTTTGACACATTGAAAAGTTGTAGACACAGGGACACAATGCATGCAAGAACTTGGTGCCACCCAGGTGGCTAAGGGCAGGACACCAAACCTGTGGAGACTGTCACCAAGTGTGTCATCTGACTATGACGTTATATTTCTGGGATGAATAGAGGTGAACATTGTGGCATTCGATCTTCATGGGATGCCATAACTAAGTCCCACACGTAAGGAAGTTTAAATAGCAGACATCCAGTTCCTCACAGCCCCTGAGCCTGGTCATGGAACTGGAGTGGTCTCCCTCTGGCTTGCTTGCAGAAAGCTATCTTGTCTCCGTGTCTTCATGTGTCCTCTGTGCAGACATGTGGAGTAACATGGCTTAGCTGTCTTTCCTCTTTCTTGCTGACAGAAGAACCATCCCTCATGGCCTCCTCATAGACGCTATCTCCAAACGCAGTGGTGCTGGGTGGTTGTGTGTCAGAGCTTCTGTGAGTGAACAGAGGTCAGGGTGGAGCAGAACTCAGTTAGTAAGAAGCAGTGTGGTTTGGGTGTGTCATGTGAGTACAGGACAGGGATACCCATGGACAAGTGGTTGATCCTTCGTAGACTGTCTCGTGGTCCCTGTGGCATGGCAGCCTCTAGTGCCCTGTCACTTTCTTCTAGGTATGTCTCATTCCTACTCTCTCCCTGGTCCATATCATCAGAACTCAGACAAACACCAGTTCTGTCCAGCTGTCCCTAGTGGGAACCCTAATCTGAGAAGCTTCACTCTGCCACAGGCTGGGGCTACAACTTTCACTTATAAACTGTAGGTGTCAGCTTCGCTGGATTATGGGACACCTACACTGTCTCTTCTGGCTGGGAGGGCTTCCAAAGGAATCTGGTGTGTATGTCAGGAATAGAATGGGGGAAGATTTGTCCCCAGCATGGGTGGCATCCATGCCATGGCCTGGGGGCTGGGATAGAAAAAGAGACTGAAATCACTCTTTGTCATTTACTGCCTCACACAACTGGTGGGACTCTAGTGACCAAGTCTTTCCACTAAATGACATGACCCTGAAAGGCAGAAGTTATCTCTATTTCTTTTTGTTTGCTCATGTTACCCTCACAAAATGCTTTAGACGAGGCAATTTGTAACCAAGAGCAATCAGTTTCCCACAATAATAGAGGCTGCGAGTCCAAACTCAAGGTGGCAGCAGTCATGGGCTGGTGTGGTACCCTCTTCCTTCACATGGTAGGATGGACAGACATGCCTCTCTTAGGTCTCTTTATTAATCTGCCATCTGCCTGATGGCACTGGAGACCTTTTAATAGTCTAGAACCTGGACCAATACGGTTTGCTCTCTGATAGTCATTGCCTCTATCATGCCTCTGCCTCCACTGAAGAGCCAGGGCCTTGCCTACTCTTACGAAGAACCAGCTTTGTTTTGAAAAGTTCTCGCTTTCTAGCTCATGGATAGCTGCTCTCCACTCTCTGCCCACTCAGGGCTTAGCCTTCTCTTCTTAGGTAGGTGCCCAGATCATTTTAAACCTTTCCTTTCTAGTTTAAGTAATTCGAGTCAGGTCTGCCTCTTGGGATGCCACTCACATTTGGTATTTTTGATCTTAACTAAGTTCAGATTGTGTGTGTGTGTGTGTGTGTGTGTACACCCAGGTATTATTTAGAAATATGTTATTTAATCTCCAGCTTCTAGGGATCTTCTCAGATATTTGTTACCAATTTCTGACTTAATTACACTGTGTTCAGATGTTCTTTTTTTAAATAAAAAAATAAATTGCATTTCACCATTTGTGTGTGTGTGTGTACACATGCATGTAAGCCACAGTGTGGGTGTGGGGGCTAAAGGACAATGTGGGACTTGGTCCTCTTCTTCCATTATGTGGCTCATACTCAGGTCATCAGATTTGGCAGCAAGCACCGTTATCTACTGAACCATCTCATTGGCCCAAAGAATGTATTTCTTATGTTCTCAATTTTTCTAAAGTTATTGAGGCTTACTTTTGGTGTAATACATTTGGGGTATGCTTACATGCAATTTTGAGAATTGTATCTCAGCTTCAGTAGACAGATTCAACAGCTGTTAATTAAACCACAGTGTTTGACAGTGTTGCTCAGGTCATCTATATCTTTCTATCAACTTGTTTCATTAATCACTAACGTTGTTGAGACATATTATACAATCCTATGTCCTGTTTTTCTTTTAGTTGGTTTTGCTTTATATATTTTGAAGCAGCTGTTTGTTACATACACTGATATATTGATGAATTGACCCTTTATCATTATCAATATTAAATGTTTCTCAGTCTCTCTAGAAATATAATCACTCCCATTTTTTAAACTTAAATGCTTTCCTGGGAAGAGTGTATAATTAATTGCTCTTGCTGTTTTCATTGCTCTAAAAAATACCACAGATTGTATCATTTATAAAGAGCAGAGGTGTACCTAACTTATGGTTCTGGAGGCTGGCATCTTCTTGGCTTCTGGTGAAGGCCTTCTTATAGCTTCATAACATGGCAGGAGACATGGACAACGAAGATGAATTTGCCTTTATGGCAACTTCAGAGAATGAGAACTCACCCACTTCAACACTGGTACATCAGAGGTAAGGTTTTACACATGGACTAGAGAACTTAGTAAAGCCACAGCACTAGCTGAAGATCTCTGTAGTTTATTCATAGTGTTTTTTGTTTGTTTGTTTGTTTGTTTTAGTTTTTTGAGACAGCGTTTCTCTGTATAGCCCTGGCTGTCCTGGAACTCACTCTGTAGACCAGGCTGGTCTTGAACTCAGAAATCCACCTGCCTCTGCCTCCCAAGTGCTGGGATTAAAGGCATGCACCACCACTGCCCAGCTTTATTTATAGTGTTTAAGCCATTTATATTTAATGTAATTATTGATATGTTTGCATTTAAGTCAACCATATTTCTGTTTGTTTCTTTTTTAAAGATTTATTTATTTATTTTATGTATATGAGTACACTGTTGCTCTCTTCAGACACACCAGAAGAGGGCATCAGATTCCACTACAGATGGTTGTGAGCCACCATGTGGTTGCTGGGAATTGAACTCAGGACCTCTGGAAGAGCAGTCAGTGTTCTTAACCATTGAGCCATCTCCCTAGGCCCTGTTTGTTTCTAATTGTCCAATTTGTTTATTATTTACCTTTTCTTTTTCCTCTGCCTTAAATCGAGTATATTTTTTAGTATTTCATTTCCAATGTTGCCTTAGCAACTGTGCTCTTAATTTTTTTTTTCTGTTTGTCCTGTAGTTTATGTATTTGTAACTTATTACAGCCTGCTTACAGACTTCTCATTTTTTCTTCCTAATCTGCCACCAAATCTTCAGTCTTCCTTTCTTACCTACCTGGTAGTGAAAGAACAGGCTGAGTGCTGAGATTCTTTCTTACCAATTCTGATTCTCAATAACCTCATCTAGTCTGATAGTTTTAAATCAAATGGGATATTCTTAAAACTAATGTTTCTTCTGAGTGCCATGTATCCAACTGTTTAAATTAGACATCTTAAGTTAATTATCTAAGGTAGAACAAAGATTAAAAGATATTATTTATCATTTGTGTGTGTGTGTGTGTGTGTGTGTGTGTGTGTGTGTGTAGGGGGATGTGCACATTTGTGTACATGCAGAGGCCAGAAGAAGGCATGGATCCCCTAAAATTGGTGTTACAGTTATTTGCAGGACACCTTGCTTGTTATTTGTGGCAGATATCTTGATTCCAGTTGTCAAGATTACGTAGTGAGTGCTGTTAACTGAGGAGCCGTCTCTCCAACACTAGAGGCACAGTCTTGACATTCCTTCTCAATATTCCCTTCCGTCTTACATAAGTCTGTCATTTTCCAGCTAATAGTTTCACTTAGTTGATTCAGGATAAATATCTAGGAGTTATCTGTAAGCCTTTATTTTTTTTTACCTCCTTCAATTTCTCAATACATTTAGTAGACATCCCAGGCAATTTAAGTTCTTACCACTCACGCTCCCATCTCGCTCCAGCCTCTGCTAGCTCTTACTCAGAACAAAACAGCAACATGGCTTCCTTCTCCAATGCTTGCTCCCTATGATCTACTCTCCATGCTGTAGCTGAAATGCTTTATTTTAAAATGCCATTCAGACCGGTCATTACTCTACTTAAACTCTCCCGGTATCTTCCCTTTAAACGCCTAACACACACGCAGGTTCCTTTTGGCCTACAAGGTCTTTACACCATCTGGTCCTGGCTTATCTCCCTGTAATACCTTCCAGCACACGGTCTCCCCCTTTGTGTGTAAGCAGTGGCCACACACTAGTTCTTATGCTAGCTCTTCTCTCATGTTTGGTATCTTCATGGTTTGGTGCTTTTCAAGATTTAAAGATCTGCTTAAACATTCTCTCTAGCCATCCTTTACACAGTATTTTTCTGTGCCCCGGTTGCTACCTGTCTCCAACATTCTGCCTTCTAGTTGTCATAGTATCTATGGGCATCTGAAATTACCCTTCCTTGCACTTGCCATGGTTGTCTATCATCTCAGATTCTTGACCTGCTGCTAGTAGGCATGTGGTTTTGCTCGATGGAGTGCCCTCCTAGCAAGAATGGACTCTTACGCAGAATAACTCAATAGAGATTTATCAACTCAATGAATCCATCACAGTAGGCTTATCCTTCCTTCCTTCCTTCCTTTCTTCCTTCCTTCCTTCCTTCCTTCCTTCCTTCCTTCCTTCCTTCCTTCCTTCCTTCCTTCCTTCCTTCTTCTTTCTTCCTAATCAAGAGAATCATTAATAGTTGACAGAATAAAAATACAGGAATGAATATTTACTTTCTCCCAGTCCTTCTCTAAAAGTGAATTAAATCTTACTGATACAGTTCTCTTAATAGACTTTGGAGTCTGGTTGGAAAAGCTGTCTCTACTGAGTGCAGACTGATCTGTCCTGAGATGAGGATGGTGGTCTGATGCTTGGTCTTAGCCGAGTGATTGAGAGGTGATAGGATGTGGTCATAAACTTAACTTCAAATGGACAAGGCTGAGTCCTAGCCATGCTCTCTGGAATAGTTTTGATCTATTGTCCAAAGCTAAAGAAATCAAAACCCTCTCGAGAGACCCTCACTCAGGACACTCCTCTTACCCAGGCATCCATGTCCCAGGTGCCCCAGTGCACAGCTGCCAGATTCACACAGATAGCATGAGTCTGAGAGACATATCCATATGTGTATAACAGATATCCATCCTTATAACTGCCAAGGAAGGGCCAGGGAAGGGGAGAAAGGCATTGGTTCTTGGATCTCCATGCATTGGGGAAGATGGAGTTAATGAAATCCATGCTTAGCCAGGTTGTCAAGATATCAAACCAAACTGGTGACAAGATCAAGGCTGTTAGGAGGGAAATTGCTGGGCCTGTATCCAGAAAGCCAGGACAGCGTATTTGGCGCAGAGTAGGCAGAAGGGAGATGAAGGTGAGTCCCACAGGGTCTACCAGAGAAAGACTATTGGAAATCCTAGAGGGGCTCTGCCACCAATGCACAATTTTCCTTAATTTCCTCAATTGTGGCTGTTATCCCCATAATGAGAAACACAACTTCACTTCTGAGCAGGCAGTGAGGCTGGCAGAAAGCTGAAACCTGAAAATCAGCAGATACAGGGCTGCATACAGCCTTTTCTATTGAAATTAAGCCACATCCAAAACACAGGGAAAGGGCTCCAAATAGCTTCAGACAGCAGCCAGCCAGGCAGGGCCTTTACCAGGCACCGGATGGACGCTCTGTGGACTCGTCAAAAGAGGCCCAAATCACAAGTGCTCATTTCAATAACATAAGAAAATAAACATGGGCCTTATTTATAGCTCAGGAAAGGGACTGGGGCAAAAGACTGCTCATTTGGTAATCCACCCTGATAGGGCAGACAGGATCCAGACCCCCAGGCTCTCTAGTAACAGGGTAAGCTGGGAAATGGGCCAGAGAAGTGCTGGCAGCCAGCATCACCAGGTACAATCTGAAAAAGACCCAGGTGAGACAGAGAAGAGGTCTGTGACATCCTGCTGTCTCTGCTCTGGCTGAAGGAAGGAGAACCTGTGAGTAGATGGCCTTCAGGCACTCAAAGGAAGGTGTATGAAGCCAGGAAATAAAGGAGCCTCCCAGAATCCTCATAACTGGGGCATGTCCAAGTCCTCATATACAGCTCAGATATACACCAGAGTCTGCTCATAGCTGAGGTGTTCACTGGTTCCTGACATACAGCTTGGATAGACACTGGAGTCCCAATGATACTGCTGAGACATACACCGGACACCCTAGTACAGCTTGGTACTCTAGTACTAGTACCTAGTATGCCTAGTACAGTAGGATATATGGGGGAGTCCTGTGCATATACTTGGGGTGTACACTAGGTACCAGAGTAAGGGTGGTGCTAAAACACAAATCCTCAGAGACTTGGCCAGTGATGGGCTCGGGATACATGCACAGCCCAAGATAGCAATCCCTGCAAGCAGGGCAGGCTCTGTCAGCTGTCCAGTGTAAAGGACAGTATGCTGGCTGTAAGCCGGTGTGGATGATGCTCTTCTGAAATCCCAGTCAGAACTGGCTGATTTCATCTGTACTCCCAGAAAACCATGGGAGTACAGACAAACCTGAATTTATCTTTGGTATAGGAGACAGCCACATCAGTTTGCAGTTGTGAGAAGTTTTTCCAGCAAGGCTCCGTGGTAGCAAGGCCCGGTGGGTGGCTCTGGTCTAAGTGACACTAAGTTCCACTCTGTGGCAATTCTCACTTCCGTGCATCTCCTGAGAGATGGTAGAAGAGCTGGTGTTTGCTAAGCAAGCCTGTAGCAGACAGCTGCCTTTAGGAGAGTAAGACAACCTCAGTCAGAGGTCCGGCCAAGCCAGAAGACAAGACAAAGCCATGGGAAGGCTGCAGCATCTTGAGGAAAACAAGGGCTGGACACAGATGCTGGTTATGAGAAAGAAGCCTGGAAGTTGGGGTTGGTCTCACCTCAGCCATTTGCTTTCAGCTACAGCACCAGTGAGCCTGACATTAAAGCCCACAGCAGCAGGCTACCTATGACTCCACACTTAAGCTAATAGAGGTGGAGGAGGGCTCTGTGCATCTAATTCTTCCAAGAGAAGGGACAAGGTTCACAGTCTACAGGGGTCCTGCCTGCCAGTGCCCTGTGGTGAACAGCATGATGGGGCACGGGGCAGTGGGAGTGTGTGTGGGGAGAGGGGGAGCTTGTTTGCAGGCCTCAATCCCATCATGGTTGGTACACTAGGTATGGAGGGTAGCCTCTGGGTTTTCTCAGAAGTAGAGAAAGGCTGAATGGTAAACACTGGCCTGGGCTGGGAGTCCCCGGGCTTGGACAGAGCTCTGGGATGGGTGGCTGCTCAGCTGAGTTCAGTCTCCCTGAATGGGAGTCACCTTGCCAACATGGTATGCATTCCTGCCAGAATCTCTCACGGCGTGGCTATGTGGACAGGGGTTGGAGGTATGGCTCAATGATACAGGCTTGCCCGGGAGGATCAGAAATTCGAGGTCACCCTCCAAGTACCTACTGAGTTAGAGGCTAGTCTAGGGTGAGACCTAGTCTAGAAAACAAAACAACACATGCTGATGCCGCTCACCTCCCCCACCCCCTCACCCCCCACCCCCCAAAACATCCCCCAAACCAAGAAGCCATACAGTAGTGCTGATGGGGCCCAGCAGCCACAGGTGTTCTTCTCCTAGTAGGGCCACAAGTTGTGAACCCAACAGAAACCTTGGTCAACCCCAACCACATCCTTAACATGACCTCTGCATCTTGATTTTGCCTTGGTGGAAACCATCAAAGGTTCATGCTTCCTCACCACTTGTGATCAGATCATCCAGAAGACGCTGGGATCCAAGGATTCTAAGTCAGTCCCTCAGCCGATGTGGTGGAGGAGTCTACCTCTGCTGGTCCTGCCCAGCACATCCCAGGAGATATTCCCTTCCCCACAGACAGAAGAGAAGTCAGCATCTCACACCTAAAACTGGGACCTCAAAGGACTGTAAGTTTGGCAGGGCTGGAAGCCAGAGCAGTCAGGGTCTAGAACATCTCAAAGAGAGGCCAGCAGAGCAGCACTGGACTGAAAAGTCAGAGAAGAGGATGATATTCATTCATATTTTCCAGAAAAAGGTTTTGGCCTAAGCCTGTGTAAGACATGGTAAAATGAATAAAAAACAAGAACAAGAATAAAACAGACAAAACCAAAAAAAAAAAAAAACAAAACAAAACCAAACAGCCAAATCATGAACAACTATCTAAGTAAAATTAATCAGAAAAAAAATGTCTTTGCAACCCTGCCACTCTTGCAGGCACATCTCAGCTGGTCCCTGGGGGGTTGGGGGGAGTGGCTCAGTGCACACAGTTGGGCCAGATCCAGGGCCAGCTTGGTCCCTTCTCTATAGGCCAGCAGGCTGCAGTTCCTTTAAAAAGATGTCTTATTTTAGAACCAGCTGTTGTCTGCTGTAGGCCAGAACATGGCGTTTTAATTAGCATTATTGTTCTGCTTCTGAAACCAGGCTCTGTGGTGTCCCAAGGGCAGATGGTCCTGACCCAAGCTTAGGCAAGGCTTGCTGGCTAAGTTTGAGGACACAGGGGATGGGTACAGTCCCTTGTCCTTCTAAGTCCCCACTCACTGCTCGATGTTTTCTGTCCAGTGTTTCTACTCAGAGAACCAGCTGTCCCTGAAGACAGAACCTTTGAGGTTTGTGTTGAGTCTAAGATACAGTTCTATGCTGTAAAACCTAACCCCGCCCTATCTGGAAGCCGTGGGATATTTTGTGTGGAGTGCTACTGTCCAATGGACAGTCACATGATCCTGGGGGCTTCCAACATCTCAGATTACAGTTCCTCTTCAAAACCAAAGTTCTCTTTTTCTTTAAAATATTTTTTGTGGTGTAATTGTCTGTATGTGCTCCAATGTGAACTTGCAGGTCACGTGTGCATGTGGAGCCCACAGGGCAGCCTCTGGTGGTGTCCTCAAATCTTCTCCTTGCCTTGAGTTTTCACCCGGAATGTGATTTGGTTAGGATGGCTGGCCAGACAGATTCTCCTGTCTCCACTTCCCCAGCAAAGGGATTGCAAGTGTGTACCGCCATACCTGGGCTTTCTACACAGGTTTTCTGTATGCTTGTGCTGCAGGTACTTTTTTCAAGTCCTTAGCCTCTTCAATTAAAAAAAAAAAAAAAAAAAAGCACGTGGGTCTGCGTGAGACGGTTCAGGCAAATGTGTGCCTTGGTGCATGTCTGGTCAGGAGACAACTTTCATGAGTCTTTCCCTGAAATAGCCAGGCTGAGAGTGATATCACTTAAGCTCACCCTGAGATAGTTCCTGGCTCTCTGCAGGGATTTCAATGTGTCTCCCTGCTCTCTCCATCCCATATCCCTCATCTTGGGAACAGGCTGGTGATCCCTTAAAGATACACACACACACACACACACACACACACACCCCAGTATGGTCAGCTTCAAGGATCTGGTGACAAAAGAAAGCTCTTTTTTTGGTTTCAACTGCCTCCAGTGTTTACTTGTGACACCACAAGCTTCCCAAGTCCTCTGCTGACCACTGTAGGCACCTGCAGTTCATGGAACAAGGCACAGCTGGAGTGTTTGCATCTGCAGCATGTGCCCTCATCCCTTCCAGAAGTACCCCAGATTTCACCCTCTGCTAACATCAAATCCTCTAGATTTATACCTCCAATTGTGCTGCTTCAGAAACTTTCCCTTAGTCTCTCCATTGGGGGGTGGGGTGCATGAGGGGACCTCTAAGGAATTGATTTACTCTGTGTGTATGTGTGTGTGTGCGCGCATGCTATGAAGATCAGAGGAAACTTATGGGGTGGGTTTCCTCCCTCCACTGTGTCTGGGTTCTGGAGATTGAATTCAGGTTACCAGGCTTGTGTAGTCAATATTTTGATCTTGCTTGCTCTGGAGTGACTCAGGACCACTGTGTAAGTCAGCGTTCACCACACTGCTTGCTCCACAGAACAATGGGTGTGTGTGAGCAGCGATGACTGGCATACAACTAGGTTTCTGTAATTATATCCATATTCTAAGCAAATTGTTATGTATTTTGTATTCTGGGGACATATGTTATGGCTAAAGCCCAAACTGTGGCTAATCTTAATATTAGACCCAGATAAATCTGTTTCAAATCTATAACATTTAACATTTGCCAGAGTAGATTTGTTCATCAGCTGGGCTTATAGAGGTATAATTCACACATGTGCAGTATTAGGAAATGCTGAAATGTAATGATTTAAATATACCAGCAACTGCTGTGACATGGTTACTGCGGCAGTATTTAACGTTAGCCAGAACCCCTGGCCATTGTTACAGCTATGGCAAAAGAATAAGGGATCCTGGGCACCCCCTTGGGTGGGGTGGGGGTCACAATTCTCTCAGTGCCCTCAGCTCCTACAACATGGTAGGAGCTACAGGGACTCCAGGGTGGCAATCAGAGGCTCCTATTTGCCCGAGCACACCTATGAAATGCCCAGGCTGAGGGGGAGGACGCCCCTGCTGGACTCATCACTCTCATCATGCTCACGGAGCCTTCTTACACTTGATGCAAATAGAGCTGGGTCCTCTTGGCTTCATCTTCCTGGATGGTTGTTAGTACAGAGGGTGGGGCTATGTGCACAAAACAAGGAAGAGTCCTTGGATACCAAGAACCAGTATTCTAGACAGAAGAAAAAGGAGTAAAAAATAATTTTAATCGTATCAAAAAGCCAAAACAAAGAGTTGATCAGGGACTGTCAGGACACATCTTGGCAGCCTGTGCTCTGCTGTGTACCCGGACTTGTGACTCAGGTCCTAAGCACAGTTCCAACCCTCGGAGGTATTGGGATCTGTAGCATGTTTTAGGTTTGCTCTCTCTAGAGTGTGCGGATGTGAAATGACTGCATGCCTCTGTTGTGACTCCCGGGATCTGAAAGTGGACAGCTGACTCTTCTAAGGCAGTTGTAGGACCAGTGAGACAGTAAACTGGGTCTGCAAGCCAAGAGCGATACTCTGGGCTCCAAGCTGCAGCTTGTCCCTGAGGCTTCCTTCCTTTGGCATTTTCAGAGTCCACAGAGATGGGAGGACAAAGCAGGCTGCATAGCTCAAGAGGCTCCAGTGTGTTTGGGGAAGTCTGACCCAGGCTGGCCTCCCTCGCCCCCATAGTGAGTGTTGGAGGGTTCCTCCACAGCCCTGGGAAGTCGCAAGCTTCATAAGCTGCCGATGTTGGGGAAGCTCTTCAGTTTCTCAGGGAAGTCATCTTTGTAGAGTACAGGGTCCGCTCGGTGCTCCACCACCTTGAGGGGCATCGTTCCGAAGACAGAAGCAAACTTATTGATGCATTCAGACCTGTGGGGTGAACGAGAGGGTGGGGGTGAGCAGAATGGAAGTGGTTAGCTACCAAGACACAGCAAAGTCCAACACAGCCACTGTCCACCAGAAACTGAAGATGCTGAAAGGGGGCCCAGCCCATCACTAGGCTCTGCAAAGGGTTGTGATGGAAAGCAAGGCGACCTGAGGTTCTTGGCTTGGTTCAGAGGGAGAAAGTGAATAGAGGATGCTGTCTGCAGGCTGGCAGGTCAGGACATCTGCCCTTCCCCCTCAAATTCCAGTCATTTTTCTAGCACTAGCAGGCCTCAGACCCAGGTGGATTAGCTCCAACAATCCTTAACCCCATCTCTGCCAGCTACAGGGAAGGAGCAGGATAGAAAGGAAATAGGCTCTGCTTGCTAAAGCTGAGGAGGTGGGGGAAAGCAAAGGAACTAAGGGTTTGGTGACTTGGAATTCCAAGCCATGAGCACTTAGCTCCGAGCACTCACGGATGGCCTGTAAATACTCAGCCATAAGCATGCCTTTCTGACAGCCCCAGTTCACAGAGGGTTCCCCCCCACCCCGGCCCCCCGTAATGGTGTGATTTCTATTGCTGCCACACTAGAACCAGGAGCAAGAGCAACTTGGTGACAAAAGCTGGACACAGCAGAGCATGTCTTCCTCTGCTCCGCCTAGGCCTTCAGAGCTGAGCCTCTCCTCAGAGGAAAGGGTCAGTCAGGCCAACTGAGTGTGTCAGCAGGGTGACTGGGACGGGTCAGCACCAGGCCAGAGGGGAAAAGCAGCCTGGGAAAAGCTCGCTTGAAGCTGGGGCCCAGAAGGATGGATTTCAGGGGGTCAGTACCTGCTTAGCCAGCTGGCCCTGCGAGCCTCTCCAGGATGCTCACCGCTACATCTCTCTGATGCCAGAAGCTGCATCCAAGATATGTACACAGAGAAGAGCTCTGGGCTTGGGAAGGCGGCCTTTGTTAGGGCCCTCATCAGCTCTTCCCTGCCTTCTTATACTTCTGCAAAGTTTGTGCACAGAATCATGGACTTATGGTCACCAGTGTCAACAGATCACTAACACCACAAAGATGTTCATTACAGGCTCCACTCGGAACAAGTGCTCATGACAGCCCCAGGGCTCAGGTGCCTCCTCTGTCCCAGTCTCTAGTGGGAAGGTTGAGACACTAAGAGGTTAGTGTGCAAAAGCTAAAAATAAAATAAAATAAATAACATTAAATGGGCCAGAGGCAAACCCAGGGGTTCTAGCTCTTGAGACAAAAGACTGAGTGACAAGACCCAAATTTACTTATTAACCTGTGTGGCCCAATAGGAACTGTGAAAGGCCACAACTCTAGAACCTCTGCTCCATGCCAGGTAATTTACCTTACAGCTACTGATTTCTTAAAGCACTCCTCTCCCATTTTTGACTCTCTTGTCCAAGGCCTGAGTTTATATTAGCCTCATGTTATAGGTGAGGAAAATAAGATTAAATTAAGATCCAGAGAGGTCAAGTAAGTTGCTGGAGAACAATGGGCTAGCAAGTTGTGGACCTGGGATACAAACTCAGGCTGGCACTGGCTGCTTGCTCTCTACCACTCTGGGGCAGCTGGGTCTCTGAGACTCAGCATGGGGAACGCCTCAGGGAGACTGGTGGAGGGGTCACCTCTATCTTATCTCTCTTTAAAAGTTGTATTTTGAAATTATCTTACTAGCTGTAGGCGTCCATGAGTCTCTTCATCATCCTTAGGTTTGGCTAACTTCCCCACTACCTCCTTCTCCCCTTCCTTCCACCCTTGCTTTAACCCTTTAATCCCCAGGACTCCCCCCGACCTCTTTCATTTCATATGTATTCTAGGGAATTACCATCCACGGATGGACAGTACCACTCCCAGAAGACCTGGGTCATTCAGTGAAAATTGCCATACAAGGCATGGATGTCTTCCTAGGCAGTAAGGCCGCCCAGACAACACAGGCTATTGCTGCTGTCCAGACCTTATTGCTGAAGACACTATTCACGTTGGATGTAGGATAGAAAACTAACCTCAAATGGATGGGGACACTGTGTCCCTGTTCACTAGCTTTCACAGTGTTGGGAGTGCTATGGAGCTCCAACACATGTCCACCCATGCAACAGTGTCATGGTGTCACAGAGTAAACTAACCTGTTGCTCTTTGACTGCATTTGAGGCCTGCTTCACCGGAGGAAACTTCACACCTCACACAACCCTGGTCAAAAGCCTATGTCTAGGTAGAACATGTCGTGGGCCCCAGCGTAGAATGTGTTATTAATTTGATAAATGGTCATGCTATCAAACTACCTTCTAAATATTTACATTTATACTTATAGACCTGGGCTGCTCTCAGCGTTGGTCAGAGAAGCTTCTTTATGCGGTCAGCAGAAGTCAACAGAGAGATTCTTAAGTGGTGTAAGTGCTGAGTGCTCAGGCCTAAGCAGGACATCTATATCAAGGCTCAGGGAGGCAGGAAGAATGTAAGAGCCAGGGTTGGGCAGACATGCAGTGGGGTCTTGTCTTCTGGACATGGCATAGTTATTGCAAATATGAACTCACAGTAGCTAGGGGTCCTTGCATAGAACCCCAACAAGATGAAACCAGCCAAAATTCCAGAATTGATGGGGTACGTGAACTCCAGGTCCATCATTTACTGGGAGGTACTGGCAATGGGCAGTGGCTGGAGGAGGGAGATTCATTCTTTATTGAGGATGTAACCACTGGTAGGCCCTCTATGTCCAATGGACAGTCTCACACCCATGTCGTATGGGCAGCGCTAACTGAACTTAGGGGTTATAAAAGAGATCCGCTTGGGAGGGAAATCTGCTGAGGCGTTGGGCAGGGATTTGGAGGGAAAGAAGTGATGTGATCATATTGTATGCAGCATGCAATCCTTGAGAATGAAAGGAGTTTAAAGAGAGTGAAGGACAAGAGGCATACATTGAGGGACCATGCCCAAGAGCTTCCTGCTCTTTAATCTCAAGGCCAAAGCAGCACGGGCTAGTCTGAGTCTCTCCTTGGCTGTCTGCAGACAGCAGTAGCTGATCACCTCTGGTTCCCTGGAGGCCAGTGCAGGGTCTCTGGGGTCTGCATAAAAGGGCTGCAGCTCTTGCTGGGTGGAAGTGGCTCACAGCCCTTTGAGGAGTATTGATGATATCTCCTCTGTAACCAGATCTGCCAGTTGGGCCACTGGAAAGCTGCTCCTGGGGTTCAGGACAGCCTGGTTGCAGCAGCTGCCCAGTCTAGTCCTGCTCTCGGGCAAGTGTCTCTTTCCTCCACATAGTCTGTGCTGGGCAAGTGACACTGGGACATTCTTGACAGTAAAGGTCCTTGTCTGTCTACTTTCTTCTCCCACAGGGCATCTGGCTGGGGAACAAGCAGACTGAGGTAGGCTGGAAGTGTGATTGGCTGTGAATGGCTCATAAGGGTCACACTGTCAAATGTCCAGCCACCCCGTGACAACGCCTCTCCTATCCAATCAAGGGCTGCACACTAACTGCTAGGGTCTGTGTCTACCTGCTGGAAGTATCTGGGGAAGAGAGACTTCTGGATCTTGTTTTCCTGTCATGCACACAGAGTCTTTTGGACACTGTCAGGGTAATGGGTGTAAATAAATACTGCTGGGCCCAAGCTGGATCACAGGTTTTCAATCACGTATTGTATGTAGTCCCTAGCATGTAACACAGTGCTTGGTACAAAGATGGCCATATCTGTTTATAGACTTCTAAATGGACACACTATCATTTGATACATAATGGAAAAGCTGAAGTTCAGTAAGACAAGCCAACTTCCTTAGGTCAGACTCCTAACTGGGAAAGACTGGACATAAAACATTGCTTTAAAACAACACTGTCTGCCATGGCACTGCTGGCAATGATTTGGGACAAGGAGAACAGCTAAAACTTCTGGATCTCTAGGATCTAGAAGCCCTTGGAAATAGACTTGAAGGAGTAAAAGCTACTTTCCTACTTAGCTGATAGTTCTCCAAGCCTAGGACTGAAGAAGCAGACTGAACCCCAGGCCACAACACAAAGTCACAGGATGGCAAAGCAGTTTCTAGGCCCGGGCTTGTGAAAGTGTGTTGTGCAGGGAAGCTGATGACTAGCAGACCAAGTCGAGGGCTCTTCTGTAAACCGGCTCCTGGGCTCCAGAAGGCTCGAACCATCCTCCTCCTCCCACCCTAAGTGCCAGATTTCTTAAGTTGGTGCCCAACTTTTACCTACGGAGCTTTGCTCACGGTTGCCAATGCACTTGAATCTGTCTCCTTTCACTCACAGAATCTCTCAAGCGTATGGCTTATATTCCCCAGCTGCCCTTGGTCATCAACAACTCACACTCTGTGACCTGCTGGCTTAGTTACTCTCTGCTGTTAACTTTTAGGTCTCCAATAAACAATTAAGTTCACAGACCCTGTCCCTGTGTGCACGTGCATTGCAGCTTTCTTGTTTTGGGCTCTATATACCCTGTCTTTCTTTTCTCTCCCCAGGCTGCTTCTGGTTTCACTTACTATCTCCCAAATGTAGGAATGCCCCCACGCTTCCTTTGGCTTTTCTTAAGTCGACTGCTATGTCCAGGCAGGCAGGTAGCTTCCAAACATCTCCCTTCCTGCCGCCCACCCCAGTGAGGTCCCTCGCGGTTAAATCTCCTGCTGCTTCCATTGCCCTGTTCAAGTGGCGAACGTTCACCAACTCTTCACCCCTCCTCTTGTAGTGTTTGCAGTGAAAGGTCCTGCCATTTTTCTTGACTCCAAAACCCAAGTTACTTCTGTCACTACTTTCCCCACAGTCTTCCCACACCTACAAAGGTGGCGGCAACACTCTCGCTTGTCTTCTTTGGGAAAGTAATGGGCACTTTCATTTGTGATTCAAACTGGTCGTCTACCTGTTTCTTCAATAATCTGTCCATCCTAAGGATCGCTTTAAATTAATCTTAGAGCAATTCCCTGAATAAGTTAGTCCCCTAGTCAAGTCCTTGGTGGCTTCGCAGAAGGAAAAACTGAAGTCCTTTAACTGGAAGTTCAGAGTCTTTGCAGCCTGGCTCAGAGTAAATCTCTTTGTGCCTGCCAAACCAAGCTGAACTTGCTGACCTGGCCAATCACAGTTCCCCTCCCTTTAACTTGATTGTCTTCCTCAGAGGATCGAGGTTGTGTGTGTGTGTGTGTGTGTGTGTGTGTGTGTGTGTGTGTGTGTGTGTGTGTGTGTGCGCGCCACATGACTGCAGGTACCCCAAAGGTTACTGGATTCCCTGAAGCTGAAGTCGGGTGTGGGAACTGAACTGGGGTCCTTGGGAAGAGCAGCAAGCTGAGTCATCTCTCCAGCCCCCTGATGATTTCTGAAGCCTCCCTTCACATTTGTCACTTTTGACAAAATTGTTCTGAAGAACCCACCTGGTAATAACAATCCTGCCTTGCTTCCCCTTATTATAAGCTGCACTTTCCTTGGGGGAGGCATCACAAATGCAGATTAGGTTTTATATACATACAAACATATACATGACTGCTGTGTGTAAGCCATTGTTGGTAAATATAAATCACTAAGTTGTACAAAGTAACTGTAACACTTCCAGAATGCACTGATTCTATACCAGCCTGTTTTCCCAGTTCTCTTCTGAATCAGCCTCCAGGGCTCCCTGCTCAGGGCTCTGAACATCTTCCTAAGTGCTCTTCCCTGCCCTCAACACAGCTTTAAATCTGCTACGCTCTCACTAGAGAAGAGTTGCTAACCCCAGCATGAACCCCAAGGCTGTCACCAGGTCAACTCTTCTCCTTTCCCTGTACTGTAACCTCCATGTTAACTCCACTGACAACCACTTAACTTAATGCTATGAATTCTCCCCAACACAGGGAGTAAGGAAGGTTTTAATAACCATTTCGCCTACTCTGGTAGAATTACAACTGGGGCCTCTTCCCAATGAGCTATGATAGATAATTAACTCTGCCATCTTTACAATGTTTACAGTGTTACAGGGGACACTCATATATGATTTCACATCAACTGCTGGTAAAAGTCATGGCTTTTAAGTAAGATATCTCTATGAGGGAGCTAAGGAGTTATTTAGAGTTAGAAGAAATAAAACACCACAAAAACGAATCCCAAGTGGAAAGGGTTTGGCGGATTTTCGTGTGGCTGAGGACTTCAGAGGTGAACTCTGTCAGCAAATGCACATGCTGATTAGTGGGAACCTGAGCTGGAGGCCTCCTCTGAAAGGCTACTGCAGCACTCTTGGAGTACACTTGGGTCCCCTGACAACCATGCTGATAGATGATAGAGCTTTCGTCCCGAGTAGAGAGGGTATAGAGTATGAAGAGTGAGCAGACTCAGGAGCTCTGAAGGCTCCGACTGGAAAGATCTAGTACAGATTCCAGTGGTCTTGAAGAAAGACATGCATGACACGGCTTTTAGGATTCTTAGCCCAGGGTGACATGCCACATTCAAGTGTGATTGTTGAGGAACTGACAGGATGGTTCAGAGTCACCCTGCTGTTCCAACCTTCAGAGCTTGGCTTTCAATCCTGCCCTTGGCAGGTGACATAGTGGGGTCAGCGGAAGCAGTTGGTCTCGGCTAGGTTGAGTTTAATTCTTTCTAATCAAGCATTGCTGTAGCACCGAGCTATTACCCAGAGAAGCAAGCCTGTGTTTCCTTGGAGACAGCTCACTCCATTCAAGTGACTGCAGAGAGTTAACCACTTCATCTACACAAAGGATCAGCTTCTGGAGCTTAAGGCCAGCTATATTTTTTCAGACCTTCCAGCCATTACAAATTGAGTGAGTAGCATCCCAAATTAATTCGCTGGGTGACCTGGGTTTGAACTAACTCAATTCCCACAATGCAAAAGGAGGTGCTGGCTTCCAGCAGCTGTCCTTCTATCTCCAACATAGTCCCATAAACAGGCTCAGACAGGAAATGGCGATGGAGGCTGGGCTGGGCTTCTCTTCAGAGGCGTACTCACCTCTCTACCATGTGAGTCTGGTCTAGCGAGAGCCCATCGATGGCCGTGCACTCAGGACACTTGAACTTCTTTCTTGGGGTTACCTGATGTGGAAAATGAAACACACCTTGCTGTCAGTGCTCAGGACTATACAGCCTCGCAGTGATGCCCCTGTGCAGGCTTCTGCGCTGTGAGCAGGCGTAGCTTGTGCACTCCGTGTGTGTATACACACATGCACATGCGCACACACACCTCAGCATTCATCCATTCAATCTGGGCTGCCTCAGCCAAGGACAGAACTCCCAAGGGCCCAATAACAGTGCTTGGAGGGCTTTCGCCTTCTTCAACTGGGAAGAAGTCGTGATGACAAGCTCCTTAATTCCTGTTTAATGACTGTTTTCTCACTGCCAAGGTCCTTGTATAAACACTATTTGTTCTTGCAGTCATGAGGGCGATGAAATACAGCCTCCCACAACTTGCAGCCGAACCTTAGTTCCAACAGACAGCCTTTCGCCTTCTCTTGCTAAGGCCCATGGCTGGGGCAGCCCCTCTCCTGGAGATGCCAGCTCACTCCCAGTTGCCTTGGTGGGGTGGGAGGAGCTAACCAGCCCTCACCCTGAGACTCCTCTGCCTTGCCTCCTCTCAACCCCATCCCCAGACCTGAGACTCTGGGTGATCTTTCTAGCAAACCCAGGAGAGGCTGTTTCGAAGATGGGTAACAGGGAAGGACAGGAGGACGAGCATGCGGGCCAGGGCCAGGTCAGGACTCATATCCACATATACTCACATCGACAGGAAGCAGCCACGGCTAAGCACATGTTGAAAAAGGAAACGAGGTCTGGAGGCCCTCACAGTTTATAACCTTCCATTTTTCTTTCAGTCCTTTGCCCTCTGAGTCACTCGGGGACAAGATAGGGGACTCAGTAAGATGTCACCCATGCTACCGGCCTAAACTTTGAAGATGATGACTGTTCCAGGCTGAGAGAGTCAACTTCTCACTGCCCAATCCCACATGGGTCTAATCCAGGAGGTAAAGACAGTTCTGTCCATATAAGTGGACCTCTACTACTGACCTGTAACTTGGGCTATGATTTTAGCAAACAGAGTTTCAAGAATAAAACGGTATCTTTTCAGGCCCAAAGACTTTTTGTATTTTCAGCTTTTCATATGCTATGGCAAAGGTACTTCAAAATACTGACAGCTGGCTCTTTAAAACCAAGGATCAGGGCAGCTGCACAGCTTCTCAGAGTCAGGACAGGCCCTGGGTCCCAGAGAGCCAAGCAAGGGTGGCATGGGCTCTTACCTTGATGACAGCTTTCCCTGTGACATTGGCCACCAGGAAATTCATGGCAATATCTTCACAGTTCATGTGAGCATCCACCCAGTTCTTGATGTCCCCAGGCATTTTGTAGGTATACATGTAATTAAAATACTGTTGCATGAGACACAAATGAAGAAATACACAAAAGAAAACTCAGTGGTATAGGGACAAGATTAAACACAAGACTTTTCCAGTGCGGAGGGCAAAAAAATATTAAGGGGCTCAGTGCCTTTAAAATGGGCTAGCAAGATGGCTCACAAATAAGCCTGCTGTGCACTGAGGCACATGTGTGCTGTGTACACACACAGACACACAGACACACAGTGTTAAACAGTAGGAATGTGCTTTTTTTCATTAAGGTTGACTTTAATGAGATTCTTGGGTACCTGACAAAAATGGATGGACTGCGCACATGTGCCGAGTTCCCCTTAAAAGTGAAAACATGCAAATAAATACAAGGCAGACAGTTTTATTTATGAATATTACATGTAATAGATCATAGGTGTGTTATAAAATAAATACTTCCATTGTCTTCCTATTAATGTAAAGTGTGAACCAAACATGTAAGTGGTCTTAAGGATGCCCCAGCAGATCTTTCTGTGGGCCACATCCGGAACTTAGAAGGAAGGCTCGTGCCTTTAGCTGCAGAACAAGAGTGAGGCAAACTTGAAATTACCATAAGTTCCATGAGTGAACTAGAAATTAATGGATCAAAAATAATTAGGCAGTGTGGAGGTGTGCTCCTCCAGTCCCAGCACCTGGGAGCCTGAGCCAGGAAGACTGTGAGTTCAAAGCCAGCCTGGGGAGATAGCAAGATCCTGCCTCCAAAAATGAATGCATGAACAGACACATGGATAAGTACTTACACTATTAAGATAAACTCCTGAAGTTATAAACAATAGTCTGTCTACTGGGTTTGTTTTATTAAGACCAAAACCTGTTTCAGACCTAGGATTTCAGAATGTGGGAGCAGCAGTGATGAGCTAACCCCACCACAGAGCAGCAAGGAAGGAGCTACACTGGGCTCTTTAGGCCCTACAGTGCAGGAGCTGCACTGAGCTCTACAGAGCTCTGCACATTAGCTCTCCTACTGCTGATGACACACGATTTATTCTCTTTAATGAAACCCTATGCTTCCAGGGAGAATACCAGAGCTGGGCTGAATACTCTAAAACCAAAAGCATAGCCACCAAACTTACCCTAAAAACCAGCCAAGGGATGAGTGTTAAAAGCAGGTACTGCTCTTGCAGAGGACCCGGGTTCAGTTCCCAGCACCTACATGTGTGGCTCACAATTGCCCATAACTCCAGCTCAGGGGATCCAATATGGCTGGGCTCTGTACTCATATGCATATAGTCCTCTTCCCTCATAGCTGCATAACTAAAAATAATAAAAGTACATAGTTTTGTTTATTTGTTGTTTTTTGTTTTTTTGAGACAGGGTTTTTCTGTGTAGCCCTGGCTGTCCTGGAACTAGCTCTGTAGACCAGGTTGGCCTTGACCTCAAAGAGGAAAATCTTAAAATAAGTCTCAGAACACACACATGACAACTGTCACCTTATCAGAAACTGGTCAGCGTTTATATAATAAGATTCATTCTATTAATCAAAACAGCTAAGTTTAATTTTCTAAATGTACTGTTACACAAAGGAAGGCGAGGCAGCCAGTTTCATGTCTTGTTGGCACTGGCAATATAGGAATCTAAAAAAATACCCAGGGAATTGGTCTCTCTGTTGTAATTTTGTCTTTAGGAACCTATTGTAATGGCCACAAGCACAATAGCTATAAAAAGGATATAAATTGCTACTTACGCATTAGCATTCTCTGAAATGACAAAAATTAAATACCCAATGGTAGAAAAATACATATATAGATAGATAGATTGATAGATATAATTTAAGGATCATCAACACAGTGGCTTATTACCAATTATGCTATGAAGTAACTGTTTTTTGAAGAAAGATGAATGGTATGAGGAAACACTTGTAATAATGAGACAGTAAGCAGAAAAGAACATGTACAACCATCTGTGTGTGTATATGTGTGTGTGTGTGCGCGCGCGCATATGCACGCACACACACAGAGGAAACAGAAGGCCAGAAAAGAATCTCACAACCACGCTCCAAGTGACACAAGACGGCGGCTTTTCCTTACTTTGTTGATAGGGACTTTTGGTGCTTCCATATTTACAAGGAGTACCATACAACGTGGCTTTTCTAAACCCAGTGAAGGCCCTGGAAATTAAACAATGAATCAAACTGGCTCCATATTCATACACACTGTGCCCACAGCCTCACCTTATGATAGAAGGCTGCGCCCGTGAGCACCATGGACACTTCATTGGTCCACTCAGACTCATACTTCCACTTGTTCATCTCATGGTCCCAGAGATGCAGGCGGCCTGGGTAGCCCACCAGCCGGTCAGGAAATTCTCGCCAGACCTAAGGAAAGAAGCACAGCAATGAACCATCCCCAGCTAGGACAGTTCAGACGGCTTAGACATCTCGGATGGCTCGGATGGCCACAGGTGCTGAGGCTTCCAGACTGGTTTCGGCAGACCCCTGGGGTCAGGACAGGCTTCTGAGGACTCTGCTGGCAGGTGCTAGTGTTCCACCAGTGTTCAGAGACAGGAGGAGTTTGATTTCTTCTAGAACATCTTTTCAAGTCGTGTGGAAGAAGGGCTTGATGAATATTACCTATGCTAGTTAGACATGAAACTGGCTGCCTTGCCCTCCTTTGCATAACACACATTTAGAAAATTACACTTAGCTGTTTGATAAATAAAATGAATCTTATTGTATGAACTCTGAGTGGGGTCTGGTGGGGTGGCAGCTCCCTGTGTGTTCTGAGAATCAGCACTTCATGATTCCATGCCCTGGAGCATTCTGGGAACAACTGATTTCTTTATTTGGTTAGGATTCTCAGAGTTGACACTTTGGGTGGACAAAACACAGTGCCCTAGATATCCATGAGGCACGTCTGGTACTTTCTTCCACGTGTTTCCTGTAACTTAGTTTGACCTTTAGAAGCAAGAAGGGAGCTGAGCAGGTGGCTCAGTTGCTCAAGTACCTGCCATGAACACACCAGGATCCTGAGTTTAGGGTTCTTGAGATCCCTAAACCTATGTAGGGAAAGCAGGCACACAGTGTCTCCCTCTAGCCACAGCAGAGGAGGCAATGACAGGCAGACCTCTGAAGCCGTTCGGCCAGTCCAGCTAGGTAAATCAATGAGTTTCAGGCTCAGTGAGAAAACTTTTCTCAAAAAATTAAGGTGGTACTCGATCAAGGGAAGACACCAATGTTGACCATGGACACTACACCTGCACGCCCATGTGCACACAGCCACACTAATAAGTACACACATAGGAGATGGCACAGTGACTAAAGATGCCTTCTGCCAAGCCTGGTGACCTACATTCATCCTGAAGACTCACATGGTAGAAGGAGAGAGGTGACTCTGGCAGGTTGTTCTGACCTCCACATGCGCACCATGGCATGCCCACACCACACCCACAACGTATACATTAAAATGTAATAAAAGGCTTTTAAAAAAAAAAAACCTAAGCATACTTCCCCAACCCCCCCCCCCCCCACGCACACATAATGAAAGGCTCAATAAGCAGGGACAGTTTTGTTGCCCGCCCCACACGATGCTTTTCTGTCCCCTCAGCTGGCTCAACCTTCAGCAGAAGTCTAAAGGATAGCACCCTCAAAGACCCCGCTCATTTCCTCAGACACTCTCTTTAGGGAATCTCACCTCATCCTAGCCGCTGAGATGCCCGACATCTTTCAGGCTCCCCCAACTGAGTAAATAAAGGTCTCTCTCCTAACATGCTGTGCAGTGCTGTACTCTGAGCAAGACAAAGCCACTACCTTGTGATCTGAACAGCGTGGTTGCCTGCACCAAACCCTTACCAGATCAGGCCTTTCAAGCTGAAGTTTCTTCGCAAAGAGAGGGACTGGGAAGGTTGGCAGCTCTTCCCCTGAGATTCCAGCCATTCCTTATCTCATCTATGCCCCTCCCAGCTGTATGCAATCCTTTCCAGGCTGCACATGGCCTCAGGAGGTGCTGCTGCTTATGGGAGGTGGAAGGTTGGTTGAAAGAGACTTCACCTTAATATTACTTTTTGGAAATAGTCAAGCATGCTGGGGTGGGACTTTTCTGCAATGCAGTTTTTTTGGGGTAACTCATGCTCTTGTAAGTAAGCCCAATAAAATCATTAGTTCACCCAGATGGAGCTGGGTAGAAGAGTTCCTTCAGTTTGTCACTGGTATAGCCTACCTAGGATGCTGCTTACAGGAAACGTTAACAACACTAACAATGGCCGGAACAGAACTCCAGTCCTAGCCCAGAAGGTCCCCTCAAGCTTCTCTACCTTAGTAGCCCACTTGTTCCTCAAGCGAAGATGCCCAGGCAGCCTTTTCTCCTTTCTGGATCCATTACAAAGTCCTGCTGGTGCTACTACAGGCCACCTCTAACTGCCCCCTCTGCCACCCCCTGGCTGTCCAACCAGATCCCATGACAGCCACCCCTTCATCCCATGCTGCACCTCCTGTCCTTCCGAACCATAACTTGCCCAGCATCCCTAACTGGACCAAAGTCCTACAAGTATTCTGCATAATTCAGCCAGTAGGCTCTGTCCTATTGTTTCATGAATATTTTTATTATGTGTTTATCTATAGAAGCAATATGTGATCATATTCCAGAGTGGCAAGCAGGTTCCCATCATGCAACAACACCGAATCTAAAGAGGACATGTAGGCACCATTCTCCAGGTCACAGCCAGGGTGCTGGCGGCTGCTTCCGTCTTGTGGAGCTACCTGGGGCTCTCATAAGAGAACCATACACTGGGGACTTGGATAAGAAACTACTCAAATTCAGGCAACTAGAAGCCTGAGTCAAGGTTTGTTAGAACCGTCTCCCACTGCCACCTGTTGCCAAAGACCCTTCCCTGCCTGTCCCTGGCCTCTGGTGCTAGGTTGTCAGTTCCTTAGTCTTGGTCAACAGATGCATCAGTCTAGCCCTCCACTTAAACGGGACAAGTCCTCTCACTCAGGTCTGTCTAGAGTTCCCATGATGCATGGACTCCACTCAACAGGCAGGCCCACTCTGGTGGCCTCATTTTAACTTGGTTATCTCTGAAAAATCCATTGTCAAATAAAGCTACATTCTGAGGTAGTGAGGGTCAGAACTTTAACACATCCTTTATGAGGAGACACATTTCAACCCCTAACATCTCCTGGAAATCTTTAAGGATCATATGACTTCTAAAACACAAAAAATACTGACTCCTCTGCTTGTTAAGGACCACTTCCACACTGTCTTTAAGCACGTTCTTTGTGGTCTGTGATCATGACCAGACCACAGGCCCTTTGCATGTGCTGTGTCTTCTGGCACAGTTTCCTAGCTTCAAAAGGTACCCCTGCTTAAGCACTGGTTCCCCCAACAGGCCCTGTTAGCTTCAGGTATCAGACAAATGTCCCCTGCAGCCAGCAGCCCTCTGTCACATACTTGCAGCCCCCTGCTTCTCTTTATCAAAATTTCACTTGCACTATTACTTTAGTTATTATTTTCGTCTCTCTAGGAGAGTTTCCACTGGGTCAGACAGAGACTCTTACTCACCGTGGTATCCAAGCCTAACACACAATACCACGCATACTTCAGCACTCTGCACTCACTGCTGAGAAGTCATCATAGCCATAACAGGGCACACAACCACAGAAAGAGGCGTGCATAGAACACACCACTGGTTAGTGTCGGTGACAAACTTGAGGGCCCCAAGTGTAACAGGCACAAGTACAGTCTCCCACACCAAGTCACACATTGCAAACTGCTTTTCCAGACACCAGGGAGAGATATTAGCTGAGTCATTACATTGTTCCTCTGATCATCTCTAGATTTTACGGAACACATAACCTGCATGGTGGGCATGGCCTGGGAATCATAAAGAGAGCTTACCCTTGTGTAACATTGGTGTACCTAACAGGGAACTCACAGCTTTGCCCTCATTAACATCATGTTGTCACCCATGGAGCTAATGGGCTACATTCGACATGCTAGCTGCCGACAAATGAATCCATGGCAGACGGTTCCCAGGCCCTGTGAACTGCTGCTGTGTGCTCTCTCCTATGAAGTGAGCATTTCAGCAGACGAAAATACTATGACGCTATTATGGTTCTATAGAGGCAGGGCAGGAACAGTTGTGTAAGCCCTAACTTCTGACTGTGGGCCAGGACAGACCACTTTTCCTCAGCATACACAAGACATAGCCCCCTGCTGTTCAGTGGACACTAGTGCATCTGAAGGGCGCAGCACACACAGCTAAGCAGCTGGAACAGCAAGATGCAGGGGTATGTCCAACTCTGCCTGTACGGCTGGCGGCGGCAGCTGCCTTTCTTGTTGGCTTGGAATTAACATTGCTGTAACTGAAATTGAAGGAAAGCAAGTCCCTCCCTTCTTTCTAAGACACCCCCCCACCTGCAGCCACCAGCCATCAGCACTTTTATCATTATTGTTACTATTACCTGCTCAGTTTTAGGGTCAAACACTGTTAAGATTTCAGTATAGGATTCTTCCTGTTGGCTGAAGTCACTTACCAGCCTTCTCTCCGGGACTTAATCCATGACACTGAGTCACAGACTGCCAAGCTATAGTGTGCTGAAAGGCACCAGAGGTGTCCTGAGTCTTGGGTTCCTTTCCTGAGCTCTATCCTTTCTGAGCCCCTTTGTCCTTGACCTACTCCAGGCAGCTGGATCCAATCAAGATGCCATCCTTGTCACTTCATCTATAACTTGCAGTGACTCGGGATCAACACAGAGGGAAGCAGACGGGAAGACCCTCACTAACCCGCCAGGGTAGAACCAAGCTGTTACGCACACGGAAAGCATTTTCCCAGCCAGTACAACAGCGCCCACTCCATGCCCTCTCCTTGCTGAGCACTCTGCTCCAATCCTACTCCTGTCCTCACGGATAGAGCTTGTACATTTGTCTCTGAGACCCACCTACCTTGCTCTAGTTCCCACTCCAGTCTGGCCACATGCCTTCTAAATAGCACCCTGGTGGATATTTACCAGCATAGCCCTAAGAGTCAAAGTCTGTAATAATCTGGATTTCTATCTGAATAGAGATTACAGGTTCAGAGTATTCGCACAGCTGCTCCTTCCTGTGACCTTCACCCCCAAACACCTCTCACCTACTCAGAGAGACTTTCTGTTCTCAGGACTCACGGATGTAATTACCTGGGCTACTTTCTACTTTCTTTAAAACAAAACAAACAACTCCCCAAACCAGAAAGCCACGAGGTCTTCTGTGGCTTCTCACAGGATAAGTGGAAGCAGTTCTACCTTTGTTTTGGTCTCAATAGGCAGCCTAACCCAGACCCTTGTATCCACAGACACTGTACAGGGGCACATGGCCACTCAGACCCACTAGACCAGTCATCATGGCTGGTTTCTGTTTGCCATCTGGATTAGGTGAGCATGAACGTCCTTTTAGGGCAAAGATCTTTTTATGTTCCCTGCTCTTCAGAGACTTGTTTCTAGGAATGAACCCATCCAGTGTGATCTGTTTCATGCTGTGTATTTCTGAACAGACTGGCTTCCACCAGTGAACTTTGTTAAGTGCCATATACATTAGGCCAGCACATAAATGTTCCTGAAGAGAGGATGTGTGCTACCTTCTGAGCCAGTCTGGGGTGTACAGTCAACCTCAGGAACCAGAGAAAAGAGAGGAAATATGTGGCCACACGTGCTAACCATCTGGAGGTGCAATCCTGACAGCAACAGCAAAATAGGCACTCTTCAAAGTGGCTGCCACAGTCTCCCCCTTCTAAAGGTGCAGTTCCACACTGCCACTGGACTACAAGTTCCAGGATAACTGAGACCAAAGTGCAGGGAGAAGAGGTAAGGGAAGCCACAGATGGTGCATGCCTGTAACCCTAGCAGAAGTGGCAAGTGGCAATGGTAAGAGGCAAGGTGCACATGTATGAACATGGTTTCATGTTTTTCCTTGCTTACAACTTCTGAGTTGTGTCAACTGCTAAAAATCATAGTGGCACAGAACTCTATGAATTAGCTCAAAACCTGTCGTCTCATGCTTGAGTGAGCTAAGGCAGAGCTGAAAACAGTCAGCAACATGCAAAGATCTTTAATGAGTGGTCTTTTCCCTTCAGGCTATGTCTTGCATGCTGCCCAGATGTGGAAGCAGGGCCTCCATTAGGAAGACAGTTATAGGATTCAGTGTGTGTGTGTGTGTGTGTGTGTCTGTCTGTCTGTCTGTCTGTCCATTCCTGAATGCCCATATGGAGGCCAGAATATGGACATGTGTGTGATCCCACCTTGCTTTTTATGTGGGTGCTGGGAATCTAACTTGGTTCCTCATACTGGCATGGTGAGTTTGGCTAGTGTGCTTCCCCACCAGGCCTTCTCTCTAGGTCCCAAACCCACCTTTTACACTTGCAGCTTCCTGAGGTGAAGTGCAAAGGGGACAAAAGGGTTTCTCTCTTAGCTCACGCTCGGCATTACACCAGCAGATGGCAGTTTGTCAAGAGATGGCTCTTTGGAAAGCTGAGAGCCTTGGTTCATACCAAGGGCACAACCGAATGCTGACTAGAGTAGGCGAGTCCAGACCTCGTCACCTAGAGTGTCCTAGTGCTGACTAGCATTGATATATACTTGCACATACAATACACAGTGTACTTCACAATCGACCTGTGAGATCACCTCAGTCTGCCTGAGGGACCCTTTCAAGCCATAGCAGAGTTCTGTTTAAAATCAAACAAGCAGGAAAACTAAAAGCACAGGAGACCTCCGGAATCTTGGCAGTATTCTCATCTGTCCCAGTCTGCCCAGAGGGTTGGGCTTTGGTATTGGGTACATGATGTGTGCTTCTTTTGAGTGGCTTCTTCAGGTCAAGGGCAGTGCTGAAGGCCCAGGGATGGGCTGTGCTTAGCTACAGTGGACACAGGATTGTGTGCCGTTCCATCTTTCACTGGTGGCCACTACTGGGAAAGCATTTCTGAAAAAGGTGGCTCTGAGACACCTGCCTTATCCTTGAATCCATATCTGATCACCTATGCATGCAAGAAGACTCAGACTGGGTGATCAGAACTATGAGGTCCCTTGTCTCCAGATCATCTGGAAGAGGGAGGTTATCCCTCCGGTTACTCATCTGCTTCTTCCACAAATGAAAAACCTGACCTGCAGAGGAAGTGCCTTCCAAGGCTACACAGCTAGGTTGAGCTTATGTGTGTCCAAAAGTACTGAGGCAGCCTGTGCATAAAGTCCTATGGCTTCCCAGCATTCTAAGTGCATCATCCCCCTGAGCTCAGTCCCTCACCTGTGAAACGTGGCAGCCAGATTGAGGTTAGTCTACATCACTCACGGTGCCAGCACTCTTCAGCCTGTGTGTTGTGATGGGTACTGTGAGAGCTACAGAGCCCACTGATCATTCAGGTGGACAGCAGAGGGAGGTGGGGGGCAGTGAGGGGGGGTATGACTGGGGGTGGTGGGGGTGGAGGGACATGACTGGCCTTCTACTCCCATCAGCACTGATCTTTCTAAAGCAGAAGCATCACTGTGAATGTGGTTTCTATTTAGAATCAGCAGCTACATGCTCATGGCATGAAGAGAAGAAGCCCCGTCAGCTGTGTGCAAGCCAGTATGCTTCCACAGCACATCTGAGTGCCTCCTGGAACCTCAGATTCTAGGGCAGAGGAAGAAGCACAAGACCAGAGCAGCTGAATGAAAGATTCAACATGACTACTCTTCATGAGGCAATGAATCTCTTCTGAGAGACAACAGAGGAGAGGAGGAGGGTGCAAGTGAGGGGCTGGGAGGGAGGTCAGGACGGGAGTGTGCTCAAGTTAGTTCTGTGTCCTTAAAACCATTACCCCATCCCCACCCATCCCCAATTTTTTTCTTTATTTCTGGAGCATTGGCATAGTTACACTATTTCTTGACCTGGTCTTAGACTATTCAATGAAGTTAAAACCTTGATGAGCAGGTAAATGGTTGTTTCCTAAATCCTGCAAAGATAGGCCAGGCAGGCTGCTTTTACTCAGTGGACTGTTACTGAGGCTTCAGAATTCTGAACTGGCTTTGGTGAGGCTCAGTCTCAGTGACTGTAGATCAGGGAGGTCTGAGCTCTGTGCAGAAGTGAGTGAGCTCTGCTGCCTCCAGCAGCTGCTGGGGTGGCTCTCATCACTGGGTTAGCTACGATGTTAAAGCTGATGAGTGCCTTCTTTTTTGCATGCAGAGGAAGAAATGATACTTGCAACCTGCTGAGCCAGAGAACCCCAGGGCTCTTCCTGCCTCTGCTTCTCCAGCTCTGGGATTAAAAGTGTGTACCCAGCTTTTATGTAGGTGCTGGGATCAATCTCAGGTCTTCACACTTTTACAGTGAGCACTTTACCCACTGAGCCAGCCCCCAGCCCCTGTTGTTGCAGTTCTGTGATGTTAGACCTTTTGGAGGGTGTATTATGTGTGTGCCACTGTGCTCCCTGTGCATTGTCCTGCGGTCTAAGTGTTCTGTCTTTTCCACTTGCTGCTGCCTGTGAATCCTTCTTGGTGGGAAGTCTGTCCATGCCCTCCTCTTTCTGGCTGGATGGCTGGGATTTTACTGCTGACTTCTGAAGAGTTTTTGTATGTCTGCTGTGTTTACTTCTTTGTTGGACATGTGGTTTACAAATATTTTCTCTGGTCTGTAGCTTGTCTTTTCATCTTCTTTACAGTGTCTTTTAAGGAGCAAAATATTTTTATTTTGAAAAGGCCCAATTTACCAATTTGTCCTTTTATGAACTAACCTTTTGTTATGAAGCTCAGAACTCTTCTCAAACTCCTTGAATCTGAACCCCCAACCCACCCCAAACCCAGTTTTGTGTTACATTTAAGTATGTGATTTTCTTTTGGCTAATTTTGTAGAGGGGGTAAAGCTTAAGTCAAACCTCTGCTTGTAGAGGCCTCAGCTTTTCAGAACTGTCTCTGAAAGGTCCTGCCTCTTCCTGGAACTGCACTCGTGCCTTCCATCAAAAGCCAGCCTGTCCCAGGTGCATCTTGGAGCGTCCCATACTTCAGGGAGAGGGTACAAAATAAGGGATGTGTCTCGTTGACATGAGCTTTCACTTTCAGGGGAAAGCAAACGATATGCCCACTAGGAAGTGAGGACTCGGGGAAAGGGCTGAGGGAGTTACCAGGGTAGAAAGGGGACTTGTGGATTGGGGACAGAGAAGCAGAGACATGAAGAGGCTTCGAAGGTTTCATTCTACAGGAGGGAATCGAAGTTAGGATGGATCCCCATTGCTCACAGTCAGCAAGAACGGCATAAAATTCCTCTCTGCCATTTGTTTACTGGCTGGTAGGTAGAAGACCAGCACTTCACTGCACAGGGAATATGGGGACATATTACTCCAATAGTTCTTTATAATTCTACTCACAGGATGTCAATTCAATGTCCAAACCTTAACTCCAGTCAGTCTGCAAGTATTTACTGCATAACCACTATGAGCCAAGAGTCTAGGCAGAGAGCTGCTGAAAGAGGCGCCACAATCCCTGCTGAAAGGACCACACTACCGCCAAGGTTTGTTTATCGTCAAGCCCGGCATCCCTGTTGCGCACATGGACGGTGGCTCTAGTTGTGAGAAGTGGCCTCTTCTTTCCCTTCCAAGAGCTGAGTGTCAACATGTGATTATGACCTCCGCCCAAACCCTCATATCTTCAGCCCAACCCAAAGGCTACTTACTGGGGAACCAAAAAGTATTACTTTTAAAGGTTGCCAAGTTTTGATCTAAACCAGCCAGTAGCAGACAGTAGCAAATACACAGCAGCCCATGATTAATGAGAACCCTAGGCACCAACTTCCAGGCAGCAAGAATAAGTATGATCTGAGAAGTAAGCTGTACATTTCAGGGTGGCGAGCTATCGTCTTGCTTTCTAGAGATTCAGCCCACAGTTCAGGCATCTTCAAGGGCAGAGGCCACCTTGAGCCTTTCAGCATTTTCTCCCTCCTTTCATACAGTACCTGGTGTGACAGGGATCACAAGTCTGTCTTAGATCCAGAACTTGACAGGCTACAGTTGTGTGCTCTGACAACTAAAGGCATGGTCTCATGCTTGGGAAGCCCCATGTAGTTTTCCTGCAACCCCCAGATGCCACCCTCATGGGGAGCTGGGCCGCTCAGGGCCTAGTGCTGTGGCTTGTACAAACCCCCTGTCCCTACACCACATCGTGCCTCAGCACCTGGGTTTAGCGTCTCTGTCACTATCAAGGCAGACAAACAGTCTTGGAAGAGAAGCCCCTCCACGGGGAAACCATAGCCAGAGTCTGAGACTCTGAATTCCAGAAGTCTCAGAGTTCCCTGTGATCAATCTCAGTGAGACAACAACCCTCAGACCCAAAAATCTGCTCAGGGCTGTGTATTGCTGCAGCTAGCTCCTCTCAATGGGCTGGGGGTGGCAGCAGGGGTGTTTGTTCAAGCATCACACAGGCAACACCTAAAACTGGCCTTCCCACACTGTGAGCATGAGGCTGGGGCTGCCTCTGCAGCCCTCTCAGCATTCACTAACCTGCCTCCCTAATGAGTGTGTGGGGAGGAGACACCTTAGACAGGGAGACCTGCAGTACAAGCATGGGCCCTCCTCCCTGGGACAGGGACAGCCCTCCAATGATGTTTCATTAATGGCTATGTAAATATAATCTGAACTTGCTTTCATCTGCTCGGTGGGAAGACAGTGCCACTTCACTGTAATTCCCATCTGGGTGCTTTTCCAAATGGTTGGCTGTTATTTCAATGTTCAGCATATATATTCCATTTCCTTCCCTTAATATTTTTGTTTGACTTTTTCTCCAGTGGGGCCTGGGTGCTTCAGAAGGGTTTGGCAAGGTCAGGCCACACCACAGCGTCTCTCAGCACCTCCTCAGCTCCTGGGTTGGCTCCAGCTTCACTTTCAGCAGTGCTCCCAGCCCTGGTAGCACTCATGAGCTATTTTCCCTCCTATCTCATGCAGGGCTAAATCAATGCAAGCTGGACAGGGTGAACAGGTCTGCAGGCTGCACCCCAGGGCTGGAGACATTGTGGACAGGACAGATCCTGCCTCTGACTACTGTCTTCCCACGTCTGCCTGGGGAAGTAAGGTCTCTCAGGGGTACCACTTGGCCATTCTGTCTGCTGAAGACAAGATTATGGTAAGAACAACTCTTAGGGCATTTAAGAAAAGTAACAATCAGAGGTGACAGATAGATATTCAGACAGGCAGACAGATGTCCTTTACAATATAATATTGATGCTATATCCAGACTCAGGAAAAGGAGCCATGTGGGCTCTTGTAATGGTCTACCATCAACAAGAAGATAACTGGAGACAGTTCTCAATCCAACCAGTCACTACTAGCCAGACCCAGAAAAAGCCCAGGAATCTGAGGGTAGCCAAGAGCCAAGGGCTGGAAATCTGAAGTGCTGATTCTGACCAAAGCCTGTGATGTCTCCAGTACCCAGATTATTCAACCGCTGTGGTGCATGCCTTGATGTGTGAGTCCCTTGGGGAGACAGAAAAGAAAGGTCTACTCACCCAAGTCTTCTAGCTCTCCTATTTGGCTGACAGACTGAAGAAACCTTCTGTCAAGGCTGTCTTGAGGAGTTGTCTGGAGCACTGACAACTTACTAACAGCTGCAATGCTGAAAAGCCCCACCCACCTAGTCAACCTCCCACCTCCTGCATATTCTAGTACCCAAGGCCATGGCTGGGACAGGAAGTAGTGACCTCAATCTCAGGGAAGCATCTTTTGACTCCCTACTCCTCCATAAGGAGTGTTAGCAGCCTCAGCACCTCCACAGACTGCTAGCAGCGTCATTGTTCTGTTTAACTCACTGCTATGAGCATGGAACAAGGTATCTGTGGGTTACCACAGCCACTCTGTTTCCTGATGGTGATTGTCACATCTGAGAAGAAACGACCTCTGCTTCAGTTCCTTCATGGACCCCTCCGTATTTGTCTCAGCTATGTAAAAGCTGGACCCTAGATAACTCAAAGGCTGAGCCTGTCCACAGCCCACAGTAGGACGTGACATAAAGAAGTCTTTTTATAGAGTCCCCTGGGTCTCCAACAAGCCTGGCGGGGCGTGTCTCCAGGCTAGGATTGGGACTCCTAGGAAGGCAGGCAGTTACATCCAAACCAGGAGGCAGAGACCACGAGGGACTCACTTTGCACTCATTTGCTCCCAGACCTTCCTGGACAGCTCAAAGCTCTGGGTGGATCAGCACCAGTATAGGGAGATCATATTAATCTTTTACATTATTGCTTCACTTTTGAAGGTATTGACAATGGAATCTAATTTTAGGTGGACTGCTTCCGTCTGTAGCCATTATAATGAGAGGAGAAAAATTAAACTATTTAGAATTGCAGATTGTATCCTCTCTCCTGGATGCACATATAGCTGGATGTATTTTACTAATTTTGTTTAAAATATAAATGTCATTGTCATATCGCCTCTGAGAATTCAATCAGCCAAGTCCCCCATTATTCACTGAATCCACACTCTGGGCAAGCGGGCCCTGTTCTCCTGGGCTCTCCGATCATTCTAGCACTCAGTCTCCAGACTTTCACCACCTGGGTCTCACTTGTTTTCCTGTCTCCAGTCTCTGTCACCACAAATTTATCCTGGGATCAACTTCTTTTAACACACACCTCCCAGGAGTCGCTTCAATTAGCCTCAGATTCTGTCCATCCCGTCCCTCAGCTGACCCTCTAACTGCCTAGCTACCTACTGTCCACTGCTAACAAAGCTGCTAAGCCCACCCCATGGCCCACACTTACTCTTACTTTGGAGTTTTCCTCTGGATGACTCCTACATCAGGAAGCCCTGAGTGAGGATGGGGCTATGAGAAAAGAATGGGACAAGCCATGATGGTTTGCTGTCTTCCATGATCTTTTGAAAATATATAGTTGCTATTACCTTGGGCAGCTGTGAAAAAAATAATGTAAATAAGTTCTCACAATTTATTAGCACCAAGAGGCTCGGGCAGCCTCTGCCACCTATGGATGCTAAGCATTGGCACCCGTGCCTGACAGCACACAGCCGCTCTGCTCCTTCCTACTCCTGTATGAAGCCCTCACTCTATATTTATAGCCAACATCATTAGCCAAGAGCATTTCACCTCTCAGGTGAAAAATGTCCAACACTTAAGTGCCACTAATAATTTTTTATGGTTGGAAATGTGGATCAAAGTATGAAAGGAAAAATAAATCCACAGGTCTGTACACTCAGCCAAGTCTCCACGGCTCATTTTCAACCACATGTTTTAAACTGACTTTTAGAGATGGGGGAGGGGAATGGGAATAAGTTGCTTTTTATTTCTCTGCTTTTTAGTGTCTGAAATAAAAGCAGACTGACTATGGGGGGAAACTATCAAACATCCGAGTAACATTATACACTGCTACTGATCCCTGAGGAGTCACTCGCAAATGAGAATCAAGAACTGAATAGATACTTTCCTGGTAAAATACATAAACAGATAAATAAATTATCCCAGGCTGAAAAGAAGCTCCCATCTGGTAGCTCACTAGAGCTTGTCAAACAAGTCAGAAACACGCAGGGCCAGAGACAATCATTCCTAGCTCCTGACTGCAGGGCTGGAGAGGGAAGGGAAAGTTTCCCAGGGTCCTTTGCCTTCCAAGAGAGAACGTGACCCCACTGAGACAGCAAATAACCCACGCTTTCTTCCAAGGAAATGATTGTTTCTAGCACTGGATCCAAATGTTTATGCACTCAGGGCACAGGGCTGGAAGGAAAACTGGCCAAGCCTCATGCTCCAGACCTTATTCCTCTGTACCACAAAGTTGGTCTTAAAGGTGTAAACTGACCTCTCTGCAGCTCTCCAGGTCCTTGGCAGCAAACATGGAGGGATAGGGTGGTCTCTGAGGTCCCTTCACAGTCTCAATATGTTTCTTCTGAACACAACTAGACAAGCTAAAACATGACATACAGAGATCTGAGCCTGTCGCCTGATCAGCTATGAGGCCAGGGCTGGGTCACACCTGGAGTGAGCAGCCTCATCTGTGTTTTATATCACCTAGTCATGCTAAGATTCAGCAAAGGCCAGGCTGAGCACCACTGGGTGCTACAAACTTCCTCTTAGAAACAAACTGCAGAGTTCACACTTGGTTTCCAAGCTAATAAATACAGGGCAACTGCCCCATTCACTCTCTCACCTCCTGTGACTCTTTCTTGTGTCATTGGGAAGTGTGTGTTCCAGGAGCTGCCTGCAGTCTCTGCCCTATAACCCATAAGCATGGTGTGAAGGTTCCTTCACAGCAGTCTATGCCAATCAAGCCATCCAGCTCTTTGGTGTGCATTGCCTTAGCGTGCCCAGTCACTTGTGAAAACAGTACAACTCTGGGGCCTGGGCCTGCATGCGACACCTGAGCAGAGGCCCTGGGTGACCCCAGTCTGCTGTCTCTAATAACATAACTGGGCACTCTTCTCTCAACATCTAGCTAATGCGCTGCTGATTTGTGTGTCACGTGGCTGCTCCTTTTTACACACACACAGACACACACACACTCACACACTCACTCACTCACACACAGAAACACACCATGAAAAAACAAATTTAGAATACACCTGACATAGCGATCAAAGAGGAAATTTCAATGCATATATATATATGTATGTACATATATTAAAACCAAGAATCTATGCTATGAAGTAAAAAAACTAGGAAAAAAAACCCCAGGAATTCAAATTCACTAATGCAGAGTGGTGATTAGCACAAAACAAAACATACGGAAGCCAACAAAGCCAAGGCAGCTCTCTGAAAGAACCATAAGAGCAGATCTAAGCTGACCGCAGAGCATGCCTGCAATCCGCAGTCAGAGGCTGTAGGATCATGAGCTTGAGAGCTGCTTAGGCTTAGGTTCAAGACCCTGTGGGAAGACGAGAGAGGTGTCGAAGAGAGAGGAAAAGAAATGACCACTATCAAGAATAAAAGGGACGCATCACCCCATATTATAGAAGCTACTGTACATTTACATAATCTATCAAAACAAACACAAGACAGCTGAGCAAATCTGACTGGTACTGGATGTATTATGGAAAGCAAAAGCAAGACAGTGAGGCCCTGCTTAGGGATGAAGTGAGCGAGACAGGAAGGGGAGGAAGGGCCACCATCACCAATGAGGCCTCTCACGAGCTACAGAAGCAGGGTCCAGCAAGGCGCGTCTGAATGCACCTTCCTCTGTCTATGTGCTTGTGCGCATGGGCAGCCTCACTTTCCAGATGCTGCTTTCTGAGAACCACTTGGACACAGGAGTACTGCTATGCTGCATTCAGCTTGGGTATTTATGTACAAATGAATATCAACTGTAGAGATTTACAGCTCCTGTAGTGGCCTGCTGGGCCTCTGGTCAGCTCTTACTTCTACTGGTTCTTTTAACCCCATTTTCTCCCCCTGAAACTCCAGTGAACCACACTGTGAAATCGTTTTGACTACCCTACAGGTCTCTCAGGTCCCCAAAGTGCTACTCTTTTTTTGTTTGTTTTTGTTTTGTACAACATATCCCCTTTTGTTGCCCAAACTGAGTAATTGCTAGTGATTAGTCTTAGGCCCACTGTCTCTTTCCTGCCCCGCCATTCTCCTATGAAGTCCATACAGTGTTGAATTCAGGGGTGTATAACTTTAGTGCCACCATTTCTACTTTGTCTTCTCTATATCTTCTTTTTGTGTTGAGGCTCCTTGTTTCCCTTTGTCTGGCCTGCACATGCTGCTCATCAGAGCAATTTCAGCAGTAGCTGCTTTCTTCCCTGGGTGTTGATGCCTCTCAACTATCTTTTTGCCTGGATGATAAAAAGTTTTAGGAACATTCTCAGTATTTCATTTGTCTTCATTTCTTTTTCCTGTTGCTGTGATAAAAGCAAATTAAGGGAAAAAGGGCTCATTTGGCTCACAATTCCAGGTTACAGTCCACCATGTCGGGGAGTCACAGCGGCAAGAATGTGAGAGAGCTGGATTATCACATTACATTCATAGTCAAGAGCAGAAAGCAGGGAATTAATGTGTGCAGACAACAGAGCTTACTAGCCAGCAACCCAGACAAAGACCTGGGTTCTTGGCTCACTAGGAGACCCTGTCTATAAACAAGATGAGGGTAGTTGAAGATAACATACAGACAGACCTCTGACCTCCATAACTATGTGCACTCGCATGCCCATATCCACACATACATTTGCACATACCCCAAAACATGTACACACAAAGCATGTACACGTGCACACACACACATAAACACACACCTTTAACTTAACATAGTCTTTAAATTACAATTGTCAATGAACTTTCATATAAATTTTATAAGGTTTTCTTAAAAGTTAATGACTGACATCTGCACTCAAAACTCTTCAAAGCTTAGCTGTCTTTAATTCTCATATCTTACCTAAAAATGCCTGAGAGCGCAATGTAAGGGGGGAAGCATTTATTTTTGATTCACAGTTTCTGGGATTTCAAGCTATGGCTTTGTGACCCCAAGAGCAGAGGTAAAATGTCCAGCCACAGAAACAAAAGGTAGAAAGAGGCAGAAGGAAAAGGAGTTCTTTGGGAACATGCCAAGTGACCGATTTCCTCAACCTAGGCTCCAGCTCTCTAAAGAGCCCACACCCTCCCAAACAGCACCTCCAGCTAGAAACCAAGTGTCTACACTAGAGACTGTAGGCCCATTTCATAGCCAAGCCATAGCATTCTGCCCCAGAGCCCCAAGGCTCATGACCATCTTATAATATGAAACTTATTTAGTCCATCTCAGGAGTCCCCAAAGTCTAAACAGTTCCAACATTGTTTAAAAGTTCAAAGTCTCCTCTGCAACTCAAGGCAAATGCTTAGCCATGAGCTGTAAAGCAAACGGCAAGCTACAATGACACAGAATAAACATTCCCATCCCAGAAATACAGGAAGCGGCATGGAACTATCAAAGCAAGATGCAAAAAGGCAAATGCTACTTTGTGCAGTTCTCATCTGCTACCCTGCCTATGTGGCAGCGGTAAGTATGCTCCAATAGGCTGCCTACCTCTACCACCTTGCTGTTTGCATCCCTCATGGCCCTTTCTTGTGCAGTATGTATCACTTATTGCCTATGGCTTTCAGAGGCAGATGGCCTGTGTCTCAGGTAACTTCAACACCCTTGAGTCTCTACTATACTTCAGAATCACACTAACTTTCCTTGCCCTCTTAGCAGCTTCTAGCTGGAATAGCAAGCCTCCCACACATCAGCCCCTTGGCATTCCTCTGTGGTTGGTTGGTGGGAGCCCCCATGTACTCTGTATCCCTGCAAAATCAGCGTCAGGTCTTCCACTAAAACATGGCTCTATGTAGGTGTGTTCTTGTCAAGGAAAAGTCTTATAAATGAGTCTATAATTGTTTATCTTGGAAGCTTGTAGTAGGTAAGGCCTGGCCAATTCCCAAGGTTCCCTCGGGGTGTCTTTCTATTGTCTAAGCACAAAGAGCTCGGCTTCTTTCTAAGGATACGAATCTCTTTAACAACCACACCATCTTTGTTTGCAACTCTCAAACTGTTCCCTTTTCTGGCCAGGTGCAGTGTTTTTAAATCCTTTTACTCTGCTTTTTGTTACTGATTATAAATCTGGCTGAAAGCAGCAACCAACAACTATTTCTCAGTCTGAATGCTACACTGTCTTGAAATTTTCTCTATCAAGTTTTAGAGCACAGACAAAGATGTAGACAAATTCTTTGCAAGAATGTAACATAAATGACTTTGGTCTAATTCTAGACAGAGACTTTGTTCCTCTGAAACTTCATGAACTCAGCACCTCTTGTCTACTTTCCTGTCAGTATTCTGCTCTTCTGGGCATGCATTCAAATGGCCCATAAAGCTCTGCACACCATTCTTAGAGCTTCTCTAGCTCTCTAAATTACTGAAAATCTTCACCTTCACGTAAACCAGGTCCAAAAGCCCACTAGTTAAATGGCCGGGTTCAGCCAAGCTGCAGTCCCATTTCTTATAGCAATTTTCTGTATTAGTTACTTTTTTCAGTGAGGTGACAAAGTGCCTGACAATCTATTCTAGGAAGGGTTTATTTGGTTCATGGCTTCCCAGATTTCAACCCACTGTTGCTTGGCTCCAGGAACTGGACAAGACATTATGGTCAGGGGGTGTACGGTGGAGGAGTTTCATGTTCTTTATGACAGGAGAAGGATGAGTAGGAGGTGAAAGATAGAGAGGAAGGAGCAGGGGGAGAGGTGGAGGGGAGCGGAGGATGGGGAAGTAGAGGAAGGGGGATGAAAGAGGGGAAAAGGAGGGGAGGAGAGAGAATGAGGAGGGAGGAGGAGAGAAGGGGAACATTTAATAACGAAGCTACTACAACCCCTGAGAATGACAATTTGTGTTTTTTCTTTTTGAGTGGCCAGGCTTGGGGGTTTACCTACTTTGTTAATCTTCATGGAGCCAAGTTTGGCTGTGTTAACTCCTCGGTTGGTCAGTTTTCTACTTCATTGTGTTTAATGCTTGCTTACTTGCATTCTTTCCCGTTTCTCACTTGCTTCAAGGTTTTCTTTTTCCTCTCTTTCTTTTTGGTCACTAGTTTTAGACTTTTATTATTTTCTAATTCAGTAATTTAGTGCTATGATTTTTCCTAAGTACTGCCTTGCGTGTATTCTGTAATTTTTGTTTTCTAAGCTCGGAACTTACAAATCCCATTCATTCATTCATTCACTCACTCATTCTAATCCAGACTGGCCTGGAACTCACTATGTAGTCCATGCTGGCTTCAAACTTGTAACCATCATGCCTCAGTCAACTGTTGTGATTACAGGTGATGATGTACAGCTGGCTTTGAGTTAGATGTTACCTACCTACAGTACCAGGGATAGGTTGTTTAAAACATATTTATAAAAATATGTTCTACTACCATTGAGTAAAAGAACCTTATCATCTGCACTGAACCGACTTAGCTCTTTTGTTGACAGTTATCTAGCCATATGTTTAAGTATTGTGGAACAATGACCTCTGGCTGTATCCTCTTGAGCTCACAGTAGCTGTGACTACCCCACACAAGACCTGCACAAGACTGGACTGACTAGCATTCCGTCATGAAGGGAGAGAGAGGATCATGTGGCCTGTCCTCTCCCCCAACAATAGATGGGCAGTTAATGGTTGCCAGAGCAATGATGTATTCTTCAGTAGTGTAGTCCTGGTAAGATGCCCAGGCTACTGTAAGTAACCATCAATAAACTCATTGGATCACCAGGATAGACTTGAATGGATGCTTGGTTTGGTCTGTCAGTCACATCTGGGGTAACCAAATGTTTCTCCTCTCCTCACAACTGTTCACAAAACAGTGGTCCATTTCTCAATTTTTAATTACCTCACTGACTTATATGTCTAAATTTGAATGACACTAGTGTGTTGAGTGTTGCAACTTTACAGCAAGTCTTAGTTTTTAAGTGCTACAATGTTATTTTCTCAAAAGGGTTTGTGTTTTGCAAGGTTATTCTATTCTCATTTAATTTTAGACTTGGGGCTATGGCTCAGGAGGTAAGAGTGTTGGATCCCAAACACTTAGATAAAAAAACGATAGTGACAACAACAACAGCAGCAACAGCCAGGCATGGATGCACATGCCTGCCACCTTGGCATTGGGGACCAGAGTCAGGCAACCATTGATCTGTCAACATGCTGAATTCTCTAGAATTTCATACATGTGAACTCATACACTCTTCATCTTATTTCATTAACTCTGCATAATTATTCTGAAAAATATCCACATTGCTGTATGTATTAGTAGTTTCTTCTTATGTATTATTGAGGGCTAGGAGTCTAGTTCAGTGGTAGAATGTTGGCCCGGCTCTGTATTTGATCCCCAGCACACAATGCCTCCCAGATCCTCCTCCAACAAATGCTATTTACTGTTTAGTCAATTCCTATTGCAGGATATGCTGTTGTCTGCTTCTCCATTGGACTAACTGGCAGACACTGGTTTTGTTTCTCTTCAGGTTCTGACTATACTGAATTAAGCATCTATGAATATTGGTGTATAGGCACTTACATAGACTGGTGTTCTTAATACTCCAGACCTTAGATGCTGTGGGAAGAATGGTGGGGTGACATGGCAGGGGCTGCTATGGCTTGGATATGGTCCTCAGTTTAACAATGCAGAGGTGATATGGGAACTTTAAGAGACAGGGTGTGGTGGGGGGTCCTGGGGTCAATGGGGCATAGTCATCAGAAGGAATTAAGGGAACTCTGGTGAGTCCCCCGCATTCTGTGGAAATGAGCTGTTTTAAGACCTGACCCCTGCTCTTTGATTTCCTGTTTTGACATGTGATCTCTTCTATCACATATGCTCCGCCCACTGCCACATCAATCCTTGCTAGAGGCAAGCCAATTCTGGTACTTGCCTTGGAGTCTCTAGAGCTAGGAGCTGTATTTCTGTTCTTTTAAAAGCCATTCAGCCAGGTGTGGTGGTGCATACCTGTGTGCCCAGCACTTGGGAGGTGGAGGAAGGAAGGCCACATAGTGAGTTTGAGGCCACCTGGGGTACATGAGATCACATATCAAACAAAACAAAACAAAACAAAACAAACAAACCACTAAATAAATAGATAGTGTAGAGCCAGTTTGCCTTGGGTACTTTGTTATAACAAAAATATATAATATATGTGTTTAAGGCACACACACATGTTTAGCCTCTCAGCTTCTGCTTCATCACATCATTGCATCTGGATGACAAGTCACCACAGAGCAGACGCTGAAGGGTCTGTGACCTACTGAGCCAGCCCATGCACTCTAGCTATGGGGGTCAGCCATCCATCAGACGTCACTGAGGAGCTCAGTGAACTGCATTAGGACTTCATACTGGAGACAGTGAACAGGACAGCCATGGTTCCTACCCTGGCGCTCACATTCTAGAGGAAAAACATGAGCACTAAACAGCAAAGCTCTGAGGTAATGACTTCCTTGTTCTTTAAAAGAGGTAGTAAGTCACCTGAGCCTTGCCTAGCTGGGACCGGAAGATTCTCTGAGATCCCTACCCCTGAGATATCTGGTGAGAGGAAGAGTAGAAACTAACAAAACTATAATCCCAACAGACTTGGCTCAGTGCCAAGAAATGGTTCCGGACTCGGACACAACTCCAGGATGCCTATTTTTACGAACTGATTTATTTACTTACTTAGTTGAGGCTGCTCCTAATTGCTGCAGGAAAATTAACTTTAGGCTTTGAAGCGGAAGACAGGACTTAGAAGCAACAGCAATCCTGTCACTCAGCTGAGCACCTAACACCAGAAAAACACTTTAAACAGAGAAGCCAATAGGGACATTTCAGAGACCACAGGAGAGCAGGGCAGAGCCATGATGAGGGCTGCAGCTACAGGAACAGTGCTGGCATGGCTGTGGCTTCCGTTAAGTGCTTCCTGAGCTCTGTGTGTGGCAGGCACTAAGCAAGGCTGTCTGGGAGGGGAGACTGTCACTGCCACTGTATGGAGGCATATGGAGGCATAAGCTAAGACCCAGGTTTCACTTAGCTCAGCCTTCTTGACTAGACTTCCTTCACAGTAACCAGAGACGGTGACCAGGCAGGTACCCACCTGGACAACACCACTGAATACTCCTGTTTCCACTGCACTTTTACCAACCAACAAACAGAGAAACAAGAACCGAGTAAGCAGGTGCAGCTTGGAATTGTTTCACTGATAGAGATTTCTCTGTTTCCCCTGGCTTGTCTAGAGGAACACTTTATAGTCTTTGGTGTCTTAGGGTCCGTCCTGCTGGGATGGACGCTGCGCTCAGAGGCGAGGTGGGAGGAGATCATTTATCTCACTGTAGCTTGTACTCCACCATCTATGGAAGCAAGGAAAGGCACCTGGAGCCGGGAGCGGATGCAGGATGAGCGAGCCATAGCGGAGTGCTGCTTACTGGCTTGATCCTCATGGCTCGTTCAGCCTGCACACAGGACCAAGAGCTCCTAAAATGGTCTGCGCCTTTCCACTGCAGTCACTGATCACGAAAATGCACCAAAGGTTAGCACACAGGCTGATCTGGTGGAGCATTCTCTCAATTGAGACACCTTCTTCCAAAATGGCTCTAGCTTGTGTCAAGGTGACATATAAGTGGCCAGCACACACGATATAGCAAATGTCACTCATATCCTAGGAATAATGACCTAAACCACTTCCTATGAATAAACATAAACCAAAAAGATGAAAAAAAACAAACAAACAAAAAACAGAGCAGTCTCTGCCAGGTGCTCCGCTGTTTCTCCCTGGCTGGACAGCTGACCAGAGTGTCACATGTTAATCTATGTCACAACGCCTTCTTATCAAATGACACTATATTTAAAAGCAACACAAACGGGGGAAATTTTAGCTTTTAATTTTTGGTAGTGTATGTGTTTAGGTTTCCCTTTCTTCTCCCTTAAATCAATCATTAGAGACTCCAAAAGAAATTTATGTAATAAACATATATGCAAGAATTATGGCTGCATTGGATAGTCTGTCTGTCCGTCTGTCCCTCCTTCCTTCCTTCCCGTTCTCTGAAACAGATTCTCACTGCGTGGCTCTGGATGCCCCTAGCCTGCTGTGCAGATAAAGCTGGTTTCAAACTGAGAGGCCCTCCCACCTTCGCCCCCCTGCCTCTTCCACCACCAGAATTAAAGATGTGCACTACCATGGCTGGCTTAATTTTCATTTCTTAAGAACCCCAAATTCAACATATCCTGAGAAAACAAAAGAAAACGTCGCCTGTCCCCCAAAGGCAGAGTGACCATGGGATGAGTCTCAGCACTGTCCCCTGTGCCAGCTGGAGGCAGGAGGCTGAGCTCTCCATGGGTTCTGTCAGCCGTGGGCCTTTGCTGTCGCCAGCATCCTCTCTCACACGTCCTCCCTGACAGGCCTCATCAGCTCCCACTGCTGCACAACAGGCTTCCACTCTGGCACTTTCCCTAGGGAGACTTTGCCTGCTCCATGCTTAACCCCTGAACTCAGCCTAATCCATCAGCTGCCCCAAAGGAGCAGTGAGAGACAGGCAGCCAGTCTGTCCATGCAGAGCGCAAAGCACAGGGCATCAGGGGTGCCTTCCAAGCACTGGACGGTGCTACCGCCTCTGGACGTATTCACGCTCTTCCTGCTGTGGAGGCGGCTGGCCAGGGCGGACAATGTGATGCTTAGAAATATCTACTAGACTGCTCAATGCTACAGACAGACTTCAGAAAATATCCTCTGGGACTCTCAAGACTGGGTACAGCTGTCATTGGAGAACTGGGGTCCCCAGGACTTAGCTTTACAGCCCACTCTAGACACATGACGGACAGTTTGGCAATCACAGCTGTAGAGAATAAAATGCTCAGCTTTCCAGTGCACTGCTGAAAAGAGCCTCACCTCATAACCAAACTGCAGCTCGTCAGAGGTCAGCATGATGATATCATCATCGATGGCCAGCACGGCCTCCGTCTCAATTTCATCGTACGGGAAGAAACGATTACTTAGCTTGTTTTCTGCAGTCCTCACAACCTTCAGGGGGACACGGATTTTGGGCCACAGAGATTCTGGAAGAATAAAAAGAGGCCTTTACCACTCACCTAGTTCTGTGAGGAGTCAGAGCATCTTGTCCTATCACAGTCGGAAGAGGAAGCTTCCCCCAGGGACTCTTACATGCAGAGGCATCAGCTGCACGAGGGGAGGGTCTCCCCAAGGCACTGTTCTCTACAAACCTTTATGGTAAACCAATTCTCAACTGTCCCCCGCTCCCAACGGGGACACAGCGACAGAAAGTCCAGATTGCCACAGTCCAGGGCCTTGGCTTTCCTACCTGAACTTTACCTCCGCTGGTGGATACTCTGCAAAGTGCTTTTCCACCAGTGAACTCAGCTCAAAACCGGCCTGTAGGTTTGCTAGGAAACTCAGCTCCTGCCTGCCCGAGGGTGCCTGCCATCCCTGTACAGCCATGGCCAGCCACTGGTGCGTGGAGCTTTCTCAGTGGAGCCTACCACGATCCCTGACTGAATGTTGCCTTCCTAACTTAACACTTCACCCTTTCTCCCTGACTCACCAGGTTTGGTTTCTCAGCATGACCAATTTATAGAGCAAGTATCAGATTTCTAGGTCTGATTATGTGGGATTTTCTAGTATATAGAAAAATAAAACTTGACTTTCCTTGTTCCAAACCCACTTTGCTGTGCAATGGCTGGAAGGACTCAACCACAGACTCACTATTTTAAATACTGCATTTAGCAGAGCACAAAGCCAACGCTTTCCTGGTCAGTATGGTACCGATGTCCACAGACCCCAGGTTCTTTACACGGCATTTGTTAAGTATGGCCAGGAAAGCTAAGCTTGCTGCTCCCACGGATGTCCTCCATGCAATCCTGGAAAGATCTAGTCTCAGCCACTCCTGAGTCACCAACTGAAGATGCAAGACAGAAGGATAGTCAAAGGGGAAAGCTGGTCTGACCAGAGGCTGAGTATCTAATTTCTGCAGAACACAACAGAATAGAGCAATACAAACATGTAACACATTGCTGGGGTTCTCTCAGGGGTCTCAGAAGGGAACTATGCAATAGAGAGGTCCTATAGTTAAGGAAGGCACTTCCAATTTTAAATACATTTGTGTCACAGAGCATAAAGTAGCCAACTCCAAAATAAGTGTGTTTACAAAAGGGCTGAACCCAAAAAAATGACTCTCTGGACCAGTCTTTTAAAGGATGACGACAGTTTATTTTATTTTTATTTCTGACACATTATCAATAAGTATATAGAGGTAAATGTATAGTAGGCATGTAAATGGGAGTTCTGTCTGTTTTTGAGGCTTTTTAAAAAGCCTCTTAGTTTTCTTATGTATTTAGTGTATGTGTATGCATGTGCATGTGTGTGCATCACACTGAATACACAGGATTCAAGAACTGAGCTGGTTGTCTGCTGTGTACTCACATGCTTCTCCCCACTGAGCCATCTTGCCAGCCCTCTGTGAGATATTAAAGGGAATTCCTTCTTAGAAGTCAGCATAGTGGGGACTCTGTTGCTCAGTAGGAATAATCTAGATCCCTCAGAGATGTGACATTCTCCAATATATCTGTTGACCTTCTATTGTCAGAAACTATTGTCAAAGCAGTGCCTATACAACTCTGAGAGGTGAAGCAGTTCGTCCTGTAGTACTGAGTAAGAAACAAAGGCTAATATTTAAGCCTACTGAGTAACAAAGACCAAATATGACCCTTGCTATAATTCTCTGCAGTGTGAGAATTCTGTTTCTCTAAACCTGGGATATATTTCTGAAGGTCCAAAAACCATCCTGACTCTTATTTGCATCAGATTCCCTACTTAAGACAAACAAAATCCCTGTCATATAGCTACCAAATCTCAGATCCTCATAAAACCTGAAGAAACACCTACAACAAGTAGCCTTAGCTACTAGACCAAAAGGATCTCAAATGTCTGGCCTCAGATTGTCTTATATTCTTAAAATATCAAGAATCTCCAAGGAGTTTAATTCATATGGAATCTACATATGTATGTATATATTTATACAGACACATACTTATAGACATACTCACTATGCACAATGTTAGAAATTAAAACAGGAAACTGTAAAACATGTACACATGCCCATAGATGGCAGAGCAGACAGCACGTTATGTGGGCTGTGGGAAAGGATGGGCAAGGATGACTCAACATTACAGAGAGTGACCTCACCCTCTTAGCTCCTCAAAGACCTGTGGATGCTCAGGGTGCCTGACTCACACACTGAGAATGACTGGGTCTCCATGGCACCAAAGCTGGCCTCAAACTTGTGATGCTCCTGCCTCAGCTGCTTCAGTGCTAGGATTATGTGCCTGGCTCACTGTGCCCACTTGTAGGTAGGGAGAAGCCCTGCCACAGAGCAGAAAGCACCTCACAGACTAATGAAACTGAAGACGTGGAACTTTGGCCCTGTTAATTCCACAAAGCAACAAACAGCTCTGCTTTCCCCCAACAGGAAAGCGGCTCGCTGCTACAGTTAAGTGGAAACACGCCTCTGCGCTGCGTGGAATCTGGACTTTCACTTGGGGAGTGTGTATAGCTTGTTCACCCCACAGGCATTTCCACATTCTTTACCTATATATATCCAAGAGTCACTGGAGACGATGTCCATAAAGAGCTAACTTGCCCCTGTAAAGTCTTTGATGGGGAAGTTTTAGAGAGTGATGAAAGCCAAGGAGGATGATATGGAGCCCAGATGGAGCCCAGAATGAGCCATGGCTCCCGACACACGCAATCACTTTCCCTTGCTCCACGTGGAACCTGGATAGCCAATGCAGCTTTGACCAAAGGATCCTCTGTTTAAATGGTGTATGGGCCAGTGCCATCCCAGGCCAGGCTGAAGAGCACTCTGCCTTCTCTTCACTTGTTCTGGAGAAGGGCAGTCCTAGGCTCAGGCTTTGGTCCTCCTGCTGGGGCAGATAGGATGGAGGGCAGGAGCAGAGCCCTGAACGTGGGCAACCTACGTGTGATTTTAATCCTAGAAAGACTGTGTTTAAAAAACATTAGGGCAGGTGGACGAGGCAGAGCAAAGCCTTGGGGCACATGGGAGAGAAAACAGTGTGTCCAAAGCAGCTCACTCTTCTGTCTTTCTCTCAACCTCTGACTTGGATCTAGCTCTTCTACATAATCCCAGGCTTCAGACCCAATGGCCCAAGCTCACGCTGCTTCTGCCATATGCAACTTTGTGATTTGGGCAAATTGCCAATCTGAGCTTCATTTTTCTTATTTTTGTAAGATGATGAAAAGAGGAGCTTCCTCATGGGCTGCCTTAAGAAGCTGGAGGAGACACAGGTGACCACTAAGCAAGTCCACATCCTAGGACATGAGTGATGGGTGACAGGCCCCATCCTAGGACTTGAGTGACACAGTCCCCGTCCTAGGACATGAGTGGATCGGGTAACAGGACTCAAGAGCATGTGGCACCATCATCTTCACAGAAGGGTTCTTGAGAAGTCCTGTGAACTCTGGTTCTCTGTGGATAACTGGAAGGTCGGACAGACGGACATGGGGGTGCTCCTGCTGAGGCATCAGGACACGGTGTCAGAGTGAGAAGTTCCCAGGTCTACTCCACGGCTGAGCCTGCACGGGGGCTCCTTTTCTTATTCCCTTAAAGTCTAAATGAAACAGCATACCCTTGCCTGTGGTAGCTAATCTCGTAACTGTAGCAGGCAGAACAGAAATGTCACCTATTAATACGATGTTAACAGGAAGAACATGATTTATAGGGAACTCCCCCAAACTTATGAAAAACAAAAAGTGGAGCATGGTGTCCCGGTAAGTCCACAGAATGAGCTCTACTCCAGCCCAAAGAAGAGAGAGCACCCCAGAGTCATGGGTTCTGTAAGTATACTGAGGGTTTTGCCTACACTAAGCATCAAGAGAGGTAGCCAAGATATGCAGCGTTAGGTTTGGCTGAAGCTAACCCTGAACCGGCCACTGTACAAGGGCTCTTTTGTATAGTGGTTCCCTAAGACCAGATGTCCCCAGCCCTAGAGCTGAGGTCAACTGAGGGAGTTACTGTCCCTCTTCGCCGCTGCTCCTTCTGAACTAGCCATCCTGACGTGCACAGGTAGACCCCTTAGGGACTGTAATAGTCACATTATGAATTGGGGGCATCTCCTGATGTTAATTCAAAACTGAAACTGATTAAGACTAACAGTTGAATTTCTAAGAAGAATTATGTTGGAATTTTGATGTAAATTGCATTGAATCTATAGATTGATTTTGGTGTGTGGTGGCCCCCATGGATTGTTATGTTTGAACTCTTGGTCTTCAGTTGGTAGAACTGTTTGGGAAGGATTATTGAAGGAGGTGTGTCAGCTGGGCGTGGGCTGTGAGAAAGCCCACACCATTCTGGACGTCTCGACATGTAAGCTCTCAGCTACTGCTGCAATGCAATGGCTGCTGCCATGCTCCCTGTCACTACGGTCACAGATTCTAACCCTCTGAGAACCATGAGCCCCAAGTTAAATGCTTTCTTTTATAAGTTGTCTTGGTCATGGTGTCTCTTCACAGCAATAAAAAATTAACTCAGACAAACAGGGTGGCCATTTCACACTATTAATCCTATTACTCTGAGTGTGGGAGATCTTTCCATCTTCTGGTGTCTTCTAATTCTTTCTGAAATATCTTAAAAGATTTTATTTTACATGTTTTCCACTTGCTTGGTCAGTTATCCCAGATATTTTCGAGTTGGTGTCTATCTAGAAGCATCACCCCTGCTGAGTACAGTGTTAATGGTACTGGAAGGTCCCTTGCATGCTAGGACATTATCATTATCCAGCCACAAACCCTACAACCCACAACAGTGACCTGCCCGCAAAACACACTGGCATGGCGGTGGCATGAATGTTACAGGAGCAACCAACCACTGTCTGCTGGATTTTAGGCCTGCCCAGGAGATGAATCCATGCCTGACACTGCTGAGTTGGCTAAGAACCTGAGGTGGGTAAGTCACAGGCCTGGGAGAAAGCCACATACTACTGTTCTGCTAAAGGAACATAGCAATAAGCTGATTCCAAATGGCATTCTGCTATACTGATAGGTCAGTGCCTCACCTGACCCTTATCAGAGAAGCTTCTTGTAGCAGATGGTAACTAATGTAGAGACCAACAACTGGCCAGTGTGTAGAGAGTGAAAGCCTTTGGAGCACTCAGTCCTCAGTGGGATGTCTTCATCAGAGCCTTCCCCTCAAGGCTCTGGGATCTGTGTGGAACAGGAGGCAGAAAGACTGTAGGAAGCAGAGGTGACAGGTAACTGCAGGGAAAGTGCCTTCCAGGTACAGCAGGACTGATGTACAATACACATCAACCAGAGACTGTGACAGCACACACAGGGCCTGCACAGGTTCAAGCCACATGGGGTCCCAGCGCTGAGTGGTCATGGGCTCCCATTCCTAACCAAGAAGCTATTGCAATTGATACCCACTGGTAAAGGAAAAAAAATTTAAAAACCAGTTTTCTCCACTGGAGTCCCACTGGGTATATCAGCTATACTCAGGGCAGGCCCCATGCCCAGGAGTCACTGGCCAACACAGTATGAACTCAATGGTATTTTTGTAGACCTTATGTCCCATTTTGTTTTGTTTGGGCATTTTTGTCTTCTTGGCCTTTTGCTTTTGTTGGTATGTGTGTTTCTTGTGGTGTTGTTGCTGTGTATTTATTTATTTATTTATTTATTTATTTATTTATTTATTTATATTTTAAAGAGAGAGATAAAGAAAAAGAACATAAATTTGGAAGGGGACGGGGGCATATGGGAGGAGTTAGGGAAGGAGAGAAACACGCTCAAAACACATTGTATAAAAATCTTTTTTTCAAAAGAAGTTATCAAACAAACCAACCCCCCAGAGGTTGGATTACACCTGGCCACAGTGTGCATGGCTAGGCAAATATCCTCTATATCCCTCGAGCTTCGAGCTTCGAGCTTCGAGCTGGGGAAGGCAAAGGTAGTGCCCCTCCCCCATTTTCTGATATACCTTGAAAACGATGTGATGAAAGTTCACTGGATTTCTATTGCCTATCCTACATATTTACCTAAACTTTAAACTCAGCAATTTAGACTTAACTGTAACCCAAAGTTGAAAGTATTTGGTTGAGTTGGAAGAAGGAAAAAAAAAGAAAGAAAGAAAGAAAGAAAGAAAGAAAGAAAGAAAGAAAGAAAGAAAGAAAGAAAGAAAGAAAGAAAGAAAAAAGGAAAGAAATCTGGAAGGAGTAGATCGCCGCCTTCGCTAATCCACTCAGCAGCAGACATGCTAACCACAGTGTTTATCTTAGCAAATGTAGAGAAAGTGGAAAAACATCACTTTCACCTCTAATATTCAAAGCCTATGTTTGTCTGTTTCATCTTCTTCTTTTTTTTTTAATGTAGATAAAAAATCTGATGCCTGCACTGACATAAAGGCCACAGCTGAGAGCCCCACTTACAATGGAACAAACACCTCAGTGAACGGTTAGACGAAGCCGCGGTCTCCCTGAACAACTGGCTGGCCCAGCTGACACACACCACAACCTGGGCCTCGTCAGGACTTTCCTTCTTAGAGCCAAAGTATGTGAAAAACTAAACTAAGCTCATGGTCACAATTTCAACCACGATGTTTTAGTAAGGTCTACCAAAAATTAACAGGGCTACCCTGCTCCAAACGCAGGGCTTTGCTCTGCCTTTCATCTCCCACTGTGCCCAGAGAAGTGACTCAGACCCATGCTCCTCAAAGTGGCTACAAGGAGAAGCCTTTTGGGGCTTTAGGTTCTATTTTGTTTCACAGATGACAACTGTGTGTGCTTATGGGACATGGAGTGGTAGCTCAGGACATATCTGGCCAGTGGAAAGATGCAATCAGTCACCGGCATCTCTACCACCTGCCTGCAGGGCCTGTACTTGGCCTTGTGGACAGGACTGAGGATCGGCTAGGTGGCTATCCTCTAATATGGTGGCCATGAAGACAGGAGCGACTTCATGTGCATGAGTGCAGAGTAAAGTGTGTTCATCCTGTGAGCGAAGGAGCCAGTCAGCAGTGTAAGACTTGGACCTCCAGCCCGATTCTTTCAGAAAAGGCAGTTATAACTCATGAGGCAGAGTCCCAGAGGTGCTCTCTCCAATTCCTGTCCTCCATGGATCATCTAAAATTTCCTTTATGGTTTCCTTTCATAAGCGTCCTTATCCTTCCATCTTAGATTTGCCAATATCTTCTTTTCCTTTCCCTCTCCACCATCACCACCACCACCATCAGCACCACCACCACTAAAATCACCATCAGCACCATCACCATCAGCACCAATATCACAATCACCATCAGCACCACCGTCATCATCTTCCTCATCATCACTGAGGATGGGATTTTAGGTGTGTTCCACCAGACCCAGCTTTCCTTTCTTATTAAGAATCAGTCAATCAGAAATTCTGAAAACTGGTCTCGTTATAATAACAAGCAAGAAAACTGGCATAAATATCTAGCAAATAAAGAAAATGCAGCTATGCTCAGGGCATGACATAGGGCTTTTATTTAAAAGAGCTAGTTCCTAGGCCTGGGAGATGGCTCAGCAAGTAAAGGGCCCCTCTGAACAACATAACCACCTAAGTTTGGTCCCAGACATCTTTCTTGTGTGTGAGGTGGTGGGAAGGTCGGTCAGTAGACGTGCTGCCACCCAGCCCCATGAGCACTTGAGCTTGATCTTCCAGCCTTACCATCTTACCAGCTGTGCTCTGACTTCCACACACATGCCACGCCACGCCACGCACGCGCACTCGCACGCATGTGCTCAGACCTCCACATCCATGCTGTGACACAAATACATGTACCTGTGCACATATACTTCATCCTAACACATACAATAAATAAAGTTTAAAAAATTAAAAAGCTATTTAACTCAAATGATGACTCCTTAAATCTAAAAGAGAGCATGTGACTCTTTCAGAGATAAACATGCCACAAAGTACTTTTTTTTAAAGCATGTGTTGGGAGACACTAAACAATTTTCTCCAGCAAATTCTGAGTTGCCTCACAGAGAGAGAAATGATGCTCTCTCACAGCATGGGCTCTAACCCACCATTGTGGCTGCAGGGTTGGCCATCCTGACTTCAGTGTAACCAGTTAAAGGGGACCAGCCATCAAAAGCACAGATAGTACTGTCAGGCAATAAACTCAACCTTATCGGTGACAGCAGTGCACATTACAAGCTTCAAACTCATTCCTTGCTGTAATCCATCAGAAACTTCCTGGCTTTAATAGGCTCTAAATGGCAGGAGCTTTGAAGTCCCTGGGATTAGGGTCAGTAATAGACAGGCTGAACGAGACACTAAATGCAGGTGGGACGAACTCTTGTGCGTCCCGAATCAAAAACAAATCCAATTAATCAAACAGGCCTCACCCTAGTGGCCGCAGCAGATGACAGGGGTGGCCAAGGCAGGGGACAAGTGATGGAGCATCCAGCCAGCTCCTGTGAGAACCCATTTTAGGTTGCAAGGCTACAGGGGCTGAGAGCTGACCTAATCAGAACAGGGCTATCAGGTTTTTTTTTTTGTTTGTTTGTTTCCTTAAAGGAGGGCTCAATATCAGAAGAGAGATAAGGGAGCAGAAAACTAATGCCCTGTAAACTGAGTTTTCATGTAAACAAATCGGCTGGGAGGGCAGAGGGAAGCTGAGACCTGTTTTCCCAAGGCGGATAGCCTTTGATCCCCTTGACTCTGAAGCTCTCAAACACTGTGGCTCCAACTCCGCCAGGGCTCAGAGTTCACTGGGCTACCCTAGAACACTCCGGGTGAGATGACTCCGAACAGCAGGGTCACACTGCCGTAGCATGGCAGTGCTGTTGGGAGAGAATGGGAGCATGGGTCCACCCCAAGTCAGTCAACTTAGGGGTGCAGGGGAGCCCCAGACGACCCCTTCTGACACTGCGCCTCTTCATTCTCCTTACCTTCTGGAGGGTTCTTATTCTGATTATTCCAGACCACCAGCAGCTTTGACAGACTGGGCACCTTGGACACCTCGGTGATGACCCGGAAGAGGCTCTCCACTCGGTCATAGGTGAGAACGACGGCCGTGAAGCCTTGTGACTGCGGTGGGATCAGCGGGAGGAAGAGCGGGTTGCTCACACTAGCCCACTTCTGCAAAAGGGTGAGAGGACAGGGTCAGCAGAGGGGCTGCAGCAGGTTGGCGGCTTTGCCCAACACCAGCGAGAGCTTAGGCATTCCTACAAGGGTCCCCTCCTCACCATCTGATACCACTGAGAAGGGCACAGAACACCTGAGCTGAGAAGTTTCCACACAGTGAATTTAAAACACACCTCTGCCTCCATTTCCTCCTCAAACCACTAAGATGGCAGCTGGTGACTATAAAAGAATGGGAATCCATGACAGCAGGGACATGGACAAAGAGCTGAGAGGCTGGGAGGGCAGGAGAGGGAGAGGGCCAGAGCAGGAGAGGGCCAGAGCAGGAGAGGGTCACAGCAGGAGAGGGCCAGAGCAGGAGAAGGCCAGAGTAGGAGAGGGCCAGAGCAGGAGAGGGCCACAGCAGGAGAGGGCCACAGCAGGAGAGGGAGAGGGCCAGAGCAGGAGAGAGCATGCCCACTTGACGCTGCCAGGAGGGGAGCCAGAGCTCAGGAATCAGCCTCTCCGTGTAGGAGGCAGGAGGCGCACGCAGTGCTGAGGGCAGAGGTTGCTAAGAAAGTTGTCTCATGGTGTCAGACTCCAGCTTGCAGCCCTCCTTTCTCCCACTCTGCCAGGTTGTTTCTCTGTAGATACGGAATCTTCAGTCAGGAACAGAGGCACAGGAGTGAGGAACCCTGTGGCTGCCTTCCCTTCTCCAGGCCCAGTCATGTGTCTTGGCACCTCCAGCTCCCAGGGAAGCTCCCAGGCAGTACTTGGGTCCACAAAGACCTACTAATCAGCTTTTAGTGTCTCCTCTCTTAATCATGAACAGATTCTAGAATCACAGACAGTTCAAGAGCATCTTTAGCAGAAGTGGCACAACCAATGAACAGACAAAGCTCAGAGCATACAATGGGCATACAGAACCAAGTTAAAACACCAAGTGATATCCCCAGGGAGAAAAGGGTTTTCAGCTACGAAAAAGTTATTTTTATTTTAAAATATCTGTCAAAGATTGGAAAGAACTCTCTATGTTAAAAACTATGAGAGAGATGTGTGTGTGTGTGTGTGTGTGTGTGTGTGTGTGTGTGTGTGTGTGTGTGTTAAGGGTAAGGTTTCTAATTTAAGAGACAAAATATTCCAAGTCAGTGAAGAAAAAAACAGAAGAAAAAATAGGACAGAAACCAGGGCAGTCAGTCCAGCATCCATTTAATAGGCAGTCCCAGAAATGACAACAGCAGCAGCAGCAGCAGCAGCCGCCGCCACCAACAACACCGCCAACACCGCCACCACAACAGCCACCCCCGAAACCACAGAATACGAACAAATGAATCTGTCACAGAAATGAAGCATGCTCTCCGTACACCATGGGAGAGCAAAAGCTCCAGACAGCAAGAGACCAAGAAAGAGCAAACACAGGGGCATTAAAACAGAGAAATAAAACCAGGAAGATAAAACAGTGAAATTAGCCGCCATCTCTTCACAGCGGAGCCAGGGACACTCTCTGCAAAGGTGACTCTGGGTGTGAACATGAATTTGCTGGACCAGTCTCAAAATCTCTCCATTAATCAGAAATTTGGTCAAAATAAAGTTTTGAAAGTAAGAGAAAAAAGTAATATGATCTTTTACCTACCATTAGAATGTTACATGGTTTAAATATAACATTGTAAGTGAAAATTCTTCTGTGCTAATGACAGATAGGAAGCTATTATTAAAATAATCTTACACATTTTAGGAGCCTCCTTCCAATAGAATTCATGTTCTCTATAACCCACCCATTTTAAGAATACAGCAGAGCCTGGGGAGATGGCTCAGTAGGTAATAATGTTTGCTCAGCAAATACAAAGACATTCTCAGAACCTATATAAAAAAGCCAGGTGTGGTCACATGCATCTGTAACCCCAGTGCTACTGGAACTTGAGACTGATGGGTTCCTAGGGCTTGCTAGCTATCCAGGATAGCTCAGCAGGAGAGCCCAGGCTCAGTGAGACACCCTGTCTCAAGGCAATAAGACAGAGTGGAGATAAAAACTCAGACCTGACACCTTCCTCTGGCTTCTGTACGTAGAATAGTCATGCGTACCTCATCCCCCCTCCCAACCACATGTGCACACATATACTACACATACATAGAACACAATGGCTCTGGTAGATTACATTATTTTTTTTTTTAAAAATGATAAAATATACGTAACATTTCCAGTATACAATTGGTGTCATTAACTTGACCCGCAACTGTATGTTAGCAAGTTAATAGCCCAGAACTGCAGCTTTCACGAGGAGGAGAACGTGGAAAGCCCCAGCTGTCATTCTGGCTGCCCCACATTTCCCTATAACCCTTTAGTCTCTGGATTTCCTATCAATATCATCTATGCCACTGATGGACACCCATCACCACACATGTGACAACAGCTGTCTGCCAGATGTGACAGTGTGGGCCAGGAAATGTACACAAACACATGGGATACACATGGGATGGGGACTCAGGGAGTCCAAATGGGATTCCTGCAGCCATAATATGACCAGGACATTAAAGACTATCTGGCCAGAGATGGCCATCACTAGAATTCACAGCTGAGAGAGCCATGACATCACACTGAATGAGCTGCAGTCTGAGGACAGTGGCTGGGTGTTAGTATCCATACCCTAGAGTTGTGCTACCTTCTTGGGAACCCTTGTGTTGTCTGCTTTAGCTTCAGACTTCATCTGGTTCTGACTTCTATGGAACTTCTAGGTCAGCAGGTAGCCTATTCTTAAGTCACAGGCACTTCTAGGACTGTTCAGGTGCCCTCCACCATTACCATCCCAACCGACACGCCCAGAAATTATGAGCCTTACTTGAAAAACACCGTTTGAAATGAAGAATGTTTAAGATGACCTAATGTGTGGGTGGAGCAAGGTGCAGTGAGCAGCCCCTAAGTGCCATGCACAGCATCTCATACCTATTAGCTCATTTGAAACTCAACCCCCAAGACGGGGTTGTTCTCATCACAGGTGATGGAAGTTTGGGGCTAAAGATCAAAAACTGTGTTCAATGTTATCTAGCCCAGGAATGATGGAACACAAACAGCCCAGGCAGTTCAACTCCAGCCCCTCCCACATCCTTACACACACACACACACACACACACACACACACACACACACACACACACTCAGCAGGTGGAACTCCAGGAAGAGGAAGGGATGCCAGCATTCAATAACTCTACCTCTTCATTAAAACAATAGTCCTAAAAATTCTTGATCCCTATTATCAATTCTGGGCCAATAAGCAAGAATCTACCCTTAAGAACAGTGACTGTAGAAAGTACACACAAAAACACAGCACACATACAACTCTGAGACAAAGTGGGCACATGAATTTGCAGAGGTAACTATCCCACAGATGCAGAAGGAAAAACGATTAAAACAACAAACAAGGTCTGTGCTGTGGGAGGAGGGAGGAGAATGCCAACGTACTTGGATGTCTGCGCAGTGTGGACAGGAAAAGGTCCAGAGACACACAAAGCCAGCCTTGGAGGATGGCGCCCTGCAATTTAACCCAAGGTACCCTGAGCACACTGAGCTGACTGCAAGGTGCTCCCAGGAGAAGGAGCTGTCTCTGGTCAGATGACAGATTTCCTCCCTGGTGCCTTTAGGAAGTGGGTGGTCGGGGCAGGCAAGACAGAAAGGGACAGTTTGCTGGGAAGAACTGTCATTCCCACACTGCCTGCCTGCATCCCAAACAGGGCTGGAGCTCAGGGGAAGGCAGCACATGGGGGGCAGATGGAAAGGCGCTCACCGGCCTGAAATCTGGCCAGCTGTTTCCTGGAACTCCAGAGACTGAGAAGAGCACAGGAGGCACATGTGAGCTACAGATCCATCAGAGTTGGACACACTGCCAGAGTGAGTCAGCGCGACAACCTTGGGAACCAGGAGGACTCAACTGAGTCCAGTTTCTCTTTCTTAGCAGCTGTGTAACTTGGGCAAAGTACTTCATGCCTTCTGTGCCTCAGTTTCTCTCTCAAATCCTTGTGACACTGCTGCTACCTTTCTAGGTGGCGGTACTTGGCACAAAAGAGGGGAATGTACAGTCCTGGGCATCCACGACACTGGGGAGGGGAGCCAGTGACTGATCTTGTGCAGTGGTTTTTCACGTCTCAGAAGTCGGGCTGTCTAAGCCATCTAGGGTCTCAGCACATTGATGGTGAAGTCACGCCTCCTCTCCAGCTTCCCCAATGGCCTGGTTTACTGAGTTCTACCTCCGCTCCTCATCCAAATACACTATTTTTATTTCCATGATTTGTTCTTTCCCTTCTGATCCTCTGTTTCAACTACACTGAAGGCTCTGTGAGGGCAGGGAACATAACATCCACTGACTGCTCTTCCAAAGATCCCGAGTTCAATTCCCAGCAACCACATGGTGGCTCACAACCATTTGTAATGTGATCTGATGTCCTCTTCTAGGGTGTCTGAAGACAGCAACAGTGTATTCACATAAAATAAATAAATAAATCTTTAAAAAAAAAAAAAAAAGACGCTGGAGAATAGAAGACTTCTATCTGACCACCCAGGCCTTACTTACACCTGTCCTCTATGTAGAGACAGGAAGCATGAGTTTTTAAATAGTTTCCAACTTGGTTAATTCATCTTAGAAGTACTCCCCAAGAATCTCACCATGTTCAGAACTATAGAATTTTATTGCAATATTTAACTGACCCAGAGTCTTGCCACTGATTAGCTTTATGACATGAAAACATATTTATGTCAGCAGCCACTTCCTCATCTTTAAGAATGGGACCATGACAATACCTATTTCCCTTTAGAATGATGTTGAATTTACATGAGATTGTGTACGCAACACTTGGATAGATACATGGCTATTAGTTTACCCCGCTCCTCCCACTATGTGCTCTTGTGTGCCACAATACGTTGGCACGCAGAAACCTCTCGTACCAGTGATGCTCCAGGAACACATTCCTAAGTATGTCCTCCAAGCCTAGATCAGTGCTCAGGATGCAGAGATGAACACATCCCTCACTCACAACATCGAGGTGACTGGATGGGGAAGGCAGCAGGGTAGAATGATAAATTACAATTAAACAGCAGGCAGTACAACAGGGCACCAAACAGGTTCCACAGCAGCAAGCAGAGATCCAGCAACACCTCCTACCCTGGGGAAGCAGGCTGCTGACGGGAGAACAGGGGAGGGCTGCCAACTGAGCAGCTTGTGCACAGAGCTCTGAGAGACAGGGAGGCTCAGCAAGACTGAAACCGAGGAGTGAGAAGCCCATCCTATGGGCCTTTTCAGTTCTAGGACTGCCTTGTTTGTTTCTTTTGAAGCTCTGTTCTCCTGATAAGTAACATGTCCACCTCTAGAGTTCATGGGTAGGAAGCCAAGCGGCACCTCTCCTTGAACATAATCCTGTTTGGCTGCAGAGCTCAGCAGCAGGGTAGAGCAAAGGCAGCTTTTAACTGGGGCACATGCCTTCACAGAAGTTCTGTGCCACGGGAGCAGGGTCAGCAAACCAAGTCCAGAGAAAGAGCCCACTGGAGAGGTACTTTTTTTTTTTTTTTTTTTTAAAAGGCATTTAGTCACCTCTGAAACACCTTTCAGGACTGACCCCTGCTGGCTGGTCACAGAGAGTGTCTACAGTCTGGGACCTCTTGACCCCACTTTCTGCAGGAAATCAGGCAAGTTTTAAACCTCCATAATTTACTCAAGGCTCTGGCTTCTGCCAGGAAAAAGCAAACAATACTGTCAATTAACCCCAGTGCCTGGTTAAGTCTCCACGATGGCAAGATGCACCCAGCAGTGGGGACAGGAAAGAAGGCAAAGCCATCCGTGAGTCAGGATGGTAGGATTTCCAAGCCTATCAGGTCTCAGGAATCTGCTCACTCAGAGGCATTAGGAGATGGGTGAAAACGGGTGTTATTTTAACAAAGCACTGGTCTTGGCCACATTGCCCAGCTCTTCTCTCACCTATCTTCCCATCCTGCTCGCCTCACCCCTACAATGGATATCTGCTGTGGAAATCCCATGAAGAAACCTTTCATTGCTAAACTGCAGTCACATAAAAGTAGTTCATAATAACCATGGCAACCGCTCAGTCTCAATGTCAGCCATAGGAAAGTGCTTGCCTTCATTTCAGTGGAAGGCTTGTGGGTTCCTTTCTAGAAGACTCATGTTTCAGGATGCCTTACAAGGGCGGCCTGGGGAGATCAACCTTAAAGTCAAGGGTAATCAAATGGTTTCTCCTTCAAAAGACTCAAACTCGGGCTGCACATAGAGGAAGGTGTCCCTGTACCTCTGCAGCCCTGTCTTGGAGTTCTTAGAATCAGAGATTATAGTACCCTGAAGCCATCCTGGCCATGGTTACTGTGCAGAAACAAAATGGCCTTTGCCAGCGAGTCTGAAAAGGTATTGCTTGGTTGACTTGGGGACTGTAACAATCAGGAAGGGAAAGGCTGCTTTTCATGACTAATTACAGGCCTTGTCAACCTGAGCAGTCCCAATACCAGCACAGAAGAAGCCAAGGACAACTGGAAACCTAATTCCCTTTGCTCACCATGCCAGAGACACTTCATGTCCCTCTGTATAACTTCATGCAGAAACAAGAGACTAGGACAGACATTACGTCGGCCTATATTTGATGTAAACAGAGGCACTTTCCTGAGCGGAAAAACGAGACGTCAGAGAAGAGAGGAAGAGAGGACGGGCTATTACACAGAAGCCTGGAGCCCCTGTAATGAGCAGCCTTACCTATTCCTACCTTGATAGAAAGGGCAGTCTTGTTGTTTTGAAGTTATCAACCCTACTTCAATGTGGTTTCAATTATGAATTACCAGACTAGAGGGGGGGGGGGAAGCTTTGATTTATTCTTTTTTGCTCCAATTATGCATGATGTGTTTCCACAGAAGACTTTGAAAAGTATTTCATCATGCCTCTTATCCTGCAATGGTCAAAGGGCAACACTGACAGGAGTTAACCCTTTCCTTCCTTACCGAGGTTCAAAGAGACTATGGGTGGATGTGGGCCACAGGCTCTGAAGCAAAGGAAGCCACGAGAGGGTTAAGAGTTCACATCATGTTACTTGCTCGCACAAGGGTGGTGTCCCCTGTCCAAAATGGTGAGATGATATTTATGTTAATGGTTACTGGGAGATATGAAAGGGGCAATCAGTAATGTGGCCCATGCTGCCTTAACCATTAAACCTCTACAGCCCCAACTACCCACAGCTTTCTTCCAGAGTGTGCTGACGGGCCTATGTGTCTCCAAGCAAGATTTCTTAGTTCTCAGAGGAAAGAATTGAAGACAAATCTGGAGTCAGCCTCCTGCCTCCCAAATAATAACTGGTTGCTCTGAAAAACAAGAATAATGCCAGAGGCCAAACTTCACTGATGACACATGAAACAGACAGAGGGGCAACAGAGACCAAAGGACAGAGGACTAAGACAAATGTCAACTACAGGGCGAGTTAGCTGCCAGTCAGTCAGGAGCTCTGCCACCTACCTCCAGGTACTTCGCCATGAGCTTCTTGCTGACATGGTGCAGGGGGATGTTTCTGAACACATATGCCTCCCTTGTCATGTCTGAAGACACCGAGAGCCACAGTGATGAGGGTAAATTCAAACATTTCTCTATCCTCCAGACAATGGGGTCTTCTCTGGACCCAGCTCACTACAGCCTCTTACCACATTTATTTGTACTAATTTGCCTATGGTTTGCTGGTCTTCCTGGGTCTGAGGCCTGGTACTGTGTAACAGTTCTTCAAACTCTCAGCCACCTTCCTTTCCAAGAGGCCTCTTTCTCTTCTACTTCTCTCCTTGTTCAGCTCCAGGTGGGTGTGTTGGCTGCATACCTCTGTCCTCCACGTCACTTCAGTTTCCACTGCTGTCTCTGGGCTGTGTTCTAACCATTTCTTTGGACCTCACACTCTAGTCTAAACAGGGAGTCTCGAGAGCTCGGCTTCTCTTACTCAGGCCTCACAGGTTTGTGGTTTCTGATGGGGGGCTCTTCACTTCTCTTAGCACGTTACTGAAAGGATTGAGACCTAGACTGAAGATAAATTCCTCAAGGCAGGGTCTGAGTTTCAGGGCCATGCTTTATCCAGTTCCCTCTCAAGGCATATCTGGACTAGCCTCTCGGTGTGAACCCGGCCCACAGCCTACATGGGGTGGGATGGTTTGTGAGCACAGGTCTCAGCACTGAGCCAATCTAGGCAGGTCCTAGCTCACTGTGTCTTGGTCTGGATGGGTCACAGGTGACAAATCCTGTTCCTCATTTCTCCACTTTGCATAATGGTCATGTTGAGTCTTTGCATCAGCAAAGATTATGGATTTCCACAGTGATCACCTGCTGTGCACCCATCCTCCCAGGGCAACCAGTTACAACCGACCCATGGCACTTCTCTGGTAGTTTATTACTCAGTTAGGGAAAATCTTTCTACATTCACATGGTCATGTACTACCATGTGCCTTGTTAGAGGGCCAAGTTTGTGTGTAAATTTGCTGAAAATAATTCTCTATAAAAATTTGACAGTAATTACATAACAGCTGAAATAATGGAAACAGAATTTCTACACAGGACAGGCTATAGTTCTTCAGATCCCTGTTTTGTCACCAAAAAGGTGAGGCGGTCCATCATTATCATGGATGATGGTGATGGTGATTCTGTGGTGCTTCGATCACATCGGGGCTTCCTGCACTCTAGGAGGGCTTCTGCCACTGAGCTGCACCCTAGCCCAGAGGAAGTTCCTGAATGTCTCACTCCCTTCAGCAGTCAGAACCAAGTTAGCAGAGCACTGCCGCTGGGAAAAGGATCCACACCAGAAATACTTAAGACAGTCACCTGGGTAGAAAGAATGTCCACTGTAAACAGAGTCCCATCCCATTCTAAATTCCTCTTTCCATGTGATAAGGCACTGGATAGCCTGACCTCTCTATCTGTGGTTCTTGCATACAAAGACTCAGTAAAGTGTGGATTGAAAACACTTGAGGGAAATGCTAATTCTGTAAGGAACGTGTAGAGACTTTCCTTTTTTGCTCTTATTCCCTGAGCAATAAAGTAAAACTTATGTTCACAAAGCATTTACAGAGGCTAAGGCATTAGGAGCAATGTGCAGATTATCTGTCTCTAAGAGAATGAGCACAGATCTGTGCACTCAACCACTGTGCACTAGGGGCTCAACCATCAGTGGGGCTTAACCAACCCTCGGGGTCCTGGGACCAATGCCACACAGGTGCTGCGGGTCAGCTGCATCAGTGGCCATAACAGTAACAACTTTTTAAAGTACTGTGCCATTTGCAAAAATCTTCCTTGTAAATTATACCTCCAGTTTTTCATAATCATGCTACTTAAGAATTACCCTACACTATTAAGATGATAAATTTCAAAGAGGTAAGAAACTTACACAGGGTGAAACTAGGGAATGTTCTTGAACTCAGGTTTGATTCCAAAATGTCCTTTTCTTTGAAGTTCCAGACACCACTCCTCTGTAGCCATTAGCACCCCTAAGCCCAGCCCTACAGATATCAAACTGTTGTGCTCAAGCCACTCAGATCATGAGAAGTAAGGGAGGATTAACATGAAGTTCAGAAATGTCTGGGTCACACTTAGCTTACTGAAGGCTCAGGGGTTAAACCCACCTGACTACCTCTTGAAAATTCCTGCTATTAGCTGAGGCTTGGCCACTTCAATCTTTTACATTTGGCCAGATGCCCACCCTCCGTTTACAGTGCCAAACTACTGTCAGGAAGAGCTGGAAGGATGGCCACTGATTGCTTTTCAGGTAGTAGAGGAAAAAGTTGACATTTCATCTTCCTAGTGCTTGGAAAGGAAGGCAATCATTTATAAGAACCTCATCTGGCTGTGGCCTCCATCAGTGGGATGGACACAAGCCAGTGAACAGCTCAACATAAGCCATATTAAAAGAATCTGGAAGGAGCAAAGAGAAGATTCCAGATGTTGATACTTTCAATAATTCATGAGTTATAACAGTCTGTAGCAATAAATTTCACTAAATATATCTATGATATGACTGCTTAAGATATTGGCAAAAATAACAGCCATTGATTTTATTGGTTTACAATTTGACATATTAAAAATAACAATTCCACTGTTTGACAGGGATAGTACATTGGATTGGGATTATTTTTAGAATAAACACACAATCATCACCCTCGAGTTCATGAGGATATGGACAACATCTGAGAGAAAGACCTCCAAGAAAATACTCATGCTTCACTTGATTCGAACAACTAAGGCTAACCTATAGTCCAAAGATGGCAACTGAGACTACTAAACCACTACTTCTCATGAGAGGGTAAGCAAATTTACAATCTCACCTAACTATCTCATGCTTGAAAAACTCTAGCAGTCTGAAAGAACACATGTGTAGACTGGTGTGCTGGCAGCCCATTGACTCTTATCGGCAAGGTCAGCTGTGAGGTGGGAAAATTTCACTGGCCCTCTTGGGAATGATTAAATTACAGATCATTTGAGCTCAGAGAGTCACCACAGTTATGACCAAGAAAGCCCGAGTCTTTGTATGGCTGAGAGATGACAGGAACGCAGCCCTTCAGGAGGGCTGGTGAGGTAGAAGGGACAGCCTCCACAACACAGCCACTTCTTAATTCTCTGGAATGTCACTAAGGCATATGTTTTGTCTACTGTGCTTTCCTCTGTTTCTTCTTGGGGGAAGAAAGAAGGCACAGACCCACAAGAACAAAAGGAACAGGGAAGGAGACAATGATGGATTCGGGTCTGACAAATTTTTGGAAGCTGAAACACATGGCGGTGTTTCTTTTTAAAAATCCTCTTGCTGTAAAACACATAGAAATGTAGGATAAGATATAGCAAGACTCCTTTTTAACCTGCAGCTGCAGTCACAGGAAAAAAGAAATCCCAGAGGCCAGGAACAAAGTGGAGACCCAGGGGAGTGGAAGGCAGTGGAGTTGGGCACAGTGGCACCAGGAAGACAGAGGCTATGGCAGGGTGCAATGATGACGCTCAGCGCCACTGCCTTTGAGAGCAGGGAGGGAGAGAGGGGGAAAGAAGTCTTGGACACAAAGCCTGTGTGATCAAGGAAGGAAGAGGAGCAGGAAAAGCCACCTACAAAGATACACAAGCCACAACACACTCATCTCTCAAGTTGAGTGTGGGGTGGTGTCAGAGTCTCCTTGGGAAAGTTTAGTGGAAAGCAGTCTTTATGTAGCTTTGGATGTAACAGTCTACGTGAAGGTTCAGATACAACACCTGAGGGACTGAAGTAGGAGCATGATTTATCTCTATGCTGCGTCTAGAGTACCCAAAGAAGCATCAACTCCTTAACTAATCATTGACAATAAAGAATAGAATGAAGTGAAGCAGAGTGAACAAGGAAGACCCTAGAAAATACCCTCTCTGCCCAAGTTGTAACAATTCACACACACACACACACACACACACACACACACACACACACACACGGACCCACACCTCTATCTTACCAAAGATGAACTCAGGCTCCAAAATTATATAATCAAAGCAGCAGACATTGACACAATGAGACCTCACCAGGAATCTAGATAACTAGAAAAGAAAAGAATAAATGTCTCAGATTCCTGAAGACATAAAAGACACTAAAGGGGGTCAGGTGGGTTCAGAGTTTAAGGTCAGCCTATATAGTGAGATTCTGTCTAAATAAAAACATAAGGAAGGGTCAAGCAGACAGATTTGATTAAAGTAACCAAATGAACTTCTACAAATAACCACTGAAATTTAAGTCACAATGGATAGATAAGATGGTAGAAAACACTATCCCAAATAGAGATACAAAATGTGGGAAACCCAGGAAACAAAACAGAACAAGAACAGAAGGTAAAGGCAGAAGAAAAAAAGTTGTATGCAAATTTACCAGGACTCCAGAAGGGATAACTAGTGAGAAATACAAATGTATACCATTCATAGAGTAGATGAATGGGAAACTTCCAAAATAACAGTGAGAGGTTCCGGTTAAAGGAGAAAACAGCCTCTAAAGCCAGGAAGCACTGACAGCCTACTCGGATGGGAGCCCACATGGGGCTCAAAAGACAGGGTGCAAACTGGAAAAGTAAAAGGGTATTTAGAGCTGGGAAAGGCACAGCTTCCCTCATTTGACACAGAAGAGAAGGAAGCAGTAATAAGACACTGAAATCGCCTGGCAGAAGCTTGTGAGTCACACCGCCATCACAACACCAGGACAAACTGGGTTAAAACACCTCCTCAGGTGCAGTAAGCCTCTCACAGGGCCACGTGTCAGATATCAGATATTTACAGTACAATTCATAACAGTAGCAAAATGACAGTAATGAAATAGCAATGAAAATGATTTTATGGTTGGGGTCACCACAACATGAGGAACTACAGCTATAGAGCTGCAGCATTAGGAAGGTTGAGAGCCACGATGGAAGGTTCAGGAAGACACCTGTGCATACACATGGAAAAATGCAACCATGATAAAATGTTAACACTGGAGGAATATAGGTAAGGACTATGTAAAAATTGCTACTTTTAAAAACTTCAATTGTGGTGCCACAGGGCTCCAAAGCCAATTAGCACTGGGAGAAAGCTAGCCTCCCAGGCCCTCAGGACACAGAGACTAACGAGGAAAAGTCAGGGACAGGAACCTTCTGGTTTCCATCTGTGGCGGGAGACCTGGACCTGGGTCACCAGGGTTCCATAGCCAAGTAGCGCCAGGAGAAAGCTACCCTCCCAGGAGCGGGGAAAAGCAATGAGTGGGGATAAGACAAGCACCACTGCTCTCCAGGACCTGGGGAACTCAGCCTGGGCCACAGGGCTCCAGGAGAGAGCTGGAATCCCAGGAGTGCTGACACACCTTCAAGCATAGGCAAAACCACCACTTCTGTTCAAACTCACTGGATCAAGAGGGACCCTGGCAGAGCCATCAGAACACAGGAACCAAGGGACAGCTGGGGACAGGATCCTTCTGGTTTCTGTCTGCACCCCAGAACTGACCCTGTGCCACAGCTCTCCAAACCCAAACACCTCTCAGAGAGAGCTAGTCTTCAAGGAGTATTGATACAGAGGCCTGCAGGAGGGACAAGCCACAGCCAGACAGAGTAAGATCAGCTAACATCAGAGTTAACAAGATGGCAAAAGGCAAGGGCAAGAACATAAAGAACAGAAACCAAGGCTACTTGGCAACATCAGAACCCAGCTCTCCCACTACAGCAAGCCCTAGATATCCCAACACACCAGAAAAGCAGGACTGAGATTTAAAATCAGTTCTCATGATGATGATAGAAGACTTTAAGAAAGAAATTAACACCCTTAAAGAAATACAAGAGAAACAGAT
>CM052701.1:77597096-77610971 GCA_028551405.1 Uromys caudimaculatus | reverse complement strand
AGAAACAGAAGGAACACTACCCAATTCATTCTATGAGGCCAACAAAGAAAGAAAACTTCAGACCAATTTCCCTTATGAATATGGATGCAAAAATACTCAATAAAATTCTCGCAAACCGAATCCAAGAACACATCAAAACGATCATTCATCATGATCAAGTAGGCTTCATCCCAGGGATGCAGGGATGGTTCAATACCCAGAAATCCATCAATGTAATCCATTACATAAACAAACTCAAAGAAAAAAACCACATGGTCATTTCCTTAGATGCTGAAAAAGCATTTGACAAAATTCAACATCCCTTCATGACAAAAGCCTTGGAAAGATCAGGAATTCAAGGCCCATACCTAAACATAGTAAAAGCAATATACAGCAAACCAGTGGCCAACATCAAACTAAATGGAGAGAAACTTGAAGCAACCTTACTAAAATCAGGGACTAGACAAGGCTGCCCTCTCTCTCTCCCTATCTATCCAATATAGTAATTGCAAGTTCTAGCTAGAGCAATTAGACAACAAAAGGAGGTCAAAGGGATACAAATTAGAAAGGAAGAAATCAAAATATCACTCTTTGCAGATGATATGATCGTATACTTAAGTAACCCAAAAAACTCCACCAGAAAACTGCTGCAGCTGATAAACAACTTCATCAAAGTGGCTGGATATAAAATTAACTCAAACAAATCAGTAGCCTTCCTATACTCAAAGGATAAACAGGCTGAAAAAGAAATTAGGGAAATGACAGCCTTCACAATGGTCACAAACAATATAAAGTATCTTGGTGTGACTCTAACCAAACAAGTGAAAGATCTGTATGACAAAAACTTCAAGTCTCTGAAGAAAGAAATCGAAGAAGACCTCAGAAGATGGAAAGATCTCCCATGCTCATGGATTGGGAGGATTAATATAGTAAAAATGGCCATCCTGCCAAAAGCAATCTACAGATTCAATGCAATCCCCATCAAAATTCCAACTCAATTCTTCATAGACTTAGAAAGAGCAATTCTCAAATTCATTTGGAACAACAAAAAACCCAGGATTGCAAAAGCTATTCTCAACAACAAAAGAACTTCTGGGGGAAATCAGCATCCCTGACCTCAAGCTGTACTACAGAGCAGTAGTGATAAACTGCATGGTATTGGTACAGTTACAGGCAGGTAGATCAATGGAATAGAACTGACGACCCAAAAATGAATCCACACACTTACGGTCACTTTATTTTTGCCAAAGGAGCTAAAACCACCCAGTGGAAAAAAAACAGCATTTTCAACAAAGGGTGCTGGTTCAACTGGCGGTCTACATGTAGAAGAATGAGAAATGATCCATTCCTATCTCCCTGTACAAAGCTCAAGTCCAAGTGGATCAAGGACCTCCACATAAAGTGGGGAAAAGTCTCAAACACCTGGGTACAGGGGAAAAGTTCCTGAACAGAACACCAATGGCTCATGCTCTAAGATCAAGAATCGACAAATGGGACCTCATGAAATTGCAAAGCTTCTGTAGGGCAAAGGACACTGTCAATAGGACAAAACGGCAACCAACAGATTGGGAAAAGATCTTAACCAATCCTACGTCCGATGGAGGGCTAATATCCAATATATACAAAGAACTCAAGAAGTTAGACTTCAGAGATCCAAATAACCCTATCAAAAAATGGGGAACAGAGCTAAACAGAGAATTCTCAACTGAAGAAACTCAAAGGGCTGAGAAGCACCTAAAGAAATGTTCAACATCCTTAGTCATCAGGGAAATGAAATGCAAATCAAAACAACCCTGAGATTCCACCTCACACCAGTCAGAATGGCTAAGATCAAAAACTCAGGTGACAGCAGATGCTGGCGAGGATGTGGAGAAAGAGGAACACTCCTCCATTGCTGGTGGGATTGCAAGCTGGTACAACCACTCTAGAAATCAGTTTGGAGGACCCTCAGAAAAATGAACATACTACCTGAGTACTTAGCTATTCCACTCCTGGGCATATACCCAGAAGATGCTCCAACATGTAATAAAGACCCATGCTCCACTATGTTTATAGCAGTCATATTTATAATAGCCAGAAGCTGGAAATAACCCAGATGTCCCTCAGCAGAGGAATGGATTCAGAAAATGTGGTACATTTACACAATGGAATACTACTCAGCTATTAAAGACAATGACTTAATGAAATTTGCAGGCAAATGGATGGAACTTGAAAATATCATCCTGAGCGAGGTAACTCAGTCACAAAAGAACGAACATGGTATGTACTCACTGATAAGTGGATATTAGCCCAAAAGTTCGGAATACCCAAGTTTCACTTTACAGTAACCACTGGACTGAGAGTGAGGTCCCAGATGGAGGAGTGGGAGAAGGGACTGAAAGAGCTGAGGGAGTTTGCAGCTCCATGGAGGGAGCCACAGTGTCAACTGGCCTGACTTCCCCAGTCCTCCTGGAGACTGGACCACCAACCAAAGAATACACATGGAGGGACCCATGGTTCGGACCACATATGCAGCAGAGGAGGGCCTTGTTGTCCATCACGGGGGAGGAGAGGCCCTTGGGCCTGAGGGTGTTAGAGGTCCCAGTAAAGGGGAATGTCAAGGTGGGAATACAGGAGTTGGTGGGCGGGTGGGTAGGAGGTGGAATACCCTCATAGAGGCGGGGAGGGGGAGGGGATGGGGGTTTCTAAAGAGGAGACCTAGAAAGGAGGAAACATTGGAAATGTAAATAAAGTATCAAAAAATAAAAACAAACAAACAAACAAAAAACTTCAATTCTGAACTATATCAAAATAAAAAAACTGCTGGGGATACAGCTCAGGGGCATAACATTTACCTAGGACATACAAGGCCTAGGTTCAACCCATAGCCTCAGAAAAAGAAAAAAAAGAAATAGAATTTTTAGATAGATGTAGAGGCATACACCTATAGTTGCAGGGCTCATGGGTCTGAGACAAAAAGAACATTTATGTCCAAGAGCCCAAGACCAACCTGGGCAATAGTGAGTGTCAAAAAGAAAACAATGAACAACAAAAGTCAGACTAATAATGAATGACATAGCAAAGCAAAATCAATCAATCAATCAACCATTCAATCAATCAATCAATCAATCAATCAATCAATTCTATGCTTCCCAAGAGTGATGACATGATAAGTGATGAGGACATAAAGGAAGGAAGCTTTTGCTTTTCTCCTGCCTTGACCTTGCCTAGCTAACACAGCCATTCCTTCACTGTCAGTGGAGCCTACATTTTCTGGATTCCAGTATATAAAGAAGACTGGCTGAGACGTCCGGCCTTGGGACTGAGCAACACTAGCAACTACTAAATTCTTGGATGGGGGGATTTATTCCGTAAGTTCTATGATTCTCGAGAATCCTGACTAATATATAGGGTGAGGTACCATCTACAAAATGAAGAGTAAGGACTATCCCTCCCTTACTCATCTCTCAAGTGCTTGGGGCCCTCACTTACTCATCCCTTCTCTGACCCTCACCTTGGGGCACAAAGATAATTCCCCGGAGCAATAAACCAGTCTAAGAGAAATAACCATTAACACCAACATTTGGACAAATGCCTGGGTCCCCACCTTCCTGACTAAGTGCAGCCCATCACTGGCAAAGCTCATCCAAGCCCAGACCTTCCAAACAGCTTTCCATGCCTCCCTCACAAGAGCTGATGCCACCACTGACCAGGTGCTTAAAGAAAGCTTTCACTACAAAAGAGCAAATAAGAAATTAGAAAAAAAATTAAAATAATCACAATATTTTCAGAGATGGAAAATAATGTATCCTCAAAATAAGAACTGATATGAAAGCTTAGTTTGAAAGAAAAAAATTGTTGGTTTTTTAATCAAAAGAAAAGTTAAAATATAAAGGAAGGAAATGTCCCAGAAATGAGAACAGAAAGATCAGGTCCAGAAAGTGAAGCATCAGAGCTAGTCCACTCATTCACCATCCAGAGGACAGATGCTGCAGAGAGAAATGAGAGGACAGAAGAAGAAAATAACAAGACATTCAAGAAGAAAATGCTTCTGCACTGAAAGGCATGGATTTCCAGCTTGAAAGAGCTCGAATCAGCACTGTCAGCAAAAACACTCATGAGGGCATATTTCCTAAAATTTTTAGAACCCAGAAGTTGCCAAGAGTGAGGGGAAGTTAACATTAAAATCCAAGAACTAAAGTGCTTCTCTTTCTGAGATTACATGAAGGGACCAGGAGACAACAGAGCAAGGATTTCAAAGTTCTGAGTAAATCTGCATCCACCATAATTCTGAGTCCAAGCACTCACCACATGGGAAGGACATTCCAGACACCCAAGGTGACTGAGCATTGTCTCCCTCTCCTGTGTGCTGCCTTAGGCAGCTCTGTGAAAGGAAGAAAAAGAAAGATGCTAGGCCCTGGAACAGGAAACAGCACAAAACAGAAAGGAAGAGAATCCAGAACGGCAGAGGATCAGGACAAAAGCCGTCCAGAGGTCCCACGAGGACTCGTGGTACTGCAGAGGACAGGGCTCGGGGGCCAAGGAAAGCCACCGGCCTTTACCTGAGCTCACCATTCCCCTGTCTTATACTAGAGTCGTTAGCGAGAACCATTTGCAATAGAACCAAACAAAGTAAAAGGAAAAAATAGCTGTTACCTCCCTGGAAAACAGGAGATCTTAAGTACTGTCCATAGCCCCGATTACACACACACACAGTAAACAACATTTTAATGAAAAGTGATGACATGTTAGCACTGGCCAAATGCATACAAAAAACACGGGAAAACAGAGAATGGGAGAAAATACACTAATATGAACAAAGTGGAAAAGATGTCTCTTAGTGATAAATGTTTAAATCCCACTATGAGCATTTTGTACGGGAGCAGGAAGACAAGCAGAGGGCAGTGGGAAGAGCTCGAAGGAGCTGCCCCAGGAACAGGCTCCAGTTTTTATGTGACTACTTAAATGCATGTGTGACACAGCACTATTTTTTAAATGATAAAATAAATAAATATTGCAGAAAGAGGAGGGAGGGGACTGAGATAAAAACCAAGTGTCAAACTCTGGCCAGAGCAATGTGGCCATTTTTTTTTTCTAATCTACAACTCTAATGACCTGGTTATGAGAAAATGTGATTCAAATATTACTTTGGAGACTCTTAAAACTATGTTCTGGGATTGCTGAGGCAGACCTGGAGGGAGCCCGGCATGGCTCCTGAAGGCGAAGGATCTGCTGTGCTGTGCCTGACAACCTGTGCAGGTCAGCATCGCCAAGGTGGCCAGCATGTCCCCTGCTCACTTTTTGTAGGTCAAACCTCCACACACTCCAAAGTATTATTCCACCTGCTCGATTCGCACATGCTGTCGGTGTCAAGAGGCAGTGGGGTTAGATTCATGAATGCTGGGGCCTTCACAGTGGACCACGAGTTAAGGATAGAGGCAGGGAGTGGGGAATGTGTCCCCCTCGGTATGTCACCCCATTTGATGATGCGTCCCCCTCGGGGTGCCACACAGATGTCTGTTATACAGTGGAAGAGCCCTTCCACTGCAGAAGATTTGATTGACACAGTTATGATGTCAGAAACACCCCAAGTTTGCCATTCACATCCCTTATGTACTCTCCCCATTTAAGTCTGGCTTGGAGTCTGGGCCTTCCTATCTGACCAGAACCGGCCAAGCTCCTTAGTTCTTGCATCTTTCTGTCTGTAGAGCAAAGCCCAGCTCTCTATTCCCTGACTGCTGATAGATAATCTGAGACTTTTGGCTTTTCCCTGCAGCTCTTCACAGAAAAGTCTAGAATTTAAGGTAGTCTACCAGATTACTTGTGCAAATGTTACCCAATTCATGATATACTTCTAAAAACAATATAATTCAAGAATTTACTTAAGCTCTTTCTTTCACTTCTTTCCCTCACCCCTCCTTTAGGGACACCTCTGTCAATAAAAGACCTCTTACATGAGAAAAAAAAAAAAAAAAGAATTTACTTAAAATGCAAACTAAGTTTCTGAATTCCACTCGTATTTTTGCCTTATCTAGGCAGTAGGAGGGAAAGGATCCTAGAATCAGCCTTAGAAGGCCCCTTGGGGAAAAGAACAGGCCCTCAGGAGGTTGTGTCCTATACAACCCAGAAGCTAAAGGGCGGTGCTGAGCTGAACTGGGCAATTGGTTAACCTGGTGTCTTTCCCACCTGAGAGGTCTGCTCATGCATCCGACCATCCTTCCTGGGCTTCTGGGTAATTACTGCCTGTTCTCGTTTACAGCTAAGTGACCTCTCCAGAACAAGCACAGCCGCTGTGAGCAGAGCCGTCTGGACAGCTGAGTGCATGCAGCCTTCAGCTGTAGGAAAAGCAGTGACAGCATGAACAGCCTCTAGACATTTCTAACCTAAACTCTGCAGGTCAAATGGAGAGTTGAGGTGAGGAGAGACAAGCCTCCTCCAGTCAGTGAACTAGGATGTGGAGAGTAAGTCAAACTCCATATCAAAACATGGTCCTTGGGTCAGCATCATCATACATTAGACCTAAGGCCTGGGAACCTGCTAGAAATGTGAGTGCTATGCACCATCCTAGCCAGGCTGGATCTTGGGGTAGGTGGGCAGGACTCTGTATTCAAGTACCCCACATTTGCCCATGGCTGGCACCTACCAGCTAGGAGCATCCATGGAACATCTCAGAGTGTAGACAGTCCCTGGTACTTTCTATATCCAAACTCTGGGTTTGGTCAGAGGCTGACAGGAAGTCCCCTACTTAGGTAATTCATCTTACCCTTATACAGTTACACACTTTAAGCAGCCTCCCCAAATTCCTCATTAATTTTTATCAATAGCTGTGATGAGAATGCATATTTTTCCTCTGTGTTCCAGGTCTGATGTCTTAGTTAGGGTATCTATTGCTGTGATAAAACATCATGACCAAAAACAACTTAGAAAGGAAAAGGTTTATTTCAGCTTACAGTTGTAGTCCATCATGAAGGGAAGTCAGAGAAAGAACTGAAGGCAGGAACTAAGGCAGAGGCCATGAAAGAATGCTGCCTACCAGCTTGCTTCTCATGGCTTACTCAGCTTGCACCCAGGACCACCAGCCTAGGGGGTGACACTACCCATGGTGAGCTGGACTCTCCTAGATCAATCATTAATCAAGAAAATGTTATAGGCTTGCCTTAAGACCAAGCTGGGGTATTTTCTTTTCTAAAATGGTTGACATAAAACTAGCCAGTATATTTGACATAGTAAATTCAGAAAGGAAAAGAGAAGGCAATCTTTCCTAGTATTATTGCTGATTAAAACATGAAAAAAAATCTAATCAATGAGTGATTAAATCACAACACTGATAAGATGGAATAAAAAACATATTATAGACATATAATGAAGAAATTCCCAATTTTAAGAGGACAATACTTTGATGTTTTAAAAGAATGTTATTGAGACAATTCAGTTTTATTAGCACATGCTAGAAATCCAAATGCAACATAATACCCTGCCTCTGTCTCCATCTACATTCTTCTGCATCTTACATATCTGAGACCAGACATCCAGAATGGTGTCTGGGGAAGAGCCCGGCTGCCTGGCCAGTCCAGAATGGTTGCAGGGATAGTGAGGAATGAGGCAGGGATTTAGGGAGACCATAACATGTGGCTGGCAAGTGCAAAGACAGAAACAGATCCGTGGGTAGACAAATAGAAAAGGTAAAAGATACAGGGAGTCCCGAGATGAGCTAAGAAAATTCAGGATAAAAACATACATTCTTTCTTTTACTAATTCATGATGTATGAATATATATGTATATGTATTTTATGTATATGGGTGCTTTGTCTTTATGTATATCTGCACACTAGAAGAAGGCATCAGATCCCATGGGACTGCAGATATAGATGGTGCCACATGTGGTTGCTGAGAATTGAACTCAGGACTTCCAGAAGAATAGCCAGTGCTCTTAAATGCTAAGCCATCTCTCCAGCCCTCCAGCCCCTCTGTATTCTTTCTTTCTTTCTTTCTTTTTTTTCTGCTGTTAGCCTTTATAGTTTATTCTATCATCTAACAAATTTAAGGATCAAGACTAAGTTTTTCCCTTGGAAGATTCCAAGTTCATTATACTGAACATGAATGAAACAAAATGAAAATAGATACTATACACCTTGGAAAACTCAAAGTTCAAATACTCATTGAGTTTCTAGAAGCATACAAAAAATCAATCTCTCTCTCTCTCTCTCTCTCTCTCTCTCTCTCTCTCTCTCTCTCTCTCTCTGCGTGTGTGTATATATAAGACGTATTTTTTGGTCAGACATTTTTTTCAAGTTTTAATCAGTAATAACACTAGGAAATGTTCAGGAGTATACGTGCACACACACGTGTAGAGGCCAGGAATCCGCCCCCAGCTCTGGGATTATAGGTGTGTGCCACCACACCTGGCTTTTTCACAGGCTTTAGGGGATTGTACCCTGGTCCTCACTTTATTGTCTGAACTGTCTCTCTCTCGCCACCCCTATTTGCCTCTTAACCAGCTTGAGCTCAGTGAGAAGTGCTTTTCCAAGCACAATCTCTAGTCTAGGCAGACATGCTACTTCCAAGTAGTGCTCAAGGCTCTCTGGGGCAAATCCTCGAAGGCCCTGGGAGCGGGACCCAGGGCGACTAGCCTCACCCTATTGATTAGAACAGGGAGGCACCTGGTGATGAATGCTCCAGGAGGCCACCCCTCACTGTCTGTCATCCACAAGACATAGCCATTTCTATATTGAATGGAGACAGCTGTATCTATCCCAAAATACAGCTTTCACCTCTGGTTCCCCTGTCTGAGCATGCACAGAGCAGGCAGGAGGCCAGCAGCACACCTTTGAGCATCCCAGAACATCCTTGATTTACTGACCACCATCCACACCTACTCCCACCTCGGGTGTCTGACATTGTAAATTTGCTGGAATCTAGAGGAGAGACTCCCCTGCAGGCCGGGCTCAGAGTAATCTCATCTAGAGTCAGTTAAATATTCCTGAGGGGAGGGAGAAGTCAACTACCCATGAATCATTGCTATCCAGCCTCCCGCCTACTGCTTCCACTGAAGATGCAGGGTGAGCAGCCCTGGGCTGTAAATCAGGAATCTCGTCACCTGCCTGACTGCAGAGGTGATGAACACCAAAGTGTCTTGAATAGGTATTTAAGAAAGAACCAAACGAAAAATATCAACACATTTCTGGCTGTGCATCTAGATTTATGTACTCATGTTCTTGACCAAGCTCTGAGTTCCTTTCTTTGCCCATTCTGTCTTAAACTCCAAGCAGACCCATTCTTCCTCCAAGCACACCACACTTCACATCTCCCCTTAGTCTATATGTGCAAAAAGAGAACTGAAACTCCAATTATTTATTCTTAGAGCTCCAGAGAAACACACAGGGTGAAGTCCTTAATTCCCAGACAGTCTGTCCGAGTACATTGGTAGCACATGCCTGCATTCTGCAGACAAGCACATGTGAGAATCTTCTGTTCAAACCTGCACCATATGCTAGTTCAGTAGTTAGGTTCCACAGTGAGGGGGCTCGGTGGCTCCCATGGGACTTTACCGGCAGTGTGAAGCCCACGTCCTCACTTGTTTACACAACCTGTCAATTATGTGACCAGCACAGGCCACAGGCATTATGTATGCACCTTGAGACTTTACAGAGGACATCTATCACTTCTCCTACATTCTGAGCAGGTGGTATGTGGGGGATGACCAAAATAATGGCTATCATACTGGCATGTGAGTCCTGCGGCTGCTTAAAACCTCATAGGAAATTATGCTTCCATGTGTGTTAGGCAGCGGACAGAAACAGATTCCACACTCAGAGGTCATGCTTCCTGCATGGGGGTCTGCAAGGCCTTGTGGAGGAAGGATGCATGCGCAGGTCCCTGCGAAGAGGAGCTGATGGCAAAAAAAAAAAAAAAAAAAAAAAAAAAAAGGCACACTGGGGCTAGGGAGGAGCAATAGGTGGGAACACTGGAAGGAAGTAACTTGGACCATACTCTAGAACTCCTCAAAGCAAGCAGGAGAGAAGCTAGGAAGGTAGACTGGAGCCAGACTGGAGCCAGACTGAGAAAGCCCCTCAGAGTAAACGACACCTCTGGATCACCAGGGAGAGCAACCAATCTCCCCAGCCACGGCTCCAATCTACCTGGACTAATTCTCTCCTGGGTCCTCAAGCTGCCCCAATGCTGTCCCATCTCCATGCACACCAGTCCTCCACACCTGTGTCACACAGGTTGATCTCCAGTGTAGTCCTTCTCCGTTAATGCTACGGTAGTCTCTTATCATCTCTCCAGAGCACTGCTGCCTCGGTTGCATTATGGATATGTTGTGACCCAGCCCTCCTTGGGCTTCTCCTTCCTCTCAGAAGCTTCCTCTTCCTGATACAATGCCCTTGCAGCTCCTGAATCCCCTGTTCCCATGTCTCTCTGTACCTCCCTTTGAGGAAAAGGCTGTCTTTTATGCACTGTGTGTTTTTGACACCTTTATCAAAAACAAGTGGTCATCTATTCTATTGCACTAGTATATGTGTCTAGTTTGGCGCCAATACCGTACTGTCTTTTCCACCATGGCTCGCTCAGAGGTATAATCTGAAATCAAGTACTACATATAACAGGTCTGGCATCATTTTTTTTTTTTAATTTAAGATTTTCTTGGCTATCTGTGGGTTTTTTGTGCTTCCATGTAAATTTTAGCAGTTTTTTATTTCTTTTTTCTAGTTGTGTGGAGACTGTCGTTGGCATCTTTACAGGGAGTGTATAGTCTTTGTAATACTTTAGATAATGCTTCGGTCTATGAACACTGATGTGTTTCCCTTGTCTAGTGCCATCTTTTTCTGTCAGTATCCTCAGATTGCATTAGAGGTGTTTCCCTCCCTGGTTAGGGTACCCCCAGGTTTACTTGTTCACTTATTTATTGACTGAAGCTATCATGAAAGAAAACTTTTTTTCCTGATTTCTCCTTGAGAAGTTAGTTACTGAGACATAGAAAATCTTTTCATTTTTGTATGTTAGTTTTGAGCCCTGTCCCTTTGCTGAACATATTTATGTGACCTAAGAGCTTTCTCGTGTGTCTACAAACTCTTTCAAGTAGGACCACAGTATCAGCAAATGGGGATAGTTTCCTACTGTTCCCCTTTTGCTTCCTGTCTTATTGCATTAGCTCTAGCGGCTATGAGTGAAGGGTGAGCACCCGTCTCATCAGAGTTTGGGGAAATATTCCCAGGGTGTCTGTGTTTGGCATAATGTTGGCTGGCTGTTTGCCTCCAAAAGCCTTTACTATATTGAGGTAACTTCTTTCTAGTCCTATTTCCTTCAGGACTTTTATCATGAAGCCATTTGAACTTTGTCAAATGCCTTTCCTTACTCACTGGAAATACTGTGTGATTTCTGTCTTGAAGTCTATTCATCTGGTGTATAACATTTGTTTGTTCCTGTGAATGTTGAACTAACCTTGCAGCCCTGGGATGAAACCAAGTTTGTTGTGATATATGGTATTAATGTCCTCTTGAATTTGGTTTATAAGTACTTTGTTGAAATTTTTTTTATCTAACTATGGAAACTGGTCTGTAGTTTTGTGTGCTTATCTGGTTTGGTACTGGGATACTACTGGCTTCACAGAATGTTTGGCGGTGTTTCTTCATTTTCAATTTTATGGCACAATGTGAGTTCCATGTGAGCTCTTCTTCCTTAAAGGTTTGCTCGTACTCAGTAGTGAATCTGCCCAGTCCTGGCCTTTTCCTTGTGGGAAGACTTTTCATTGCTACTTCAATTGTGCTGCTTCTTACAGGTCTGTGTAACTTGTCTTTATATTCTGATAATATTTAATTTTAGTAGGTGATATATATTTAGGAATCTTTTCACTATGTCCAGATTTTTCAGCTTTTTGAAGTTTCCACAATATTCTCTAGTGATTCTCCAGATTTCAATGGATTCTGCTGTAATAACTCCCCTTCATCTCTAATCTTGTTGGTGTGGCTCTGCTCTTTCTTTGCTCTGATAGTTTGGTCAGAGCTTTGTCAATCTTGTTCATCTGTTCAAAGAACCAGCTCTTTAACTCTGTGAGTTGTTCTTCCAGTTTCTAGTTAATCAACGCCCACCCTGATCTTCATGATATCTGGCCATAGTGCATTTAGGTTTGCTTCTTGTGTTTCCAGAACCTACAGACATACCATTAGGTATTTTATTACGGTACCAGTGTAGTGGGGTATTTCTGTGACAACCTGAACATGTTTGGGGAGGACTGTGGAAGGACTTTGGAACTTTGGGCTAGAAGATCCATTCAGTATTAAGAGCTTTGTGGGATGTTGTATAGGAGCTTGGAAGATAATGTTGAGAACAGTGCAGAAGATGGAGGCCTGACTTGTGAAATTTCAGAGGGAAGATTAAAGACTTTTATCAGGGCCATTGCTAGTTTGATTTAAGATTCTGTAATTTTGGTTATCCGGGGCTGAAGAAATCAGCTGTGATTAACAAGATACCAGAACTACTAAAGCAAAACCATTGCATTACTGGGACTATTGATACTGGTTAGCTGGAGCTGAGAAATTGGCTGTGATTGGGAAGAGACCGGCATCATTGGGGTGAAATATTCTGAGAAGTGTTTCCTGAGAGCACAGAGGCTGCGTTCCAGAGATAGCCAGGGTTGTACCTTGTGTAGTGGCTGAACTAGGTAATGTGTAAGAGTCACCCAAGTGGTACTGGTTTTGAAGGCATGAAGGAGTCATGAAGAGCAGCTGAGGCCTGGGCACTGTGAGAGGCCGCGGAAGGCCATCGGTGAAGGTGCAGCCTCAGTTGCAATTGACAGCCCAGGATTGAAGGGGTCATGTCTTAGTCAGGGTTTCTATTCCTGCACAAACATCATGACCAAGATGCAAGTTGGGGAGGAAAGGGTTTATTTGGCTTACTCTTCCAATTGCTGTTCATCATGAAAGGAAGTCAGGACTGGAACTCAAGCAGGACAAGGAGCAGGAGCTGATGCAGAGGCCATGGAGGAATACTGCTTACTGACTTGCTTGCTTCTCCTGGCTTGCTCAACTGGCTTTCTTATAGAACCCAAGACTACCAGCCCACAGACAGTACCACCCACAAGGGGCCCTCCCCCCTTGATCACTAATTGAGAAAATGCCTTACCGCTGGATCTCATGGAGGCATTTTCTCAACTGAAACTCCTTTCTCTGTGATAACTTCAGCTTGTATCAAGTTGACACACAAAACTAGCCAGTACAAGTCATGCAAAGGAGTTGAGGCTTGGTACTGCGAGAGGCGGTGGAAGGCCATTGGTGAAGGTGCAGCCTCAGTTGCAATTGATGGCCCAGGAATGAAGGGGTCATGCAAAGGAGGTGAGGCTTGGCACTGTGGTAAAGCCTAGTTGCAGTGGAAGACAGCAGTGTTTTGGAGATACCAGGACAATAAGATGACCACCAAGAACAGCAGCAGCAGTGGAATACAGGCATCTGGAGCCGTATGTGCTATAAAGGGTAGAGCTGGAGAAGTGACTCAAGCCCTTAGAGGAATCCAGAAGATTGTGAGTAGATCCCAGACATTGGACGGTTGGAATTTGATTTTGCTTTTGATTGTGACTGTGGCCTGATATTTTTCCCTCTTGAAGAAATAAGGTATTTTAGTGGAGCCCACAGTTAAGAGACTGAATTTTTAAAAGACTTGGAATTTTAAGAGATTGGATGTTTAAAAGGGACTGAAATGTTAATATGTAAGAATTTGCAAAGACTGTGGGACTTTTAAAGTTATTTAGATCTTGGGGATGAATAAGGAAGTAAGGGTCGAGGCTTATTGGTGATGTGTTTGTGTGTCAAGTTGACAAGGGGTCTATTGTACTGGCTAGTTTTGTGTGTCAACTTGACACAAGCTGAAGTTATCACAGAAAAAGGAGTTTCAGTTGAGAAAATGCCTCCATGAGATCCAGCG
>CM052701.1:77542967-77596996 GCA_028551405.1 Uromys caudimaculatus | reverse complement strand
TCCTTGACCTGCTTGAGTCCCAGTCCTGACTTCCTTTAGTGATGAACAGTAACTGGAAGAGTAAGCCGAATAAACCCTTTCCTCCCCAACTTGCATCTTGGTCATGAAGTTTGTGCAGGAATAGAAACCATGACTAAGACAATTACCAATTGGTAATTTATTTGGGATTGCTCTGATTTTTAAAATTTTTACTTTACTTTATGTGTATAGGCATTCTGCCTGTGTGCATGTCTATGTATTAATAAGTATACCTGGTGTACACCTAATAATTAGGTATATTACTAGTCCCTGGTACCTGTGGAGGCCAGAAGATGGTGTCAGATCCCTGGAGACTGGAGTTACAAAGGTTGTAAGCCACCATTTAGGTGCTGGGAATTGAACTGGTGCCTCTGGGCGTGCTCTAAACTGCTGAGCTATCATACTAGACCACTGATTTCTTTTTTAAAATGTGAACATGAACTGCTGCAACTGGCTCCCCTTCTTTCCCAGAAGCTTGTTGGCTGTGCTGCCATTTCATCGGAGTGTGGGAATGTTCAGTTGTCTCCCTCACTTCTTCAGTAACTGACTGTTAACTAAAGAGTACACTGTTCAATTGGCAAGTGTTTGTGTATTCTCTGTGGTCTCTCTTGTTTTTGATTTCTAGTTTTGTCTTGTTGTCTAAGAGCTCTTTGCATCTGTTAACGCTTGCTTGCTCAGTGACACTTAATGTGACTGTAGAGAAGGCTCTATGGGCTGCTGAGATGTGTATTCTGTTATCTGTGGGATGACACGCTCTGTTGTTCCTCTGCGTTTAGTTTGGAAGAGCTGACTAAAGAACAGAATGGCATTCTGAAGTCCCCCAGTATTACCACATCAGGACTCAGCTGACCTTTCCTGACAGTTAGTGTTTATAAACTGGAAGCCCCCACTGTTCATCTGAGACAGTGGCATTTAAATACCCTCTTCCTAGGTTGTACACATTCCTTTCTCCCACCCCAGTGGTTCACGTGGCTAGCACAGAAACCCACTTACCACAGCAGGAGGGTCATTCCACTCTTCATAGGAGATGGCTGCATACGGATAGATCCTGTCATTGATGATCTGTAGGGTGGCCATGGCAATGGCTTTAATGGACTGGAAGTATGCCTCCCAAAACCATCGTGCCTACAAAGCAAACAACATGATGCAGGTGAGCCAGTGAGATGTGAGGGACCAGATGCCCCGTCATAGCCACTCTAGGGCTCGGTGGTTCCTTTATTCTGGCGTGAAGGGTGCTCCCTGCTGCCACACCAGCTCTGTCAGATGGCAGTCAGGATAGAATAGTGACCAGGGAAGTACACAGAGTTGTTATATTAGAAGAGGGGCCTCTGATGATGAAAGTACTATGTGTTATGTCTGGCCATGTTTAGACTCTTTTTAAAAAGGTCTAAACAAGGCTAAGATAACCCCATCCATGGTTAAAGCACTTGCCATACAAGCATGAGGACCAGAGTTTGTATTCCCAGAACCTATGTAAATGGGAGGTGGGCATGGGAGCCCACACATAATCCCAGGATCAAAAACTGGAGATAGGAGATTCCTGGAGCAAGCTGGCTAACAAGACTCGTCACATCAGTGAGCTCTAGGTTCAATTGAGAGACCCTGCCTCAAAGAATACCATAGAAAACCAATGAAGAATGATTCCTCATCTCAACCTTGTGCCTTCATATGTACACATGCAAGCACTCACACACACACAAATATACATACACACATGCATACTACACACAGAAAAATGGACAGAACCTCATTAGATATTACATATATAGAGTATGTTAGAAGTCTTATTGCATAGGTAAGTGAATGTATATGTCTATGCAAACTCCTAAGGATAGCTCTGGTAAAGCAGGGAGTATCCAGTGCCCCAGATACCCTATGCCATGTCTAGCCAGCATCTCACTCCTTTAAACATACCCATGACACATATTTCCCTCATGTTCACTCTTGAATACCATGCAAATGACATCAAATGATGTTTATTCTCTTGTCATTGTCTTGTCTTATTTGGTGTCACTTGGAACACCTAAATTGTGTTCTGGAATCAAGGTGTGGCTGACCTCACAAAATGAACTGAAAAGTGTTCTTTCTCTTTTTGTATTTCTTGAGGAATTTAATGCAAATTTGTCATTACTTCTCTTCCTTGAAAGGGTTTAGAAGAATTCAAAGACCACCACTGGGGTAGTTTCTTGTGAGTATGTGTGTCAAGGTTTTATTTGTTATTTTTGCTTCTTCATTTGAGACAATGTCTCATGATGTAGCCCAAATTGGCCTTGAACTCCCAAACCTCCTTTTTGTCCTCCCAAATGCTAGGATTGTGGGCATGTGTCCCCATGCCTGGCATTATTTTATTTTACTTGAGACAGCATCTCACTCTGCAGCCCAAACTTGCAATTCTCCTGTTCCAGCATTCTCGGGTGCCAGGCTGTATGGCTTAAAGTTACTGATTTTTCTTTGCAGACATAGAACAATGTGAGTCTGGATGAGTGAGCTTAAAAAGGCCTGTTTTCCAGGGAAGACCTTATCCTGTTTAGATTGTTAGATTTCCTGGAATAAAATTGTGGAACGAAGCCCTTTATCCCATCCTTAACCTGTCAGTGGGCTCTCTCTGGGTGCTTGTCTTTCTGACATATAGTCAATTTGAAGATTCGTTTTCGGAGGAAAATTTTTGTTATTTTTTTCTTTTTTCTCCATCATATTTTCTATGTCTTTTATTTCTTTTTAAAACATTCATTTATCGATTTTGTGCGTGTGGTGTGCGTGTGAACGTTCTGTGGCAGAGGAGGCGCATGTGCCAGGCAGAGGCCAGGGGAGGTCACCAAGTGTCTGCCTCTGTCACCCTCCCTGTGCACAGGTGCACCTGACGCTGGCCAAGGCCACCTGTGGAACACAGCCTCTGACTGAAGATGCCTCCAGTCATCCCCAGCCCACAAACAGCGATTCACTTAGAGAGGAAGCAAGCTCTGCCAATAATCACAACTCAAGTGCCTCAGCTTGAGAATAAGTGAGCTTCTTAGGCTTAATTGCTTCTGCAGGACCTTGATGGTAAGAACTCAGAAGGCATAAGTTACAGCCCCACCAGGCCTCTCTGTCAGCTACCTGTCCACAAAGCCAGGGAGGTTTCAGTCATGTAGACAATGTTCTCTTCCCAAGAGCAAACATAGATACTATGTTACCTCGTCTCCAAGAAAATATATGAGCCACCTTTCTATCTATCCTAGAAGTTTGGATGAGGGAGACTTTGGCAGCCATGAAAACCCTCCTGGTGACTGTATGGGGTGAGTTAGTCATTCAGAAATAGATCAGATCAATAAGATCTTGATTAGGCATTTAACCAGATAACACTAAGCCAGTAAAGCATACAGACTTCATAGTGTAAGATCAGCAAAATTCCTAACACTTACACACAAGAAACTCTGAAAGGGACAAGGCTGGACCAGCTTAAGGCTATAAACTACCCAAGCAGGAGTCAGCAGGCAAAGCAGTTACTGTACAGTCCTAGGGACTGGATTTGGAGATCCAGCAGCCAGGCAAAAGCCAGGCAGGTGTGATGCCTAGCTATAATCCCAGCTCTCAGGAGGTGGACATGGGATCCCTGGCTGAGCTGGCTGGATAGACTGAGTAGAATCAGTAACTCTGGATTCATCAAAAGACTGTCTCAATAAATGTGTTGACTGATTGAGGAAGACACTGGATGCCGGCTTCTAGCCTCCACCCATGTGCACACAGGTGCATGAACAGATTTGCTAACATACATGTAAACATGCATATATGTACAACATACACATAGCATAAGCAATCAGGACCTCAACTGAACTTGTTATTTCCATTTATGTATCAATTAAATAGCATGAATGCTTTTGCTCTTCAGTAATACCATGCCAATGGGATCAGCAATACCTAGTTTCTATAAGAACCACTGCAAAGCCGGGCAGTGGTGGCGCACGCCTTTAATCCCAGCACTTGGGAGGCTGAGGCAGGTGGATTTCTGAGTTTGAGGCCAGCCTGGTCTACAGAGTGAGTTCCAGGACAGCCAGGGCTACACAGAGAAACCCTGTCTCGAAAAACCAAAAAAAAAAAAAAAAAAAAAAAAAAAGAACCACTGCAGGCAGGGAAGGAATGACAGTGACTGGCAGCTGATGTGTTTTGCAGCTGTTAAACCTGCTTCCCAAATCTGTAATGTGAAGCTCACAGTGTCTATCCTGTGGAGTTAAGAAGATTCTAGGAGCTGAGGTTTACGGAAACCATCCCCCAGGGCTGCTTGCAAGCCGAGCACGGCTGCTCTCCCCAACACATAAGCTATGGTTTGAAATATGAAGTGCCCCTACAAGTTCCTGTGTCACTTGTTGGCTCCCAGCTGGGGGTTCTATTTCAGAAGGTTCTAGAAACCTAAGAGGGAGATCCTAGTTGGAGGAGACCTGTCACTGGAGCCATGCCTTTGAAAGCTATTCTGAGGACCCAGTCCCCTCCTCACTTTCTTGTCTACTGTGAGGTGAAAAGCCTCCTCCACATGCTGTCACCATGATGTTCTGCAATGGGGGGCAGTGTGAAGTGGCACTAGCCCAGGTCTTCTGCTGTGCTGTAATCCTACACAGAAGGACAAAGTCCTTTATGCTGAATTGGCTTTTCATTTTTCCCCCTTGAACTTCTCACTCATGCCTGGCTAGAATGCAGACATGGTTGACTGCAGGTGACACTGCAGGTGCACCATAACTAAATAGAAAAGGCCAACATGCTGAAAGTGACAGAGACAATGTCTAGGAAGGGAAGGTGGTTTCCCGATGGCTTTGCTACAGACTGTGAGGCAAGAAGAGTGGTGTTTTTAGCAAACTGCAGAGGTGCCCTGCTTTGACTGAGATTTTATCAAAAGGGAAGGTCAATTATTTTTTAAATTTATGTGTGTGGGTGCTTTTCCTGCAGGTATGTCTGTGCACTACATGTATGCCTAGTGCCTATGACAGCCAGAAGAGGGTACAAGATCTCCTGGGACTGGAGTTACAGAGTTTGTGAGCTGCCATGTGTGTGCTAGCAACTGAACATGGATCTCCTGCAAGAGCAGACTGTGATCTTAACCACTGAGCTATTTCTCTCAGTTCGAATTGCTGAATTTTGTCATTTGATTTTTCCCTGCTTTATAAGGTGATCTTATGAGGGCCTCTTTTATTTTGTTAATTCAGTAGTTTACGCTGGTTCAACTCACTAAATGTTAACAATCTTACACTCCTGCCTTCACTTTGCGATGACCTACGGCCCGTCCCTGTACTGCTCGGTTTGCTTGGCAGTAGTTTTTAGGACCCCTGTGTTAATATAGACAAATCACTGGTTTTAATATGCACTGTTATTTTATATAACACTAGCGACAAAAACATTTTCAATTGGAGGGAGCAACAATGTCAACTGGCCTGACCCCCCCCCCCCCGAGCTCCCGAAGAATGGACCACTAACCAAAGAATACACATGGAAGGACCCATGGTGCTGGCCACATATGTGGCAGAGGAGGGCCTTGTTGGCCATCAGTGGGAGGAGAGGCCCTTGGGCCTGAGGGTGTTAGAGGCCCCAGTGTAGGGGAATGCCAGGGAGGGAAGAGGGGAGTGGGTGGGTGGGTAGGGGAGCACCCTCATAGAGGCAGGGGGAGGGGGGATGGAATAGGGAGTTTCCAAAGGGGAAAACATTTGAAATGTAAATAAAGTAAATATCCAAAAATTTAAAAAAGAAGGGCCAAAAAAAATGACAGAGCTAAAATTATAACAATACAATTTTTATGTCAGAGACGTTATTTTTAATTAAGTATATGGATGAGGGTATGTGTATGTGAGTGTAGGTACGTACATAGACCAGTAGATGGCATCAGATCTCCCTGAACCTGGAATTACAGGCATTTGTGAGCAGCCTGACCTGAGCCAGCAGTGTGTGTTCTTAAGAGCTAAGCCATTTCTACACTCCCAGAGACAGTGATGCTTAGATGTAGAAAAATACGGGGTTTGGAATCTATTAAGTAGTGTGTGTTCTTATCTGACCTCCAGACAGGCCTGGGGGGTGGGGAGAGCAGTCACCTGCTCCTGTCTACCAACTCATTTCTGTTCATCACTGTCCGGCCAACAAGCCTTCCGGGAAGGGTGAACAGAACCACAGCCAGGCTTCCCATAAGTTAGGTTGCCTTTAACCTACTAAATTTTCACCAGGACAGACAACTCTGAAGGTTGTTAAGGAAACAGAACATGTTTCTTAAATACCTCACCAGGACAGTATCATTAACAAAGCCACAGTGTCCAAACTTCGTACAAAGACCCTATGTATTCAAGACTGAGTAAAAGACTAGTGTGTCAAACACCATGAGTCCCAAAAAACACATTCTCAGTGAGGTGGGCATGTCAGCTGGAGAACAATCACAGTTTAGATTCCTGTTGCATCATCAACTTGGCAAAGGTAATGGAGACAGTATGCGACTGGACTAGATATAACTTGAGTTCTGCCATTAAATACTTCCCAAAACACTGAGAGGCTGCCTAACTTCCCCGGGTCTCAGTGCAGTATCTTTAAACAGAGCTAGAACCACGTGATCCTTGAGCATTCTTCCACACCTGATACCCAGTGACACTACAGCCAAATTTCCTGTTTCCTCAACTCTTCATTGTTGAGTGTCTCTCTGTACCTTAAGACTTACCTAGCATTCAAAATCCCCTACTATCTGTCCTACCCAGTTTGCCCCAATACAGCCCTAAGTCATGTCATAGACACACACTCCCATGCATGCACACATTCAGGTGCATGTGCAGGCTCACGTACATGTACGTGCACAAACGTTCTGGCCCACAGACTTAAGATAATTACTTTCTTTGGGAGTGTTTCTTCCTTTAAATGTTGTCTGCCTTCTCTTTCATCTTCCCAAATCCTCTCTGAGAGACTACCAGCTCCCAACCCAGCATTTAAGGAGCTTAGACACTTCTACTCTGCTCTAACACAAGTAAAAACTTGAACAAACTTAAAAAAAAAAAATCAACATTTTTTTTTCGATCCACTAGGCAAGTGCGGTTCTAGGACAGTCATTTCTCCCAAAACTGAAGAAAACAACAGGTGGAAACAGAACCTCAATGTACTGTACAGAAGCTTCTGAAGTTCAGTGCCAAGGAGGAGACCTGAGCTGTGAGTGACAGATGTCTGCAGAAACACAAATACAGAGTTCTGCACTTGTGAGTCTTACTAATATCTGGAGTCAGCTCGAGCCTCATAGTGAGCATCAGAGAAGCCCCTTGGGGCTTCTGGCCAGAGGCGGGGAGCGGGTCCTAGCTTCATTTCTGTTGCCTTGATAGAATAACTTGACAAAAGCAACACAGAGGAGAAAAAGGTTATTTGCACTTACATTTTGAGTTTGAGTCTCTCACAGACCTGAAGCTGGCTGAGAAAACTAGGCTGGCTACCTAGTGAACCCCAGGAATGGCAAGCTTTGCTGGCACACCTGGGTTTTTTACTGGTTCTGGAACTCCAACTGAGGTCCTCACACTTGCATAGTGAGCACTGCTCTTCCCGGCCTCCATTACTTCTGATGTGCTGTCTACTTTGCCCTTTAGGAACTTTGTCATATCAATGTTGTTTTAAATTCTAGTTCTGATACTTCCATCATCCCAACCATGCCTAATGCTGGCCTGAATGTTTTTCAGTCTCTTCCACTGTTTTTTGTCTTTTGAAGGCCTTACACACTTATTGTGGTCCAGTCATGGTGATCTGGGGAAGAAGACCTTGGAATAGGCCTGTGGTGATAAGATGTGGGGCAGGGGAGTGTTCTCTGAGCCTCCATTCACACATTAGTGTTTTCTGAGCAGCACCATTCCCTAAGACAGGGGTTCTGCACGTAAGAGTGGCGAAGTAGAGCTGAGCAGAAGCAAACAAACAAGCGAGTGTATAATCATTTATTGCTCTCTGCTCTTGACAGTTTGTTGGAGGCAGAGAACCCAAGGATGTATCTGATTATATATGCATATGGATATCATAATGTATAAACTAATAGGTAAATTTTAAATGGCACGAAGGGTGGGGATGTGGAATGCTCTGTTCTTTAAGGACCTGTGCTCAGTGGGTTGGGGATGTGGAATGCTCTGTTCTTTGAGGGCCTGTGCTCAGTGGGTTGGGGATGTGGAATGCTCTGTTCTTTGAGGGCCTGTGCTCAGTGGGTTATGGTGCAAGGCAATTTTAAAGTGAACTTGGGATTTATTGTAACCCTGAAGAGCAAACCAGAGTTTAGAACAACAAACAAGCAAATCACAGCTAATGTGACAGCATAAAAAGTTACACTGAAACTCCAAAAGGTGGGGCTGTGGTTGGGGGCTTGGGGCTCTCGCAGGGTCCAGAGTTTGATTCTCAGCATTCACATTGGTCAGCTCACAAATGCTTGTAATACCAGCCCAGGGAATCCAATGTTCTCTTCTGATTTCCTTGGGTACCTGTGTGCATTTAAATAAAACTCTAAAGCCAAAAGAGAAGAAGGAGGAAAAAAAATGAAAACAAACAAACCCAGAAACAGAACAAAGACATCTAAGTTCTTTAATTTCCAGAGAAAAGATCACATGGTTGGAGTCATATAGTACTGAACTTTATGGTTCTATTCACATGAGACCTAGAAAGACAAATATATATGCTGATAGTCGTCACTGGCTATCAGAGACTGTGAACAAGGCTGTGGATGGTGGTGGTGTGTGTGTGTGTGGGGGGGGTAGTTGACAGGAAAAGGACATAAGGGAATCTCTGGGGATAGTGAAAATATTCTATTATCTTTGTTGTGATGACACACTATATATTTGTCAAAACTTATGGAGATTCATATTTCATGGGAGTGAATTTAGTTTAAGTTGCAACTTTAATATGTATGTGAGAAAAAGAAATGAAACAATAATAATGGCAACAAAATGGAACGTAACAACAATGTAAGTCAGCCGTCTCTCCCAACATTCATCTAAGCAGAACAAGGAGGAGGCTCTGCTCTGTGGCACTCATGCGTGCCCATGTGCTGGCCTGCACGAGAGAGAGCCAGTCCACGTGGAGCGGGAGGAGCACATGACCATGACCCCCAGCTAAGGCACTACTGAGAGTTGGTGGCTGCTCGGAGGGAGAGGATCAGTTCTCTTTTATTACATTTTCTACAAGTTGTATTGATTGATTGATTGATTGACTGATTGATTGATTTGAGGCAGGGTCTCACTGTATAGCCAGCCACGGCTGGCCTGGAACCTGCTATGCAGATTAGGCTGACTAGAACTCACAGAGATCTACCTGCCTGTGCCTCCCCAGTGCTGGGATTAGAGGTGTGCACCACCACAGCAGTGGAGGACAGATGATTTTAGCTCAGTGATTTGGTAGTGATCATAATTTGGCAATGATCATTCAAACCCATACGATGGGCAGTCAAGACTAAGGCCTGGCTAAACTTCAGACCCTTGGAGGGTGCTTTTCCAGAGTCGGCTGAGGAGTGCCTGCTGGGACTGGGATGCTGGACGGGAGGGGGCTCCTAACGATAAGGACAGGCTATGTGGGAACTCTGTGTTCTACTCAGCCTTGTTATGAACCTACAACTGCTCTAAAAGAAGCAATTAAAAGAAACTACCCATACTTTGAAGTTCACATCTTCCTTGAAAGCATCCCGAGGTTCTTCTTATTCACATAACACTTCATTCTCTGCAACCCCAGCACCTGCTCTGTTCCCTGTGACCTCAGGGAGAACAAACATAAGTTCTTAGGGGGACTGACACTGGCAGCAGGCCCACAGTGCAAACAAACTTTGCCAGCCCTGCATACAGGCAAGACTTCTGAGAAAGGGCCTGCATGCTTTTAAGGCAGGGGATTCCCTCAGTTCTCAAAGCTTCTGCACACTGGAACCCCAAACTTCCCCTGGAGCAAAGCCCCAAGTTCCAGAAAACTGGAACAGAAGCAGGAGGTAGAATTTTAACCTTAACACCACAACCAACTTTCCCAGCAGCAGCAGAGGACGGACTGGGCCCCACGGCAATGACTCTATTTTAAGAGACTCTGTTGCTCCAGAGAACAGCTGAGAACCATTTTAAATGCAGGCACAGCTGAGGGCAGGACTCAAGGGACCACACCTTGCTAACCAATTACTTTGCTCTCCTCCTCGGAGCTGATATACCACATGAAGCCTTTGTTCTGATGGTCAGGCTAGCTTTGAATTTGCCAGCCTCCTGCCTCAGCCAATCAAGTTCTGGAATACAGGTACGAACTACTACACTCAGCCAATGATTCTTGCTATGAGTTAGTTTCTCCCAGGATTTGATCTCACATCTCTTACCTTGCATTTCTATAACCCTGAGATACATTAGAATTTAGAGTCCATTCTGAGCATTTGCTGCGGCTGTGCTGACCCTCTCTCTCCTTCTCTTTTCTTTTTTCTTTCTTTCTTTTTTTTTTTGTGTGTACACACGTGCACACACATGCACATGAAAGCTCACCCACACATGCACATTCGAGACCATGACCTTAGCATGTCTTCTCAGGCACCTCTCTATCTGACCTTTTCAGACAGGGTTTCTTACTGAAACTACAGTTTGTCATTTTGGCTAGGTCAGATGGCTTATAAGCCCCAAGTTTTCTCCTGTGTCCATACCCTGAGCACTGGGGATGAAGATGCATGCATGACTTTTATTTGGGCACTGGGGATCCCAACTCAGGTCCTCATGTTTGCATTATACCAGACCCATTGAACAATCGATGCAAACAATTCTGCCTTTCAAAATTATTAATAGTCTACCAAGTTGGCACACATGGAGTGAAAAATATTTAACTAACACAGTTATGAATTGCACAGTTTATTAAATAATCCCCCTTTCTCCTTCTCACCCTTCCTGAGGATTGCATTTGTCCACACCTTCCTCTCAGGTGCCAGAGCATGGTGCTTTAACTCTGGTTCTCCACCTCTAGCCCTTCTGTTGGCTAGCTCTGAGTCTTCCTCCCTTGAATCCACGTTCCTGGTGCTGAATGAATATTACATTACTGTCAGCACATGGCTCCCCAGCACAGTGCAGAGAATTCCTAAAGTACCTCAGTATCAGCACACCCAACCCATATGACATACAACACAGCTTCCCTTTGTGTCACTTAATCTTCTAGAAGTTCAAGATCTTATTCTTTAACCCAAAGCTCTGGGTCACCCTGAGGTTTAAAGGCAAGGAAGAACATGGATTGGTATTCAAATTCCACTGTCCAACAACTGGCTGTGAAATCCCCAAAGGCCCACATATAGACACATGTCATCCATTCAGAATCAAAGTGTCCCTTTCTTTTATCTCCAGTCTCAGGAGTTATATTTATGGGGAGTGATTAAAGAATTAACATTCAGCCTACATAGTTCATTTAATGTTGCTTGTATGTGTTTACAACTGGGAGGGAGGGGAGAGAGAGAGAGAGAGAGAGAGAGAGAGAGAGAGAGAGAGAAAGAGAGAGAGAGAGTTATAAAAATAAAGAAAAAGAGGTCATAGATTTGAGAGGGAGTTGGGAAGTGGACAGGGGTAGAAGGGGACAGAGAGGAAAGGGACTTAAGTAAATGTAAATACAGTACATGAAATTCTAAAAAAAAAATTTAAATATATGCTAATAAAAATGAATTAATATACAGTAATTCCTTCAGAGAAAACAGTACATTATATCCTCCTTAGAAATCACAATAAGTGTAACACCCACAGGAGTAATCGCTGGTACCAAAGGAGTGCCCTTGGTGAGTTCACAAGTTTTCAATTAGGGTGTTTTTCAGGGGTCAGTATATGTTTACAAGCTCTTTACAAGTTCACATGGCTTTGGATTACACGGTTGATTCCCAGAAAGAAACGACGAGCCTAGTTTTCAGAGAAAGAGCTAAAACATGGGCAAAGAGAGGTGAATGTGGAATGGAATGCCTCACACCTTTCACTATGTCATGAAATAGAATTAAGAAAAGGAGTAAATTAATTAGAGAGAAAACAAGAAAACCTAGTGCAGGCCAGCAGCCTCTAGCCTTAGCAGCACTTGATGTCCCAAAGGCACATGGACCCCCATGGAGTGTGACAAGCAAACTCAGCTCTGCTCTGGGTAAGGCTGGCAAGCAGTCCACCATCAGTATCCTCACCCCAACACTGGCCTTGCTGCAGGCGGGGCTGCCCGAGGGCGGTGTAGGTGTTTGTCTGTTTTACTCTTTGGCTCATGCCCAGCACGCAGAAGTGTTCTGGGACTGAAACAGGGGTGGGGGTGGGGGTCAGGAAACACCTGTCGATTAATGAGGCCCTTGCTATGCAGAAGGCATCATTTTAAGTGCTTTACCTGTATTCATTCATTTAATCCTCACAGCTCAAGGAATTACCCCTGTTTTATGATGAGAAAATTGAAGCACTGACAAGCTCATGGGGTCACTGGTCCAGCTTTCCCCTGACTTAAAACTTAACACAAGAAACATTGAAATGTGTGCTGAGCTAGGCTCCCACTGAGCTCACTGGAGGGATCAAACAGCAGCTGAAGATTCTACAGTCTACAAAGTCCAAGTTCTTGAGAAGCCTCCTTTTCCCAAATGAGGAGGCCATTTGTGATCTGACCCAGGAGAGGGCAAGGGCTCTGTAAGTCTCAGGAACAATGATGGGAGACCCTTTGGAGGATGACCCCGACCAAGAGGTTTCAAAACTCAGAGATGGGGGTTTCGGAAGCACAGTACTCTCTGATTCTTGAGAAGTTGTCATGCTCATTCTAAGACAGTTCAGGAGCCAGCTCTCACAGGGGTAGAAAAGCAGATGGAAGACTGGAGGCATCTGAAGGCACAGGACTTGTGCAAGGTTACACACTGAGCTACACAATGAGATCCTCTCTCAAACAATCACAAAGAAAAAGGAGGAGGAAGAGGAAGGGGAGGAGGAGGAAGAAGAGGAGGAAGAGGAGGAGGAGAATGTATATATTTGCGGCCACATGCTGTGTTGGTGCATGCCTGGAATCCCGACTCTCTTAGGACGCTGTGATAGGATTTCATTAGGTTCAAGTCTTGTTCAAGGTATAGTATGTATTTGTTCATCTGCCCACCTATCTCTGTCACTCTGCTGTGACCAGGAACCATGTTAGAAGGCTGACCCCACTAGAAAACACTGAGGACAGCTGGGCTGAGTCACCTCACATTCTTGAGTTTTGCAGCAGCCTGTCTGCGTTTTCTGCACAGGGCAGTGAGGTCCACCTTAAAGCATTATTCTTGCCTGTGAATTTTCCCACACAAAGCATTATCCTTCCCTGCTCCATTCCTACTGCTTGTCCTTAGGAGGTAGCAGGGACGTGTTAGGAAAAACACCCCGAGTAGACTTCGCAGTGATGGAGTCGCTAACCCACAACTACAGGCTTTGTTTGGCTCTTGTACCTGACACTGCCCAAGCTGAACTGTGTCTATCCCATAACCCTAGGGGATATGTATGGAGAGAGAGTCCTTAAAGAGATGACTGGGTCAACATGAGCTGGGCAGGGGGTATTGCTCCAATCTGTCCTTACCAGAGAGAATTTGGACAGAACTGATGCATGAACTCATGGGACAGTGTGTGAAGAGGTGCAGGGAAGGGGCCATCAGTGAGCAAGAAGCTTCAGAGACAGCACTGCCACTTCATCCTGACTTGGGCTGCCAGGCTGTGAAAAACATCTTTCTGGTGTTCAAGCCATCCATCCGGCTTTTGCTACTTTGCTGTGGCAGCCCTAGCCAACTAAGTCAGACATGAATAGTAGATAGGACATACACTAACAGACGCCGCACCCCCCCACCCTGAGACCACTGGCTACGTCAGAACAAAGACCTCAGCCTTTACAATTCACAGTTTAGAAGCTTCCTTAAACTAAGTATTTAAAAATTATTTCAGATGATTATCACAATTCAAAGGGTGCTTAAAAAAAAAAAAAAAGAATCATAGTGCTTCAAAAATAAAACTTCACACTTTTTAAATCACAGGCTTCCAATTCTTCCAGTGCTTAGGTCACTTACTCAGCTTCTCTGGCCTGCTTGCTTTCTCTGTAGGAAAGAATGGCAGCTACCATTCAGAAGTGGCCAGTTCAGAAGCTGACAGAAACTACCACTCCACTCTTCCCTGAGTGAGAAGTGTGAGCTCAGAACCACACCCAAAACACTTCTCATGACCACAGCGGGGCAGGGGATCAAAGGCAGATACAGTGTAGCCTTAGTACTGAACACAGACCCTGGCACACTGTCTTGTCTTCTCTCCACATGACAATGTAATTATCAACAGTATGCTGTTTGGATTCTGGGAAAACAAAGGGCCTTAACTGAGGTCCCTCATCCAGGACCTCACCTAGGCTAAAGACATCACCAGCAGAAGATGGATTTTCCACTGAATATTTTTGGAATGACAAGTTGGGTTCTTTGCCAAAGATGGTAGGCTGAAATCCTTGTAATGCCTATATGTCCCCAGAGCTGCCTCTAAATAGCAATGTTTGACTCCGTTTCTTGGGCAGGAGTCTCACAGGAGTGGGAGGGCAGAGATGGGAAAGTGGGGAATTTGGGGAGGGGGGCGCTGGGCTATCTAATGACTCCAACTTGTTGGATATGAAGTGTCAGGACAAAACATTCAGGATCCATGGTCTTTGTAACATCAGTGACACTCCTGGACACAGGGCGGATTAGGATTTGCATATTTCTGCAGTCTTCACAATTCTCTCAAAATAAATACCTTGGGCAAAGTTGGGAGAAAATGGGGTAAGAGAGGGCTCTGTGATCACTCTTAGGAAATACTCTAGGGTAATGACCTCCTGTCCTGTGGGAAACAAGAAGGGGTAGAGGAGGAAAGGGGGAAGCCTGAGTCATGTTTCTTGACATGTGACAGACAGGTCCTGAAATAGAAAGCCATGGGTTTCAGTCTCAGGGGTATCACCTTCAAATATGTCAACGCTCTTAGGGTGGATCAGTTTTCCCAACTGCTGAGGCCCTGCTGTGAAGTGAGGTCCTAAGCAAAACACAAGGCCTGCCTGGGAGCCTTTGAGGAGGCAGGAGCCTTGAGGAGTTCAAAGGCAAGGCCGGCCAGTGGCCTGCACCTCCAAGAGCCACAGGGGTGAAAGGTTACTAAAGCCGGAGCCACTGACCAGTAAAATTATGTTTGTCCAACTCTCAACAGAGAGACCAGAGACTGCATTCTGCCTGCTAAGACTTCGGAGTCATCCTGCCTCCAAATCCCACTGTTATCCGGGCCAGATAAGGAGCTTCTTCAGGGCCCAGCAGCTGACCAGCCTTCTTTCCCGGCTGACTTCAAGAAAGAGCTGAAAGGTGCATTGGAAACCTTTAATCAAGATCTGTCATCAAAAATAAACAAATAAGACTACAACTTGGGTCAACCAGCTATAAAGGAATCTGCCTGGGGTGAGATTTCCCGTGTTTGCTATGCTAAAACCAGGAGAAAGAAAGCATGTGTTTGTTTGACTAGAGAAGGTAAATATAAAACAAGCCTTATTCCAACCAGGCCCACTTGAAAGGCCTGCTCCTGTTAATTAAAACACCACACACACACACACACACACACACACACACACACACACACACACACACACACACACACACACCCCACTACATGTGAACTGACTCTGAAGACACAACCAAAAGCTCACTCACCCCCAAAGCTACCACCCTGGCACGGGGCCCTCTCCTGTTTTCGTTAGGGAGCATCTGCAGACAGTGGTAGGGAGGCGCTCTTAGGCAGGCTCTTTCTATTGGTATGGATGTGAACTCAGCAGTCAGATGCTCTTACTGCCCTTTCTACTGTGACACACATTCCAAGGGGAAAAAAAGAGAGAGGGAGTCATTGGTCTCCCTGAGCAGAACCCTAATCCTCTATGAACTGCTGCTAGCTGCTGGAGAGCAAATCCCTGTTCCCTTTCTGAGGAAATCTGGGGATGCCAAAGGAGAAGCCCTCCATCCTTGCGGCAGAGCAAGTCCTGTCAGTGAGCAGTGTCGTGTTGGTGGCTCTCTTTTTGCTCCTATCATTTGTCGCCTGTGTGAGCAATGAGCTAGGGTGAGTGTAGCCCATTACACAACGGCCTCAAGAGACCTGCCTATGGTACATAACAGAGGAACCTCTCAAGAGTTCCATGTGCCTAAAACATGGCCCAGAAAGCTCTTCACAGTGGGAATTCTGAGTCCTCCTGCACCTTATCCTTAAAAATTACTTTAGCAGCTGAGTGTTTAAGAAACCAGAGGCCTTCTTCTCTGAAATTTCTTAAGACTCCAAAGATGATAGTGGTGGCCATGTCAAAGTCAGTCTGCCCAGAGCTTGCTAGAGAAGCAGATCTGGGGACATATCCATGTCTTAGCTGAAGAGAGCAGAAGAATTTGCAGTCTGGCCTGTAGTCTACACGCTGCACCACAGTCTTCCATCTCTTACCAGCTCTGGGGTTTCTTGTTCCTTTCCCAGAATGCCACATAGCCACACTCAACCCTCACCTACAGCTCAAAGCCACAAGCAAAGCTCAAGGATCTTTCTAAAGAAATACTCGTGCAAGCGTCTCAAGACCTAATCCAATTAGGCTAAAATTCAAATTCACCTCAATATAAATGTGAACTTCAAACACGTAAAAAGAAAATATTCTTCCTTCTAGTAAAAGCACCCGGGCCTGAAAGGTGACCATCAAACCATGTTGTCACGTGTCCTTTCTTATTGTCCTTACTGACATGGACAGGAAGCACAGTTAGTTTGTGGTGCTGGGAAACTGAATCCATGCCTGGTGCATGCTGGGTAAGCACATTCCACTAAGCAGCACGCCAACCTCTAAGTCCATGTTTAAATGTAACAAACGCGCCCTTAAGTGTCCATGAGAAAGAGCACTACGTTGCCAGAAATGGTGTACAGAGAGTCACACTGTCACCACTCCTAGAGTCATTCAGTGTTAGCAGACTTTATGTGGCAATAATGAAATAAATGTATGTAATCATTGCCTTATGCTCCAAAAAAGACCCATAGCCCAGCATCATAAGACGAATCGCACTATCATAAAATTACAGATCACGTCAGCCCCAAATCATTATGCAACTTCAAATTCTCTAAGCTCCTGCAATGCTGAGACAATTCATATCCATAAGTAGCGCTCAGTCCTAGCATTTGTAACTATAGACAGAAACCCTTTGCTTCAACTGTTGTCAAAGACAGTAGCATATTAAACATACACTATGATGTGTAAATAAACAAAACAGCTTATTTTATGAATCAGTTTAACTCTTACTGAAGAGTTGAAAACACATTGTATAATGAATTCACAAAGCCTACAATGACATTTCCTATAAGGAGTTCTCAGAAATTTAATAAATAGTCTCACCCTGTGGGACACCAGCTCAAAGACTAAGACAATTCTTATGCAGGCTACAAATTAATGTTTAATACCTATATTAAAGAGGCCATTTCCTGAAGCCAGGCCTCACGTTGGGGACCCATAATGAGAGATTAGCCTATGGTTAGCTTTAGACAAGTTTTTCTGCTGATACCCAAGAAGGAAACAGTGGCCACTTGGTCCTCCATGAACTCCTAGAAGAAAGGCTCAACCACAAATTTACGACTTCACACTTACTTTACTCAGTGTGGTTAAAATTAGAGTATGAGAGGAGGCTAGAGAGAATACATAATGTTTAATAGCACGTGATGCACTTGCAGAGGACCTGAGTTTGTTCCTAGCACCCACACGGCAGCTCACAACCATCTGTAACTCTGTTCCTAAGGAATCCAATACCTTCTCTGACCACTGAAGGCACCAGGTGGTCACATGGTATGCAAACAGACATGCAGGCAAATTATCCATACACATAAAATAAAACAAGAACTCTAAAAATTTTCAAAGCATGGTATAAGATATTACATCCACGTCATTATCTTAAATTACAGAATATCAATTTGTCAATGGAAGTAGTGAGAAGGGAGTCTGAGGCAGTTTGGTTTAGTTGTGAGAAGGTGAGCCTAGCATTCTGGAGTCTGAGGCAGTCTGGTTTAGTTGTGAGAAGGTGAGTCTAGCATTCTGGAGTCTGAGGCAGTCTGGGTTAGTTGTGAGAAGGTGAGTCTAGCATTCTGGAGTCTGAGGCAGTCTGGGTTAGTTGTGAGAAGGTGAGCCTAGCATTCTGGGGTCTGAGGCAGTCTGGTTTAGTTGCCCTTTAGCTTTTGCCTATCACTACACTCCCTTTAGAAGCTGTGTGCATAGTAACAGGACCAGTGTTTTCATTGTTTGCTTAACTCCACATTGCAGCTGCATGTGTCAGCCCAACTACCACACACACACACACACACACACACACACACACACACACACACACACACACACACTCCTTGCTTTCTGTCTCAATCTCAAGCTAAATGACTGTTTGAAACTGAACATGCTTGCAAACCCGCTCATATTCAAAACTACTAGAAAAGGAAAAATAATGTCTCCGACCGAAGGGGTATAGAGCAGACTGACTTCGGTTATCACCACCACATCCCTCCTTAAGCTGTCAGCAGAGCAGGGGGACAGAGGATACCCCACACACACACACATATACACACCCATGGCAAGGCTGGGAAACTGAGGGGAGGAGGGGAAAGAGGCTCAGAATGCCTGGAAAAGCATTCTGGGCCGGAGATGCCAAAGATTTTGAAGCTCCCATCAAGCCACTGGCCGCAGTCCAGGTAATGGCTTTTCCTTCCCCTCAGTTACTGGCTGCTAGATTTTCCAGCAAAGAAAGAAAGGGAAAGTGGAAAGGTGAGGAAGGGCAGCTTCCAGTCTCTTCTCTGTGCAGAGGAGGGCAGAGGGAGGCTCAGGCACTGATCGGCCTGGGGCCTCCACAAAGCACTCTGGGAGGACTGCTGAAGAGGGGTCTAAAGGGCAGGGAAGCAGACTCAGCAAAGTCCCTTTAACTTCAGTAACAGCAAAGCTGCGGACACACAGCCTGCAAGCTGGAGCTAGCCAGACATCACTTTTGGGAAAGAAACAGCTGCCAATCTGGCCACCCCAGCCCCCTGGGCTTGCGTACCTCCTGCTAGGAAGGCAAGTTGCCAGAGAACAGCTTTTGTCAGCAAGGGGTTAAAGATGGAAGCTCCTGGAAGGCCCTCTCTAGCCCAGCTTCATCCTGAGTACCTCCCTACCAATGGACAATAATGAGGTCAGATCCACAAGGGTTAATGACCTGACTAGCCTGGTCTCCCCCAAATCACCACTGCACTACCCAATCTCTTCTGCCTGGCAGTTTCCTTTGGTTTTAATATCAAAAATTTCACACGCCTGCTTGAGCTCCCGGACTCAGCAGAAAGGCCCATATAGCTGTCAGCAAACTGATAAGAATTTTCAAATGACTCCATTGGGCCTCTTTATAGAGAAGAGCCAAAGCAGCCCATAAAGCGAGAGGGCAGGGGCCACGGAGAGCAGCCCCTCACACGGCTTCACCATGGCACTAAAATGAGCCTCAGATTTATGGGAGTGTTTTAGCCCCTGGCCTGAAGCATCTGGGGGCTGAGACTGTCTCTGCTCTCCAGTGGGACTTCAAATATGAGACAGAAGTGGCCTGGCAAGGAAGGGGTCAGGAAAGACGGCTGAGGGAACAGAGAGAAAGGGGAAAGCAGAAAGTAGAGAAAAAAATCCTGTCCTAAAGCACATTCTCTCCAGCGGGATGCTAACTACTGTTTCTGAGGATGTGGCCAGTCCCCTGCCTGGGGCTCACACCCACTCCATCTAGGTCTTCACAGCTGTTCACCACCTAGACGTTAATCTGGATTTTAATTTCCCTCTGGTTGTTTACTTTGTTTTTAATGCGTTAGCACCCCCACCAAAAAAATGAATGAAAATCATGATTTGGCAGAGAAGAGATTAGAAGATGAAGGGAAAATTCAGTAAAATATCATTTCACTGGCAAGGAGGAAAGTTATAACAGGGGACTGAAGCAAAAAGGCTGGCCAGGGAATCACTGTTTATCTCCCTGTGAGCAGAACAGAGGTGAACGCTGCCATGCCAGGACGTAGGGAGTACACCCAAGCCCACAGGACTCGATTCTGTTTCAAGTTTCCAAGCCCAGAAGCAAATGCATAATACATCCGTGCACTAACTCACTGTGGCTCCCAAAGACCACGCTCCTTACCAGAAGGCACTTTCCCAAACTCAGATGCAGAACCCAGGGAGTTCCTGAATGCCCACCAGCATGGAGCTGGGGCCAGAGTCCACATGCTTTAAATGCATGATCTCATTCAGGGGATGAGACCTCTAGGCAGTCTTACCCAGCCCGGGTTTAGACTGGAAACTCAAGTCTGGAAAGCTAAGGAACTGGCCCGTTATTGAGCTCATCAGCAGATCACAGACTTGAGCACCTAAATTCAGGTCTCTCCCACTCACACACCGTGAGGTTCCCACTACCACATTCTAAAACTTTTTTGATTAGGATTCATAGTTAAAACATACAAATATGCTTTCTATGGGAAGTTAAGTCAGATTTTTTTTTAAACTTTTTGTCCTAAGGATTGAGCACAGGACCTTGTGTGTACTAGGTAAGTGCTCTACCACTGAGCTATACCCCGACCCAACAACTCAAGACAAAAGCCAATGTTTCAGGAAATAATTACCTTCACCATATAACACTCTGATAGTTTCCTATTCTCCTTTAAAAAAAAAAAATGCCAGTTGTGACCCACTGAATTGACCTCAGCTCGGGCTGGAAAACACTACCATATATAACATAAAAACAGAAATCAAAATACCCGACTAGACCCCTTGAGACCTGTGTTCCAGTGCTCTGGCTATCAGACGTATCCTCACCGTTACTGGGGCCCCAGGCCTTACCAGTCATTGGTAAAGTCTGAGGAATGCCTGAATAATTTCTAAGATTTGATTTTTACAAACCTTCAACTACCTAGCCTCCTTTCTCACAGAAGTCATTCCTCTCCAAGTATTCACCCCGTCCTCCTAACTCACCATGAAGCCCTCTGCTGCTGGCACGGAGAGTCCTCCCAGCCAGGGGTGCGTCAGCAGACTCCCACTTGCCAACCAGATCTCCAGTGGGAGACACTGATGTCAAGCCCATCCCTTCTTCTCTAGCACAGTACCCAATGCTGAAGTCTCCTTTCTCCTGGCCTGCTCTCCTGTGGGAGACACTCCTGACGGACGGCCTTCAGGACAACTGCACATGTAACATCCTGACTTATGATTTCTCCTATGTTGGCATTTGTGCAGTAACTTGAGGTCCCCTGTGAAGACCAGGCTGCATTCCTACCCTGTGCCTTCTTTTAATCTCCTTTAACATGCCAGCACATGCTAGGAACAAAGTCTATGCTTGGGATACATTCTCGGAGTGATGGCTACGTCAGGAAAGAGACTGCTGTACAGACATAGGCCCTGAGACTGGATCTCCAGCACCCATGTAAGAGGTAATGCCTGGTGGTACAGGCCTGTAACCAGTGCTGGGCTTGGGGGAGTAAGGCAAAGTCAAAAGGATCTCTGGGACTTGCTGGCCAGCCAGTGGAGCTAATTAGTGAGCACGGAGTTCAGTGAGAGACCCTGTGTCCGAAATGTAAGAGGGACAGTGATGTAAGAGACGTCAACTTCTGGTCTGCACAAGCATGTGCAGACACATGCTCATACAAACACAAAACACACACTACACACACATATACATACACCCACATGATATGCATAAATTCATTGGATACCAAGCACTGAACAGACGCTGGTATCACAGCAGGCTGGCCAAGCTGTGCCACTCCCCAGTTAGGCTTGCACACGGACAAGACATACCAAGGCTGCCAAAGAACACGGCTTTATGGTCTCTCCATCTGGACCTCAAGGATTTAAATCTCAGAAGCTATACCAAACAACTGCAAATCAGTCCAAATCTTAAAGACAGGAAAATTTATTTACAGGCCCTAGTGAACTATAAATCTGAGACAGTTCTATTAAAATGCTTTTCTTGGCTTCCCATCAGATACTTGGTAAAAGTCTTTTTCCAACAAGGTTCCTAATACCAAAGTTTCAAAAAAAAAAAGTTTTAACATACACACAGAGCAATGTTCTCCCTTAAGATGCGGATTAAAGCAGTCCTTATTTACCCTGCTTTAAACAACTGCACGGACTGGTCCCTCACAGTGTGGGGTTATATACACGGAAAAGCTCAAACACAGAATACACAGTACTACTGAAAAAACATGCATTGAAAATCTCCCCCAAGTGGTAACCCTCAGCGAGGCTCTCCTATCGTCCACAGGGCCTCTGGGTATCAGAACTCACTTCTCCTTTCAAAGGAAGAATTCCAGCCCAGAAAGTGCTCCCTCTGAGGGGAAGTGATACAGTAGCATTTTTCTTCTCTGGTGGTGCTGGGGTCTAAAATCAGGACCTTGTACATGTGAGGCAAGTGATCTACCCACTGAGCTGCCCTGCCAGCCCCATACTTTCTAAAAGCAAGCAGGAAGCCAAGTTGAAGAAGAAAAAGAAGAAGAAGAGGAGGAGGAGGAGGAGGAGGAGGAGGAGGAGGAGGAGGAGGAGGAGGAGGAGGAAGAAGAAGAAGAAGAAGAAGAAGAAGAAGAAGAAGAAGAAGAAGAAGAAGAAGAAGAAGAAGAAGAAGAAGGACAGCAGAGCAGCCTATCAGAACTGAAGGGCAATCATTTCATATGTGTGTGTGTGTGTGTGTGTGTGTGTGTGTGTGTGTGTGTGTTTCCAAGAATACACTAATTTATTACATGTATACGTGAGTGAGAATGTTAGTGTGTTTGAATGTAATTCTAAGTTATAATCCTCTATTTATTACATGCGTATGTGTGTATTTCCAAGAGTATAATCCACTGATTTATTACATGTGTACGTGTGTATGAACATGTGTGAGTGTGTATAGTTCCAAGTGTATAATTTATTTCTTATACGTATATTTGTGTGAGTGTGTAATTCCAAAAGTATAATCTACCAATTTATTTATTATATGTGTATGTGTATGTTGAGTATGTGTGAAGTTCCAAGATTATTATTTACTTGTTTACTGTGTGTGTGGGCGTGTGTGTGACACTGCCTCCGTTTGGAGGTCAGAGGACAACGTGTAGGAATTGGTGCCCCTCCACCATGTGGACTCAGGGATTGCACTAAGTTTGTCACACTTGCACACATAGTCCTTTGCCTCTGTGCCATCTCAGGCCCTCGCCTGTGTAAATAAAAAAATTCTCCATTTCACGGTTGAGGAGAGGGGTAAGACTTACATGAATTACTGGCCCCAGAAATTAGTGGTGGCACCCTTCTTCCTAACGTATTTCCAGGAGTGTCCAGCTTGAACTGTCTCGAGCAACCTCTTTGGGGAGAAGGTGAGGTGAGGCGATGGGAAGTCGGGAATGTGACCCGACTTCACCCACAGCCCAGGCCAAATGGCCCTGGGGTCTGAGCGAGTTTGTGGCAGGATAATGCATGCCCTGCCTGCCTCGGGCTATGTGGTCTCTGGAAGATTACTTCATGTAAAAAGCTGACTCTTCTAACAGCCTATCTCCCTCCTGTGGAAAGAATCTGCTTTGTAAACTGGGGTATGCTGGTGTGGGGGTGATGGGCAGACTGCCATATAACCTTAGGGATAAGACAGTTAGGCTGGCAGCACAAGGGATCCTCAGCTAACAGAGTCTGGGCGGCTGAGGTGTCTAGACACATGAGGGAATTGCAGAACACTTCCCAAATGAATGCTTAAGGGGCTGGAACGATGGCTCAGCAGTTAATTCCCTGCACCCACATGGTGACTCACAACTGTCTGTAACTCCATTTCTAGGGGATCTGGCAACCTCCTCTAGTCTCCTTTGGCACCAGGCACTTAGGTGGCACACTGACATAATATGCAAGCAAATACTCCCATGCATAAAATAAAAAACAAACAAAAAAGAAAAATAGTCCAAACAGAAAACCTTGTAAGACATAGATGGACCAATATTTTTTTTAAATTATATATGCTTACCAGATTAAACTTTAATTTAAGGACTTGAGGTTCACACTAATAACAGCTTTGGGGGAATGGTAGATACATTGATACTAAGACTGGGAATGCAGGCCATGAAAAACGAAACAAAGGCACTGTGTCCTGAAGAACTGCACCAGCTTTACAGACCCACTGTAGGGAGGGAAGCCACTTCTGGCTCTGCTCTGCTGAGAGTTCTGACCCATCTCAGACTTAAATAATGTGTGTGTCACTGTCCTCCCTTCAAGGTTGTGGCATTAAAACAGCTGTGGCTATGGAAGCCAAATCCTGGAATTCAGTGCCTGGAGATTCTGTATAAATGAGACAAAACAAGAGCACCCTCGGGGTGGCTCACCCACACATGACGCACATGGACATAGGCATGGATGGGCACAGCTCTCCTGCCCTGCGGCCTCTCTGGCTCAATCTGGACCCCTTGCCATATAGGTAGAGGTGCTTCACCCCTTGGCTCATTTGCTAAGCAGTGGTCTCTTTTCCCTGCTCAGATCCCAGCACCCCGAGGCTTCTCTACAGCACATAAATGTAGCACATCTACTAGACAACCACAAAGGTGCACTGAGATGCAACAGAGCAAAAACTCGCAGCCTCGATTTTCATGAGTGCTGGTGACTAGAGAGAAGACAAGATGTTCAAGTCCCTGCCACCTCAAAGGCCTCTGGTCAGCTGAGTACAAAGGAGAGTTCAAAGGCGAGGCGGGCTCCCGACTTCCACCTCCTAGTGTTGCTAGGGTTAGAGGTCACTGCTGGTGGAGCCACTGACCAATAAAACAGTGTTTGGGAACTCTGCTCAACAGATAAACCAGGGGTCCACTTTCACCTTTCCCGCTTCACATAAACATTTCTAAGTAGCCAGGCCAGCGTCTCCCCAGCCTTCTGAGACAGGAGACTGCATGCTCTTGCGAGTCAAGGGAGGCTGGGGTATGACTTTGCCATTTAACTATAGAGAAACATTCCTCCTGCCCTTTACCAAAACCAAGCTGACCTTTAAGACCACCTCGGAAGGCTGTTCCCAGCCAGCCTGCCCTGGCAACTGCTCCTGAGTGCCATCCATCCATCTGAGCTAAGTATACTCTAGAACTTGGACACCACCTTCCCAAACAGCTCTGAGGGTAAACTGCACCCGAAGATGACTTTTGACCTTGTAACCAGAGTCACAAAGTCTTACTGTGCCCATAATCTCTCCCTGAAAAAAACAATTAGGACTTCAATAAATCAATTAACTAGTTAATTAGCACAGGGTACAATAAAGTCCAAGTGAGAACCATCTCACATCCACTAACTGAAGAGACTGCTTTTAACATCCCTCCCAAAGCTGTACAAGTCACAGCTAGACTTCCCAATGCTGTGTCGTTCACACTGCTCTCGGGGATTTTCAGAATTATCTATTGGAGACACTATTCTTTACTATGGTCTTCATAACTATGGGCTTCCTCACAGCTTTGGCTCAGTTAAGGCTGTAGCTCTGTCCATAGGTATCGCTGCCTTCATAACCCTCTCCTTTAGGCCAACAGTAAGTTAGGATGATAGCCACTGTACAATACTCAGATCATAGCCTTTCTTTTATATTTATATTGAGTTAGTTTTAATCTCCCCCACACACACACACACACACCACCATGAATGTGTACACGTGTTCCGTGTCTTGGGTGCTGTCTCATGCTGGTAGAGCAAATGCCTGCATTGTCACTTGAACAAAATGGTCTCCAGAGAACAGCAGTGAGGACTGTGTCCCTTGAGAAGCAAGCAGTTCCTGGCATTGGGGATTCCTCAGACTTAAATCCATGGCAGGAAAATTAGTCACTTGAAAGTAGATGGAGACCCCTGCTGGCCACATCTGTCCCTGCAGGTCATTAAGCTCTTGTCTAATTCTCAGGATGATGTCAGGCCCTGGTGTGTCAGTTCATGCCAACCTCTCACCTGGCAGGGACATAGGAGGCCCAGTGATTGCAAGTGGTTTTCTCCAAAAAGCATATGCCTAGGTTACAAAAAGACCTGAAGCTGAGCTCCCAACGAGGATTCAACACTCCAGCCAACTGACAGATGTGAACAGGTGAAGGCAGCGCGTGCAGTTACAGAGCAGTGTACACCTTGGAGAGTCTCCCAAAGACCCATATGTAAAGGCTTGGTCCTCAGATGGTGGCAGTGGAGAGCACCATGGCCTTTAGGGGGTGACGTGTGAGGGGTACTCAGGGTGGGTGTGCCCTTGAAGGATGCTGTGGGGCTCAACAGCCCCCATCTTGCTCTCTCGTGCCCACTTCCCGCATCACATGTCCCTACCATTAACATGGTAGGCCAATCCAGTGAGCTGACAGACATCAGATGTGAGCCTCCAACCTTTTTTCTTTCTAAACTCCAGCACTTCTTTATGGTGACATGGCACTAACACTCTCCAATGGAACTAGTGGTCCTCAACTAAAGCTGACGGCTCTCACCCAAGGAGAACTTATGGCAATGACAAGAGACGCTGGTAGCTGTTACAACTTGTAGGAGGGGCAGGTGCTACTGGTTTCTAGTCAGAGTTCAATTTTGTTAGCCTTTATAGTGAGCTGGAAATGAATTCAAGTATACTTTCTTGGGACCAGCCCAGTTCAGAAATGTGAGGTCAGAGAACAAAAGAGGCCAGTTGGGATCACAAACCCGAGGAAAGGCAGGCATGCTGATGGTTACTCTAGAGCGGCCCCAGCTAAACGGACACTGGGAAGCAAGGGAGGAGTGACGGGGGAGGCAGAGTGACGGGGGAGATGTGACGGGAGGTGCCCACCAGCGGGTGGTGGGACCCTTGTGACCTGAGGCATTCAGGGAGAGAAGGGATGACCTTAAATGTTAGTGCTGGCTGGGAGGGTAATGTGCCTGCCAGAGACAAGACTTCCACGGAGTTGTTAAATGGCTGTCTAGAACATGCGGGGTGACTCAGCTCAGTCCTTCATTTCATAGATGATAAAATGAAAGCCTAGACCACTCAGTGCCTGGGATGGTCACACAATTAGTGCCAGTGGAGCCATGGCTCAGGGCAGTCTTCAAAATTAATAACCAAGGAACAGCAGGCTTTACGTGCCCTTCCGTCATTCCATCTCAGCTGCCCCAGAGACGCTATGCCTACCACTGACAACTGACTAGAAGCCAGGCTTGTCCCGGGCAGGCAGCTCCCACCCTGATCCTGCCAAGCAACCACACCACTCTGTGGGCTGTCAGGAGGCACTCTGTTCCAAACCGTAAGTGATCCCTTTCTCAGCATGGGGCTGGTAGGGCAGAGAGGATCCCCTCATCTTCTCCCCAGGCCAAGCTTCTTCCTAACATTCCCATAGAAGAACCTTATATGGAGTGCAGTATTGTTTAGTGGATGGTTCTACAATGAATGGAGTAAACGAAGATCCCATCAGCCAGGGTGTGGAGGCAAATGCCTTCCACCCCAGCACACTGGAGGCAGAGGGGGGTGGATCTCTATGAGTCTCAGGCCAGTTTGATATACAGAGTGAGATTCTATCTAAAAATTAAAAATAAATAATTGTTAAAAGAGACGAACCAAACTCCCAGGCTCTTCAGGGGCAGCTTTCCCCCAGTGCTATAGTGGTGAAGATCTGACAATCTCCAGACAGATTCTCAGATCCACAAAGCTCAGATGAGGTCAATGGTGAGTAACAACAGGAAGCCCAGAACCTCCCAGCAAGCACAAGTGGGCTATGAGCAGCCGGTGGGGACGCTACCAGCATCAGGAACCTGCAACCAATCTGTTCTGTACTGGGATGGCACAAGGCTCTTCAGAAGGGCTTCTGGGCCCACAGGAAGCAGAGCCTGATCTAAGGTTGCAGGCTGGTATCCCACCCAGGAGACCCAGGCCAATCACTGTGTGAAAAGATGCTTAGTGTCACTATCGCCTGAAAGCCTGTGTTAAAGGCCTGATCCCTGACTGGCAGTATAGGGCAGGGGTTAAAGCTTAGCAAGGGAGGGGGTGCTCAGGTCACGGGGATACACCCTTGAGGGACATCGTGGGGCTCTCGCCTGTTCTCTCCTCTCTTCACGCTGTACAAGAAGTGATATGCTCTGCTCAGCTCTATACTCCACCGTGACCTGCTGTCCCTCTACCCAGTAACAAGTCCACCCAGTCATAGCCTGGAATCTGCTGAACTATAAGCCCAAGCAACCCTTTCCCCTTTGTAATATAATTATCTCCAGTATTTGTCAGAGTGAATGAAAAACTACTACTACAACACCAAAGTACAAAGGGTGGGAGCAGCCATTTCTCCTCTCCTAAATCCCTGGATGCTGTAAGGCAGAGGGGGACATGGTACCCAGGAGGGACTGAGCAGCGCAAAGGTGGACAAACAGCTGGGCAGGCGGAGAACACACAGGAAGCAGGTAGCTCTCCATCTCCTCATCCCAGGGCTGGGTGACTGCTTGCCTTCATCCAGATAGCCTGCTCTCAGGCCACTTGGCCAAGGGTGAGGAGCCAGGCTGAAAGTATGGGCTTCATGCAGAGAGCCTCCAATTCTCTTCTCACGCATCTCCCTCGTGTGTGTGTGTGTGTGTGTGTGTGTGTGTGTGTGTGTGTGTGTGTGTGCGCGCGCGTGTGTCAATGTGTCTCTATGTGTGCATGTGTGCACATGTGTGCGTCTCTCTCTCTCTCTCTCTCTCTCTCTCTCTCTCTCTTTCTGTGTGTGTGTGTGTGTTATATGTGCGGAGGTTAGAGGTCTACATCAGGTCTTTCCTTGATCCCTCCTTATCTTTATATATTTCTTTATTCTTTCCTTTGAGACAAGGTTTGTCTTACCTTAAGCCTGTCACTAGAATAAGTTTCAGGGATCTGCCTGTGTCCACCTCACCAGCACTAGAGTTATGGGTATGTGTCACCAAGCCTGGCTTATTACATGAGTCCCTAAGAATACAAACTCAGATCCTCATGCTTGCATGCAAGCATTTTACTGACTGAGCCATCCTTCTGTCCCATGTAGATAATTCTGATAAGGATTAAAACATTAAAATTCCATACAAAGAAAAAGACACAGAAAGACAATCACAGCACTGAGTTCAGGGCCACCATTTAAGTGTAACTTGCTTGACAATGGAACCTGGTTTGGTTCCTTTAGGAGAGAGAGCAATGAGACCATGAATGGGATGGTAACATTCTCCAGGCAGCCAGAGAACTGCCCAGGGAAGGGTCAAAGGGTAAAGAGAGGTCTGCAGAGGGAGGCAGGAAAACCGTGAACAGGGAATGAGACCACTTGTCACAAATGCTGTCTTCCTTAGGACACAGTCAAACAAACGTGCTGCCCTGCTTCCCTGGCTGTCTAGGTCATTGTTACCTGCTATCACTTGGCACCCTGAAATCATAGCAGGGGTCTCCAGCACAGCCTGAACCCCATCATTAATCTAAACTAGTGGTTCTCAACCTACCTAATGCTGTGACTTTTAATACAGTTCCTCATGTTTGGTGACCCCCTAACCATAAAATTATGTTGTTGCTATTTCATAACTGTAATTTTGCTGCCATTATGAATAGTAATATAAATATCTGATATGTGACCCCAAAGAGGCTGTACCCCACAGGTTGAGAACCACTGATCTAAACTTTACTTAAAGCAACTGACCTAATCGTCCCTTCCTGATGGCTGATACAACGATGCACTTGGCGAAGGCCCTTTGTCCAAGTCCCTGCTCCGGCACCCCGCTGCCTCTCCCCAGCGCGGTGTCTCAGCTTCGGCCTCTTACCTGTCTCTGCATCTCTTCAATCTGCCTTTGTGGGATGTTCTGCAGGATGCTGTACACATCTGACATCTTTTCCTCTGGAACGACCACAGATGCCCTGGAGACAACAGCACTATTTACATGTGCACAGCCCTTTTCAGAGAGCAACACTTATGCTGTCCTATTTCCATCTCACAAGCAGAAACCCCAAAGCTCGTTCAGCTGTGCATTTTCCTCTGCCTGCCCTGTCCCTCCCTGGCATCACTGTCACCAACCACAACTTCTGTCCTGCCACAGGGCCTTTGTCTATGAAATGCTGCCTCCCGGTCCACCCTTCCTTACCCTTCTTAGTGCTTACTGAATTAACAATTACTTCCCCCATTTACCTTCTACACAAATCCATCCATTGATTCAGCATTTGCTTAAGACAGACCTACTATGTGCTGGGAACTGAGAATTCAACAGAACGTCAGAAGAAAGTGAGGGGTGAAGAGGGCATGAGAAGGCCTGTGAGAAGAGAGCTGCAGGCACCGGGCTAACGAGCGAAAGGCCAAGGAAGCATCGTGTTGGGCATGGTCCAGGAACAGTGCTAGGAGGCCCCTGTGGCAGCCGCAGAGTAAACAGGATGGAGAAGAACATGAGCCAAGCAGCGAGGGGGAGAGTGGGTTGTAGTGAGGCACACACAGGACCTTGGAGGCCACAGAGGACTCAGTGCTGAGACAGGAAACCACTAAGAGGTGGAGGCAAAGTCCTGAGAAGCCGATTAAGCTCCAACAGGCCCATGCTGTCTATGGGGTCAGTGAGTGACAGGAAGAAGGTCTGAGCCCCTGCAGAGGCGGCAGAGCTCCACAGAAGTGAAGCTGCAGAGGACAGGGCCTTCCTCAGCCCCATGCCACTCAGGATTCACTCACACACTGGGAATAAGGGGAGAGAAAGGGAGACTGGCATGGCCTTCAGAAGGGCAGTGTGCTGTGCAGAGGGTGTAACTACACTTGCAAAACATAGCTCATTAAGACCTGGATCCCACTCTCGCCCAAGAGGTTAGTGCACCCACCACTGTACCTAGAGCACTCAACACGAGGCCTGCACACAGCCAGGACTTCATGGATAAGTGATTTTAAGTAAATAAATAAGTAAATGAGTTTTGCAACAGAGATGGGACTGAGAACCAAAAGGATGAATTAGTCTGCCATCATTTCAAAGCCATACAGTTAAGAGATGGCTGTCTGACCTCAGACCCCTGACTCCAGAGTCCTCCTGCCGCTCACACATAGCTCAGCACTGAAGCTGACCTTGATCTGTAGAAATATCCTCACAGCCGCTACATCACTGCTCTACAAGGCCCTCACCAATGTTTCCTGTCCTAGCACTGCCCAGCCAGAGTCTGACCAGTTACATCACAGCATCTGGGGACCGTGACGTCACTGCTCCCCCATCAGTAAGTAGGGGGTATCCTCTTGGAGAACCTGTGGCCGACTGTGACAGTGAGGGTTTAAAAGAAATGCCCCGTGGGTTCAGATGTTTGAACACTGGCTTTCCAGTTGGTAGTGTTGTTTGGGGAACTTGAGGGGGAAGGGCAGCCTTGCTGGGAGTGGGGGAGAGTCCGTGGCCCTGCCTGCTTCCAGCTCTGCTCTGCTTTGTGCTTTTGATTGAGGATATGACTTCTCAGCATCCTGATCTTGCTGCCATGCTCACCCACCACTAATGGACTCTTATTCTCTAGAACAGCAGTTCTGAACCTGTGGGTCACAACCCTTTAGGGGACTGAGCAACCCTTTCACAGGGGTCGTATATCAGAGAGCTTACATATAAGATATTTACATTATAATTGTGTATTTTGATAGCTTTGTTAGCAAAATTACAGTTATGAGGTAGCAACAAAAATAATTTTATGGTTGGGGTCGCCACAACATGAGGAACTATATTAAGGAAGTACTAATTGCATTAGGAAGGTTGAGAACTCTAAGTCAAAATAAACCTTTCTTCCTTAAATTGCTTTGGGTCAGGGTATCTTATCACAGGAACAGAAAACTAACTAATACAGGACTGGCAAACACCAGGTGCTCAATAAATGCTTTCCTACATGGATAACTGCTGGAAATACTCCTCAGTTCCCTAAGATTTAAAGAAGGACTTCATCTGCTTCTCTTTCTAGTAGTCAGGCTCCTGCTCCTTTTCTGGGATCACACAGCCCTCTGCCCTCTACACATACTTCTGCTAAGGTTACATGGGTTGACCTTGCCAATCCAAAACTCTAAGATCCAAAACGTTTCCAAATCTGGTTCGTTGATCACCAGCATGACACCACATGTGGAAATTCACACAAGATTCTGTTTCATACTTGGGAGGCAGAGGCAGGTGGATTTCTGAGTTCGAGGCTAGCCTGGTCTACAGAGGGAGTTCCAGCACAGCCCGGGCTACACAGAGAAACCCTGTCTCAAAAAAAAAACCAAAAACAAAAAACAAAACAAAACAAAAAAAAAGATTCTGCTTCATGCACAGAATTATTAAAGCTATCATGTGATTTACTTGGAAGCCACTGCATAAGCAGCCTGTGGAATATGAATTTCCTATTTAGATTCGGGTCCCTCCATAAGATGCATCATTCTATGTATGTAGATATTCCAAAATCCACAACAATCCCCAGCCCAAAGCACTCTGGCCCCAGGAAACTGAGTGTACAATACACTAGCACCCTTTGACTGTCTACTCTTACTAGACTTCGGTGGCTAGAAAATGTCCAAACTTTAATATATTAAAAACGCACCAACGATTTGGGGAAGGGCAGCAAAGCAATGAGTGGCTGCCCCCTGGAGGACTGTAGGGCTGCGCCCCGGCACATGAGCTCAGTGAATCCTCCTGGCCAATCAGGGGCTACGAGTAATGCTCCGAAGAACTGTACCAAGCCAGTAGATCAGGGTCAAGGCTTTGTAACTACTGGGAATACAATGGTCACAATGGTCACATTGGTCTGGTGTTAAGTGCTCCAAAGAGGTAGCTACTGCCAACAGAGGGACCATGCTCTTGGTCAAGCTTTCCACTGTCCCTGTGGGGAGAGGCTACTGGAGGAGCAAGATTGGCAAGCCCCACATTGTTCCATGCAAGGTGACAGGCCGCTGTGGCTCTAAGCTGGTGCGTCTCATCCTCATCCCTGCCCCCAGAGGCACTGGCGGTGTCTCTGCTCCTGTGCCCAAGAAGCTACTGATGATGACCAGTATAGATGACTGCTACAGCCAGAGGCCACAATGCTGTCACCTTTGATGCCATCTCCAAGACCTACAGCTACCTGACCTCCAACCTCTGGAAAAAAGCTTTGTTCACCAAGTCTCCTTATCAGGAATTCACTGATCATCTTGTGAAAAGCCACACCAGAGTCTCCCAGACGACCCAGGCTCCAGCTGTGGCTACCACATAAGGGTTTTTGTTGTTGTTGTTGTTTTTAAAAAATTATTTATTTACTTTATGTATGTGAGTACACTACTGCTCTCTTCAGACACACCAGAAGAGGGCATCAGATCCCATTACAGATGGTTGTGAGCCACCATGTGGTTGCTGGGAATTGAACTCAGGGCCTCTGGAAGAGCGGTCAGTGCTCTTAACCGCTGAGCCATCTCTCCAGCCCCCACGTAAGGGTTTTTATACAAGAAAAATAAATGAATTAAGTCTGTTAAAAGAAGGAGAAGGAGAAGGAGGAGGAGGAAGAAGAGGAAGAGGAAGAAGAGGAGGAAAAGGAGGAGGAAGAGGAGGAGGAAGAAGAAGAGGAGGAGGAAGAAGAAGAGGAAGAGGAAGAAGAGGAGGAGGAGGAAGAAGAGGAGGAAGAAGAACTGTGCCAAGCAGTGTGTGCAGCGCTCACATCACTGTGGTCACTCTCAAGGTCGTGTGTTTTTCTTAAATAATGCGCTTCATTATGTCACTCTCATGCATATGTTCCAGGTACTTGGATCTTATCTACCACCCAGATCTTCTACACCTCCACACACCCGTGTTCTGACTATGAGCTGGTACATAAAGCCACAGTGTTCAAAAGCTTCAGGCTGTGGAATGTTTCTGACTTAAGGCACACTCAACCTGCAGTTAGTTCTCAAACCTGGGCATGCATCAAGATGGTCTGAGAGGCCCTTCTTTCCAATATTGGCCAAGCCACCAGCTACGGTTCACTAGACGGTATACCTACCTCTTCCAGTCCAGAACTTCAGAGAAAGGTAGAATATAAGAGTCTGCAATGACAACTGGGACACAGCCAGCCTGTAAGACATCACTCAGCACCGCCTGGCCCAGCCGAGCTCCTCGAAGGACCGTACAAAAAGTAGCCTCCTGCAGCAACACAAGAGAGGATTACCGAGAAGTCCTTGGATCCTTGAACATTATGACGTCCCCCAAGGATTAAAGCTAAGCAGTGCCGAGTTATCTAGGAATGGTCAGAAGACCTCACACCTGTGAAACAGGAAACATTCAGCTGGCTGCAGAGTTCTCCACCTTAATTCTTCAGTGCAACCCCAGTGCCACCGGGGCTGGTGTTCTGCACATGTTCAGAGCCAGCATTAGTGTTCCTCTGGTCAGGTGACCAGATGAGGTCCTGCAGACTAGCTTCCACTAGTGCCAATGAAGTGTGTGCACACTCATGGCCTGTGGTCTCAACACTGCCCAAGCACCAACTTCAGCCCAGCCTGCAATGGAGCAGGAAGATCCAAAATCTCTGCCCTCCTTTGAGTCGCCAAGGTCCTGGCAGTGTTTGCCTCTAGAAGGAATTCATTAAAGGCACACAGCCCTGAGAAGGCATTAAAATGACAAGCTCTATCTAGAAATAAGAAGTCCAACAAAGGGGGCTGGAGAAATGGCTCAGCAGCTAAGATCACTGACCATTCTTCCAGAGGTCCTGAGCTCAATTCCCAGCAACCACATGATGTCTCACAACCATCTGTAATGGGATCTGGTGCCCTCTTCTGGCATACATGAAGAGAGTGACAATGCACTAACATTAATTAATTAATTAATTAATTTTAAAGTTTCAAATGTTTATGCCAGGCCCTGTCTATCTGTCTCTCTCTGTTTCTTTCTGTCTCTCTTTCTTAAAAAATAAAATAAAAAAGAAGTGAACTCTCAAAAAAAGTTTCTTCCTCAGCCAGGCCAGCCAGGCTGAGGTGGCGCATGCCTTTAATCCCAGCACTTGGGAGGCAGAGGTGGAGGCAGAGGTGGATGGATCTCTGAGTTTGAGGTCAGCCTGGTCTACAGAGTGAGTTCCAGGACAGCTCAGGCTACACAGAGAAACCCTGTCTCAAAACAAACAACAACAAAACCACCACCAGCCTTCCTCATCTCCCAGTGTGGGGAATGGTGGGAAAACGGAAGCATACAGAGGAAGCACAGGTGCAGTGGGCCCCGCAACCCAGAATGAGACCCCATTTCTCTTACTCCCAGCTTCCCCACTTTCTGTCTCTTCAGGAGGAAATGAAATTATTAAGAAAGAAAAGAATTTTATCTTTAAAGTCAGAAGAAAAAGCCAGGCAAAGTGGCTCCTATTGGCAATCTCAGAATTGGGGAAGATGAGGCAGGGGGATAGTGAGTTTAAAGCCAACCTGGGCTACATAGTAAAACTGTTTTGTTTTGTTTGTTTGTTTGTTTGTTTGTTTAAATATCCTGTTGCCCCTTTCCCCCCAACACAAAGTAAATGTAATTTAAAAAAAGAAAATTCCATCTTAAAGCTGATTACTGAGCCCCATGAAGGTACTACTAGGGCTGGTAAGATGGCTCAGCCAATAAAGACACCTCCTGCCGGGCCTGATGACCTAAGTTTGAGCCCAGTTGCCCTCTGACCTCCACACACTGCACTGTGGCATGTGCATGGAACCATGCGGCACACACGTACACACATGCTCACACTAAACGACTGAATAAAAATTTTGTTTAAAAATAAATAACACTATAGAGAAGGAAAGGTCAGAAAAAAATTATGAGAAAGTCAATCTCCCAGTGCCTCTGAGGGAGGGAGACACACACGGTGCCTGGGCTGCAGCTGGGCAGCTTGCCTGCCCGAGGAGCCACGGCCAGATGTGGACACATGTGGATCGTTCTTCCTGTCCAGACAAAGGTTATTATAAACACTGGCTGCATCTCCACCATTATCAGCCAGAAACTCCAGAGGGAGATAGTACTTCTGGAGAGAGTATTTTAACAATTTCAAGATGGGCCAGATCTCTGGAGATTTGAAAAATTAGTAAACATATAAATATATAAAAATTACATCATCTCCGTGATAGTTCTTGAATTAACCTGTCTCAATTTTTAAATGTTTAAGTGAGCAAGGCTATGATTCTCCTTTCCTAGCACCACTCCCTAGAATGTCAAATATCCTGCCTATAAACAGTCCCCAAGGGCTTTGTCTACGATGGAAATGAAGCATATGCTGTGAGTGACAAAATACCCCAAAACAAGAACAATCAGAACAGGCCAGAATGCCCAGGGAAGCCATCCCTGTGGGCTGCCGTCGTCTAGAGATGCAACTGGCCACCTTACAGAAGGTCACTTCTCCGTACCAGCCCATCATCAACACGGGGTAAAAGAAAGAAACATTTGTGGACTTGGCCTATACAGCTTCTTGGAAATCTGGAGGATTTGCATTCTTGAAGTACAGTGAGTATCCAGAAGGATATCTAACCTTTACAGACCAAGCAGCCCCACACAACATAAACATACCGTCCTCTCAGGTTCCCCGTGGTCCACCCCTCCAGCGAGGAGCTGAGTTTTCTCCCCTGGAGTAATACCCCAGTTGCTTATGGGAGACAGCTCCTGGGGCTGGAGTCAATTTCACTCCATGGCAGCAGCCCACCCTGAGCCTGGCGAGCTCTTGAGTGGTACTCACCTGCAGCACTTGGGGGTAATCGAAGACCTGGTGCTGGTGGCAGCGCTTTCGGACAGAGAGGACACCCTCTGAGAGATTGGTGCATTTGTCTAGGACTAACACCGACTCCTTGTGTTTGGCCTGGAGGGCTTCTAGTTCCTCTCTGTACTCAGGGTGGATGGCCATCTGAGAGGACAGCAGAAAGTACCGCCGGGGGCTACAGGGGAAAAGAAAGGGTCACTTGGGGTCAGTCAGGTGGTCAGGTCAGACAAAGTTTAACACTGGACGTCCAGCAACAGGTATTTGCTGGCCAGTCTCAACATATACCATTCATTTTCAAAATTATACTGTGTCGCATTACTGGATATTTAAAACATTATGTACTATATAAGAACAAGGGATGGCACCCTTGCATTCTGAAATATGAAATCACAAAAAAATTTTATTTATGCAAAAGCTCTCTTTTTCTATTTTTTTTTTTCTTTTTGTCATTTTGTTTTGAGACAGGGTCTCTCTATGTGGTCCTGACTGGCCTGGAACTTGCTCTGTAAACCAGGTGGCCTCAATCTCACAGATATCTGCCTGCCTCTGCCTCCTGAGTGCTGGGATTAAAAGTGTGTGCAACCATGCCCAGCAGAGACAGTTGTCAATACTGTGGAAAATGCTCATGGCACACTAAGCGTACAGCATGTGCTATGAACACAGGTATGTGAGCAGAGAGAGAAGACAGGCTGGCTATGAACACAGGTATGTGAGCAGAGAGAGAAGACGGGCTGGCTATGAACACAGGTATGTGAGCACAGAGAGAAGACGGGCTGGCTATGAACACAGGTATGTGAGCACAGAGAGAAGACGGGCTGATTACTTGGACAGAGCAATGAAAAGTTATCCTTTACTAAACCTGAGTCTGGGCTCTGAGGAGACACTGAAGGCTGGCTGCATTCTTCAAACATGGAGAGGGAGTCCCCTTGATGTGTGGCAGTGTCACACAGCATGTCACACAACAGCAGCAACAGCACACCTATGCTGTGTAGGGACTCTGCAACAAATCTTTATTCCCAAAGCCACATGGCTGGAGAGGAAGCTAAAAACCAGACATGGAAAACAAACAAATGATGACCAAAAACTATCCTTAACCACCACATAGGACCTATCTCAACATTTAGGCGGGAGGGATGCAGAAAGAAACCAGAATGAAGAAAGACACCAAAGGACCAGTGCTTTGCAGGTCTCCAAAGACACAAAAATGTGAGCGTGGGACACGTTAGATGTCCCAGATACTCAGGAGGCTGAGGCTGGAGGTGACTGATCACAGGCCTTCAAGCTCATCGACAGATTGGTCCATGTGTAGATTTATGATTCATGAATTATATAGTGAATTACTTAGCTGGAAAATGTGCTTGCTACCAAGCCCAGTGACCTGGGCTGAATCCCTAGAACCCACATGGTAGGAAGAGAGAACTAACTCTCATTAAGTATCTTCTTATTGCCACATGCGCACTGTGGCACACACGTAACACACACACACACACACACACACACACACACACACACACACACACACAAACCACCAAGCAGTTAGTGATTTGATGAGTTCCTGGGAGGTGGTGGCAATGTTAGGAGGGGCTCCACTGGATGAAGCATGTGGCTGGGGTGTGCCTGAAGCACGGGTTCTGTCTTGGACCCTTCCTCATTCTTCCAGCCTTTCTGGCTGCTATGGGATAAGCAGCTTTGTTCTACCACACAGTCACAGCACCATGGTGTTCAACTTCAGCAGAGGTCCCAAAGTGAGTGGACCAAGCATGGACTGAAGCCTCTGGACCACAAGCTACCCCTTCCCCAAAGCAAACAAGACTGGAGAGTCAGTAAGGCTGCTATCAAAGGGATATGGGAGACTAGACAGTGCTTCCCTAAGTTAGACTCCTACAATACAGAGCGAGCAGGACCCAGGGCGGGGCTCTGTGGCCAGGAGATCACCACTGATGAGAAAGTGCATAGAAAGCAGGTTCGGAGAAAATGGACACCTCCACCCCTGCTTACCAGGAAAAGCAGTGCAGTGCCACATAATCCTGCTCAAACTGGTATAAGTCAGGGAAAACTCAAGGGCTGTGTGTTTTGCACAGAAGCTACTAAAGCCCACCCAGTCCTGTGAATGTATCTTTTCTAACTGCAGAGAGCCTTAGACACATACCCACTGCTAAGGAACATTCACTGCAACTGAGGTTACCCTCCCAGAGCACAAAGCTTTGGGTTCAAAGTTCACGGGGAGGGACAGCATACAGAACAGAGAATCAAAATGGTTAGCTACAGAGGATCATGGGAGCCAGAAGGCAGTTACAACTATGGAAGGCCAGACCAGAATGGTCCTGCAGTGCTAGATGGAGCCAGAACCAAGTGTGGTAGTACATGCCAGTAATCTCAGCACAACAGAGCTGAGGCTGAAGGGTGGCATGTTCAAGGCCAGCCTGAAGTACATAATAAGAACCTTCTCTCAAAATTCTATAACCATAGGTAGAGCTGGAGTGCAGAGGGGCTCAGGCAGTAAAGTGCTCATCACACAAGCCTTGGGGCCTGGGTTAATCCCCAGCATCGCTATGTGACAACAGCACCGCATGCCTACGTGACCACACAGGCCTGTGCTCCCAGAGCTGCGGGTGTGAAGACAGACAGGAGGATCTCTGCGTTGCTGGCCAGCCCAGCATAACTAATGACTCCAGGTTACTCAAGAAGGCAGACACCATTCCTGAGGATGACAGCCAAGGTCATTTCTAGCACACATGCACAAGCATGCATGCAAGCTCACACCCATACAAACGCATACACAGTGCTATAGAGATTCAGAGATAAACAGGTGTTGATATATGGTTCTGAAAGGAACCTAGCAAAGGACAGGGTAGGATTTCACTGTTGCACTGTTTGGAAGGTGTTGGGCCCACCAGAGCTCCACTCACTGTGCCCCACAACCCTGCCCAGTACAAATGTGCAGATGTGAGCAGGGCTCTAAACAAGTTCCCCTGCCTGTACGCTGCCTCTCTCCAGTCCATGGGGACTGTTCCCACTTTAGTTTTAACTGTGCAAAAATTGCAGGTAGATTTGTTTTTCTTCGGAGGACTAAAGTTAGCTGGGACTCTCATGTTTCCTCTTAGCCTCGCTGATGTAAAAGCCAAGTCTTGCTGAGAACTTGATGTCTCCCTCAAAAACAAGGGTTGTAAACTCCTGATTTAGTTCCCTTTAGAAGGAAAATGACAGGAATTCCAGCTAGTTCCACCATGACTGTGAGAAGCAGCTATCAATAGCAACAAGTCTCAGTTTCCCATTGAAAAAGCACTGGGAGAGCTTTAAACTAAAAACAACCCCAGCATCGCTCTGCTGGACAGCCCCCAGGAAACGTGGGAATTCCCCGAGAAACACCTCACAGAGGGCAAGGCCCCAGCATGCTGCCGCCAGGGCACCCTCCCTGCCTTCCCCTGGGAAGAGGACCATGAGGCCAAAGACTGTCTTCACTTTTAGTCTTTGGAGGGCCCTTTATAAAAGCAACACTGCACTGTAAGGCACAGCTCTGAGGTAGCTAGGAAGATGAGTCCTTGGCTTTCTGGGGCTACCATGAAGACAGTAGAGTCTCTCACAGGTTACTGAACCACAGAATGTTAAAACTAATTGCAGCCTCAAGTGATCTCAAATTCCATGCAGTCATATATAAAAATCAAAAAGATCAAATTACTAGAAAATACCATAGCTAATGACAGTTTAAATCTCCAAAATTAATCATCTTAAAGTGGTCTCCAGCATTTCAGTGCTTGCCCACCTCTGGGCTTCAGTGCTTTCATCCCCAGGTTAAACCTGGAGTGTGTGATGGAGTCCTGAGCCACCGGGACACTAGCTGGATGAAGACACAGGGCGGATCACAGTGAGTTAAGGAAAGGACACACAGCAGACTAGTCCTCACAGGCTCACAGCTTGGCCCAGTGTTTCTCAAGTTTCTCAGCCACAGCCCTGAAGACGTTTGGGGCCATTTACTCCTTGTGGTGGTGGGATCCTGTGCAGAGGGGTTAGCATGGCAGGCCTGCTGTTGTACTGTGAAAGTTCTGTTAGGTTGTCTTCTTGACTGGTGTCTGGGAACTTGGACTGGGGATGGTTCCCATTACCCACAGAACTGGTAAGAGAGGTTCAACTGTGCCCAAAACATACAAACAAGACTGTCTGTGCCAGGCAGGGCCAGCCTATCCCATGCTACATTAACGTGCCAAATTGAAGATCCTGGGTACATGACAAAAACTTGCTTGCTCTACAGGAACCAAATGGCCCACACAGACCACCCATTCGGAATGTAACCAGACCAAGCCTTGGAACAGGGTGCCACAGTGCAGCAGTTTCTCTAGCCTCTGAATTCTCTATGAGGACTGTTTGTCAAGAGTTGGGGATTTTAGCACATGCCTGTAATCCTAACACTTGGGAGACAGAGTTGGGAGAATTGCCACAAGGCCAGCCTGGTCTGTAAAGTGAATTCCAGGCCAGTCTGAACTATAGAATAAGAGCCTCTTTTAAAAGAATTATCTGTAAAGTGTGCATAGAGGCCCACACCTATAACCCTAGCAGGTGAAAAAGAAAGATTATAAATTTGAGGCAGCCTAGACTACATGGTGAAACTCTCTCAAAAAAAAACCAAGGGCTATGAATGTGTAGGTCAGCGTCAGAGCTTACCTGGCACACACAAGATCTTGGGTTCAATCCCAAACCCTGGAGAAAAGAATTTTTTTGATATTTCATTTTGATAATAAAAACAGTATAGGAATAATTTTCCTTTGTTCATATTTAATAATGGATATTAATTTAAAAATTTTAATACCTGCTATGGTTTAAATCCTCCTAACAAAATTTATGGTAACATTTTTATTTTCTGTTTTTTTTGTTTTTGTTTTTGTTGACAGGGTTTATCTGTGTATCCCTGGATGTTCTAAAACTCACTCTGACCAGGCTGGCCACTAACTCACAGAGATCTGCCTGCCTCTGCCTCCTGAGCACTGGGACTAAAGCTACCATCACCTGACTCATGCTGAAATTGAACTCGCACTGTGACGAGTGAAGAAGGTAGAGACATCATCCAACTGTGATCTGCAGAGGTGAGACCCTGGAAGGGGCTTACAGTTAAATGAGGCCATCAGGGTGGGGCCCTAACCCAGTAGGTCTGCAGCTGTATAAGAGGAAGAGGCCTGGCTAGGAGAGTCTGTCTCACTGTGTGATGCTGGGTACCACCAGGATGCGCTGCCGAGTACCACCCAGTAGGAAGGCTTTGCCAAACACAGCTGCTTATTCTGACACCCCAGCCCTTAAATAAAAGAAGAAATAAGCCTTTATGCTTTACAAATCACTCAGTCTATGGTACTCAGAGCAACAGAAACTAATGAGGTGCTGGGGACCAACCCCAAAGCTGTACAGGTACTGGGCAAAGCTGAGTTATAGCAACAGCTCCAGTGGAAAGACTTAATCTTCACTACCTGCTTGGAAATCTTCATAAGTTTGGGGGAAACCATGACTCATGCATTCGTATGAGATGAAGACAGACACACCATGTGAAGAGGAGCTCCCAGTGGTTCAACAAAACCACAGTAAAGTGGAGCCCATTATCACTCAACATTCGAGCCTATTGGCTTGCCAAACCCACTGATCCCTGGATAAGTCCATATCCAGCCAAAAAGACAGAATAAAATACACTTCAAAGAAACACTCTTCTATCACATTAAATTATAGAGATATAAATGCTATTAGTTTGGTCAATTGTTAGTACTTAGCTTGTAAACCATTAGGTTTTACAGTTATATAAGCACCTGGAGTTTAGATTGGTCTTTTTAATTATGTGTATAGGATGGTGGTATGTGCACATGAGTGCAGTGCCCATGGAGGCCAGAAGAGGGCATCAGACTCCTGGAGCTCGAGTTACAGGCAGCAGTGAGCTGCCCAAAGTGGGTGCTGGGAAATGAACTTGTATCCTCTGAAAGGAACTCCAATGAACCATCTCTCCAGAATCAATGTTTTAAAACTATATTGTGGACAGGCAGATTTCTGAGTTCGAGGCCAGCCTGGTCTACAAAGTGAGTTCCAGGATAGCCAGGGCTATACAGAGAAACCCTGTCTCGAAAAACCAAAAAAAAAAAAAAAAAAAAAAACTATATTGTGTTGTATCAAAAATAACTAAAATGTAAATGGCTTTGAGTAAAAAAAAAAAAAAAAAAAATTTAGTACAAAGCTCCAGTAGCCAAGTCAGGGAGGTACTTCCGCAAGACTGACACATAGACGGCCAGGTGAATCTCAACAAGAGTCTAAGAATACACTCATGGTGCTAAGACCACTGGGCACGCACAAGCAGGAGAATGGTTCTGCACCCTACCTCACACAGCACATCACTCAAAACACATCGTAAACCTACAGCCATAGAAACTCTTATAAGAAAATATCTATAAATCTACCAGAAGCTTGATACAGCAATAGTTTCTCCTTTTAATATTGACATTTACACCAAAAGTACAAGCAACCTACGAAAAATCCGATAAACTAGAGCCTGGGAGACATTCAGGCAGGAAAGCACATGGACCGGAGTTTAATACCCAGCACTCATGTGCAAACGCTGTGTGGTGGCATGTGCCTGCAATCCTGGTGCTGGGGAGACAGACAAGGGGATTCCAGAGGCTCCAGCCAGCCAGACTCCATGACCTGGTGAACTCCAGATTCAGTGAGACCCTGTCTCAAACATAAGGTTTGCAATCATAAGGAGAACAAGTGAGGAAGACATCTAAGTTCAGCCTCAGGCCTCCAAACACAAGTACAAATGCCACCCTCACCCCTGGAGAAAGACAGTGAGACAGCGACAGACAGACAGACAGACAGACAGGCAGAGGGGGAAAGGGAGGGAGGGAAATTATACTTCATTAAAAGTAGAACCTTTTGTACCTCAAAGGTCACTCACTATCAAGAAAGTAATAAGCAGCCTACAGAACAGGAAAGAATATTTACAAATCACATACCCAACAAGGCAGCCATGCCTAGACTATATAAAAATTCTTAAAATTCTACAATAAGAAGACAATTCAATTTCAAATAAGCAAATAATATGAATAGGCATTTTTCCAAAGAAGTCATATAAATGGCTATAAGCCTAAGAAGAGACATGCAGCAGCGCGGTCACTAGGGAGACACAAGGTGCAGCAACAGTGAGACAGTGCCCACCATGTGCCCTAGGGTGACCTGAGTCCAAAGCATAGACGATGACAGAGCTTCGAAGACCAGGAGGACTAGAAACCTTACCCAGGGCTGGCACGCAGTGCCGCAGCCTTTGGGAACTGGTCAGCTGTTCCTCTACAAGCAACAAGAGAATTACCACATGGCTCAGCAATGCCACTCTCACTGTAAAGCCAGGGGAACCACAAAATGCAGGCTTCCACAAAAGTCTACATTTGAAAGTCTGTGGCAGTATGTTCATACAGCTAAACATTAGAAATAATAATCCACTGATGACCAGGTGAATCAAACGTGGTGCAGACACACAACGAAGCGGCCAATGAGGAGAGAAGCACCCATTCCAGGCATGTCTCATGCAAGGAAAGGATGCTCCAATCACCAACTCACTGAGCTCCCACCATGAAACTACTTCTAAACAGTCTCCAGCAAACAAAGGGTTAGACAGAAGGCGCACCACATCCACGCAAGCAGACCTTTCTCTCTACTCCACAGATGAAACTATGAGCCAACTAGACGCCAAACCCACTTTGGTGGTTAAAGAGCAGACCTGGCCTGTGCTCTATTGCTTTGACAAAATCCAAAGACCAGAAAGGACAAGCTTCCCATGATGCCACTGCACAAATGTCACCCTAGGAAAGTGCAGCCTGCAGTGAGAACACAACGCAGGGGACTATGCTCCAGGACAAAGAAAGTGTGGCCCACCCTTCCCCAAGCAAGCACTTTCAAGGTGAAACCAAAAGGATGAGCAAAATGTTATACTGACAGAGACAGGGAGAGAGATTTCCAGGCAGGGCTGGGGAGATGGCTTGGTCAGTAAAATACCTGCTGCACGTGCCTGAAGACCTGGGTTCAGATCCCTGAGACATGGTAGAAAGCCAGTTATAGCAGCATGTGTCTAGTGCCCAGCCTGGGTGGGCGGCTGGGAGATGGGAGGGACTGAGGGGTCCAGACACGTGGATCTCTGAAGTTCATTGGCTAGACAGCACAGCTGTGTGGATGAGCTCCCGGCTCTGTCTCAAAGAAACAAAAACTGGAGGGCAATTGAGGACAGATACCTGAGGGCTACCTTTGCCTACATACACACACACACACACACACACACAAACACACTCATCCACCACAAATACACACATGCACACACAACACCCGCACATGTGTACATAACCCACACACATCCACTCTCAATACATGCAAACACACACACGCACAAACACACACACATACACTTCTAGGAGATGAAAAGTTTATAGAAAAATAAGGAGAGCAAAGCCTGTTCTAAAAACTGAGGGGAAAAGTCCCTCGAGAGCAGACTCACAAGGGAGACAGTGGTCCGACACCAGACAACTTTGACAGACAGTCAGGGGAGTATGGCTTTATCCGAAGGCATTGGAAAGGTAGGACCAAGCTGGATGGTAGGGATACTAGAATTAGGGACACAAAACAGGACATAGCTAAGCACCCATAGGAGATGGCAGTGGGCCAATGCAGGATCCAAAGGAGAGGAAGTGGACAGATCCAAGGCACACTTCTGACATGGACAGACCTGCTAATTTGCTACCTAAGGCAGAGAAGGAGGGGTCCAAGATACTACAAGTTTCTATTTTGTGAAAGTAGTAGACAGCCCTGGGGCTCCCTAAAACACTGAGAAAGGCATGATGGGTAGAGCAGGCCAGCGTCTGGAGTAGACGCTGCTGGGGTACCCCACACTGAGAGTCACCAGCACCCACACTCTGTAATGGGGCCGTGCTGAGCCACCTTACCCTGGTGCTTTCTCTGGGAGAGCCGTCTCGGCTGACAGTGAGCTGAAAACAGGAATGCTGACATCGTAGCCCTGCCGGTAAGTCCAGGTAGAAAAGCCGCCACCAGCCAGCAGTGCCCTGGAAGAAAAGACTTGGTTAAACACTGAGAAAGGTCCTCATGAAAAGTGTCAGAAGGGATGGCGATGGCTGAGTCTTAATAAACAGCGGATAATGTGAGTGTCCCTGTGCATAAGGAGCGCTGGTACAACCCTAACTCCCAGCGCACCACCCAGGCATCAGCGGTTTCCCATCAAAGAGCCAGTCTTCAAGCCGGGCAGTGGTGGCGCATGCCTTTAATCGCAGCGCTTGGGAGGCAGAGGCAGGCGGATTTCTGAGTTCGAGGCCAGCCTGGTCTACAGAGTGAGTTCCAGGACAGCCAGGGCTACACAGAGAAACCCTGTCTCAAAAACAAAACAAACAAAAAAACAAACAAACCCAAAGAACCAGCCTTCCTCCGACGCCTAATGTCTCTTCTTACTTTTCAGAAAGAAAAAAAAAAAGTACTAGATTTTTATCTCTCTCTCTCTCTCTCTCTCTCTCTCTCTCTCTCTCTCTCTCTGTGTGTGTGTGTGTGTGTGTGTGTGTGTGTGTGTGTGTGTGTGTGTGTGTGTGTGTGTCTGCACCTGCACCAGTGCATGAGCTGTAGCACATGCGTAGAGGTCAGAGGACAAGTTGTGAGATTTGGTTCTCTCCTTTCACTCTGTGTGTTCCTGTGATAGACCTCAGGTCATCAGGCTGGGTGGCAAGCCCCCTTATTCACCTTGCCAGTCTCTGTGTTACCTCCTTCAGACCCCACTCGCCTCCATGGAAAGCCAACTTGATCCTTTTTAAAATGTTTATTATTTTTGTGTTACCACTTGTATGCAGTACCTACAGAGGCCAGAAGAGGGCATTAGATTGCCTGTGATTCGTGTTATATAGATGGTTGTGAGCAGCCGTGAGGATGCAAGGAATCAAACCCAGATCCTCGGGGAGAGCAGCAGTACTCTTGACCACCGAAACAGCTCTCTGGCCTCCATGCTTTCTTCTCAACACAGCAACAGGAGTAAGAGCAGGTCTAAGGAGGACTGGGCAGTCATTTCTCTCCTGGAATCTCACCAGACTACAGACAAGGAAAGCAGAGGTGGCCAGCAGGTGTCACAGGTCACACTACCTCAGCCCAGACTCTCCAGGCCCTGGCCTGAGCAGCTCTCTCTCTGCCATCCTAGAGCTGTGGTACTCACACAGCTTCCACTGTCCCGCCCAGGCTGAGTCTTATTAATCCACTCCCCGATGGATCGGGAAGCAGAGCCCAGCTGCACCCTCAGAGCCTCTCGGAGTTTGTGGGTACTAGCATTCTTTCTCCTTAATTAGAAAACACCAACCACATGTTTTAACTGGATCCAGCAAGTGTGACAATGACACTTCATCAGATGAAGGAAGCAGGTGTGAGTCACAACCACCTTTGGCTGTTCTTCTGTCCCAGGGCCCCAACCCATTAAAAGCACTTTCTGGGGTGGTTTTTCTAGCTGCACACACCTTGGACTTTCTGGGGTGATTTTTCTAGTTGCACACACCTTGGACTTTCTGGGGTGGTTTTGCTAGCTGCACACACCTTGGACTTTCTGGGGTGGCTTTGCTAGCTGCACACACCTTGGACTTTCTGGGGTGGCTTTGCTAGCTGCACACACCTTGGACTTTCTGGGGTGGCTTTGCTAGCTGCACACACCTTGGAGTCTGAGTAAGCACGACGTCTGAACTGAGAGACCACATTATTCTTTGAATAATGATTACTACTGCCCCCCTCCACACCCTGATGACAACTTACACTCCCTTCTAATATGGCCAGTTTTAAGTTCAGAGATTTTCAAACCACCCCTGAAAATCTCTTTGCTTAAGCACTCTGAAACCAAGAACAGGCAGCGAGTGGGTAACGAGCAGGCTCAGAACCTCTCCAGCTGCCTGTCTACTTGTAAGATGTAATGACTATCCTCAGTAACCAGCTCACTGATGTTTTCCTGATTAACATGCAACACTGAGTCCATCCAACATGAACTTGGGTGGGTTCCATGGCTGTGATGGCAAGCAGACCCTGCAGGGCTCAGGGCCGCTGTGCAGAGAAGCAGACATGTACGTTATAGACAGGCACCAGGCAACCCAGGTAAGCCAGCCTTGTGGGTGATTAGGCTGTGACCTCAGCCCCACGGGGAAGGGGAGTGTGGAGTGTTTCCCTTCTCACATCAACACTCACCGTTACCCCGTTATGACGTCTTTGTGGCCCCAAACACATTATTATGTCGTAGGGGAGGGGCAGGTGTGCAGAGCAGGGAAGTGTGCCTGAAGCCTGCCTGTGTCACACACCCATACACACACAGACACGCACACAGGTCGTCTCCCCTTGTGATCTCAGAAAGAACCCTGACAGCATGTCAAACTGGCCTCCGGCGAGGCCTGTGCTAAGGATCCTACGCTGTAAGCCCCGGCCTCTAGAGCAGAGAGAGCTTCCCATGGCACCGCGACGCAGAGTGCCAGCTGCCCTCACTTCTCAGACACATGTTTCACATTGACGGCAGAGGGAATGTCTGAGCAGGACACTCTGTTTTCCTGCCACAGATCCCCAAACTGGAGCTCGGTTCCAGAGGAGATGGAATCAAAAACTTGTGGCCAGGAACTCTAAGTTGATCCTGCTGAGGGCTGGCCAAGGGGCCAATCGAGAAGGTCTCCAGCACGAGGCTAGCCAGGGCTCCAGCACGGGGCTAGCCAGGGCTTTCCGACTCTAGAAAAGCTGCCCTGTTGCCAGTGCTGAGCCTTGTTCCCACAGCCTCCTGACTCCCACCCACATAGGCCTCCTCCTACCACTGAGCTTTCACAGTGCCAAACACAGGAGCCTAGTAGTTTATCAATTTATTTAAAGAAGTATTGTTGAGCAGGCTGTGGTGGCACAACACGCCTTTAATCCCAGCACTTGGGAGGCAGAGACTGGCAGATCTCTGAGTTCAAGGCCAGCCTGGTCTCCATAATGAGACTGTCTCAAAATAAATATAAGTAAATAAATAAAAATAAAACAACAATAAAAAAGAAATATTGTTGAACAGAGCTTGGTTGTGCACACCTATAATCTCAGTTCAGAAACCTGAGGTTGCAGATTGTGCATTTCAGGCTAGTCTGGACTACAGAGAGAAGATATCTCAAAACAGCACCTACTCTGTGGCCGGAGAGACGGCAGTGCAGTTAGGCGTGGTTACCGTTCTTACAGTAGGCCAGGGTTCAGGTCTCAGCACACACAGCTGTCATTACCCTACTTCCAAGAGATCCCATGCCCTCTGGTCTGCAAGGGTGCCCGCTCACATGAAGTGCACATAAACTCATTCAGGCACACTTAAATAAAAAGAAATCATTGCCTAAGTACTGCCAATGCTTTGGGCATGATAATAGTGTATAGTTAATGCAGAGATCCACACGGGAATTCTGCGTATGGAGTGGTATGCGATCTGAAATTTGCTTCTAGATAATTGAGGGAGGAGCGTATCTGGACCAGCTGGACCAAGACTGCCTGGAGGTGGTGACTGTGAGGCTGACAGTGGGGGATGGGGTTCACTGTGCCAACCCCCTTTTCTCTTGAATAGGATTCAAGTTTCTCTAGCAAGTTAAAATCAATGCTATATACACCCACACCAATGCAGAAATACGTACAAGACATAGTCAAAGAAAAGCTAATGAAAATTCAAGGTAGTAATATTCCAGATCATGTCTGAGAAAATCCACATGAGTTAAGCATTAAGGAAGTCTAATATGCTTCCACTAAAGTTAAACTTAATGTGCATGGGGGGGGGGCTAGAAAAACAAAATAATCGTGACAGTTTTAATTGTTAACTTGGCACACTGTAGACTCACCTGGGAACGGACTTTTAGTAAGGACTTTTCTAGGTTAGGCTGGTCTGTGGCACCTCTCAGGGAGAGGAAAGAAGAGGTTAACTTAATTATGCTATTAATTATGGGAAGACCCAGCCTCCAAGCAGGTACCACACTGGGTGTAGATTGTACACGAACAGAGCAAGCAAGAGGAGTAAGCATGCACCTCTCCCTCTCTCTGTCTCTCTCTCTGTCTCTGTCTCTCTCTCTCTCTCTCCTCTTCACTGTGGATGTGAATAGCTGTTTCCTATTCCTCCTGATGTCCCTCAATGATGTACTGCAAGCTAAATAAACACAATCTCCCCTAAAGCTGCTCCCTGGGTGTTCACCTCAAAAGTGGAAGGAAACTAGGACAGTCTTCTAACAGCGAGGGTCTCCCCCCCCCCATCAAAAGGAGCAGGCTGTTTAGTTTGACTCCTTACACACTTGCATGCATTTCAGCTCTTGTGCACAGTACCTATGTGTGATGTGTACTGTCCCTAAAAATTCTAGGAGAAACAGGAACACATGTATACAGCATAAAAGATACACTTAGGCTGAGTACAGCTCAGGGGCAGAGCGCTGGCTTAGCATGAGGAAGGCCTGGCATTCCTCTAAGCAAAATACCAGATAAGCGTGCATATCCATGAGTTCAGACTTCAGGGATCTGATGTAGCACACCTGCCTCCTAATTCCAGAATATCACACACCCAGCTCCAGCTGACACTATCCCACGCCTCTCCACACACACAAGCAAGGGGAGAAAGCCTTGAAAAGCAAGCCTATAACTCCACCAAGGCACCAGTGACACGTACAAGGCATAGACCAACCTGCTGATCCCAACGGTTTCACCTTCCTGGTTCCACCACTCAAGTACCAACTACCAAGAACTCCAACACTCTCCTGCCTGCTTGGCACCTTCCCACATTTAACATTTCATTAAAAGTAAAAAAAAGAAAAGAAAAGAAAAGAAAAAGAGAGAGAGAGAGAGAGAGAGAGAGAGAGAGAGAGAGAGAGAAAGAGAGAAAGAAAGAAAGAAAGAAAGAAAGAAAGAAAGAAAGAAAGAAAGAAAGAAAGAAAGAAAGAAAGAAAGAGAGAAAGAAGGAAGAAAAGAAAGAAGAAAATCTCATGCACAGAGTATACAGCAAGATGCTGGCAAAAGTGAAGGGTCCCATCAGACATGGTGTCACACATCTACCATCCTGCACTCAGAAGACAGGCAAGCCATGGATCTCTGTGACTTCATGGTCAGCTTGGTTCACATAGTGAGTTCCTGGCCAGCTGGGTCTACACAGTGAGACTATAATTTTTTTAAGTGAAATATCCCAAACAGAACAAACAAAACCAAGCCTTCTGAAAGTACACCCCAACAAGAGGGGTAGACCCTGCACCCCACCAGCTCCTTCCTGACCTTCTCTGTTCTCAGAAGCATCTCCCTTCCTCAGAAGAACATCAGCAACTGTTTGGCCCCACTAGAGCCCTGGGTCCACATACACATAGCCCATTCCATTTTAAAGCTGGAGGAGCGATCACGCCCTTAATATTTATGCAATGCTAGTGTTCTCGGTTCTACAGCCTTGGAATGTGAGGGCCCTTCCTTTGCCCATACTCCTTATAAATCTCTGCTTTTGTCTGCAGCTCGGTCAGCAGGCCAGTCAGGGACTGACTGCGGTAAGTGCTGCTGCACATGTGTGTGGGCACACTGCCCTCTGTCACACATAGGGCTCTCCATCCCTGTGTGACAGCCACACTGCCCTCTGTCACACATAGGGCTCTCCATCCCTGTGTGACAGCCACACTGCCCTCTGTCACACATAGGGCTCTCCATCCCTGTGTGACAGCCACACTGCCCTGTCACCCACAGGACTTTCCATCCCTGTGTGACAGCCACACTGCCCTCTGTCACACACAGGACTCTCCATCCCTGTGTGACAGCCACACTGCCCTCTCCATCCCTGCATGGTCATACTGCCCTCTGTCACTCACAGGACTCTCCATCCCCATGTGACAGCCACACTGCCCTCTGTCGGCCACAGAGCTCTCTACATTATCATGTATCTTCTAGTAATCATCCTATTGCCGGATAGAAACTCAAAACTGACTTAAGATATCCACTAGAAACACAGAAGGTTCAGACCAGCCTTCTGGGCAGACACATGCCACTGTACAATTCCACAGATGATAACATTAGCCTCTGACAAGCTGACCACAGCTGGTCTCAGGATGTGAACTCTGTTAGAAATACTGATCCCAAGTTCAGCTTCATCTAACAAAACTGGAAAAAAATGAATCTGCTCACATACATGTAACACTCCTGTAACCTGAACACTGTCCTGAGCTGGAGCCAAATATTCTGCTTTCCTCAACGCTGTCAGACAAACACAAAAGAAGCAATGTGCCCAGCACCTGATTCTGGAACTTTCCAGGAGTCAACAGGTAAAATGAGTAAGCAGATGCATGAGAGGGCAGGAATGAATGACTTGGAGTCAGGGGCATGACTGGTGGCCAGCTCTCCCCACCTTCCGCTTTACCAGGAAGGACAAAACAAGGAAGGGGCGAGTGGCGGTGAAAGATTTTGGTGACGAAAACGGGAGGAGGGAAGGAGCACAGGCAATGAGCACGACAGGCTGTGGTCTTACACATACACCTGGAGCAGCTTGTGTTCTCACGCTAATTATGCTACCAAAGACCTATTTGCAGTGTCCCGCATGTCCCCGGGTGGCTCTGACTGGGAAACAAAGTTGCCAATGGCCAATGGCTGAACAGAGACAGGGGTGGGACTTTTAGGATTCCCAGGCAAGAAATGCAGGAGAGACAGAAGGAACTCAGCCACCATGAGAGAGGCATAGGACAGACCACACACGGTGAGGGAGCAGGAGGATGAGAGAGTCAGTCGAAATGTAGGTGCACAGGGAAAGTGGTCCCATAGGAGGGCTGCCCAGAAGGAAACAGGCAGCAAAGATAAAGATAGATTTAGAAAGTATTAACTCAGGAATACAGGAGGGGAGTGTGTGCTAGCTTCGGGGAGGTTTGGAAGTGCCCAACCATTGAGCTAGTTAAGGCATATTAAATATAAGGTGGGGGGGGAGTGTACCTTTCATTCATGAATCCAGAGCTCTTGGGCAGGTGCAGAGTCACACGCTCACTCCTCAGAAGCCGTAGGACCACTTTTGGCAAATGAGCCCACATTCCGAAAGCATGGGAACCATTAATCCTGAACCTAACTGGCTTGGAAACTCGGCTGCTACACTTGAAACTAACACTAGCCCAGACTAGGAAAACAAGATAGTTCTTTGAGCTGTCCCAGGACTCCAGCTGTCTCCACAGGTCTCCACAGGTCTCCATAGGTCTCCACAGGTTTCCACAGGTTCAGCAGTTCTCTCTTAAGAAGGGAAATGCCGATCAGTGGCGGGAGACCTCTGCCTGGGCCACCAGGGCTCCATTGCCAAGTAGCGCAGGAGAAGGCTAGCGTCCCAAGAGTGCTGAAAAGCCTGTGAGTAGGGGTAAGATGAGCAACATTGCTCAGCAGGACTTGCCCACAATCCTTGGGACACAGGGACTGAGGAACAGCTGGGGAAAGGAGCCTTCCAGTTTCCATCTGTGGCGGGAGACCTCTGCCTGGGCCACCAGGGCTCCATAGCCAAATAATGCCAGGAGAAAGCTAGACTCCCAGGAGTATGGGTAAGCCTGTCTGCTCAGAGGGACCCACCTGAGCTCCCCAGGGACACAGGGACTGAGGAGTGGTCCTCTGGTTTCTTTTGGTGGCCGGGAGCGGATCCTATGACACAAGGCTCTATACTCAAATAGTGCCAGGAAAGAGCTGGTATCCCAGCAGTGCTGACACACCTTCAAGCACAGGCAAGACCACCACTTCTGTTCAAATTCACTGGATCAAAAGGGATCATTGCAGAACCATCAGGATACAGGAACCAAGGGACAGCTGGGGACAAGATCCTTCTAGTTTCTGCCTGCACCCCAGAGCTGACCCTGTACCACAGCGCTCCAACCCCAAATTCCTCTCAGAGAGAGCTGGTCTTCAAGGAGTACTGACACTGAGGCTTGCATGAGGGACAAGACACAGTCAGAGAGAGTAAGATCAGCTAACATCAGAGATAACCAGATGGCAAAAGGCAAGGGCAAGAACATAAAGAACAGAAACCAAGGCTACTTGGCAACATCAGAACCCAGCTCTCCCACCACAGCAAGCCCTGGATATCCCAACACACCAGAAAAGCAAGACTCAGATTTAAAATCACATCTCATCATGATGTAGAAGATTTTAAGAAGGAAATAAATAACTCCCTTAAAGAAATACAAGAGAACACAGGTAAACAACTAGAAGCCCTTAAAGAAGAAACATAAAAATCCATTAAAGAATTACAGGAAAACACAATCAAACAGACAAAGGAAATGAACAAAACTATCCAGGAGCTAAAAATAGAAATAGAAACAATAAAGAAATCACAAAAGGAGACAACCCTGGAGTTAGAAAACCTAGGAAAGAGATCAGGAACCATTGATGTAAGCATCACCAACAGAATACAAGAGATAGAAGAGAGAATTTCAGGAGCAGAAGATACCATTGACAACATCGACACAACAGTAAAAGAACACACAAAATGCAAAAAGCTCCTAACCCAAAACATCCATGAAATCCAGGACACAAT
>CM052701.1:77463585-77542467 GCA_028551405.1 Uromys caudimaculatus | reverse complement strand
AGTCATTAACAGTCTCCCAACCAAAAAAAGCCCAGGACCAGATGGGTTCACTACAGAATTCTATCAGACCTTCAAAGAAGACCTAATACCAATACTCTTCAATCTATTCCACAAAATAGAAACAGAAGGAACACTACCCAATTCCTTCTATGAGGCCACAGTTACACTGATACCAAAACCTCACAAAGACCCAACAAAGAAAGAAAACTTCAGACCAGTTTCCCTTATGAACATTGATGCAAAAGTACTCAATAAAATTCTCACAAACCGAATCCAAGAACACATCAAAATGATCATTCATCATGATCAAGTAGGCTTCATCCAGGGATGCAGGGATAGTTCAATACCTGGAAATCCATCAATGTAATCCACTACATAAACAAACTCAAAGAAGAAAACCACATGGTCATTTCATTAGATGCTGAAAAAGCATTTGACAAAATTCAACATCCCTTCATGATAAAAGTCTTGGAAAGATCAGGAATTCAAGGACCATACCTAAACATAGTAAAAGCAATATACAGCAAACCAGTGGCCAACATCAAACTAAATGGAGGGAAACTTGAAGCAATTCCACTAAAATCAGGGACTAGACCAGGCTGTCCACTCTCTCCCTGTCTATTCAATATAATTATTGAAGTTCTAGCTAGAGCAATTAGACAACAAAAGGAGGTCAAAGGGCTACAAATTAGAAAGGAAGAAATCAAATTATCACTATTTGCAGATGATATGATGGTATACTTAAGTGACCCGAAAAACTCCACCAGAGAACTGCTGCAGCTGATAAACAACTTCAGCAAAGTGGCTGGATATAAAATTAACTCAAACAAATCAATAGTCTTCCTCTACTCGAAGGATAAACAGGCTAAGAAAGAAATTAGGCAAATGACACCCTTCACAATTGTCACAAACAATATAAAGTATCTTGGTGTGACTCTAACCAAACAAGTGAAAGATCTGTTTGACAAGAACTTCAAGTCTCTGAAGAAAGAAATCGAAGAAGACCTCAGAAGATGGAAAGATCTCCTATGCTCATGGATTGGCAGGATTAATATAGTTAAAATGGCCATCCTGCCAAAAGCAATCTACAGATTCAATGCAATCCCCATCAAAATTCCAACTCAATCCTTCATAGATGTAGAAAGAGCAATTCTCAAATTCATTTGGAACAACAAAAAACCCAGGATAGCAAAAACTATTCTCAAAAGAACTTCTGGGGGAATCAGCATCCCTGACCTAAGCTGTACTACAGAGCAGTAGTGATAAAAACTTCATGGTATTGGTACAGTGACAGCCAGGAAGATCAATGGAATAGAATTGAAGACCCAGAAATGAACCCACACACTTATGGTCACTTGATCTTTGACAAAGGAGCTAAAACCATCCAGTGGAAAAAAGACAGCATTTTCAACAAATGGTGCTGGTTCAACTGGCAGTCTACATGTAGAAGAATAAGAATTGATCCATTCTTATCTCCCTGTACAAAGCTCAAGTCCAAGTGGATCAAGGACCTTCACATAAAACCAGATACACTGAATCTAATAGAAGAGAAAGTGGGGAAAACTCTCGAACACATGGGTACAGGGGAAAAGTTCCTGCACAGAACACCAGTGGCTTACGCTCTAAGATCAGGAATCGACAAATGGGACCTCTGGAAATTACAAAGCTTCTGTAAGGCAAAGAACACTGTCAATAGGACAAAATGGCAACCAACAGATTGGGAAAAGATTGTTACCAATCCTATGTCCAATAGAGGGCTAATATCCAATATATACAAAGAACTCCAGAGATCCAAATAACCCTATCAAAAAATGGGGAACAGAGCTAAACAGAGAATTCTCAACTGAGGAAACACGTAGGGCTGAGAAGCACCTAAAGAAATGTTCAACATCCTTAGTCATCAGGGAAATGAAATGCAAATCAAAACAACCCTGAGATTCCACCTCACACCAGTCAGAATGGCTAAGATCAAAAACTCAGGTGACAGCAGATGCTGGCGAGGATGTGGAAAAAGAGGAACACTCCTCCATTGCTGGTGGGATTGCAAGCTGGTACAACCACTCTGGAAATCAGTTTGGAGGACCCTCAGAAAAATGTACATACTACCTGAGTACCTAGCTATTCCACTCCTGGGCATATACCCAGAAGATGCTCCAACATGTAATAAAGGCACATGCTCCACTAAGTTCATAGCAGCCATATTTATAATAGCTAGAAACTGGAAACAACCCAGATGTCCCTCAGCAGAGTAATGGATACAGAAAATGTGGTACATTTACACAATGTAATACTACTCAGCTATTAAAAACAATGACTTCATGAAATTCGCAGGCAAATGGATGGAACTTGAAAATATCATCCTGAGCGAGGTAACTCAGTCACAAAAGAAGGAACATGGTATGTACTCACTGATGAGTGGATATTAGCCCAAAAGTTCGGAATACCCAAGATTCACTTCTCGGCAACTGTTGGGCTGAGCGTGAGGTCCCAGATGGAGGAGTTGGAGAAGGGACTGAAGGAGCTAAGGGAGTTTGCAGCCCCATGGAGGGAGCAACAGTGTCAACTGGCCTGACCCCCAGATGCTCCCGGAGACTTCATCACCAACCAAAGAATACACATTGAGGGACCCATGGTGCTGGTCACATATGTGGCAGAGGAGGGCCTTGTTAGCCATCAGGAGGAGGAGAGGCCCTAGGGCCTGAGGGTGTTAGATGCCCCAGTATAGGGGAATGCCAAGGAGGGAAGATGAGAGTGGATGGGTGGGTGGGTGGGTAGGGGAATACCCTCATAGAGGCAGGGGAGGGGAGAGGGGAGAGGGATTTCCAAAGGGGAGACCTGGAAAGATGGAAACATTTGAAATGTAAATAAATAAAATATCAAAAAAAAAAAAAAGAAGGGAAATGCCTAAGAGGGCTTTCTAGTTTAGTAAACAATTCCAATCATAAAATATATCCCAGCAGGTTCAAGAACCTAATTAATTATTTTATTTTATTTTATCAAGACAGGGCTTGTCTGTGTAGCCCTGGCTGTCCTGGAACTCACTCTGTAGACCAGGCTGGCCTCAACCTCGGAAATCCGCCTGCCTCTGCCTGAGTATTGGGATTAAAGGCCTGAGTATACCACCAAACCCATCTAGGAACCTAATTTTGTGGGAACAAGTGATTCCTATTTAACTTACCCAATCCTGAGAAATCCATTGTGGGACAGCCTCCCAAATGCTCACCTGTCTCTGGGGACATCCAGGGCAGTGTTGTAATCTGGGGGACCTCCAGGCAACATGTTGAACAGCAGGTGATTTGTTCCTCGATCCCATCTGTTGAAAAAGTAAACAACTGAGAAAATCCATAACCATGAAGCAATGAGTATGTAACACTGTCACTTGTACAAATGATCCCAGTCTGTAACAGCGCCACCTGCTGGACACAAGTATAAGTAGCCACAACAGTAAGGCCTCTCAGTGCAAGGTAAGCCCCAAAGGGACAAATAAAAAATTAGAAAAATATTTACTTCCAGCTTGTCTTCTATATAACCATTTCTGATCATAAAACAAAACAACCCCGAAACCTACCTAAATGCTCAAGAAACAAAAGTAGGGCTGGAAAGATGGCTCAGTGGTTAAGAGCACTAGCTGCCCTTCCAGAGGACCTAGGTTCTAACCCCAGCACCCATATGGTGGCTCACAACCATCTGTAACTCCAGTTTCAGGGGATCCAATGCCCTCTTCTGGCCTGTGAGGACACCAGGCATACATGTAGTACACAAACATACATAAAGGCAGAACATCCATACATATTTAGATAAATTAAAATTTAAAAGAAACAGAAGTAAATAAACTATAGAAGGCTGATTAAATACATTACAGAATATCCATAAAGTGGAGTGCTACACAAGGTTCAGAATTGAATAAACACAGTGAAGGTCTAGGGAGGTCAGTAGAGTGTTTGTTGGACCTGAGTTCAAGGCTCAGGACCCTCAAAGGCCAGGTACAGTGAGACTCCACTGTCGGGGAGCAGACAGGAGGGAGGGTCCCAGGAACTCCAGATTCACTGAGAGACCTGTCTCAAAATTAATTAATTAATAACTAAGGTAGAGCATGATAAAGACACCCAATATAAACCTCTGGGCTTGGGCTTTGCATAGACAGTGTGTGTGTGTGTGTGTGTGTGTGTGTGTGTGTGTGTGTGTGTACTATATAGCAATTTGATACAAAAAAAAAAAGACTTAATTAGCCCATTTAAACAGTAATAGTTGTTACTTCTTAGAGATGGAGTATGGGACAAATCTTACATTTCTTTTGCTGAGCTGCCTTTCAGGAATGACCCCAGTGCCTGTTGTACATTTTAATCTAAAAGGAGCCTTCCTTATCTCTAAACTCCATGAAGCCCCAGGCTGCCACAGCAGCACAGGATGGCAGACCCCAGCTGACGCTCACAGCACAGACCTCCGGCTACATCAGTCATTCACAGACATGTGAGATAGATGAAGCGTCTGGAGGTCAACTCAACAGCAGACATACTCCTGCCATTCCAGTTCCCTTCCGATCACCCCCTGGGCTCTGCTCACTAGGTGCCAGGTACCTGGAAAGCTGAGCCAGGGCCTGCGCTGTCTCTTTGATTCGAAGAGGGTTCTGGTTCAGCACATCAATGGAGGGGATGAACAGACAGGCTCGGCTGATGTCGTCTGTGTAGTAGTCACTGTCTGAGATGGCCGTCAGCAGTTCGTTGTACTCCCGGGAGATGGCGCTGCTCACTGGAACGCCGGCATCATCCACATACTTTTTTAGGGGGTAGATGTACACCTTGATTTTGTTCTTTGGGTTGAAGCCGCAGCGGTAGACATCGAAACACGTGTGCATTCTACAGCTGAGATCTCCCCGCTCTGGGATGGGACTGTCAGCTGGCAGCCTGACCACTGGCACTTCCCGGATGCTGCGTTTCTCCACACCCCCGTCGCTGGAGGACTCAATGGAGTGAGGCCAGAACTGAAACATGCCGGTGGCGATGAGGCCCAGGAGGACGATGGAGAACAGGGTGACGTAATAGATCCGGTGCTTGGTCTTCATCCTTGGGATGAGGGCAGGACCCCGGATATTGGACTTGACTGACGCACACATAATGACACAGATGTCCTCGTCTTCACACACCTAGTCACCAAAGACAAAAATTGGGGGCAAAGTCAGGATGGCAATCAATACCCTGAGAGGATTGGATTGTTGCACTTCTAATACATTTATTTATTTTCGCTTTGTTTCAAGACAAAAATCTCATCAAAATACAAACTACAGCTTGGTCTACAGAGTGAGTTCCTGGAAAGCCAGGGGTACACATAGAAACCCTGTCTCAAAAAACAAAAAACAGAGAACACAACCAATAAAAGCCAGGGCAGCATGTTTCCACGCAGGCCCAGCCCTCCTCCCACTGCAGGTCCTGAATCATCCAACATAGCTGACACACAGGAGAAGACCTTAAAATCAACTATAGGAAGATGATAGGGACTCGGAAGGAGGAAAATCCCTCAAAGAAAGCCAGGAAAACACAAAGAAACGATAGAGGAAATGAATAAATCCCTTAAGGAAAGCCAAGAAAAGATAAACTATTCAAGATATAAAAGTAGAAGCAATAAAGAAAACATAAACTGAGGGAATTCTGGTAAAGAAAAACTCAGGAATGCCAACAGGAGCTACAGAGGCAAGCCTCGCCGACAGAACACAGGAGATGCAAGAGAGAATCTCAGGCACTGAAGACAGAAGAAATGGTTACATCAGTCAAAGAAATTATTAAATCTAAAAAATTCCTGACATAAAGTATCTAGGAAATCTGGGAGACTATGAAAAAGACTCCGAATAATAGCAATAGAATAAGGAGAAGATTCCCAGCTCAAAGGCGCAGAAAATGTTTTCAACAAAATCATAGAAAAAATATTTCCTAACTTAAAGAAGGAGACTCCTATAAAGGTCATTAAAAAGTCTCCCAGCCAAAAAAGGCCCGGAGCCAGATGGTTTTAGTGCAGAATTCTATGAGACTTTGAAAGAAGAGTTAATACCAATACTCCTCAAATTATTCCACAAAACAGAAACAGAAGGAACACTGCCCGATTCTTTTAATGAGGCCAGTTACCCTGATATCCAAACCCACATAAAGACTCAACAAAGAAAGAAAATTAAATACCAATTTCTCTCATAAACATGGACACAAAAATACTCAATAAAATACTTGCAGACTGAATCCAAGAACACATCAAAAAGATTACCTACCATTATCAAGTAGGCTTCATGCCAGAGATGCAGAGATAGTTCAACATACAAAAACCAGCAAATGTAATCCAACATATAAATAAACTAAAAGAAAAAAAAAAAGCATGATCATCTCATTAGATACTGAAAAGGTCTTTGACAAAATCTAATACCCCTTCATGATAAAAATCGTGGAGAGATTTGGGATACAAGGCACATACCTTGTATACCTTGTAACCCACACATAATAAAGGCAATATACAGCAAGCCAATAGCCAACATCAAATTAAATGGAGAGAAACTCAAAGCAAGTCTACTAAAATCAGAAACTAAGGTTGCCCACACTCTCCTTATCTATTCAATATAGTATTTGAAGGTTTAGCTACAGCAATTAGACAACTGAAGGAGAAACAAATTGGAAAGGAAGAAGTCAAAGTATCTCTATTTGCAGACGATATGATAGTATACATAAGTGACCCAGAAAATTCCACTAAGGAACTCCCACAGCTAATAAACACTTTCAGCTCAGTGGTTGAATGCAAGATTAACTAAAAAAAAAAAAATCAGCCCTTCTATATACAAATGACAAATGGACTGAGAGAGAAATCAGGGCAACAACACCCTCCACAACATCCTCAAGTAATATAAAATATCTTGGGGGTAACTCTAACCAAACAAGTGAAAGACTTGTATGATAAAAACTTCAAGTCTTTGAAGAAAGGAACTGAAGACCTCAGAGGATGGAGACATCCCCTACGATCATGTTAATCCTACATGTCACTATGTAGGATTGACATAGTGACAATGGCCATCTCACCAAAAGCAACCTACAGACTCGTGCAAGTCCCATCAATCCCAGCACAGTTCTTTACAGACTTTCAAAGGACAAGTCTCAACTTAACGTGGAAAAACAAAACCCCAAGATAGCTAAAAGAATCCAGAACAATAAAAGAGCTGCTGGAGGTCTCACCATCCCTGATTTCAAGTTGTACTACAGAGCTATAGTACTAAAAATTGCATGGTATTGGCATAAAAATAGACATGTTGATCAATGGAATCGAATGAAGACTAAGATATAAATTCATACACCTATGGTCACCTGACTTTTTATAAAGCCAGAAATACATACTTACCACCCTGCACAACAAGTCCAAGCAGGTCAAAAACCTCATCATAAAAGCAGACCCACTGAGCCTGGCAGAAAAGACAGTGGGAACAGCCTGGAACGCATAGGTGCAGGCGACGAGTTTCTAAACGGAACACCATTAGTGTAGGCACCAGGATCAACAACTACTAAACGGCACCTCAGGAAACTGAAAAGCTTCTGCAAGGGAAAGGACACTGTCATTCAGACAAAGCAGAGCCTAAAGAATGGGAAAAGACTTTTACAAACTCCACGTCCAAGAGAGATCTAATATCCAAAATATATTTTTTAAAAAAACTCCAGAAATTAGATATAAAAAATAATCTAATTAAAAATGGGGAACAGATCTAAACAGAGAATTCTCGGCTGAGGACTCTCACTGGCTGAGGGACATTTATTTAAAGAGATGCTCAGCATTCTCAGCCATCGTGGAAATGCAAATCAAAACTCCTTTGGGATTCCATCTTACGCCTGTTAGAAGGGCTAAGATTAATAACACAAGTGACAGCGCGTGCTGGCAAGGATGCACAGGAAGGGAACACTCCTCCATTGCTGGTGGGACGGCAAACTTGTGCAGCCACTACGGATATCAATATGATAGTTCCTCAGAGAACTGGGCAATCAATCTACCTCAAGACCCAGCTATACCACTCTTGGGCATATTCCCATAGGACACTCCATCCTGCCACAGGACATTTGCTCAACTATGTTCATAGCAGCTTTATTCATAATAGCCAGAAACTGGAAACAACCTGGATGTCCCTCCACTAAAGAATAGATAAAGAAAATGTGGTATATTAACACAATGAATATTACTCAGCTGTTTAAAAAATAACATAAATTTTATAGCAAATAGATGGAACTAGAAAAAAAAAATCATTCTGAGGGAACCCAGACCCAGAAAGATAAATGTGTGCATTCACTTATAAGTGGGCACTAGCTATTAAATAAGTATTAATCAAGCTGCAATCCACAGAAGCACATACCCAGAGAGGCTAGGTAAAGAGAGTTCTAGGGGGAAGCGTGGACCTTCCTAGGACGGGGAAATAGGTATGGGTAGACTGGGGGAGGAGGGGGTTGAGAATGGGAAGGATCAGACGGAGGGGAGAGGACAGGAGCTCGGGAGAGACAGCTGGCACTGGGGTGGGGGACACGTGGGGGACAGAGTGGAAACCTAGTGCAGTGGAAACTTCCTGGAATCTATGAGGGTGACCCTAATGACAACTCCTAGCAATGGAGGATGCAGAGTCTGAACTAGTCATCTTTCCTAGCCAGACAAGGCTGAAGAGATCCAGAAGCTAAGCAAGATGGCTCAGTAAGAGGGCTTCCATGCAAGCATGAAGACCCGAATTCAAAACTCCCAACAACCCAACAGAAAGAACCAAGGGTGGCTACCCGCATTCCCCAGACACAAGAGAGTTCCTGGGGCTTGCCGGCTGTCAGTCCAGGTCAGCATTCAGTGAGAGACCCTCTCAAGGGAACTGGCCTCCACCTACACATACATGTGTGCGTCCACCACACATACATAGCACACAGCACACACACACACACACATGCAGAGAGAGAGAGAGAGAGAGAGAGAGAGAGAGAGAGAGAGAGAGAGAGAGAGATCCAGCATCACCCTCAATCTATGGGATCTGGGTCTAAAACCTGGCTTACAGCTGAAAACCTTTTCTATTCAACAGGTAACAACCTTGTCAGCTCTTGGTATTTTCCCCATTTCAACAAATCAGGCAGTGTCTGAGCTGGCTGCCCACTTACACTGCCCTCAGGACCATGAACTACTCACAGCACGGTGGGTCAGGACAGCCTGGCTGAGTCCCCATTTGGCATTCACTATGGGCACCATGTCTGCCTTGCCATCTGCAGCTAAGGACACTGCCTGGCCACTTCAGAACTCTGCCTTTCTCAGGACCTTGGGAACCCATTCCATAGTAGCATGAAAGCCAATCCCGGCCTGCAGGATCAAGGCTGAGCTTGCTTCTCAAAGGTACTAGCCCCTCACTAGCCATTCCATATTACCAGAGTGAAGAGGTGGACTCCCCCAGAAGCCGAGCAAGCGGTGTTATCTCTGGCCTCAAGGAATAAACCTATTTAAGCTATCTGCCTCCCTGAACTTCAAGACTTCAAGTTCCTTCTTCAAACACTGCCACCGCAGTCCTGCCCCCCCCCCCCATTAGTTTCTAGCTGTGGCTTCTACTAACATTCTAGGTATATCTAACTCACGTGGGAAGCCATTATATAGATCCTAACTGCTTCTTTATCATCATCAGCCTCTACATGATAAAAGCCAGACCTGTAGTTGTAACCACCAAGAATATATCAGACATTGCCAAATACCTCTAGGGGCAATGAAATCACCCCTGGGTAAGAACCAGTGATCTAGGTCATGGCTACACCCAAGCTTCAAGCCTGTCTGGAAGCACTATAGGACCAGCTCCTGCGGTCCTGCTGGGTCATTAACCCTAGATCACAAGAGAACACACCCATGTCCACACCCTGTATACCCAGTTTTATATGCCACCATTTCATATCCCCACCTCCAGCTGATGTTAGTCCACACAGCCAGGTCCTGGAGTTACAGACATCTGAAGACTCCCCTGCTGAGACCAGAGGGAGGTGGAGATCATACCTGCTCAAGAGCTATAGCCACCATGCTAGACTACCTCCCCCCACCTGGATCTCTCCCCAAGCGGCTGCGGTAGGAGTCTCCGGCTGTCACCCTAGAGTACAGAGGTTACTGACTCCTTGCTTTACACTGCCGAAGGGGTCCTTGCTGCCATCTGAGGGTGAGCAAGTCAGTCCAGGACATGCTCTCGTGGTGCTTGCAGACCACTTGTAGATACACTAGAAGGTCTGTGCTCTGCAGAACTAAGAAAAAGAACGCGAGCGTAAGTGTTAGGCAGGAGGCAGCTCCGGAAAACCAGGGAGAGGAACCGGAAAACAGAATGGTGATGATGGCGCTGGGAAAACCACTTGGTTCTGCTAAGAGCCCCCAAAGAGTCATCAGAACACACCTCAGAACCGCCCCCAACTGGTAGGGAGCTGAGGCAGTCCAAGGACACGCCAGACTTGTGCGCTCCTCCTAGCTTAAGGAAGCCTTTACAGGCTAGCTCAACATCCAATGTCTACACCAAATGTCTACCAAATCCTTAGGAATAAAGCTGAGAGGGTGGCAAGCACTTGAGTCAGAACAAACACTCATAATAAAACAAACTGGGGGCAAATGGCAACAGGACTACAGTCCAGTGGCAGAGGACTGGCAGGCATGACCTGGGTCCTAGCTGTCCCCAGGAATGCTGGAGATAGCTCCGCAGTTAAGAGCAAATGCTGCTCTGTTGTTGTTGTTGGTGGTGGTGGTGGTAGTAGTAGTAATAGTAGTAGTAGTAGCAGCAGCAGTATCATTATCCTTAATATCATTATTATTGGAGAGGGGATGGAGAGATGGCTCAGTGGTTACAAGCACTTGCTGTTCTTCCATAGGACCCTGGTGTTAGGTTCCCAGCACCCACATGGAGGCTCACAACCATCTGTAACTTCAGTTCCAGGGAACCTAATACCCTCTTCTTGCCTCTGCAGGCACTGCACACACCTGGTACACAAGCATGCATGCATGCAAGCAAGCAAGCAAAACTCTCACATACAAAGTAACAATAAGTAATAAGGTAATTAATTAATTATGATGGGGGGGCCTTCCCTGTGAGCACCACCTTCCACTGCGGCATTCCTTACCGCACCTGACACACGTAAAGTGAGGTGTCTGCCAGTCTGTCTGTTCTGCTGGTGCCCCTCACACAGTCTAGTCAGTATTCTCAATATCCACACTAGATCTCAACCTGAATGCTGGCTGAGTCAGTGAGTGAACGGGTGAATGAATGAACGAAGGAACGTCTTTGCTTCCCAGCTGCACTGCGGCACTCACCACTCTACACTCAGGGGAGGGGCTTCAGATGGCCACCCTTCCTGAACTGGAATTTCCAAAAGGAAAGTGATGGCTGCAGGCTTCCACGGACTCTGGGTTTCCTGTGCCCTCCCCTGAATACCGTCTCTCCCTGCACCCATCACGCATGGCTACACCCAAAGAGAACCACTGGCTGCGATGGTTTGGTTTGGTTTTCCATTGTGTTGGGACAGCCTCCTACAGCCCGGGCTGGTCAGGAACTAGATGATTACCCTTATCTTCCTGCTCTCACCTCCTGAGTACCAGGATTCCAGGCATGCACCCCTGCACCACTTTATAGGGCACCAGAGAATCAATCCACTGCCTCATGCATGCTGGGAACTCTACCAGCTGAGATACATTCTCAAAACACCCCATCCCTGATAAACCTGTGCTGTTTACCCCATAGACTGAATCCTACTTCTCCCGACTGTCCAGTTTCATACCATGGCCTGGATCAAAACAAGAATTTCATCTCAGACCCTACATATTATCCTCCTTCAAACCTATCAAACACCCTCCCCCTCAGTTAAAAAAAAAAATCTAGAACCATTCATCCAGCTCCTGAGCACTGAGTCACTGGAAATGACTCTAACACCCATCTACGGGCAGGGTGAGACACACTCGCCGTTCCTGGAACTGCTCCTTCCTAACACTAGCCTGAAACACCTTTCTTCCAAGTTCCAGGTTACAGCCAATCCACTCAGCCCAATATCCCAGGTCACAATTTCCTGTTGTCTTAGCCTTTTTGGTGCTGTTCTGCCTGCTGAACTGCCATTGCTACACAGAAACTCTTCTGAAAACAAAGTAGGCAAACAGACACAAAGTCACAATGCACAGCCTTGACAGAATTAGAATCAAAGTTCCCGTGTTGGCTCACTAGCTCCAAAATGGGCTTCCAATATAAAGATCACGGTGAATATATGAAGTACTTAACTGAGCATTTACTCTACACATGTGCATTTATTATGTCTTATTTCATCCTCCTGACAGCGCTGTGTGCCAAACTTCTGAACCTCACTGTGGTGGAGAAAGGTCAACAGCAAAGCTAAGAACTTCCAGGGTTCCACAATAGAACTCCAAGGCTGTAGCTTCAGAGCCCAGCAGCCTGGTTCCTCAGATGACTACCCATCCTCACAGGCTAGAGCAACTAGGAAGCTTAAGTCAGGGAAAGCGATTGCCATAAAAACTCAACCGTGTTTATTATTACCGTGAATTGCCTTGAGCTCCAGAGTACACAAAGTTCACTTAAAGTACTTAGACTTATGGCTTACTTTTAAAAATTGAAATGGACATGCCCCAGACTCAAGATAACATCCATAGTCCCTAAGTGATAGGGCCCTTCTAGATTGGCACTTGATAAGTGACACCAAACCATTATGTGACTCTCAAACTGGACACTGTTCCCACCATCGAGAACCCATCTTGCAACGCTCAGAGCCAGTGGTTCCTGAGCCACCCTCCCCACCGGGTCCCACCCAGGACCTGCACTGGACGCCACTGGTCCTAGACAGCCAAGATGCAAGACTCCCTGGGAGGACCAGGGTCCTGCAACGCCCTCTTACAGCAGGAAGCAGAGGTCCTGGACCGGAGGGCGGGCCCCGGGGATCGGGGCTGTACAGGTACAGATGGGGCCGCAGTGCAGCGCTGCGATGCTCCTGCAGTCCCCGGGCTCCCAGAGGCCCAGCCCCGAGGCCCACCGGCCGCCCGCGCGCCGCGCTCACCTCGGAACCGGCCGCCTCCCGTTCGGCCCCGCGCTCCGTCACCGGCTCTTGCCGCGGGCCGCGAGCCACGGCCGTGTCGGATCGCGCGGTGACGGGAGGCCGCCGCCAGCACCAGGTACACTGGAGCCAGCGGGTAAAAGCTGTGCCGGCCTGCAGCTCCCCACGGCTGACACGGCACGCACTGCGCATGCGGAGCGGTAGCGCCGCGCCCCCTGCTGGACAGGAGGAGTCAGCGCCCCCGTCCGGCTGCAAAGGCAGAGGGACAGCCAGGCGCACCAAGATCCTGGATAAAACTGTCAAAAACGCAAGCATTTGTGTCAGGCATGGTGGCTTATACCTGTAATCTCAGCCCAGCAGGAGGATCACTCACTAGTTCCAGGCTAGCCTAGGCTACATAATGAGACTATCTCCAACTCTGCAAAGCACTCTTATGCCCATAGGACAATTTGCTATATCCATCAAGGTGTAAAAAACGCTCTAGACTTGCAATTCCAACCAACCTTCTTCGTAGTTTGTCCTGCAGAAAGTCTCACTACTTATTGAAACATTCACCGCACTGTTTCTAATAATAGCAAGACACTGAGAGCAACGAAAGTAAACTGTCGGATTAGGCAACAACAGGAGGAGCTATCATACCAGTCAGCAAGGTACTATCTCCAAGACAGGCTAATGAGAAGGGTCCCTTAAAAGGGGACAAGCACGATCACTTTTAGGTAAAATGTGCTTGTGCAAAATCAGAAGAGAGAAAATGTGTGAGCAGATGCTTGTGTCCAGGTGTAAGTATAATATTTTTCTGGAAAAATATCCTAGAAGCAACTATAAAAATTTTGCAAGTAATTGGAGCATCAGAAAGTATCGCATGCATAGTGACATCTGTCACAAGGCAGCAAAAAGCTGAGTGACATTACTGAAAGGCTAATGAAGCACCTAGACCAGCTTGTCATTGCTGGCTGTAGTTCATCTCGCCACAGGATGCGAATACATTTTGGTTCCGATTGTACTTTAGCGCCACCCAGTGGACATTGTTACTTACAGCTTAAATACCCACGAGATTATTGTCTGTAGACCTATGAAGACTTCCTCACCAGCAAAGGTTCCAGTATTTGGGGGTTAATATCTCCTTGTCTTAGACTTAGAAAGTTTGGAACAAGAAAAACCTAGGGACAGAAGATTCTGTCCACACTCTTCTCCACATCTAACAGAATGTGGCTCTATCCTTCAAACACACACACACACACACACATACACACACACACACACACACACACACACACACACACACACGCTACTGAACTCACTATACACACCCATTTGAGAACTGGATGGGTGACGTCAGGACCATTGGACTATGGCACTACAGCCAAATTCCTGGTATTCCATGGAACATTGGCTTGTATCTTTTTAAAAAGAAAACTTTTAAGGGCTATCATCATCACCATCATCATCACCATCATCATCATCATCATCATCATCACCACATATTTGTCTCTCTGTGTGCAAGAACTGCATGAAGATGCATGCCAGAAGACGGCATTGGGTCTCCTGGAGTTACAGGGAGTGTTAAACTGCCTGACGGTGCTGGGAATCAAACTCTAGTCCTCTAAAAGAGCAGCAAGTGCTCTTAGCCACTGAGACATAACTCCAACCCAAGGTTTTACTTCTTAAAAGCAGGTCAACAGTAGCTATCTGCACTGGGAGATTTTGTCTTCTTTCTTATCTGTTTCCTTTATATTTCTGATTATTATAAGCATGTTTTTAATACATGCTAGCATTAAGTGGAAGTTCACTGTGCTGTGGAATTGTGTTAAGCACGGACTTTGGGGGTCCTTGCCTACCTTGTTCACACTTTACAGCCTTAAGCCTGCATAGTGCCCGGAATATGGCAAGTGTTCAGCGTTTGTTAGGTGATTAAAGGGGGCAGGTTCACAAAAGCACTAACTAGGAGTGAGACAAATGTACATGTGAAGTCTCATGAAGCAGAGAGCAAGAAGCAGAGAAAAGTGTAAATACGATGATTCAGGCTCAAGAGGAAAGAGGCCGTGTGCAATCGAAAAGATCTAAGATCAGGTGAGAGTTAACATCTCAAGCCAGATGCGGTGGCTCACTCCTGTAGTCCTAGCATTTGGGAGGCTGAGGCAGGAGGATAGTGAGTTTCCAGACAGTTTGGGCAATATAGTCAAACTCATGTTTTCCAGGGGTAGAGTGTGGGGTATTTTTGTTGTCCTGGAGAATATTTATGATTTTGACAGATGAAGAGAACCCAGAAAGGGGAGGTGGAATCCTGTCTGTATCAAAAACCGGTACGAAGAAGCAAGCATAAGGGAGGTAAGCATTCTACCTACCCAGCGCAGTTAAAATGGCGTGGCTACACCTGTAGATAAACAAACCACACAGGGGACGAGAAACAAGAAAGGCTAGGATCTAGGCTGCGAGAGCTTTTGTAAATGCATGGGCACGCTGAACATCTTTTGTAATGGCAATTCCATAAACATTAGCTGCGAGATTCACTAGAGTTTATAGTCCCGATACCTACAGCTGCTCACAAAGTACTTTTTGTTTACCTATATTACATGCAATCTAGAAATGATTCCCTTCCACAGGGGAGCTGAGAAAGGTTCCCCTTGAGTTTGAGGTAGCATGAGTACTCATTGTATATAAGGCGATATAAGTAAAATCAAGCGCCTTGACCTGCAGTGGGAACTCTCAAGAATGTCTTTTTTAAAACATCAAGGAACTGGAGGTGGGAAACTCCATAGAAAGACTCTTATCTCAAAAGCTAAATGAATAAAATAGTCTACAGAGGGATGCAGCTAAGTTATACACAAAAATGAGCTATTTTTATACAGGACTTGGGCAGCTGCAGATTTTAGTATTCCCAAAGTGGTCACAGCCCAATCCTCCACGGACACAGAGATGACTGTATACAACACACAAAGCAACCATGTTTCAGTAATTAAAAATATTTTAAACAATAACTTTTTACCGCTTTGGGGGGAAAGATACATTTTTCTAAAATGTAAAATTCAAAAATTAAGGTAGGTTATATCTAGCTAGAGAATGAATTATTAGATTGCATAAAGTGCAAAGAAAATTACTCAGAGAGCAAAAGGAAAGGAAAATATGAAAAAGACAGTAAGAGATTCAAAGGCAGCCAGTCTATTATGTGGTCAAATAAGACTCCAGACCATGTGGTTGTTTAAATGAGAATGGCCCCCATAGGCTCATGAAGTTGTTTGCTTGGTCCCCAGTTAGTGGAACTGTTCGGGAAGGATTTGGTCCTGATATAGGAGGCGTGTCACTCAGGAGGGCTCTCCCAGTTGGCATTCTCTCTGCCTCCTACTCGTCGATCAAGATGTGAGTTCTCAGCTGCTCCTGGCGCCATGCCTTTGTTCCTCCATCATGGACTATAACACTCAGGAATTGGAAGGCCAATTAAACACTCTCTTTTATTAGTTGCTTTGGTCATCATGTTTTGTCTCAGCAAATAGAAAAGTAACCAAGACAGAGGGCGAATAGGGGAAAGACAATGTTTGATAATAAAGGCTGAAAATGTTCCAGAACTGATGAAGAAAGCCACATAACCAAGAATCACAGTGTACATAAAATGAGATAATGAGACAATTCAGCATCTTCACACACATTGATGACACTATATGTCCCCAATGATAATGTATTGTTTTTATTTATATATGAGTGTTTTGTGTGTATCTGTGGCGCATGTCAGAAGAGGGCATCAGATCCCATTACAGATGGTTGTGAGTCACCATGTGGTTGCTGGGAACTGAACTCAGCACCTCTGTTAGAGCATCCAGTGCTCTTAACTGCAGAGCCATCTTGCCAGCCCGCTAATGTCCTTTAAAGGCATGGAGAAACTGGGATGGGAGTGAGGTGACAGGCTGTCTTGGAAGGAGTCGCAGATGCAACATGAACAGAGGAAATCAGAAAATAACCACTGACCTCAGAATTTTATAACCAGTAAAGTTACATTCTAAAAAGGGAGCAAAACAGACATTCTCAGACAAGCAAGGATTGAAAGTCTATCTCTAGCAGACTCCCTCACTCCACCCCAGGAGCTGCACAACAGACAGAAGACACATGACTCCCAGTGGATGCTCGGGATGACTCTGTGATCAACCGAGGCAAACGTCACCTGTGTAAAACAAGACTTTGCAGGGTCAAAACTGAAAGGCACAAACGGACACAGACCACAGATCCAGCCAGGGATCATCAAAGATATGAGGTCTCCCATTGCCATGGGGAAAGCTGAGACACACTTTCCTATTAACAAGTTGTTTGTAGGTGTTATTGTCTAGTTAGGGTCTTACTGCTGTGAACAGACATCATGACCAAGCAACTCTTCTAAGGACAATATCTAATTGGGGCTGGCTTACAGGTTCAGAGGTTGAGTCCATTATCATCAAGGCAGGAGCATGGCAGCATCCAGGCCAGCATGGTGCAGGAGGAGCTGAGAGTTCTACATCTTCATCTGAAGCCTGCTAGCAGAGGACTAGCCTCCAGGAGCTAGGACTAGGGTATCAAAGCCCATGCCCACAGTGACACACCTATTACAAAAAGGCTACACCTCTTAATAGTGCTACTCCCTGGGCCAAACATATACAAACCATCACAGTTATATTCTAGGATAACAGCCAGTAGAAAAATACAGCACATGGCACAAATGAGTAGATGAAGAGGGAAATCCAGAAAAATATCTAAGAAAAGGGAGAAAAGTAAACTAATGACAGAGAAAGACCACAAAACAGAAAAGTAGGCAATCTATAACCAAGAAAACAGCAGAAAGCAATGCACAAACAAACAGTATACATGAGATTCCTTTTTATGACTCTGTGTGTGTGTGTGTGTGTGTGTGTGTGTGTGTGTGTGTGTGTGTGTGTGTGTGTGTACCGTGCCCACAGGGCCGGAGGGGGAATTAGACCCCTGGCACTGGAGTTACAGCTGGTTATGAGCTGCCCACTGTGGGAACTTGAGTCCTCAGAAGAAAAGCAAATGTTCTCAGGCACTGACCCATCTCTCCAACCCACCACGTGCAGATTCTGAACCAAAGCAAACCACTCTTACTTGGGTCCTGACCCTGAGAGCTTGTAGTTATGAGGTGCAGAATATTATTCCATCTAAGACTCAGTTTCCTCATCTGTGAGAGGATATCCTGAGCACAGTGATGGGTACCTGCAAGGCACAACTGGGCCAGCCTGGGCTATGCTGATTGACACACTCGCAATGGGCTCATTCTGGGGTCAGGAGTTATTCTCTCATTTCCACTGTTTATGTTACATCTGCAACTCCTGCCCAGGCTGCTCTCAAACTCACAGGTGCAAGTGATCCTCCTGCCTCAGCTGCTCTTACAGCTGTGATTCTCAGTACTGTAAGTGCAGGCCACCAATCAGATATTCATTTGGGATCTTCACTAAAGTGCCCCCCAAATGGAGCAGGTAGCCCCTTCATAGGCTGCCTATGTGCTTTCTTAGCACAGAAAGACCAGTCTTTGCCTGGCCCCCCAGACAGCCTTGGTTCAGAAACACAGCCTCCAGACCCTACCCCTTTCCTAGCCATTGCTAGGCCATATCTTTGGGGACAGCAATGAAGCCACCTCCTTCTCAGAGAAGTGAGTCCCAGAACTTGAGGGGGCATTTCAGTTCCACCAGCATTCTCTCTGCATCCCAGGCTGAGGTCTGTTCTGGGCTCCAAAGACCTGAATAAACAGAATTCATTCCAATCATTGAAATATGCTGTGGGGCAACATCCTTGGAATGTTATCAGTGTGTGTGTGTGTGTGTGTGTGTGTGTGTGTGTGTGTGTGTGTGTTGTGCTGATCCTCTGGCTTGTTTCCCTGGCAACAAGAAAGAGGCAGGAAGGTACCATCACAAAGAATGAACAGTTACTTTTTTACTCTTGTGTCCTAGAAAGGAGCTATGATTAGGAGCAGTCACGACTCTCCATACTGTACACTATTCACACGAGTCATCTGGCTGATCCTGTTGAATATGGGACAACAGCCCACGATGAATATCAGTTTAAACAGACTCCCACTGCCAGCAGGGGGCAGGAAACAGTCCTTCAAGGCCAAAGCCAAGTCGTGAATCCCACTGACAAATGGCGCATCCACAGTCAGTCTCCTAGAGCCCTACAAGGCCGGGTCACAGGCACAGTAGCTGCTTGAGAGGGGCCAGCTCATCTGGGCTGGCTATTTGGCTCCTGAGCGCGATAGGGAGAGGCATCTTCTACCACTTGAGATAACCCTTCAAGCACCTGCCGCATCCTTTGCATTCCTAAGAAGAAGGGAGGAGCTGTCAGCATAGGGTTAGGGGTGGGGAGCCCGCAGAGCGGGGGCTGCTGGGGTCAGAAGCAGGGGCCCCAGAGGATGCTGGAGGAGACTGCTCACCCAGGCGGAGCCGGTTCTCCTTGTCCGAGAAGACCACGCGGAACCAGCCGGCTTCTTTGCACTCAAAGGTCTTACCAGAGGACAGCAGCACCTTGTTGTCCAAAAATTGGCGCCAAAGTAATGCCTCCTCCTCAAAGGTGCCTTCGCGCAGGTACTGGGAGGAAGGAAGAAGTTCAGAACGCAGGAGACCCTCCTATGCCTTCACCTGCCAGGTAGGCTTGGCATTTTTTGGTACCCCCACCTCAACCCGATTTACCTTTCTCAAGTCAACCCAGATGAAGAAGCCTGCCCCACGACTCACAAAGGGGATCCCCAGGGCTCTGAGCTCCTCTGAAACATAGGCGTGGGCAGCCTTGAGCCGGGCACGGTTTTCTGGCAGGTACACCTGGCTGATCCAGTCTAAACGGAAGGGAAGTAAGAATACAAAACCCCCAGGCATCTTCACAGCATTGGATTCATCTAAATGCTAACGATGAAAGGGCGTGGCAGCCAACACTACAGGAATGCTTTCTTTCCTCCCATGGTTTACTGAGCTCTCAGAAGGGCTGGGAGTTCAGTGTTCAGTATAAAGAGCCTTGGATCCAGGTATGCAATTGAGAGCTCCAGGTCCTGGACCACGTTCAGGAGACCAAAGGATAAAGTCCCTCGGGGTGGGAACCAAGCCAAAGGTGCCTGCAGTTATAAAGTGATACTTAGAACCACACAGACCAAGGTCCAGCTCCCAGTAGGACCTCCGGCAAGACAGGGGAAAGGCAGACCTGGGCAGCTTCAGCTCCTTCCCTGATTGATCTTCATCAACTTACTATCCAATTTGGTGGGGGAGGGGATGAGGTGGGGGATGAAGGTAGGGGGGTGGAGGTGGGGGTGGACAGCTAAATGAATTATGATACATTCACACACTTATGAAAGCACAGCACAGTACGATCAGGATTCTGAGTAACCCCAGGATTATCCCCATGCTATTTACACTTATGCCCCTTTCTGTGACTGACAGTTTTGTTCATTCCCAAATGTCACCAAAACTGGCCTCATGTGGCATGTAATGTCTAGCTCCTAGCTTCCCTTATCAGTACAGCTGTCTTGGGGAGAAATCCACACTGCCATGGGCTTTATTGTATTAGTGTAGATGGGACACTGTGTACCAACTCGTCTGTGTGTGCGGGGGTACCTTTTGCAGATATGGGTGATTATGGGTAGCTTATTCACACAGAGGTTCCACATTTGGTGCTCTGGCTGTTGGGTCCTTTAATAATTATGTTTACAGGAAATTATGGAATAGTTTTTCACTGTGGCTGAAACATCTTCTGTCCACATCAGCAATGTAAAAGCAAGTGCCCTAGCTCATCTCCCTTATGAGCATGAGATTTTGTCAGTGTTTCTACAAAACTTTAGGCTATTAGATTAAGTGTTTAACATCTGGTCCTCCTTTTCCTCATCTGTAAAACGATGGGGAACTGTATAGAAATTCTTCTCAGGGCCCTAGGGAGGGAGGGAGATGGACAAAAAGAACATCTGAAAGGCTGATTACGGGAGAGCTTCACCATCTAAACCCACGGCTGGAGGTGGGGACCGAGCACAGGACTCGGAGACTGAGATCAGAGACAGGGAGCCCTCCATCACAGCATTTTCTCAGTAACTCCTGATCTCTTTTGAAAGTGCTCAAAGCTAATAATCATAAGTTCTTTTTTTAAGGTATAGTCCTGCTATATTGCCCAGGCTATCCTGGATCTCCTGACCATAAAGCATCCTCCTGCTCCAGCCTCCCAAGTAGCTAAGAGTACAGATGCATAGCACTGCACTCAGCCCGTGAGCTCACATTAGCCAAGCACCCATGTATGCCACGGATGGTTCTAACCAGATCACAGATCATACTCAGCCTACAAGACTAGCTCTGTTACCAGCCCTGTTCTACAGATGAGGAACCTGAGGCTCAGGGAGATGAAGAAATGTACTATACATGCAGGAAGCAAGCAACTAAGTACAGTCTGGACCCCGAAATGACACCCTCAGACATCACCTAAGTTCCTCCACAGGAGAGGCAGCCATGAGCCCCAACAGTGCATGCCAACCCCACTCCTCTTTCAAGCCCCTAGACCCAGACAGTCACCATGGTCCCGGAGCAGCTGTGCCATCTGGTGTTGGACCAGGCCACTGAGGCCATGATAGCGGCAGAGGGAGGCCACGGCAGAAGCCACGTGCTGGTTTTCTGTGTACAGTACACCGAAGCGAAGCCCAGACATCCCAAAGTCCTACAAGAAGCATGCTACACCATGGCTGGCCTGCAAAGAAGAAACTGATTCCATTCCCTCCCACCCAAGCTAGCCTAAAACTCACCTTACTGGTGGCCCACATCACGTGTGTCCTCTGGGGGTCAGGAAGCCTACGGAGAAGAGAACGTGGAGACATAAGTAACCCAGAGCCAGCAGATCACAGACAGATGGATGGATGAAATTGGGTCTCATGTCTTGAACCACCAATTCTCATGTTTCTCTCAGAACGGGTCAGCTGCCTGTGTCTATAAATAACATTCTATGAGAACACGTTAGAGCTCACTGGTTCTATGTGGAGCTGTGTGAGAAACCATGAGACCTGACATCTGAGCTAGAATTCAGCTCAAATGCCTCAAAAGGTTTCCCTAACCAACCCAGGAGTCCAGGCCAAGCGGGTGCCTCAAACAGACCTTCCCACAGCTCCTCGCCAGCTCCCTTTCAGCATTCTCACCACTGTCATTGAAATCGCTACCTGTGTCTTTAGCTGCTGGGACCTTTGCCTATGTAGAAATATAGATAAAAGGATGGATGGGCGGGTGGACAGATGAATGGGTGAATGAAGGGATGGATGGACAAAGGGGGTGAGGGGAGAGATGACTGGATGAGAAGATGGATAGACAGACAGAAAGGCTGATGGGTAGATGAAAATGGAGCTACTGTAAATACGAAGGAAACATCAAGAGTCCAGTTTCCCATATACCGAATATCCCTTCAAAGAATGCCAAGCCCCGCCTCCCCGTGGAGCTCTTGGGGATGCCATAGAATAATCTGAAGATCTGGTCTACCTAACTGCCCCTAGCCTGAGGACCAGTGAGATCAAACAGATAGGCCACGCCCTGGTGTGTTGACCTAGATAGAGGCTGGGAAACTGTGAGGCAGTCCAGAGACTGGTAGGATCAGCTATGGCGGGATCCTCACCTTTCCAGGCTGAGGACACTGCGGTACTCAAGAGACTCTTCAAACACAGACAGCATATAAACCTCATCCATGATCACATGCAGCTTATGCCTGAAGTGGGTAGGTAGTGGGAAGGAGAGAGCCAAAATAAGTCATTCAGTGTTGAGTAGCAGTCCACCAGAAACCCAGGGGACCACGGTCTAGCCCAGGGCTACCAAACCACTTGCCCAGGAATACCCCACTTTGGTCTATATTTATACAGATGGGAGGCTGCACATATAAAGAAGAGGCCCCTGGAGCTTTCGAAGCACTGCAGGGGAAAGGAGGCACCCTTGGGGTTCTCCATGGTGAGCTGGAGACAAATAGACTCAGATTCGTGTCTGTTCCCACTCCTGATTGGACCACTCTGAGGCTCTATCAAGCCAGGATGATAAGTGTTCGTTTTCCATGGGGCTGCTGTGAGGAGAACCACAGATACAACACAGAAAGTGCTCAGCTGGGAAGATGTCCCGGTCAGTAAAGTGCTGCTTTGCAAACGTGAAGGCTCAAGCCTGATACCCAGAGCCCTGGGGTTCACTGGCCAGATAGCCTCTCATACTTGACAAGCTCTAGACCAGTGAAACCCTTTCTCAAAAACAGAGCATCTGAGGAATGGCTGCTGTCTTCCACATTTACACACATGAACACAGATAAACACATAAATAAGTAAATAAATACATATATGCATACATAATAAAGTGTTCAGCATGGTGTCTGGCCCTAGAGCATTACAGCTGGTGTTTTAAGAAGACAGGGAGACACCACAGCAGGTAGTAGCCCACAGTGGTCTAAGGACTTGCCCCAGGCCACATCAGAACAGCCTGCTTTGTGGGGTAGGCAGAACTCACCTCATGGCGAACCCCAGGAAGTTCTGCAGCTCTTCAGGGGAGTAGACATCACCCAGAGGGTTTTGGGGGTTGATGAGGATGAGGCCTTTGACCTTGACACCCTGAAACCATCCAGGGGGGTGTTTCAGTCGTCGTCCCCCCCCCTACTCCAGAGCCTTATAGTCTCACTGGATGAGGCTAGTAGCTGTCCAGGGAAGCATGGCAGGACACATTCCTGACCCAACGAGAAGCAAATGAGTAGGACACAGAATTACATCTACTATGGAAAGAAAGCAGTCAGGGAGCAGGGAAGCATGCCAGCTGCTGGCAGAGAGGCTGTGTCGGAGGAATTGTAAGTAGGAGTTGAGAACTTTCACAGCTCCTGTACTGAGCACTTGACAGCTTGAATGACAAAAGTAAATGCAGTGAAGTGCACAGATGCTAAACATGGGTGGAAAACAAGTGCAGGAACTTAGGTCTCTGCCTTCTTAAGGAGCCCCTCAAAAGGATCAGGATCACCCCTCAATTGGCCAGAGAAACTCACTAAACTATAGACTCCCATGATCCACATTTGACCCTGAAGCAGAAACAAAGGACTAGAGTAGGTGGAGTGTTATTTTAAATTAGCATACTGTGGTGGTTTGAATTAGAATCCCCCCCCACACACACACATTGGCTCATATGTTTGAATGCTTGGTCTTTAGTGGAACTGTTTGGGAAGGATGAGGGAGGTATGGCCTTGTTGGAGGAGGTGTGTTAGTCAGGGTGGATTTTGAGGCTTCAAAAGCCCAGTGTCTCTCTGTAGACCAGAATGAAAAGCTCTCAGCTACTTCTCCAGTACCATGCCTGTCTGCTTCCTGCCATGATGGTAATGGACTAACCCTCTAAAACTGTAAGCAAACTCCAATTAAATGCTTTATTTTATGAGTTACCCTTGTCATGGTGTCTCTTCACAGCAATAGAACAGTAACTAAGGCACATACATTCATTAAGAACAATAATGGGCTTCACTCTTGACACTTTCATGCATATATAAAATGAATTATGATCCTATCCTGCCATCTCCTGCTTTCCTTTATTGTGAGGGAGAAGTTTCTAATGAAGTTCCCTGGCTCTCTGTACACTGTGGTTTCAAGGTCTTTTTCTAATGGGAAGGCCCTCATAGATACAGGATTCCCCCTGACCCCCAGTCCTAGGATGGTTCCATAATTCTTCCCTATATGTCCCTATCAATGTCACAAGCCCAATTCCCAGGAGATGAAGAGTCAAGTCCCTGCTGCAACCCACCCACTCCCAGTCCTAGATTTGAGTGAATCTCCAACCTCAGAATTAACTCCTTGCAGGGCCATCTCCAGCTTCTCTACAGTGAGCTGGAAGGGACGTGTATTCAATCCAGATACCTGGGGAAAGACCCACCAAAGTCGGGAGCCAAATTCAGTGACATTGCCCCAACTCCAAACTTGAACTCTTGGGATTCTCTTTCCCTGTCATCCCCAGCCTCTTGGATACAGCCTCTGTAAAACAGGAAGGGCTGCTTCTCCTTCCTGCCTTCCATCCCACTCTTATCTCTTAGGTTTCTGGCAGAGGCAGCATGGCTTCTCTGATTGGCTCTCAGGATTTCCAAGGCCTAAGTTTCCCCCTTTCCACTCTCTCATCTATGGGGCTGATCCTTGGCTTCTCCATGGATCCAGGATCTTAGAACCTGTGACTTGGAGCTTCCAGAGAACTCAGGCAGAGGCATCCATGTAACAACAGAAGGCTCCACTCCCATTCCACAGCAGCTCCAAAGCCCCTAACACAGGCAGGCTCCCTTCACGCCCACCCACAGACTCAGAGCCAGGAAACCCTTGCCTACAGGAAAACTCAAATGCAAGAACTGGGATGTAGGCACTCTTACCTTGCTGTCCAGGTAGACATAGGCTAGTCGGATGTTGCCATAGAGAAAGATGTGCTGGGTGATAGCTCCGTAGTAAGGCGTGGGGATCAAGAGAGCCTCTAGGAGCAGGAGTAGACAGCCTGTTGGCCTCTGGCTTGGATACAACAGACCCTGTCATGTGCCCCACTGCCCTTCCTAGCCTCCACCATCTCTGGGAAACATTTGGGGTATATTCTTGCTCTCAACTCCCAAAACTTTAACGTTTGGATCCCCCAAGATCAGGCTTTTTCTAAGATGGATGCTTCTTCACTTATAATGGGGTCACATCCAGATTAATCCACTATAAGGTTAAATTACATACAAATGTATTTGACCGTCTTAATTTCCTGAATATACTAGCAACCTGTAACAGGGCAGAGTGTTGGTGTAGACTCAGAGTCTCATGGCTGCCTGCAGGTAGAGTCAGGGAGCTCACTACCACTGCCCAGCATCATAAGAAAACACATGATCACACAGTACTAGCCAGAGACCTGTCATAGTTCCTAAGACCAGGGGTGTAGCTCAGTAGGTAGAGGGCTGGCCTTGGGCTCCACCCTCAGCACCTCAGCTAGACAACTGTGGACACAGCACAGCACAGCCCTGGTAAAAAGCTGAGGGAGTAGGGCATGGAGTCCACTTACCTCCTGCCTCACACAGCACTGTGGCCAGAGCAGAAAAGAGAGAAGCACAGCCATTCAGAATAACCACCTGGGAGTGATGAGAGAGAAGAACGCCTCTGTCAGGGGAGAGAAGAACAAGGGCCATGAAAGTGCCCTGGGGATCCATCCTGACAAAGGTCTCCATTGGTTCCCAGCCAAGCTGATTTCTGGGCATCTTGCTCTTGATCAAGTGAATGAGAGATGGAACTGGTCACTCTGAGGATCTCTCTCAAAGGTGGGGAAGTCAAGAGGACCACAGCACAATGGGGTTGGGAAGTAAAACTAAGTAAGAGGCAGACCTCAAGCGCCCTCCCTGACACCCCTCACCCCTAGGGAAGGTGTGACTCACATTCTCTGGTTTGAGGGGTGCCGGGCTCTTACAGTAGAAAGACAAAAACCTTGCCACTTCTTCCCGGAGGCTAAAAGAACAGAATGACAAGTGTCAGAGCATCCTCAGCCCAGTCTACTCCACAGCCCCTCTGGGAACCTGCAGGTGGCTGGCTGCCACTGCCCCATCCTCCCTTCCCAAGGTGGCAGACATTTATCTCCACTCCAGCATATCCTCCCCCATCCAGCACAAAGCATTCTGGGTCTAGGTCACCCAGCCTCATCTAATCAGGAGACTTCAGGGGCTGAAACTAACATTACATACATCTAGCCAATAATGATAATAATTAACATTATTATGACAGGAACTGTTACCATGGCTCTTAATGAGCTTCAACATCACACAGACGCTATTCAGGGATTGTTTCATGGTGACTGTGATTTTTGTCATTCTCATTTTACAAATAAAGAAACTGAGAGAATTTGAAGGAATTGACTCCCTTGCTAGTAAATGGCAGTGTCCCTACCCAAGTCCAGTGCCTGCCTCAGAGCTCACCATTTTGATGACCTTATTTTAAGAATGTGAGCTTTGGAACACATCTTGGGTCAGGTCCTGCTGGACCACGAATCCCTTAGAACAGCGCCTGACCCTCAGTAAATAATCAGTGCACAGCACAGTCGGTACCATCCCCTGACCCATCAAACCACTGAGAGTGGGCCCTAGTCAGCTCCCTTGTCATCTCTAAAGCTACTGGAAAAGCAAGGACAGTCTCCTCGCATGCCACAGACTTAGGATCATGGGAACTAAGCTGGGAGCTCTGGGGATGGAGTTGAGGCTGACAGGCCAGCCCGCGGTCACTAGGTCTCCATAACTATGCTCTCGGCCTATGACCAGCTTCTTCACTCAGTCTCTACTGAGGTTGTGGACAGAAAAATTCTTTGTTGAGGTGTTCCCCTGTGCATTATGGGGTTAAGAACACACCATTGGCCAGTAGACCCTTCTCCCTGTTACACCAACCAGAAAAGTGTCCCAGCTCTACTGTACCTCCATGGGGACCTACATGTTCCATGTTGGGACCCACCAGCCTGGGGCAACTACTTACAACAGATGTCCTCTCCAGTCAGGGTACTGCAGCAGAGATGGCTCCACATGAAGCATGTCATCCTGTGTCAGCTGAGGACACATAGAAGAAAGAGCAAGGTTGATGGCCAGCACTGTCGCCTGCATCCACACAGCACTACGGCCTTCATCAGCTAGCATTCCTCCTGCCTCCCAGAGAAACTGTGAAAAGAGTACAGGACAGCATCCCCAGGCCCATTTCACAGATAAGCAAACCAGGGATCACAAAGTGAAGGCAGGGCCACCAAGCTAGCAAGTGGCAGAACTGAAACTATTTCCAGAACTTTGGGCTCTAGCTCTCTGTACAACAAAAATCAGAGGTGTGGGTGCAGAAGTGGTGGTCAGAAGTCATGCTGCTCAGAGGTCCGAGGAGGTTCCAGAGTTGGGTGACATCAGCTTGGCCTTGGATCCAACTTTAGTGGGGACTCAAGGCACTGTCTCCTGCAAGCTCAACTCAATCTCACCCTTTGTATATGGTGGCAAATTTTAGACCATCCCTTGTATAACCAGGTACTGAATTAGTGGCACTAGAGCATCGTGGCTACAAGGTCAAAAAGAGCCAATAACGTAATGTCCTTGGACAGGGAGCAGAAGAACTGGAATCATCTACTTCTCCAGGCCTGGGCCCAGCCATTCCCCTCCCTTCTGCCACCCCTTAGAGCTGGTCCAACACGGAAGTCAATGGTATTCTGTGGCTACTAAGCACTTACTAGGTGGCTAATCTGAACTGTAAAGATTTCTTTAAAACAAGTTTTAATAGATATCAATAATTGTACATTTATTACCAGCTAAAATGATCATATTTTAGATATATTAGGTAAATGAAATATTACTGAAACTTAGATATAACTTAGACCTTGTCTCAAAATAAAAAGTTAGGAAGGCAGAGAGTGAAGTTTGGCTTGCCGGGACTGTGTAAATGCTAGGTTCAGTCTCCAGTGAAGAAAAGTAAAATTAAGGACCAGGGATGGATGTAGTTCTCTTGGTAGACTGGGTAGGGAAGGTGAGGGAAGAGAAGAGAGGGGAAGGGAGAGGGAGGGAGGGGAATGGAAGGAAGGGGAGAGGAGAGGAAAGTTGTTCCCAAGGCAGATCTGGAATCCGAGTCCTCCAGCTCTTAAGTCAAGGCTGCCGAGGCATGCAGCAAGCAACTGTGGCAAAGGATTCAAGAGACCCCTGGAGCTGGGGATGGTGGCCCCTGCACCCACTCACCTGGAGCTGGGGATGGCAGCCCCTGCACCCACTCACCTGGAGCCACTCACCAGGAGCTGGGGATACCCAGCCCCCATACTCACCCGCCAGGACAGAAGGTCAAAGCAGAGTTTGTTTTCACTGGTGCCCAAGTTAATGATGCCCTGCAGACAAAGGGTAGAGGCAGGGTGAGCATGACAAAGCACTCCCAGCAAGGAACCTGAGGAACCCACAGACAGCAGAGTGGGCATCACCTCACCCTTCCACCCGCCCTCCTTATCTTTGCTCAAGCTGGGCTCTCACTACGTTTCAAACTCCCATCCCCCACTTCCAACACTGTCCAAATACCATCTTCCCAACACTTCACTTGGAAGGGCTCTTTGCTTCTTAGAGTCCCACGTTTCTTTCCAGCACTCTCCTGCCATTAGAAAACCACTCAATTTCTGCCCTATGCCCCAGGGATCAGGGTACAGCTCCCTGCTGATAGCTAACTCCCTAAAGGCAGATTTATGCCCAAGACATCACAGTGTCTCTCCAAAAACATTATAAATCACACTCTGCTGGGAACAAAACAAGAGTGGGGGTGTTCAGTAGACAGCCCCCATGCCAGTGTAAATGGTTCCCTAGGGGACCCAGCTAACAGGACACAACATCTGGCTGCTTCTCCATAGGTGTTAATCCTAATGGAGGGCACAGACTCCTGACCCCTGCCTTCTGCGAGCAGTGAAGGAAGCAGGAAAGACAAAACCATTAAACATGAATGATCTGGGAGCTAGACACATACGAGGCAGTGCTTGCCACCCCTGGGAAGGAAACTTTCCTCCAGAGGCAGACAACCCAACTCCTAGTGTCAGCCACCACGATTCCTGTCCAGATCGCTCACTGCCCAGCTCCCCACTGCCTCTCCTGCCCACTCCCTCGCCTGTCATCAGGTTTGCATATGGACTCCATATGAAGACCCTATAATGTCTTACTGAAGCTGCATCACACATCCTGCTCCTCTCCTGAACACCTCAATACTCATCCCAGTTCACCATGTCCTATGAGCCCTACAAAATCCAAAGCCTTTCTGAACTCATCTCCTACTCTGCTGGCTTTTTACTGCAGCCCATTTGGTCCCTTTCTTGTCTGCTAATCTGATCCAGCCTGAGGCCTTTGTCCTAGCTGTCCTCGAAGGTGCATGGCTCCTGGTGGTGGGCAGCCTCTACCATGGCGCCCTGCATAGAGACTGAATCTGCCAACTGCATCAGATGGAAAGAACATGCAGAACGGATGGAATGTTACTTCTAAGGTTAGATCATAAATGCATGTGCTTCCGACTTGGGTACTCAGAGTCTCCTATTCTGTCTTAGCTCACCTGCCCTGGAGGGAGCTAGCTGTCATATCTGAGGCAGTCCTGGCGAAAAGTCCATGTGGACAGGAACGGATGCCCACCAATGAGCCACACAGGTGAACATGGAGATGGAGACTTTTACCTGATTATATCCCACCACCCAGGCAAGCTTTCAGATGTGATTACAGCATCAACCTCAGGGTACTGTGACAGAAACCGTGGGCTCTAAAACACCCACCAGGAGTCCTGAACCCCAGCAACTGGGAAATGTCTGCTACTTAAGCTGCTGAGATTTGGGGTGATTTGTTACAGCAATGTATAAGTAACACAATCCCTCTCTTTTTTTTTCCCCAAGCTTTTGTTCTAATGTCACCTGAGTAAAGTTGCCTTCTGACATCCTATGTCAAACATTTCCCAGCCTGCCATCATCCTCTCCCCCCCCCACCCCGTCTTCATTTTCTCTGCAGTACCTATCAGTAAATGTCATATGTATGTTTTGCTCTGCATATCTCAACTAAAATATAAATATGCAGGGCAGGATTTGAGTTTTGATCACAGCTGACAGCAGTGCCTAGAACAGTCGCTAATACATGATGGGTGCTCAACAGATCAAAACCATTAATATGTGTTATTGTGCAGCTCTTTGACCTGCCAAACTACTATGTATAATAGATTATACATATGATAAGGCAGAGGATATGAATAACAGCAGCTACTATTTATCAAGTGTACTATATGACAAGCACTGTTAATTTCACATCCCTGGTCCCGCTTAAAGTTGACTCTTACAGAGCAGACATTATCAGCCCATCTCAGAGACAAACTGTGTATAGAGCAGTCATTAATGGCCCTCTTGGAGCCAGAGGATCAGAACTCCAACCGGGCAAGAACAAGCTGGGTGCTGACTGCCCCGCAGTTAGTTTGCTCTTGGATCCCAGTGGGGAGGGGTCTCCACTCACACTGGGGTTCTTGTCTTCATCATACTCATCCATGTGGTAGGTCCTGTAGCCCTCCTCAGCCGAGTCCCAGAACCATTTGATGACTCTTCCTCTAGAGGATAGGCAGGAGCTGTCAGAGGAGAACGTGGCCGTGGGGTCACCCACTCCATAGAGTTTGGGCTGTTTCTGGTCTGGTTTTCTGAGACATTCTCCTTGCAGATTATCACCATAGCCACTTTCCATGTTCTGAGTAGGGTGTGAGTCTGCGAAGATAGTAGGTGCCATGGATTCCTTCTGAGGAAGGCAGAACATATGCCAAAACACAAATGCACAGGTCTGCTGAAGGGTTTCTGTTCATCCTTTATTTGTGTGTGTGTGTGTCTGTCTGTCTGTCTGTATATAGGCCCAAGAACATCCTCTGGTGGTGTTCTGGGAGCTGTCCACTTTGTTTTTTGAGACAGGGTCTCTCACCTGGCCCTAATGTTTGCAGATTAGGTTAGACGTGCTAGCCAGTAAAGCCCAGAGACCAGCCTGTCTCCACCTCCCCAGCTCTGGAATTATGAAGAGTGCACATCTGGCTGTTTTTATTTGGGTTCTGGGGAAAAAACTCAGGTCCTCATGACTGCAAGGCAAGAAAAGCATTTAATTGACCAACTACTGCCTACGCTGGTTGCCCCCCCCCCCATTTCCCCTCTCTCTCTTTCTCTTTCTTTCTTTTCCCATGAGGTTGCCCAATGCTGGCCTTGAACTCTTGGCCTCAAGTAGGCAGAACTAAGATATCTCCCTCTTCTTGCAAGCTGTGTATCGTCCCTTGTGTCCTTATCCAATTAAACACTTCAACAAACACAATGTTGAGGACCTATGAGCACCACACCATGCTTGCTACATATAAACAAAGCTAATCGACTGTAGCTTTAGGTCGCTCCATTTCTACATTTGTTTCTTGTTCTGCAGCCTCCGGGTCACCAACAATCTTTCCCATCCTTGCTCACCTCAATTTCAAAACATCAGGCTATTTCCCAAGCAGATCACTGCCCCGGTTCTGGACCACCCACCACACAAGAGGAGGTGGTGGGAACTGGGGGTGGGGTGAGGAGTAGGGGTCCCAAGTGTGGGCACTCCAGGATCCGGTCTCTACTCACAAGGGCCCCAGAGGAGGGTCTCCTGCCCTCCTCCTTCTATGTAGGAGCTTCCTAGGCACCCTCTTTCATGCTGCTCCTGTGTTCTACTCGGGTCAATAACCACCTCAAAGAGTACCAGTGAGGATCTGAGGGTGGTAAAGCACTCATACCAAATCCTGGCTGGTGGCCAAAGTCTAAAATATAAGTCACTCTATCACAAATACTCTCTGATTTCCTTGTCTTAAGGTACAAGTCTTACTTGGTAGATGGCTAGTGTGGACCCAGAAAATGCCCCCTCAGTTTACTTTTGCTTTGCAAATCTTGGGGTCCTTCCCAAAGTGGCAGGACTTCGGCAAAGCACACACTCTGCTCCACTGATTAACGATTTTAACGATTAACGTGGCATAGACCAAAGCTCAGCCAGAACCCAACAGGAGTTTAAGGCACTGCAGTCAATCAGGCCTAGCGATCTTCCTGGCCCAAAGCTGGCAACCAAGACAGAATGGTCTGCAGGGCCTGGCCGGATTTTCCGGGACCACAGAGACTGTAGCATAACTGCACTCAGGACTTCCAGACCTAAGGGCAGGAAGCGATCAAGAGCACCAAGCAACGAATTCGGCCCCTTCGGTGCACAGTGGCCGATCACAGCACCTACTTTGGACCTGGGGTTTTCACGCGCGGTATTCTCGGGGTGGACTTCCGTGACAATGGAGCAGCCTGCCCTCTGGCGACCTGGCGGGAACACAGGGAAGGAGACTATGCCCTGCCTCCCGGTCTCAGAAGAAGAAGCTCTGGTCTTCAGCACTTCCCTGCCTGCCAGAAACTGGAGTCCGAACTCAGAAAGGCGAAAAAGACAGAGAGGGGTGGAGGATCTTGGTCAAGACAAGACCACGCCCACCCCTATCTCTTTTTTCATTGGCTGAGCTCAGATCTCTTGCTTTCTTGGTCAGAGGCATTTGAAGGTTGGAAGTTTCTTCCTCAGTTAAGGTAGGCATCCTCAGAAAACACCGCTCCTCCTGAGCATCATCTGCGCGTGAGATCGCCCGCCACCCATTTGTAAAGGTTTCTCTCAAGCCCCGGAAATTCTTAGTTGGAGGGGAAAAAAAAGATTTACAAAAGAAAAATAGAAATGTATAGACATGCATTCAGTCATATGGCCAGGCAGACACACAGGAATTAATAGCTCGGGGGTGGGGGGGTTCTTTGAATTCCAGTCTATACTAAATAGATTTTTAGAGATGTGAAGAGACCAAGAAAACGTTCAGTCCCGGGAACCAGAAAACCAAAGCAAGCAGGCAGCAAGAAGTCGTAAGTCGTTTTCACTATGTGCCTCCAGAGGTATGCTAAATTGATTGCAAATACCAAATCGAGTAACTCCACCTCTTATAGTTATGCAAGGAAACAACCTTCTGTCAAGCACAAGCCGTGAGGCTTAAACTGACAGTGAATCTATGCAAATAGAATACTATTACCTATAAGCTTCTCAGTTAGATCAGGAACATGATCTAGATAGTTCAACAATGGCTATGCTCACACAGGAGACACTGAGAACCAGTGACTGCTAAGTTGACAAGGTAACATGCCTCAGTAGTTCCAATCTGTCACTGAAGGTGTGGCGCTTTGAATGAGAATGGCCCCCCTAGGCTTATGTTTTTGAATATTTGGTCCCCAGTTGGTGGACTGTTTAAGGATTAGAAAGTGTGTCTTTGTTGGCAAATGAGTGTCACTGGGGATGGCCTTTGAGGTTTCAAAAGCCAAGCCCAGTCTCTTTCTCTGCCTTCTGCCTGAGGATCATGTAGGTTCCTAGCTACTGCTCTGCTCCAGCACCGTGCCTGCCTGCCCGCCACCCTCCCCACCACAATGGTAGGGAACTACTCCTCTGAAACTGTAAGCAAGCCCCAGTAAATGCTTCTTTCTTTAAGATTCCTTGGTCATAGCGTCTCATCACAGCGACAGTGACTAAGACAGAAGTAATCATCTTCCAATACTGTGGTTTCTCCCATAGCCAGGAGTCACAGGAAATCAAGGAGCTGAAAAAGGAATGGTTCTGCTCACTATCGTCCCCTAGTGACACACTAGGTAAATTGTTTCTGAAACCCTGAGTTCTGCTGGCCTAGAAGTTTTAGTCTCAGATAGGGGAGCAATGCTGCCTGGAGACACAATAAACATTACATAGAACTGAAAAGTAGGGCTTCCCCAGGGCCACTTTGAGTGTCTGCTGCTCTTAAGTCAACAGGCTAAGAAAAGAAAAACAATGTTAGGGGTGATTGATGCAGATTGCTTCTCTACAATGGAGATAAGAAAGACTGGAGTGTAGGAGATCCTTTAGGACATTGGTTCGCAACCTTCCTAAGGCTAAAAACTTTTAATACAGTTCCTTATGTTGTGGTGATCCCTGACCATTAAATATTTTGTTGCTACTTCATAACTGTAATTTTGCTACTGTTCTGAATTATAATGTAAATATCTGATATGGCAAAGGGCACACAGACCCTTCAGAAATGATGGTCTGGGTCACTCTCCCAGGAAAAGCACCAAGACTTGCTGACAGAAGAGTAGTAGAGGAAGGTAGTTGTAAATACCAGCTAAGACCAACTGCTGAAGTGAGGATGGTGTGTTTCTGTCAAATTGTGTTAAGAATGTGTTTGTGCAGATATTTGTTTTCTTTTGTCAATTTCCTTAACATTTAATGTTAACATCAATTAAGATAATATCATTGGTTATCATATTTAAGTTATGAGATACTAAAAGAATGTCCCTCAAGGAAATATTGCCACCTGTTCTAAAATACACAATGTGTTTATGGTTGTACATGAGATAGTTACATCATGTTAGGCAAAGTCATGACCTCATCTTTTCACTTGGAAATTAAGCATGGTGTAAGAGGTGATTGTATGTCAAGATGACAAAAGGTGGGCTTGTGATGGCTATTGTTGGCTACATCTGGAATTAACTAAAAACCCAAGCATCTGGAAGGAATTTTTAGTTAACTGGATCATTTGAGGTTGGAAGACCCACCTTAAATCTGGGCCACACCTTGTGACAACCTCTCTAAAGGGCATGGAAGAAAGAAACTTTTGCTTTTTCCAGCTTGCCCCATTCTTGCTGGCAAGTTCATATATCTATCCTTCTGCTGAGGGCCTCCCTCACTGCTACTAGAGTCTACTTTTGGGGATTCGAAGGTATGCCAAAGACCAACTGAGACACCAGCCTTGTGGAGTGAACATCTGGATTCTCGGACTTTCCATCAAGAGATTGCCATTGTTGGATTAGGTGGATCACCGCCTGTAAGTCATTCTAATGAAGCATATTATATGTGAATTTATATGACTATATATCCCATTAGTTCTTTTTCTCTAAAAACCCTAATTCTGAAGGCCTGGAGGATTCTGGGAGAGCCACTGGTCTTCAGCCCACGTTAGAAGGCTGAAGACGTTTGGCTCTGATGATAGTGACAGGTGGTGGCAATACAGAAGCAGAGGCGGCAGGGTAGATGGCTTGAAAACTGAGTAAATTCACCAGTGAGGCACAGAGGCAAGCAGGCAAAAGAGCAAGAGCTTCCCCTCTGCTCACCGCCACAGTGTCCCCCACACTTAGGGTGCATCTTCCCATCTCAATTAACCCAATCAAGGGAAGCTTACTTGCCTCTTAGTGGATTCTGGATCTGGTCAAATTGCCAAGATTAACCATCAAACCCATGAGGCAAAATCTTGCTGTGTCACTAGGCAGCCTTGCTGGCCTAGAACCTCCTAGGTAATTCCGGCTGGCCTCAGACTTGTAGTGTCCATTCTGCTTCTGCCTCTTAAGTCTGGGGGCTTCAGGCAGATGACACTACAGACCACCATACCTGCCCTTTTTGCTCTCAGATTGCTTTTCCCAGGCAGTTATCATAGCAATAAAAAAAAATAACTAATACAAATTAATGTTAACAAGAAAGTGAAATGTCAGAACTTTACCAAACAAGATTTTTTTTAAATTACATTTATTTACTTCAGGCGTGTATCACTATATGCATGTGGAGGTCAGAGGACAACTTATGAAGGTCGCTTCTCCCCTTCCAACGTGTGGGGCTTGGGGATCAAACTCGGGCCATTAGGCTGGGTGGTGGGTGCCTTTGCTCACTGGGCCATCTGACCAGCCCCCCATCTGAATACTAGTTGAACAGACTCAGAAACAAACTAATGCTTCCATGGAAGGCATGATTCCTTCTACCCCACGCCCAGTGAGACTACTAACTTCCTTTATAAGCACTTCCTGAGAGTGCTTCTGGTCTCCTGGGCTCTTCCAATGAATTCCCTTTCTGCCTGAGATAAGGTTTCACTATACAGCCCAGGCTGGCCTTAAACCCACAATTCTTCTGCCTCAGCCTCTTGAGTACTAGGATTATAGGTATATACCACCAAACCTTGTTCAAAACCAGTCTCCAGAGAACATTATCTAGCACAACAAACTTTGAAGAATCAGGATTTATTAAAGTACTTTCTGTGATAGTTAATTTCCGTAATCAACTTGACTGGATTTAGAACCACCTAGGACTATCTAGAATACACAACTCTGGGTGTGTCTGAGTTTACTTCCAGAGAGACTTAACTTAGGAAGAGTAACCCTCAGTGTGTGTAGCGCTATCTCACAGGCTAGGGTCCCAGACTGAATAGGAGAGGAGAAAATGAGGTGAGCAGCAGCATCTCTCTCTGCTTCCTGGCTGTGGATACAACATACCAACTGCCCCATGTTCTGCTGCCACAGCTAAAGGCACACTACATACCACAGCTCTGCTTCTCCACCACGGTGCATGCAAACCTTAAACCATGAGTCAAAATAAACCCTTCCTTAAGTTGCTTGAGAAAAGCAATATACTTCCCTTGGTTGACTGGAGAAAAAAAAAAAAAAAAGAGGAGGAAGAGGAGGAAGGGGAAGAGGAGGGGAAGACCTACCTGTAATCCTAGCACTGGGGAAGCAGAGGAAGATGTGTGTTCAAGGCCAGCCTGAGTTGTACAGAAAGACAAAAAGAGGTGGGGCAAACCTGTACCCAGAGGAATGTGCGTGGACACAAACCCACATGACTAACAAGGCTATCAGTGAGTACTAGAAGCGTTTCCATCTTCCACAAAAGGTCCTGACTCTCTGTTCTGTGCATTTCACAGCCTCCAGTAGGCAAAGGCTTCCCAGAAACTCAGGTGGGTGCAGTTAAACAGTGGGAATGTCAAGAGACAGAAATGGAAAAATCCCAGTTCTGGGAACTGGGGTCTATGATCGTCAACCCTGAAATTCATATGTGAACTCTTCACCCCTAAAATGACAGCAGTATCAGGTGGAACCCTTGGGAAGTGATCAGGCCATGAAAGCAGAGGGAGCCCCAACCCCCCCCAATCATGTGATGTCATAAGAAGAAAGAAGATGGGCCCCACCAGACACTTATCTATTGGGTTCTTCAACTTTACAGCTTTTAGAACTGTAAGAAACAGATTTTCATTCTTTATAAGTTGCCTAAACAAACTAATATTCCAAGATTTGCCCTAAAACTTTTTAAAGATCTCTGGCATTTGAATGCAGGAATACCCATAATACCCCATCCATTCCTTCAGCCATTCATAAGAATGGAAGAATGTGAGCTTATAAAGGTGACACAACTAACACTTAGTGCTCCTTCTGCATGCAGATAGGAGTCATTTCTTCCCTTCCTTACAGGCCTGTCACAGACAGGAGAGAGTGTGTGTGTCAGTGAGTGTGTGTCTGTGTGTCTGTGAGTTTGTGTGTGATTGAGTGTGAGTGTATGTGTGTCAGTGAGTATGAGTGTGATTTTGTGTCACTGAGTGTGTCAGAGTGAGTGTGTGTGTGAGTGTGTGAGAATGTATGAGAGTATGTGAGTGTGTAAGTGTGGGTGTGTAAGTGTGGGTGTGTAAGTGTGGGTGTATAAGTGTGAGTGTGTAAGTGTGGGTGTGCAAGTGTGAGTGTGCAAGTGTGAGTGTGCAAGTGTGTAAGTGTGGATGTGTAAGTGTGAGTGTGCAAGTGTGGGTGTATAAGTGTGAGTGTGCAAGTGTGGGTGTATAAGTGTGAGTGTGCAAGTGTGGGTGTGCAAGTGTGAGTGTGTAAGTGTGGATGTGTGAGTGTGGGTGTGTGAGTGCGAGTGTGCAAGTGTGGGTGTGCAAGTGTGGGTGTGTGAGTGTGCAAGTGTGGGTGTGTAAGTATGGGTGTGTGTGTGTATGTGAGTATGCATGAGTGCATGCATGTCCAGATGTGCACATGGGACAGAACAGGACCTCATGATCTTCCTCTAAGACTTCCAACCTTGTTGCACTGAGGGGGATTTCTTGCCATTTTGGCTAGACTTGATTGCTAATGAGATGTTATGGTGTACCTGTGTGTGCCCCATTCCTCCAGTGCTGAGGATACGGGTACTCAAAGCCATGCCTAGGTTTTTACATGGGGTGCCTGGGATTTGAACTCAGGTCCTCATGCTTGCAGAGCAAAGGACTCTTACCCTCTGGGCTATCACCCCAGATTTCTCTCAGCTAGTATTCTTCATATGCAAGCTTTCCAAAGGACTTAGAACAAAACAAAACAAAAATTCATCTCCCTCCAAAAAGAAATATGAACCAGAAATAAAGCAGGCCTGGAACTGGAGAAAACAGAGCATGACTTTTATTAAATGATGAATGTAAAACAAAGCCATCTAAAAAGGAATCCAGGGAACTGCCGTTACCCTTCGGGGTTCCTTAGACCTCCCTCCTCCTACCACAATAAAAACATCATTTTTGAGCACAGGATAGCTAGCAAAGACTAAAAGAGACAGGACTTATAAAACTGTCAGACACTCAGCTTAGGGGGCTTGATGAGTGAGGTCATACAGCACAGTGGCTCCAACTCCTCCTACTGTCTTCTGGCCATGAGGCTACTTTCGGGGGCCCCTGAGCAAGTGACAGCCGGCTGTCTGGAGCCACTGGGCGGAGGCAGGCAGCAGTCTATGTCCCAGTTGCCTGCTCCGGCTGTTCCATTATCATGTCTTTTTTGTGTTCAGCGAGCACTTGGCAGAACCGACCCATGGCTAGAAGGTGCAAAGGAGACGGGGGAGAGAATGAGCTGACTGTGCACAGCTGGAGCCCCGACAGACCCAGGTGGCTGCAGACCCTCAGAGCCTCCATTTATGGGTGCTGAACTCAGCCCTCCCTTCTTTGGGATGGAACTTGAAGACAACCTGCTCTATCTCTTCTGACTCTTTTTGAACCTGAAGTCAAATCATGAGCCTGCCAGAAAGAAGAAGGTCTAGGTTGAAGTCTGTCCTGTGGCTTGTTTGCTTCTTAACCTTTCACTGGGTTTGATCAGTTACTTTTGATATGGGGTCTCTGTATGTGGCCCAGGCTAGCCTTGACCTCTCAGACCTCCTGTCTCCTTCCTAGTGTCAGGACTGCAAGTGTGGATGCCCAGGCCCAGCTTCCTCTGCCCGTTTTCCATACTCGACTACATTTTTATAAGGCTAAGCAGCTCATTGCTCATCTCAATAGGTAGGAAAATGTCTGACAACTAATGAGATGCTCTAAATAATTATTCACATAAACATTGTGTTCTTCACGTTGCCAGAGGAGTGTGCGGATTCCAATAGAACATACAATGGATGCCATGATCGCTTGTCCACCACATCCACTAGACTCCAGCCCCACATGGGCAGAAAACTGCTTCTTAGCCTCTGGTCCAGAAGATATTCTCAAACACATGGCAGACACAGAACAAGGATACTCAACAGGTGGGATGCAGGGATAGGTGGGTATGTAAGGAATGGATTACTTCCTGTTTGTGAAGGAGCATAATTAATTGAATAGAAAAAGGTGGCTCAGAGAAGCTGTAGCTACAGGCTATTGAAGGCAGAATACATTAGGGAGTTGATGATGGGGCCTCTTTACTGCAAATGTGACTTGGGGTGGGGAGGTCAGCAGCACTCACCCACTTGTAGCTGAAGGTGGTTTTCTGCAAAGTCAAGACGGAACCAGCCAGGCTCTATACACATGTAGGATTTGCCACTAGATAACAACAGCTTGTTGTCCTGGAAGCGCTGGTGAAGGATCTGCTCTTGGTCAAATGTGCATGGACTCAGATACTAGGAAAGGGGAAAGGGAAAGGGGGTGGAGCTGAGCACAAGAGCAGCTGACTGGTAAGCCCAGTGCCTGCCATTTCCCCGGACTCACAGCTTTCAAGTTGATCCAGACAAAGAGGCCAGAGCCACATTTGCAAAAGGGGATCTTCAAGTCCTCCAGCATCTTAGTGACAGAGCTGTAAGCCTCCCGGAGCCGGCTATGGTTTTTAGGCAGGTACACCTTATCGATCCACTCTGGATGAGCAGAGAAAGAATACCACAGATCTCCCAGAAGACATCTGGGGGGGGGGGAGGGGTCAGAGGGAGGGGTTCTTCCCAAGTGTACCTTAGTTGGGCCATGTGAGCCTTCATGTGAGCCATGAGCCATTTCTATACAAGACGGAGTCTGTCTTGCTGTGTCTGAATTGATAATATCCTGACACACATCTCTTATATAGGACTCTTGAGGGGACAGTGGACATCTTAATGCTCTACTAGAATGTTCCCTTTGAGTAGTAACAGAGGCCTGTAGCCAAAGCAGCCCACAAAGGGGACTGATGCCACTGTTGTCAACTGAGTGAGCTAGTAGACACACAAAGCTTTCGCTTGGGCTCTTGAACCCCACACACTGGATTCGGAGAGCCCAGCTACTCTGTGGGATGAATTTAGCACCACTGTTCTCAGCTAATAACAGGAAAAGAGTGATATGAGGAGGCTGTAGAAACCTTTATGCCTACCTTATGCTGGACAGTGGTGGTATAGGCCTTTAATCCCAGCACTTGGGAGGCAGAGGCAGGTAGATCTGAGTTCAAAGCCATCCTGGTCTACATAGCAAGTTCCAGGACAGCCAGGGCTATACAGAGAAACTATCTCAAACAACAAAACTCTAAACAAAGTTTTAGTTATGTGTATATGTGCCAGTCTATGCATGTGTACATAGGTGGTTGGGGAGTTGGATCTCCTGGAAATGGGAGTTATAGGAGGTCATAAGTTGACTGATGGGGGTATTGGGAAGAGAACGAAGGTCTGGAAAAGCAGCACATACTTTTAACCACTGAGCCATCTCTCCAGCCTCGTGCCTATGCTATATTCCCAGAGCATCTAAACAAAAATCTCTGCGGATGCAGTTTCTAGGTACATCTTAGGTACATCTAAGGTTGAGAACCAGTATTGAAGGGGCTAAGGTCCTGTTTCTGCCACATATAAAGAAAGCTGGCACCATGGACGGTTGGTAGCCAGTCAGATTTCTCCCTTTCTACTTCTTTTCCCACCCAAAGCTAAAAGCAAGTGTCTAGCTGCATTAGTTTCTTTCTTTAAATACCATAGTTTGTCTCAATATAGTCCAGTCTGGCATCAGTTACAGTAAATTAAAGGGAAAGACTTTTTTATATTTTAACCATAGCATTAAAGAGGAAGGTCTCCTCTCAGGCCCAGCATTCTCTTGAGGTCCCTGGAGAATCTAGGGGCCAGAGATCTAGCCATGTCAAACTCTCCCCCAAATGTCTTTCTTCTTTGTACCCCCTGGACATCTATTTTAATCCACATTGGGAAAGTCAATGAAAATGACCCACTGTTGGCAAAAGAAAATGTTTGCCTGGGGCAAGTAGGTCCAGGAGAAAAAGACACTCACTGATCTCTGCTAGGCATGACGACACATGATTTAATCACTAGGGAGGCAGAGGCAAGAGAGAAAGATCTCTGAGTTCTAGGCCAGCCTGGTCTGCATGTTGAGTTCTAGGCCAGGGCTACATATTGAGATCCTGTCTCAAAGGTAAAAAGGAAGATTGACTGGTATCTGAGGTTCTTACTTTCATGTCTTAGGGAGCCATTCACAAACAGTTTTCCAAGCAGAGCAGAACTATTAGACTTTCAGGATTAAACCCCAGCCTGGTCTCAAACAGGCCCTCCATCTTCCAGCCACACCCATGCACTCCCTGAGCTTCACCCTGTCCTCCACAGTTTAACTTCAGACAGCAAACAGATCCTCAAGTTTATTGAGCACGTGCTAGAGACTCACCCCCCAGAAAACCCAGCAATCCCCCAGAGCCATAAAGTCCAGTTGAGATGCTATCCTAAGGTCCTGCTTAGTACCTTTGTCCTGGATCAGTCGGTACAGCTTGTACTGAGTAATGCCAGAGACACCATGGTAGTAGCCAAAGGCTTTCATGGCAGAGGCTACCTCTTTGTTGTGTGTGTAGAGAACACCAAAGCGGAAGCCAGACATGCCAAAATCCTGGGGGAGGAGAAGTTAAAGGAGCATGTAGCTTCTCTTGTCTTTTGTTCCTGGCTCCCCTTCCTTCCAGGCCCAAAGACAGGTGCTGGGGCTTACCTTACTAGTGCCCCAGATCATATGGATCATGTTAGGATCAGGCAAGCTGGAAAAGAAATTTTTAAAAAATCAAAGTTAGAGGGGAATGGTTGGGAGATGGATAAATGACATCTGATGGAAAGGAGAAAGCGGATGTTAGGTTCTTCCTAGACAGGGCCTAATATGCCCAGGTTCAAGAGACAGTGGTGGCAGCTAAGCTAGAAGTCAGCACAAGGTGTCCCTAAAAAGCACACATGCAACAGTACTCAAGTGCCCACTGAGTGAAGTCCTGGGCCATCAGCCTGGCTGACTCTTCTCCTGTGGATCTGACTGGAGATCTGGTCCAAGACCATCTCCTTAGCAGCTGTCCTTTCAGGAGTCAGACGCCCACCGTTTCTAGAACATGCTCACCTATCCATTCTAGAACGTACCTAGCTCTTACTGCTCCGCCTTAGTGAACCGTTCCTTCTAGCAGGCAGTGTGTTGCTTTGATGAAATCTTATCCCTAAAGTCAAATTTTACATCCCCTCCCCCCAAAAAAAGTTTGAGTTTGGCATGGCAGGATATACTTATATTTCCAGCACTCAGGAGGTGGAGGCAGGAGGATTAAGAGTTTGAGGTCAGGTTGGGCTACACAGCAAGATGCTTTGTGAAGAAGTCCCTATCTGACCACCATTCCCTGGGGGCTTTCCTTGATACATGAATATGCGTATGCGTGCGTGCACACGTGCAGTGCACATATAAGTGTGTGTGAAAGACACAGGTTAAAACAGGGTGTCTTTTTAGCTCACTTTCTACCTCCCCAATGCCCCACCGCAGACAAGGTCTCTCAGTGAACCTGAAGCTCTTCATTTCATCCAGGCAGTATGGCCAGTGAGCTCCAGGATCTGCCTCACTTATCCCCTCCCCTACTCTAGAGTCATATGTTGCCATGCTAGAGTTTTCACACAGGTTCTGGGAACTCAAACTCAGATCCTCACACTTTCCTGACTGACCTGCCACCCCTTGACCACACTCGCTGCCTTGCTCAGCGTTCACTGATTCACAGACTGGCACTTAGACTCAATACCCCTGAGGGCAGTGGGCACTTTGTTCATATCCACAATCCCCATGGGCTCTTGACTCATTCACCAGCACACAGCCAGGCAAGTTCCTGCTTCATGAAAGCACCTACAAAGCAGGAGGCTCACGGTTCTTGTTCCCAACACCGGTGTGAACAAACTTACTCTTTTATGCTCAGAATGCTGTGAAATGTGACAGATGGCTCAAACACAGACAGCATGTAGATCTCGTCCACAATCACGTGCAGCTTGTGCCTGTAGTTGGGAGAGGGAAAAAAATACATCTAGTTTCTATCAACAATCTAAAAAATCATTACATTTTAGAGTGTGCGTGCGCGTGTGCGTGTGCGTGCGTGCATGCACGCGCGAGCGCCCAAGCCTATGCTTCCACTCTCAGCATGGTCCATGGGTGGAAAGCAGAGACCGACTTATTAGAATCATGTTGCTCAGTTTGTCAGGCTTGGTGGCAGGCATCTGAACTCACTGAGCCATCTGGCCAGCTGTCTCTATAATCTTCACTCCCTCTCTTTCCTGCTCTTGGATACAGATCATTTATGCCTATTATCCCAAGAGCTTTCTCTACACCTCTAGGACTGTGAAAGGCAGCCTGGTTTCTTGTTGAGCTAAGGTTTAAAATCCTGGTGACCCAGCAGGGGAAAACCCTGCAAGGGACAGTAGGCATTTTGCCATGCTCCTGGGCCGCAGCTCTCCATAGGTCTGTGGCCATCAGTTATGTAAGGACAACACCCCAAGCCCCTCTACAGATAAAGGACTTGGGGTCACGTAGCCTCAAGACAGATCTCCATTTTAATGAAGTACCTAAAGGCCTGGAGGCTTAGCCAGTAAACTCCCCTTCTAAGACACTCCTCCCTGGAAAAGGTATTTAACCTCAGGCCTGCCCTGAGAAGTGGGGTACGGTTTTACTCATTGCCACTCTCTGCCATGACAATAAATGCCTTAAAACCGTGGGCTGTCTCTTTTCATCAGGATGTGCCATGGGGAGCAATGGAGAAGGCCTTTGCCTAAAGAGCCAGTTGCCTAATCTCCTGAAGAAGACCTCTCAGCGCTCCTAGCTATGGCCTCCACCAAGCCAGTCAGCCAGCCGACAAGCCAAGGACTTGTCCCCCGGTGGGACCCAGCCAGGCTCCTCCCCGCCTTTCCCACTCACCCCCACTCCATTCTCAGCTCTTCCACAGCATCCAGTGGCGCCTGGGATGCCCAAGAGCCTGAGAACCAGATGGTCCCGGCCTCATCAAATGCTCAGGGACCACACGGAGCCAGCTCCAGCTGTCCCCAGGACCCCAGACTGTGCTCCCCAACCCCTGGAGTGGTGTCCCAAGGCTTCTCACAGCCCGACACCCATCCGGCACCAGCGTGGGGTGAGTACAGTCAAACTTCCCGCCTCCCGCCTCCCCCAGTGGCCTGAGCCCTGGGGCTGACTCTGAACACCCCTTTAACCCAACATACACCTCTCCGAGGGGCATTATAATATACACAAGAAGGAAACTTTGCTCTAGCTGGCAGTACAGAGAGGGAACAGGACCCAAAAGACACCCATGAGATAACACATTTAACCCTTTAAACACCAAGCAGACAGGAGAAGAGGCAAAGCTTCCCCGAGTGTTTAAGTCAGTGACAGACAGCAGCTGCCATCCAGGGTCTATGATTCACAGCATCAGGTAGGCTTTGCACACACTTGTGTCCTCAGTTTGCCACAACCCTCGGACACAGCACCATCGCCCCATGTCACAGATGCAAAGTAAGGTCTGAGACAGTTGACTCGGCCTAGTAAGGTCCCAGAGCTCAGGTGATGGCTAACACTGATTGTGAATTTCACAGGATCTGGAATCACTGAAGAGCCCAGCCTCTGGACACACTTGGAAGGGATTATCCCCCCATTTAGGTTAAGTGAGGCAGGAAGACCCACCCTAAGGTGGGTGCCCCCATTTTCTGATCTTGAGTCCTGAACTAATAAAAAGAAAGAAAAGAAAAAATAAAAGGGGGGGGGAGCAGAAGCTAGCTGAACGGAATAGTCTTGCTCTCTTCTTCCCATGGACCCAGCGTGACAAGTTGCTTGAATCTCCTATCACCCTGACTCTCCTGCCATGACAAGCTGTACCCATGAGCCATGAGGCCATACATCCTTCCTTTTGCAGGGTATTATGACAGCAACAGGAGAGCAACCCAGACAGTCAGAATGTACACACTCGGCTCCACTGAGTTCTTGATGGCCTTCCTTGTCTGCCTCTATTGTCAGTTAATCTGGGTCAGTCATGAAGTCTGAGTGCCGTTTCTAGAAAACAAATAGTCTGTCCTAGAAGGGCCCACTGCAGGACGCCAGAGGCAACTGTTGTTAACCTGTCCCTAGCAGGGATCTGTAAGAGCCTCTGAGCATCTGTCATCCTCGGCACTGCCGCCCAGGTAGTCTGGAAACAGACACTGGGATAAAGCACTTCTGTTGCCGGGAGTGGGAAAGCAACAGAGCCGTGCTGTGGGACTGTGAAAGGCAGCCTGGTGTCTGGTTGCGCTAAGGTTTAAAACCCCGGTGGACCCAGTAGGAAATAACCCTGTAAGGGATGGCAGGTGTTTGGCCATGCTCCTGGAAAGCCAGGCTCCTGACACGAGGCCACAGCTCTCCATAGGTCTGTGACTACCGGTCACGGTCACGTAGCCTTAAACCCCTCCACAGGTAGAGGCCTGGTCACATAGCCTCAAGACATCCCCATGTTAATGAGGCACCTAGAAGCTTAGCCACTCCCCTTCCCAGCCACTATTTCAACCTCACCCCTCCCTGAGGTTGCAAGGGTACGGATTCACTCAAGCCAGTCTCCGCCATGACAATAAATGCCCTTAAACCTTGGACTGTCTCTCTTCATGGGATCCGCTGTGAGGAACAATGGAACAGGCCTTCGTCTAAAGAGCAGCATCTAGTCTCCCGCAGAAGGCCTCCCAGTGCTCCCAACCATGGCTGCCACCAAACCAAGCCAACCCAGCTAGCCAGTGCCAAACTGCCAAACCGCCAATCCACGAACCCCGCGGTCCCTGTGAGACCCCACTGCACTCCTTTCTGTTTTTCCCCTTTGGCCCAGGCTAGGTTCAAGTTGCAGCCCCCCACTTTGTTCTCAGATCTTCCGCGGCATCCAGCAGCGCCTGGGATGCCCAAGAGTATGGGAACCAGGCAGAGCCAGCTCCACACAGTCCCTGGGACTCCAGGCTGCGCTCCTCCACCCCTGGGCAGTGTTCCACAGTGGCTTCTCACAGCCTGACACCTGTCCGGTGGTGCTGTGGGCTGAGTGCAGTCAAACTGCCCTCGACCCGCCTCTCTGAGGGGCCTGGAGCCTGGGACGGGTGTTCGGGACTTCACCACACCCTGCCAGATTAACCCAACACCATGCTCTGGTGCCTAGGTCAATGTCTGTGTGGGAAGAGGCTGGACAGGAAATGGGAAGACAAATGGTGAGCATGGGGCCCCTTTCCCTTCACTTAGTAGTCTTTCTAGAACCCTGCAAAGTAGGATGGGTAATCTTGGGTATGTGACTTCTGTTTCTAACTTCTTGTCTACACGAGACAGGGTGGAACACATACTTCTTAGCAAAGACCAGGTATTCTTGCAGTGACAATTGAGTGTCGACATCACCTAGAGGATTCTGGGGGTTGATGAGCACAAGGCCTTTGACCTTTTTTGCCTGAGAAGAAATCCAAACACAAGAGTGAATATAAGTCCTTTACATCTACCCCAAATCCCACCAAGCCTCAAGCAGGCTTGAGACATCTGACTGAGGACACCTTGATAAAGTCTAGGTAGGATCTCATGGATGTAACTCCATGCTGCCAGGAGAGGGGAAGAGTGAAGTGTTGTGGAAGTTTCCATGGATTGAACTCACTTTTACAGTGAAGTCAGGTACTTAGAGCTACTTGCTGTCTTTCCCATCTAGAGAAAGCTCACACACACACACACACACACACACACACACACACACACACACACACACACACACATCTTGTATCCAAGTCTTGTTACTCAGCCTTTTTCAAGGCCAACAGTGGCAACCCTGAAACTAAGCCTCCCCCACTCACCGCCCTTACCTCCTTCTTAGCCTGTTCCAGGGCAAGCTCGAGCTTATCCACAGTGAGTTGGAAAGAGTACAAGTTGGTTCCGGTGACCTGAGAGACACATGCCGCTGAGAGAGGCTTGTTCCTGATCCTGGTTTCTCAGCTCACAAACCCCAGACAGTCCTTAGACTTCATGTCAGGGTGTAGGTCCTACATGGCTTCTTCACCTTGGTATCTGCCCCACTCCCATCATTTAAAGAACAAGTCTCCTCTGTCTCCTCAGGACCCCTAGAACAATCACTGAATGGGTGAGCAGAGAGAAGGGGCCATATTCTGACCTGGCTCTCCAAGTAGACAGGAATTAGCTCGACTTTTGAATAGAGGTAGGAACTGAAGGCGAAGCCACTGTAGCATGGTGTGGGGATCAGAAGGGCATCTACGAGCACAAGGAGACAACGCTGTCTTCCAGTCAACACAAGCAGCAAGGCTCCCAGCACAAGAGCCCCATGTAGCAATCTCTTTTTTTTTTTTTTGGTCCTTGAGCTCATTTCATAAAAGAATAATACATTTTTACATGCATTTATTTGGGGAGAAAATTCTAGTTCCAAGTTGCAAGCACACTGAAGGTGGCTAAGAGGGGTGATCACAGTAAACAGCTCAGAGTCCAAGGTACAAATCAAACAAGGCACTTCCCATTAGAAAAGCCAAGATCTGTGTGGCTACATGTGCACCCATGTGCGTGCACATGTGAAGTCAGAGGTCAACCCCAGACTCCTTACTTTGGAACAATACACCTTGCTTATTAAGATAGTGTCTCCTTGTTGGCGTATTTAGTCTGGCTAGCAAGCAATCTTTAGGGAGCTACCTGTCTCAGCTTCCACAGCCTTGGAAACACATGCCACCACAAACACATGCCACCATGTCCAGCCTTTTTACGTGGCCTCCAAGAATCAAATTCAGGTCCTTATGCTTGAGTGACAAGCACTTTCCTCACTGAGCAGTTGTCCTACCAGCAAACTTTAAGTAGTCTTGTCTGGACCAGGCTAGACACAAAAGGTCAAAGGTCATGCACGAGACAGTTTCCTAGTATTGGACCTTGTGGATTTCATTTCTCTTTTCTTTCTCATTCTCTTGGCCTTCTGGACCTTTGCACGTAGATCACCTCTGAGAACTGCCACATGTTTCTTTCACATTTAATGAGGACTCTAACTCCCTTGAGTTCCCAGAAATGATATCTCTGGCAGGACAGAGTAGCCTGCACTTGCAAAAAAGACCTCAACAGTCTTCTCTTCCAAAGTCCAGTGCCTAAGTGTCCCTGCCCACATGCCAGAAAAGGTAAGCAGAGCCTGGTTACTTACCACCTGGGTCACACAGAACCATGGCCAGTGAAGAAAAGATCGAGGAGCAGCCATTTAGAACCACCACCTAAGGTCAAGGTCCAAGAGACAGAGTCAAAATCAGTACCTGTGTAAGGAGGGTACACACAGGCCATCTCCCTCTCCTCCCAAAGGCAGGTTCCAGGGCCCTCCTCAACTGGACCTTCCCCAGGGACCTCCTTAGCTGGCTTTTATTGTACCCTGCTCCTCTGAGGGTTCTCCCTGTGGTCTATAAATGCGGAAGAAGCCCACAGGGACAGCCCTCCATTGTACTCACTCACATTTTCTGGGTCAAGGGGTGTAGGTGCCTTGCAGTAGTGGGTCAAGAAGCTAGCCAGCTCTTCCCGAAGGCTGCAGACAAACCCAGAGAGACCCTATAGTTCCCAGGTGCCCTTCCTCATTCAGAATCTAGATCACACGCTTTTTAAAAAGAATATAGCATCCAACCTTAAGGAGATCTTTGTTCATTATCCAAGCCAAACTCATCTTATAGGACTATGGACTTAAGTTACCTCTCCAGGGTCACGTGGCGATTGAGAGGTGGAAGAATTATAGACAGACACTGTTTCTGCCAGATTAGACTGCCCCCTGGGATGTTTCGTTCTTAGGCAAATTCAACCTTTTGACATTGAATGCAACATTGTCATCTACACAGTTCATATTCAAGAACTGTGTGACTGAGTTTTAAAACTCATTCAGTTGATAATTCTCAATGTTTTAAATAAGTTAACAGATTTGTATTGGGCTGCATTAATTATTGTGCCTCGAGCTAGACATGTCTGTTAGACATTTCCTGGAAGTTATTAGCCAAAGATACAAGAAGGTAGCTAATCTTAAATACGGTGCATTTGGGGGAAGGGAATATGGTTCAGGTGGGGGTAGATTATTTCCTAGAATGCATGCATAGAACCCTGGGTTCCATCTTCAACACCACAATATAAGCAAGCATGATGCTTATACCTGTAATCCTACACTCAGGAGGCATAGGTGGAAGGTCAGAAATTCAAGGGTATCCTCAGCTAGATAGGGAGTATGAGGCCAGCCTGTGCTACACAAGATTCTGTCGATGATATTACTTATAGCCAATGGATGATGAAAGTTGCTTGTGGACAAGAGACCCTATTTCAGAAAGGTACTTACAAGGGCTGTCCTTTCCAGTCGGAGTACTGCAGCTGGGCCTCATCAAGGAAGTTCATGTCACACTGAGTCAACTGTTGACAAATAGAACATGAAGACAGGCAGTCCAGGGAGGCCAAGTGGGCCTTATTTTGTTCCTAGTTCGTGCGTAAGTCTCTGCCCTGAGAAGTTACAAGTCTCCCAGGAGGGGAGCAAGGATACATGCCATGTGCTCCTTCATGAATGGAGGCTAGCCTTGTCAGACACACATATGATTTAACAGAAGTATCTGACAGCCAAAGCTTTGAGCAGGCTGCTTACTGCATAGCTGCCAGACTACCTTAGTCAGCCAGCCAGGCCAGGAGTTTAGGTATACTGTTCTAGAATTTGGTTATCTTGACTCTTCCAGAGATGTCTGTTTTCCTCCTGGACCTCCCACAAGCTGATGAATAGGCCAGGGAACTGGGTCCAGAGGAGCTAAGTCTCAATTAAGCCTTGAGTATTGCTTACCCTTGCTGTTATCAGGTCAAGGCAAAGCTTGTTCTCACTGGTACTAAGGTTGATGTAGCCCTGGAAGTGGAAGTGGATCTAGGTTAGTCCTCTTGCTCCATCCTAGGACACCTTTGGGCATTCCAAGAAGCTGCCATTGTAGATTAGTTCAAGGGATTTCACTATGCCACAACATAGTTCAACATCTATCAAGTTTTATGCTATCAAGTCCCCTCCCCAGTCCAACAGACAAATCAAAGTAGTTGGATTGTGCTCTGTGTGCTAACCACTGAATTCCTTGATGGCAGGCCTTACTTAGACTCACCGTTTCCTGTGAGCTGCCTTATGTCTTGAAAAAAGCATTCCATTTGATCCATTGAAGGAGGAAGAGAAGGAAAGTTGGAAATCCACCAGACAAACCTCTCTAGCTCTACCCAGATCCTGGAGCCTTATCAACCACAAACCCTGCCTGTACCCATCTCTGCTATCACACGGAAGGGGCCTCCAAGTGACTGGAGGAGTTGCAGCCCTTGCACAGAGGTAACAGATGCAGTCCCTAGAAAAGCCACAGGATGGCCATACAAAGATTACCCAAGGAACAGAAGGGGAAGGCATGACCACAGCCACAGTTGACTCCACCCTATGAATGGGGAGCTGCTGTTAATCTCTTTGGCTAAAAACCCTTTGTTGACTGCTTGCTGTCCCCAGGGGACATTTGAACACCTGTCTACCTGTACCGTACTTCTAACTACAGTACTCATTGCCTCTACTCTGACACACGGGTCTTCCTCCCGATCACACCAAGCTCTTCCCACCTCCCATACATGGTTCTCACCCCTTAGGAAAATCATGACCACCATCAAATAGGCTGGCTGGTTCAGACTTTCCAGATCCCTTCTGTGCTCTGGGAAACAGTATAAACTCTTGTTTCTCTCATGGTTGCCTACACTTGTCACTGTGCTTCATTGTATACAGGCAGGCTCAACTATCAGCATGAGTGCAGTGACTGACTGCTGAAGGAAAAGTGGCAGGAATGAAGGGACTCAAGACCCTCCCCTCTCCCACATCTTCATCTTCTGGGACAGTATCAGCGTATGTCTATAATTATACCATTATTCTAAGACAATAATATTAGTGCATCATAAAGAGAGGTAAGCATAAGAGAGGTACTTGGCACAGGACTCAGTAAATCCTAGTGAGTGGGGCTTTCAAAGACATCCCATCTTACCGAAGGGTTCTTATCCTTGTGGTATTTGTCTATCTGATAGACCTCATAGCTCTGAAAGATTAAGTGGCAAAACTCATAGATGCCAGTCCCACGCTTGGATAGGGTGCAGATGGCAGGGGCAGTCTCAAAATCACCCAGCCTAGGCCTGGGTTGGCTAGTCTGCCAAGATGACAGGGCCTGGTGCCCAGCTTTGATGCCACATCTAGAATCCGAGCAAGGGAGAGGTACTTTGAACTTCAGTTTCTTTACAGTGCTTGACCATATGAGGTTGATGATCTGAGACATTAAGTAGCCCATCTTCCTTTCCCGATTACTGGAGGCTTGTGTGCATTGTTGATCTCCTAGTGAGAAGCACTGCATCTGCTGCACGAACTGGTCCTCAAGGACATGCTGCAACCTCAACATCTTCTCCTGCAGTATTTTGAAGACCTTCTTTTTGGAGGACTTCTTCTTCAGCTGATCTCTGAGTTTGGGGTGGGCACCTTTGCAGTGACTCGGAGTCTGGGTATTGCTATCCGCCTTGGCAGCCTGGCTGGAGCCTATAGAGAAAGAGATTGAGCACAGAAAACAAACCACAGCTTTCCCTGAGGGTCCTGGCATGGTTGGGAACAGAACCGATTCTCAGGCTCATCACTGGCTTCTCCCACCTCTACATTCTGGACTTAGGCGCTAAATGGCTCGGAAAGCTCAAGAGCACATGTAAGCATCCCCAGCTCAGCTGCTGGTGCTGTCTACCAAGATGCTGTTAGAATGTGTCCTGAGAACGAGCAGTAAGGCCCTCTAGGTTCCTCCTGTGCTCCACCCAGAGCCGGCTTCATCAGGTTCTAAATGAAAAGAGAGGGGCTTGTGTTGTTCAATCCCAGTACAAAGTAAACCATCCTACTGAAACAGGTCAGTATATAATTGCCCAGGATTCAAATCTGGCCTGCACCTGTTTTCATAGGTAATAGGTAATCAGGGACTGGGAAGATGACTCGGTTGGCAAAGGGCTTGCTGCACAAATATGGAGACCTGAGTTCAATCCCCAGCACCGGCGTTAAAAGCTGGGTGTGGCAGCAGGTGCCTGTCATCCCAGCACTCAGGAGGCAGAGGCAAGATGTGACAGAGGCAAATGGCAGAGTGGAATAGTTGTGATAGAGGCCATCTGACTTTTGAAAAATATTTATTTATGCTGGGGGTGGGGGTGCACATCTTTCATCCCAGCGCTTGGCGGAGGCTAAGCAGGCAGACCTCTGTGAGTTCGAGGCCAGCTTGGTCTACAGAACGAGCTTCAGGATAGCCAAGGCTACACAGAGAGATCCTGTCTTGAAAAGCCAGGCTGGAGGAGGTGTATGTATGTGGAGAGAGAGAGAGAGAGAGAGAGAGAGAGAGAGAGAGAGAGAGAGAGAGAGAGAGAGACAGAGAGAGAGACAGAGAGAGAGAGAGAGAGAGAATATATATATGGATATTTATTTGGCCTGTATTATGCTAGGGTACCACATGCATGCAGTGCCCATGGAGATCAGAAGAGGGCGCTGGATATGCTGGAACTGAAGCTACAGGTTGTTGAGCACACATTCACGTGCTAAACACCAACACCTGGTCCTCCAGAAGAGCAGCAAGCGGAACTGCTGAGACATCGTTCCAGCCCCCAAAGCTTCAACTAGTTATCTGGACCTTTAAAGAAAAGGGTTGCCAATCTCTGTTTTAGAACGTAAACCTTTCTTTTTGCTTGTTTCCCCATCCTCCACCAAGATAGTCACACCGGATACCCACTCCCTCCATCCTGACCTCACACTGATTCCTATTGTGCCATGACATCTATTATGGGCTTTCATTTCTAGTCTCTCTAGTCCAGGGTGCAGTCTCAGCTTTGGTCCATCTGAATCATCTAGCTGTGTGATACAGGCCTCAGATAGTGAAGCCAAGCTCCTGGACTTCAGCTGGATAAGGGCTGGGGTGAGAACCCAAAGTCTTCATTCTTTAAGACAACCTCCACCTAGAGAACTAGGATTATGCCCCTTCTACCCTATGCTGCGATCCCCAGCAACAACAACCCCACCCACACATGTCTGACCTCATTGCCTCTTCTACGCATGTGTAGTCTCATCAGCACTCCAAAGTATTAAACACACCCTGCAACATCCAGGAGGTTCGGGGTCCAGCCAGTCAGCCAAAACAGAGAGCATCAGGTTCCGTGAGAGAGCCTATCTAAAGCACCAGGTGAGGAGTGACGAAGACACTCAACGCTGACCTCGCCCCTCTATACCCACAGCATGCACACACAAAGAAATGCATTCTCCTGGAAGGTGTGTTTTAAAGAAGGAAGCGAATATGGGTTAAGGTGATCAGGGAACTTAGAGGTTGCGGACTCCGCCAAGACTTATTTAGGAAATCTCTATCATAAATGACACTGCAGCACAAAGAAATGTTGCCCCTAAAGCCAAGCCCTAAACTGTTAGAACTGGGGTTCAGCAGTCCTCTCCTCCAAACCCCTCGGCTCTACCTTGACTTCAGTGTCCCTAAGCCTGCCCTCACCTACCTTCCAATCTCTACTCATCCTCCATGTTGGTTAAAATCAGTGTCAGGATCAGACAAGCTACTGCTGGCAGGATAGCCTTCTCCCACGAGTTTCAGGCTCAAGGTAGATCTTGAGCAGGGAAGGCAGGAAGGAGCCAGGCAGGTATCGGGATCGGCTCAGTGCTAGTGTAGGGTTAGCCTGAGCTTCACCTGGTCCGTCTCTTTTAGTTAGCTCCCCGAGTCTCACTTTACGGATGAGAAACCAGAGGCTCAAAGGAATGAACTGAGTAGTCTACCAGACACAGAGGTAGGATGTGTTTATCAGGGAAGGTTCCAGGCACATCAGCCTATAGTTGCTGTACCTCCTCATGTGACCCAGCACAGGCATAGATATAACCCAACACAAAGTCAAAACTTAAAACATCAAGGTTGCTGTTGATTTTCATCTGTAACTCCATTGCCCAGGTCTCAAGCCCCAACTTTATAGATAATGTTGCACAATGTTAGGTCTAAGCCAGTTGACAATAAACCTCCACTTTCTTTTAAGCTCCAGGGCACTGTGGCCCAAAGTCCCTGCTTCCCTCCATTCCTGGGCTTATGCCACCCCACCAGACTTACCTTCTTCCCTGTTTGCACTCATCTTTGCAGTGAAAAGTCTAAATCCTTACACCCTCCAGGAGTGTCTCTGTCATTCAGGGAGCAGAAGCTTGCTTGCTCCACCGCCCCCTCCTCTCTCTTTTAAACACAAGGTGGCTCTCAGGGTAATGAGATCCATCTTTTTCCCTTCTGGAGCCATCTGCCCAGCAGCTCCCTATTACCTAAAATGGCCTTGGCATCATTACAGAGAAATGGCTCCATGGAGTTTCTGGCTGAAGCAAATCTGAAGAGTATTGGCATCAGCTGAAGTGTTCACAAGCTGTGAGGGCCCCTTTTCTTCAAAAAAGGCTAGAGCCAGGGCCTGTGTGCACAGGCAAGACACAGATGAATCAGGTGCTTACCGACTATGGAGAGTCACCGGGGGAGAGGGGCCTGTTCAAAGCACAAGCGAGCCTATGGTACCACCCCATTTCTGAGGAGGCCATATTTAAGAGCAGGCTGAAGTGGGGTTTAATCAGGACAGGAGGGATTGCATAAAGAGGCCTTGGAGGGAGCTCCAGGAATCCCAGGCACAATCCCATAGGGCCCAGGACTTAGGACCTCCTGCCTGTGTGGCTTTGGCAAGCCTCCCCTTTCTCCGTGCTAAAGACAGAGGCCAGAAAATCTACATCCCAGACGGTGTGGAGACTAAATGAGGGATGGATGTGTGCTGACATGATGGAACAGTGGGGTTGTGTGAACGTCTCAGCTGTGCCTGAGCTTCCAGTGACCGTGCAGATTCGGACCCAAAGTAGCCTATTCTTCCAGAATACCCATGCCCTGTCCTCAGACTTTAAACGAAAGATGATTCAGGTGTGGTGGCACATGCATTTAATCCCAGCACTCGGGGAACAGAGACAGGAGGGCCTCCTTGAGTTCAAGTAGAGCCTGGTTTACATAGTGAGACCCTGTCTCAAAAAATATGTCTGGGCTACAGCGAGGTGCTGGTATAGTAGATCTGGGAGTCCAGGACTCTGGACTGCTACCACCCACCCCTCCTTTCACCACAGGGCAGTTTTCCTCCTCATTAACCCTTCCAGTTTTAAAAACGGCATTATTTTCTTCTAAATGGTCAACACACCTGACTCATTTCTCTGTGTTGTTTCTTTCCAGCTCCCCTACTAGAATATAAGTCCCGTGAGGAGAGATGCTTCAATTGTCTTATTTATTGCTGTCTGTCTGAGGAAGACCAGCTCAATAATCACTGGAATTTGTATTGAAAGTTTCCTCCTAAGGTCTGAAGGTCTGAATGGTTGGTTCCTAAATCAGTGCTGTTCTCTCTCTCTCTCTCTCTCTCTCTCTCTCTCTCTCTCTCTGTGTCTGTCTGTCTATCTGTTCGTCTGTCTGTCTTTTCTCTCCACCAGCTGCTCCCCAGTGTGATATGCTGCTTGGTCACTGGTCTAATATTAACAGAGCCAAGCAACTATGAACTGAAGCCTTCAAAACCATGGATGGAAATAAACCTTCCGTCTTTCCAAAGTTGTTTGCCTTAAGATTCACAATATTAATGGATGTTAATACCTTGTCAGTAAATGGATGAATGGGTGGGTGGGTAGATGGGTGGATGAATGGATGCCCTAAGGCAATTATCTGAGGTCTGAGCTTTAAGCTTCTCTGCTCCATGGTTCCAAGGCACATAGCGAGGGATCTTGGTTATGTTTGATTAACACTATACTATATTATAGTATAGTATATTGATTTCTAAATTTTTTGTTTATTCATTTTATGCATGAGTGCTCTGCTGCACGTACATCTGCATGCCAGAAGAGGGCGTCAGATCCCTTTATAGGTCACGAACCACCATGTGTGTGCTAGGACTTGAACTTGGGACCTTTGAAAGAGCAGCCAGTGCTCTTAACCACTGAGCCAGCTCTCCAGCCCATATTATATTGATTAATGAGTGAAGATGATAACTTTAAAATTAAACAATTGTAAGTATGCCCTTGGTGAAAGTTGGCAGCAGAAGGAAGAGTTTCCTAGAGAAAAACTCCTTGTTTATAACAAAGGGCTGGCTTGGAGCCTCCTCTTTGGGCATCACTTCCAGCCATTCAGATATAACCCAGATTTGCCAACAGGGGGCACTAAATCCTTATTTTCTTGCTGTTCTTGGACCTTGTGGCAGTCAGTGTAGGTCCAGAAAGGCTGCAGTCTGAATAAAGCAAAGCCAAGTGCAGCCTATAGCTATCACCCTCTAGGCCCCGGAGTACATAGGTGACCACAGAAGGGCTGGAATTGAGAGGTGCTGAGACCTACTGCCAGGTGCCAGGCCCTGGGAGACCTCCCCAACTGCTGACTTCCTACACCCCCTGATGGCTCAGAGTCTGCATTTTGAAGATGGGACAGAGTAAATACCTCAGCCAGAGTCTCATGCATAGAACACATCCATAGTGTGACTAGAGACCAGACTCACCAACCACTGCTTCCTCAGTCTTTCCTCATACCTGATACACTTCGAAGAAAGGTAAAGGCCTCCCTGAAAGGACCAGGCTTACCCGAGCTGTGGCTGCTGCTGGAGTCAAACCATGGGTCTGTTTTGTGTCACAGGGCTAGAGCCTCACATAAGAGACTTCCCTACAGTTTGATAAACAAAGGGTCTAATCTATAGGTGCTCACACTGAGCCCAGCGGGGTTCTTCAACCTCATCCAAGTTCAAGCTACTTGCATTAGGTTGAGTGAAGTCCAGTCTGAAGCCAGACCCAACATGGCCTCTTCCTGGGCCACAGAGACTGTCTCTGAAGAATCCTCCTGTAGCATGCTTGTTTGCGGTGGTTTGAAATGACCCAGAGTGAGAGGCTGAAGAGGACATAAGCTAGAAAGGCCTTGGCTTCTGAGCCACCCAGTTGAGTGCCAAGCGGCTGCCTCCAGCTTCTTCAAACCACTCACCCTACAGGGCTTGTCCTTCAGAATGGCCCCTTCTCTCCAGAAAGTTCCTGCTGCCTGCAGCCTCCCTGTGCTCCCAGGCTTCAACTCTTTCCCCATGGTTCTCAGAGCACTCAGACCCCACCAGGTCAGTCATGTTGCATGTTCCTCCCCTTAACCGATGGGGACCATGCACATAGTAGGTACCAAGCACACAGTAGGTACCAATCACTGTTTTTGTTTACTTGTCTAGTATTTGCATGAGAGCTCAGTCCCAGAAAAGCTGTTCTCTCTTTCCAGAGAATTCTGAATCCAATTTACAAACAACGACATCTGGCTCTGTTGGAGATCAGCAGGAGCAAATTAGCCTTGCTCAGTCATAGACACATACTCATTAGCGATTGCCAAGCAGCCAGTGGGCCACATGCATGCACCCCGGAATGGACTGAAAGCAAGAGAGGATGCTATTAAATAGGGAGCTAAACAAAGACCTGCAGGAACCTAAGGAGCATGCATCTCTGTGGTGTAGTCTTACAGGCAGAGCAGTAGCAAATGCAAAGTCCCTGGGGTCCAAATGGCCCCAGGGCTGCTATATATGAAAAATGGATTTTTGAATTAGCAAACCAAGCTAGGACTTTGGCTTGTATTCTAAATGTGGAAAACAAAAAAGCCCAGATTTTCCTGGACCTGTCTGTCTTGGGTTACTCACTGCAGTGGGGCTAGGGCCAGGCAGTCTATGGTCATGTGAGTTAGACCTCTGCTCGAGCCACTTAGAGATTGTCTTTCTTGTGAGGTTATCACCCAGTTTCTGTGAGCCCCAGTATAGCAGTCTCAGCCAGGGCCCTGCTAACCAATGCTGTGCCTCACCCAGGCTTAATGGCCCAACCCTGGTAGGCCCTTGGCTAGAGAAATAGTGGAAGCTATTAGAGAGGCTATGATTTCAACCCAGACAACCCAGAAGGCTGAGACTCATATTCCAAGGCACACTCAGCGGGTCTTCCGCCCACAGATACAGGGGAGCCTCTGAGTGCTCCCTGCCCCTCCTCCCTCCTCTGCTCCCTCCCCCACCCCTTGTCTTTTCTCTAGGGCTCTTTCCTCCATCTCATTAGGCTGCTGAGAGTGGTTCTGATAGCAGGCCCCTTCTCTCTCCCTGCTCTTAGCATGACCTGGTATCCAATTCCTCTTCAAATATGAATAAGGTTCTGGCCAGAGCTCAGTTCTGCCGAAGAGCTGTGATAGGTCTTCCCTGGGCTCTTTCTATTTGTTTCCCCCAAGGTCTTCCTTCCTACTCTGACTAGCAAATTCCCCACCCCTCACCTCCAGGAACTTGGCACCCTGCTTGGGTACAGAGATGTTTTATTTTTCATAGATACTATCTATCTACTGGGCACCCACCCCTCAAAGACAAACCTCCTCCCCAGGGAGGTCAGGTGATTCCCCAAGGGCGTGTGCTAGAGTGAGGGGACAGGAGCCAGCGAAGACCATGGGACACTCTGTGCAGTGAGAGGCTCTGTGAGCTGGTTCCCTGGGAGGGGAGGTCAAGGACGTCTGGCTTAGGCAGACACTGAAACTGGGTGATTGTCTAGGCCCTGGAGGGCTCCTAGCCAGGGCTCCTGGAGATATCTGTCTATGGGGTGTGGCATGGAGTGATGAGGTCTAACAGGGAATTGTCAAGATATATGTTCAATACTCAGCTCAGACTCGTAGATACTGTGTGGCTCTGGGTCAGGAACTAGGCATTTCTGCATAGTATCTTTTCAGTTACAAAGGCGGGTCAGGAGGAGCGGCTGAGAGAATGTAAATGGCGGGTGTGAGTTGACCTTTGCCCTGCCACCTGCCCCATCCTCCACCCACCCATCGCCCGCCCGATAGCTTAAACTTCTGTTGCTTTTGTCATTTCTCTTTGAACGCTACTTAACTGCCGGCTTGCGGGCCTCCTGAGATTGAAGCTGTTACAAGAAACATTCCAGAGGGAGCACTGCTGACTGCTCTTACTGTCACACCCCACCCCCACCTCCATCTCTGCAGAGAAGCCACCACCTCCCCTCTCCCCCAAGGGGCCTCTTTCTGTAAAGGACTTGTGACTTTCCATGGGCTTTTTTTTTTTTTTTTTTTTTTTTTTTTTTTTTTTTTGCCCTCATGCCTGTGAGTGGCTTCCCAGTGCTTTCCTGGCAGAAAGTCGGCTCTGTCCCCAGAGACACCTCCTCAGGCCAATGGCTTCTGTTGACCTCAGACCCAGAGTCTGAAACTGTCTTCATTTACCCCTTCTTTCTGGACCCCTGTGTTCCCTGCTCCTTTCTCCAGCTCTTCAGAGCCAGAGGGAGGTCATAAAGCACTTTCTGGTCAGTCTTGCGAGACATGTTGGAGAACGTACATGGTAACAGTTTCATCCCTTAGCCTGTAACACCAATAGCCCACAGTGAATATGCTAGATTTGTGCCCTTGCACAGTGGCTCTGGACTTGGCCAAGGGTCCAGTCATGGCCAATGGCACATTAGGGAACTCCACACAAGCAGAAGCCACACAGTGCAGGAGTGCCTCTCTTGAATGTTGGCTCTCACTGGATATAAGAAGGCTCAGCCTTGGAGAAGTGACAGCCCGGCAGGGTGTGACAACCCACATGGCTCTCTACTGAGAGGGTAGAGGCATCTGGCAGATACTAGCCCTGAGGGAGCCCCTCTTGGCCACATGATGAGTAATCCTGGCAATACCCAAAGAAGGAGAAGAACCAGCCAGCTGAACCCCATCAGCCCACAGAACTGAACCATGCCCGGGGCTGCTCTGCTACATGGCTGTAGAAACAGAAACAAGCTCCTCAACCTAGACATGAGTTTATTTTTATCACCCCATTCTCAGACATCAAGACTGAGTGAGGTTCAAAGAGCTGGAGTACATTTCCCAAAGTTGCCCAATGGGCACATGTGGTAGCTGTGGACTTCCTGCTACAGACAAGTTGATTGATTGACAGCCCAGTTACTGTCCCAGGGTTCACCATTGCTACCCTCCCCAACCCCCACCTCCTGTGTGCCCCTACCACACGATCAGCTTTGGTTGGTGAACAGCAAAATCTACACTCCCCACCGGGACTGAAGCTGGGATTGTGTGTGGAGGTGGAAGAGCTTCTCTCTTCTCTTCAGGGACCCCAGTATGAGGACTGTCACCAACCCCTCGGCCCCACCGCCTTCTTCCTCCACAGCTGTTTCCTCCAATAAAGATCCTTCATTTCTAATACCATGGTGAGAAGGCTGGGCCAGGCCTGCAGTTCCCTTCAGATGATTTTCCATTCAGGAAGAACTGACATCTTCAGACACTACCACTGCCCAGACCTTGTCCTAAGGCAGACAAAAAGGAAACCTCCTAGCTCAAGAAAAACAAGTCCCGGACCCCCCCCCCCCCCCAGACATGTGGAGGTGATAGGGGGCAGGGACTGGACAGGACTCCTTGCTCTCAGGAACTGATGCCATCCAAGAGACCCGAGGAAGCAATGGCTGTTTCCAGACCATGCACACAGCATTTCAGGCAATCCTCCTACACTGGGAGCCAGGATTACAGTCCCGTGTCAAGGATGCGAGTCTCAGCGAGGCCAAGCAGCTGGTCTGTGTCATGTCATGGCTATCTATATGGCAGAGCTGAGACTTAACCTCAGAGGGAAATGGGCCGGCCAGTGGGGTGCTCTGAACCCTGGGTGTAGATGCCTGCCCTTCAAGGTGTTACATAGCACCGTTCCCTTAGCAAATGACTGCCATCTTCAGGACACCAGAGACTGGGCTAGCAGTGCCTTACAGAAGGAGGGTAGGGTAAGGGTCATGGAACCCTCACCTGACTATCAACCCATTCCTCCCAACCATGTGCTTGTGATCCTATCCTAATTGCCCACAGCTTTGGGCTAGAGCAGAGGCTGGGGAGGTCTCTCCATCTGCACAGCCATGGGGACGCCATCATCCATGCTGGGTGTGGACTTTCTAGAATGTCTGCTTTCACCCACATTCCTGCCCATAAACCCTTGCCCATGCTCTTTAAGTAACCCCAATAAACTCATCGGCACCCCAGGATGGACTTTGTCAAGCTCTAGTTTGTCACTGGAACCTTGTGAGAAGGATATAGACATTGCTTGGTGCCCCACCTACACACACACACACACACACACACACACACACACACACACACACACACACACACACGGAGAAAATTCTTGCAATACATTGTTCCCTTGGAGACCTTGGGTACATTGCCTGGGTAGCCTCTCAGTCTCAATTTTGCCACATGTAAAACTGGGACCCTAACTTAGTCGCCTTCTAGGGACCTTGCAAATGTGAGTAATGATCTTGTAAGGAGCTGTTGAATCCACATTAGTTCTCTTTCTCCCTTTCCACCCCCATCCCACAGGAACCCCTGGGATCCTCTTTTTCTCTGCCTCCCAGCACTGGGGTCTATGTATACACACTGCTACACTTGGCTTCTTATTCATGTGCTAGGAATCTGAACTCAGGTTTTCATCCTTGTGCTCACAACAGGCACAAGGGTCTAAGCCATCTCCCCAGCTCTTTCCTCCATCCCCACATGGAGTTGTTTCCATTTCACTACAGATATACCAGACCCTAGGCTGACCGTGATGAATAGATCAGATCCGTAACTCCACATTGCCTTTATTCCAACAAAACAACATGTCAACAACTAAAACCCCCATAAACCAGAGAGAACCAAAAAAAAAAAAAAACCAAAAAACTCCCAGATTCCTTCCCCATGAGGGGAGGTTTTCCACAGGGACCAGCCTTGGCTGGGACTCATGTGCCTGCTCCTTGAGAAAGCTCCTGGGATAAAAATAGCCAGGCAGCAGGCAGCCCTTCTGGGGCTCAGAGAAGTGAGGGGAGGGGGCCTTGGCTCTCCATAGCTCTGTCTCTGAGAAACAGGAACCAGAGCAGGGCTTCATATCCTAGTGTCTGAGAGTGTCTGTCTTCTCAGAGGGTGGAGGCCATCCCAGAGAAGAGAAGAGAGAAGTACACTAAGGGTAGAGCTGAGGCGTGCTTGGCTAGCATGCAGGAGGTACTGGGTTCAATCCCCAGCAAGCACTAAACCTGGTGTGCTGTGCACACACTCAGGTGGCGGAACAGAAGGATCAAAAATTCAAGGCTACATAGCCACTATTGAGACTAGGTTGTCTCAAACCCTGTCTCAATAGATAAATAAATAAAAGTTCAGAGCTTGGTGTGGCTGGGCATGACGGTGCACTGCTTTAATCTCAATACTAAGAAGGTTCAAGTCCAGCCTTGTGTACATAGTGAGTTCCAGGCTAGCCAGGGCAATGTAGTAAAACCCTGCCTCAATAAAATAAAATAAAAAAATTAAGGTCTGGATTCTTCATATTCGATGAATCAGAATACTATTAGTGTTCTCATTGTGACCAGAAAGGAAAGAGGTTTGAAGACAAGAGACAGAGAGCGCTCTTGTTGCCACCAAACAAGACCAAAAGGAGCATTTTCATTCACTGAAAAAAAGTAACCAAACAAACTCTCTCAAGGCCGGGGGACAGTAGTTTGACTGCTGAAATGAATTGGAGCCAAAGAAGTCATTTCCAGGAAACCTTTTATGGGGACTGTCCTGCCATCCAGGAGATCCAGTTTAGCCTGCACCCTTCTTTTTCTTAGTGATTTCCCTGCCAGCTTCAAGATCACATTGCTCATCGGGAGGGCTACCTGAGCCTGGACAAGCACACAAGCAAAATCAGGGCATCTAAGGAACTTGGGGTGTGGGCTCTGGAATGAAAAGGAACCTTCAAGATTGTCCTGTCTCCTCCCAAGGCCTATGTGCAGGTGAAGCATCTAGAACCAAAGAGGGACATCGGTGAGTCCAGGTTTCACAGCAAGGGTCCTGGACCCCACCCAGGGACACTGCTGTTGAGTCTAGTCAGGGTCTTTACCATTCATCAGTGATGGCCACGCACACATGCCTGCTGTGTGAGGTTGAGGTGTATGGGTGTGCATGTCGTGTCAGGCATAGAGAGAAAACTCTCAGGTGAGGTGACATTTAAGCAGGGGTCTGAAGGCAATGGAGGGTGAGTCATAAATACTGGTGAGGCCAGAGAGATGGTTGTCTGTGAAGTACTTGCCATGCGATAGGAAGAACCAAGTCCAATCCCCCAGATTCTTTGTTAAAAAGTAGAGTGTGATGGTAGACCGTGCTGAGGAGGTAGAAACAAACAGATCCCTGGGGATCACTGGTCAGGCAGTCAGTCCAGCGTACTTGGCAAGCTCTGGCTGATGAGAGACAGTCTTTTAGATTAAAAAAAAAAAAAAAAAAAAAAAAAGGAGGAGGGGCAAGCAAGATGACTCAGCAGTTACAGTAGCGTGCTACCAAATCTTATGACCTGAGTTTGGTGGCTTGAATCCCCATGAAGTAAGGAGACAACCAACCCCCATACCAAATGAGCTGTCCTCTGACCACTATATGTGTATCATGGCACAGGCAGGAGTACACACACACACACGTACACACACACACACACACACACTAAATATTTTCTTTGAGACAGGGTCTTACTATATAGTCAGGCTGGCTTAGAATTTGGCCTGTAGACCAGGTTACCCTTGAATTCACAGTAATCTACCTGTCCCCCTATCTCCTGAGTGCTGGGATTAAAGGCATATGCTACCAAAAAACAAAAACTTTAAGAACCAGGAAGGAAGTCCACAAATGACACCCTAAGATGTCTGCTAGCGTCCTCCCCAGCACAGACACAGGAAAACATACAGGGGAACATGAAAGAACATATCACACACACACACACACACACACACACACACACACACACACACACACACACACACACACACATGAGCACAGACAAAAGAGCATTACAGGTTGCCGGACTAGCAGAGGCCAAGGCCCTGAGCTTAGCATGTTAAAAGACTAGCAAGAAGCAGTTTTAAAGGACAGAAATAAGGAAAGAAATAAATAATTCAGCTGTAATGGTCTGGTCGTAGACTTTTTAAAACTAATGGGTAGATGTAGGAGGCAGACCAGCAGCCCTGGGACAGAACACTTGAACAAATCAAAAGTCAACTAGGTCTAGCAGGCATTGATGAAACTCTCCACTCAATGGCAGCAGAATAACACAGTCTCTTTAAAAAAAAAAAAATATATGTGCAGGTGTCTGTGCCTGCAGGGGCCAGAAGAGGGCATTGGATCCTCTGGAGGCAGAGTTACAGGAAGTTGTGAACTTCCCAGAGTGGGTGCATGACCAAACTCAGACCCTCTGCAAGAACAAAATGTTCTTAATCACCAAGCCATCTCTCCAGCTCCACAATACACATTCTTCTCAAGCACATATGGATGGAGTCCCGGTCTTGGCAGGTTTAAAAACACTGAAATCATATAAAGAATTGCCCTCTGTCCACAATGGACTAAGTTTAGAAATGCATTCATTGATCCTCTACAGAGCAGCAGAACCGACTTGGCATATGTGAGTAAGGACATTGTCTGCTTGTATGAAGGGGATGTCTGTGAGGGAATGACACTGGCTGACATAGTTCTCAGGCTGAGGAGTCCATGATCTGCAGCCTGAGATACAGGAGAGCCAGGGGTTGGTTCCACATTGTGGTGAAGAGGCCCACACTAGAGCAGGAAAAACAGATACCCCAGTTCAAAAAGCTGTTGGGCCAAAGGGTGGATTCCTCCTTCTGCCTGATCCAAGGCCATTAGGAAGGCCATCTACTTTACTGGGTCCATGCACCCAAATGCTGGTCTCATCTAGAGGCACCCTCAAAGACACACACAGAAGTCGTGTGTAGTGGGACACTGGCCAGTCTGTAGGAGTTTGGCTTTGGAAATGGGTTCTCAGACATAGTGACAAAAGTCCAGGTATTAAGAAGACATCTAAAGTGCACTTTAGTATAACCAACTTTGGTACCACAGAGAACACTGAGGCGAAGGTATAAAGAGCCTCAGAAGAGAAGAGTTTGCAAATCACGTAACTGATGAAGAGCTAGCATGAAGAACGTACAAAGAATTCTTAGGACCCAACAATAAAAAGATTAGCTCTTTTTTTTTTTTTTAATGGGCAACTGATGTGAATAAGCATTTCTTTAGAGAATATAGCCAAATATACCAGCAAGGATGAGAAGAAAGCCCCCCCCACCCCCCACCCCCACCCCCGCTAAACATTACTAGCTAGGAAATGCAAATCAAAACCACAGCAGGTGAGTGAGATGGCTCAGTGGGCAAAGGAGCTTGCTGCTAAGCCTGGGGGCCTGGGTTTGATTCTTTATACCTGTATGGTAGAAAGAGCAAAGTGGCTCCCTTAAGACAAGTTCTCCTCTGACCTCTACAGGCAAACCATAACATGTGTGTTCCACTCTACCTGCAGACACAAAAGAAATGCTTTTAAGGTTTAAAAAAACAAAACCCATTAAACCACCAGAGACAGCATTTCTCTCGACTGGGACAGCTGGAATGGAAGTGATAGACAAGCTGGGTTTGGGGGCAGTGTTTGTAATCCCAGCTACTCCAGAGGCTGAGGCAGGGGGATCTCAAGTTTGAGGCCAACATAGCAAGATTCCCATGCTTCTTTAAAAGCTCTTCTAATATTGATCCTATTGGGTCCAGGCCCAAGGCAAAGGACCCTCAGCTTCTGGCTGCACATGTCAAAGAAAGAGGTAGTAGAACTCTGGCTGAATTCAAGCCCCAAATGTTGGCTGCAGCTGCGGCATTCAAGCTGAGGTGTCTCACACCAGTGAATAGTATGAGCAGTGGGTAGTGAGTAGAGGCCCCTGTTTTTCAGCTCAATATTGGCACAGCTAGACTGGGTGTGTAGAGCTTAAGACTAGCCAGATTCCCCAGCCCAAACCCATCCCAACATAGCTGAGCTGCCTGCTTGGGGTCATACTATTCTCTGAGAAGTCAAACCTCTCCCAAACACCTGCACCTTCAACCTCCTGGATGGAGGCTCAAGGAGCCAAGGGGCCCAGCCACCATGAAGCTCCTTCCCCAGTGGGGACATGGGGGCGGGGGCGGGGAAGGGGAAGTACAGGGGATCAGACACATCGCTTACAGGGAATGGTCCAAGATCCCTGCTGGGTGAGAAAGACTACTCTGGTCTCCTGGGCCCTTGCTCCAGTGTGTCAAAATATTTTCTGAAAACAGTTCTCCCAGGAGACCCTGCTGATGAACCAGAACCACCTGATCATGCAGTTTATGGGAAAATCATTACCATCCGACAGTGGCTAATCCCAAGACTGTCCATGGGCTGTGCTGTCCTAGAACACAGACTCTTCCAGGAACTCCTCCATCCATCTCATCAGCCATCACAACATGCGTCATTTACGCGGGCAGGGGCTAAGCCCCCTAGGCATCCACTTTCATCTCTTTTCCCACACAACGGACAGGAACTTCATGATTCAAGGAGGAAACTGAGGCACGGAGTGTTACACCAACTATCCCACCCATCCCCACATGTGACTGGTGTCCCCTGAAGTTGTACAGTGCACACCTTGCACATTGCATGTGTGATCTCTGACTCTCTTCAGGCCTCACATGAGCACCCTGCTCTGTGAGGCTCACCTGGATTGCAAGGCCTGGTTCAAGTACTACCCTAGCTCTTTGGACCCCCACAGTAGAGTGGCTCCCGGTGGCACCAGACATCACATCTGTCCAGTTGCCTGTGTACATCTGGATGTTCTAGACAAACTCCAGCAGCAGGGACTGGCCTGGAAACTACTTTTTTCCTCCTGCTCCACCTGTCAAGATGCCAAGGGCTCTATAAATATTTGTTCGTTGGCCGACCTCCAGGTGGTAAGAGATGAGGCAGAAACCCCAGAAATAAATCAGACTTCCAGAGCCAGAAAGGTCTCAAAAAGAGTGTGCCCTCTCTATTTGGTAAATGGGTAAACTGAGGCATGGTGTGGGGGAGCTGGCTTTCCCAGTATCACAATGTTTGTGGGAGCTCTGACTCTCATCGAGAGCTCTTGCCATCAGCCACCTAACCTTATTAGCTCTCAGCTCTGCTTTCCTCCTGGATGGAGAGAACACTCAGTCCTGTCTACTTGATTTCTGGGAAAGTCCCCAGTCACAGGGTGCTATAATTTGGGCTTGGAATGATCCTTCATAACTGCCCTTCAGTTTGAGATGACCACCCACCATTTGCCGGGAGCTAGTCTGAGGTGGCCTCCAACCCAAATCGATCCTTCCTTTCTCGGAGTCTATTAAGCTGACTATTTTGAGTGATCATGTTACACGGATCCAAATTCTCCCTGAAAAACTCAGATGCGGTACCTCAGAGGGCTCTTGGGACCCTCTCCAGTTCTGCTGTCCTGTCCCCCAACCCCAGCTCTGCCAGCACAGAAATGGCAGTTCCCAAAGGGACCCTTGGTTAGAAGCCCGTGGCATCCCTGGCCTGCCCCTGGTGACTAAGCCAAACAGCAGCACCACTGCAGCAGCCACCACCCAGAAACCTGGGTTTTTTCCACTCCAGAAAACAACTGTCACAAAGTGTCCTGCGTCCGCTCACCAGACCAGCACTGGGTAGAAAATAAGATGGTTGTTCCTGGGGTCTCATTTTCCTGGGAATTTCATATCTGCCTTCATCAAGGTAGGCAGCATTGAATGTTAGGATGGTCTTCATGGACCAGACGTGTGTGTGGACCATCACAGCCACATGGGGCATAGTCAGGCCTGTTAGAGGCAGGATCCGTTTCTCAGTCCAAGAAGATGTTTTTAACAGAGGAAGAGCTGGAACAGAAAGGATGAAGGAAATCGAGAAATGCATCAGACACAGTGCTTGCTGCTTGGCAGACCTGTTCATTATCTGTCAGAATCAACCAGACACTGGTCATGTATACGGAAACCGAGGCTCAGAAATAGGAAATACTTGCCCAAGGTCAAAGAAATGGGATTTGAATTCGAGTCCATGCAGTGTCACACACACCCCACCCCTTGGGCTCTGCCCAGCATCCCAGTCTGCTAGGGTTCTTCACCTTCAGCTGCCTGCTGAAGGTGAGCCTAGCCTTTTCTTACTGCAGACCTGTGTCAGCGCAGCTACTCTCAGGCTGGGCCTCAGGCTAGAAGTGAGAAGCCATGGGTCTGTGTCCAGGAGGTTCTGGGTCTGGGCTTTCTGTCCCTCACCAAGAACTGAAGTGGCTCTAGCCTGAGAAAAGCAATAGTACACCTTTCTCTCTCAGCTCATGGCTCTATGGAAGCCACTACCATGTCCTCAGGACATGCAGGAGCCTGTGGCCCATATACTGAAGGACTGGGATCTCTGGCTGAAAGCTAGGAAACAATTTGTGCCTGCTAATAAGGTCCAGGAATGGGTCCTACTCTAGCCCCGTCATTGCGAGAGCAGAGGCCTGGCTGGACAGAGATCTGAGAAAGTGGAGCTGGACCCATCTCTAAGCCGTTCAAAGCTTGGTTTGAGACACTTATTTCACTGTGGTACATATCTAGTCCCACTCTTGCTTCCTGCATCCATGGACTCAGAACTAGAGATGGCTTTTCAGCTCTGTCTCCCTTAGGAAAGGAGTGTGCTTCCTCAAGCCTCAGATTCCTCAGCAGGAAAAAAAAAATGGTACCTGAGAGATCTGCTCGGGTCCAACATCAAGGTCAATGGATGAATTCAGAGTCAACAATGGTCTATAGGGCAGGATGGGTGTCTGCAGGTATGAACCCCAATTTGTTTCCAAGAAGACTGATCCACATGGCCACAGACGTCGTGCCTTCTCTCTGTGTCCTGTTGCTGCCAGGGTGGACCAGGCAGCTCTGACTTGTCTTGGTTTGATTTTTAAACTTTTTTATTCATTTTGATTTTTTGTGAGATGCTTTATAGGGGGAGAGATGTCTCTCTCTCTCTCTCTCTCTCTCTCTCTCTCTCTCTCTCTCTCTCTCCAGTGATTAAGAGCACCGGCTGTTCTTCCTGAGGAGCTGGGTTCAAATTTCAGAATCCACCGAAAGGCTCACACCTGTTTGTAACTCTGGTTCCAGGTCTTCTGACATTTCCACAAAGACACACAAGCAGGCAAAACACCAAGGCACATAAAATAAATTTAAAAAGAAAAAAATTAAAAGTAACACTATATAGACTGGGCTGGCCTGCCTCCTGGGTGCTGGCTGGAGTTACCAGTGTGAACCAGCATGCCCAACAAGGTTTCTGTTTTGTTGTTAAATTTGGTTTATGGTGGAGATGGTTTTAGAACCATTAATTGGCCCTGATATAAAACTGGAACATCTCAGAAGCCCACGATGTAAAGAACTTTTTGTGCTCCTTCACACTCATGCAGATATCTGTTTAAACATTCACATTCTTTTACAGACCTTCCCTGCACACAGATAAGCATATTCATTTATTTCTGTCTAATTGGCCCTAGGTAATAACAATGTTTTCACTGGTTTGAACTTCGTTTTTTAGCTGTATCTTCACTTATGGGCACAGTGAGGTTCTATCTCTTCCTCTTTCTTTCTATCAGTCAATGATGGTTTATCAAGCAACTACCATGAGCCAGACCCTGTTAATGGGCATTATAATGCACCTATGTTATGGGTATTTACTGTCCTGAGTGCTGTGCTGCCTGGAAGTACTCAGCTGCTGATGCTGAGGGCCACATAAGGATGTGCATTTAGATGAAGATGAATCAGAAAAGCACACAAAGAAGGAACCTTTTCAAGTTGGGGGAAAACCCCAGAGAGCATGGTCTGCAGTTGGGTCGCAGTGGATTGGGCCACTTCTTGATCGTCACAATCATTCTATGTGCTAGCATAAATAATGTAAATAGCATAAATAACGCTAGCTAGCACATCCCGTCACACAACTCTGAGTGGAACCGTGAAATAAATTCCTAAAAGATAATTTGCCACATCAAGGCTGACTGTCTTTACACTGTGTCCCTGCATGCGCCGGGAGGGATGAGGAGAGGGTGCACATGTATCCAGGATTGTGCGCATCTGTGTGCACATGCGTGTGGGGGCCTGAAGACAACCTTAGTTGTCATCAGGTATTGAACACTTTTAGTTTTTAAGGCTGGTGTGCCTATTGTTGTTTTGTCAACTGGCATTCAAAGTAAGTTCACTTCTGTTTGCTTGAGACCATCTCTCACTGGCCTGGAATTTTCTAAGTACACTAGGCTGGCTAGCCAGCAAGCCCTAGAAGTCTCTCCCTACCTCCCAGCATGGGAATTTAAAGCTTCTGCCACCACAATGGCTTTAAAAAAAAAAAAGTGAATTCCAGGGATGGAATTCGGTCTTCACTTTATCAACTGCAGCAATCTCCCAGCCCTGTCTTTATGGTTTTGATAGATATTGTTAAATTGTTCTGGAAATAGTTGATCAAACATTATGCCCCATAACAAGCAGGCCAGGCATGGTAGCATATCTATCCCAGCTACTCTGGATGCTGAGGCTGGAGATTCACGTTAGAGCCTGGAAAACGTAGCAAGATAATGTCTCAGAACCACAAAATCAAAAGAAGCAGAGTATAGCTCAGTGGCAGAACACTTGCCTAGCATGCTCTGGGATCGATCCCCACTACCACAAGGTAGATGAGGGGGAAGAAGAGAGGCTTCTCTACATCTTGGCATCTCTGGAACTTTAACGAAGGTCGAGCACAAATGGTATTGGCAAGAGCCAGAAGGTCACTTCTGGGCCATCATCTCCTTAAAGGAGATAACGGGATTATACCGGGCCTCGGTGGCATGAACAGGAAAGAAGCCTGGCAGGGAGGACTTTACTTTTTTCTCCTACTTCTTCTCCAAGAATCCCCCATGGCTGATGTGCTCCTCTCATTTGTTGTACCACACAAGCATGCAGAGTACAGTAGCCTCTCACTGCCCAGTGAGGACCAGCTCCAGGCCTCTCCATTCAGATACCCAAATCTGCAGATGCTCAAACCTCTTCCATAAACTGACCCGCAAGCAGTCTCCCGTATACTTTCAATCGCCTCCAGATTGTTCATGATCCGTAATAAGATGCAAGTGCTGTATAAACACTCACCATACTTACTGCCCAGGAAAAATAGTCTGTGTGTATTGAATTGAGACACAACTTTTTTCCTTCCAACGTCTTTCAGCCCTTGGCTGGCTGAATTCACAGACATGGAGCCCATGGATGTGGAGCCTCACCCAGGAGCGTTGACTGTATTTGTGCAAATACTCGCATCACACATGTTTGGTATCGGACTCCAGGACCCTGGGTTGGCAGTACTTGGGTTTTCATAGGTAATCAAATAGAATCTGTACTTTCTTCCTATTTGCACTGTTACCAAGGAATCCTCTCCTCACCTCATCCACCCTCACACAGACACCCAGATGCAGCAGAGTTCCTGCCACCACTCCAGAGCTCCTAATAGACCAATGTGGAGGTGCTTCGTCATAATTCTGTTGTCTGTGAGAGAAACCCAGAGTTCATGTGTGCAAATATCACCTCTCTCCTTTTTATCTTTAAAACTCCCTTCTCTGGGCCACCCAGATGGCTCGGTAGGTAAAGGGAAAAGCTTTGTTAAGTGCGGGGGACAGAGAGGTGAGGAAAACCAGACTCAGACCCCTCGTTCAAAGACGCTGCAGAGTGGAGGAAGCAGCTATCACTTCCAAAAGCTCACCAATAAATCTCCTGTGCTGAGTTGAGCATCAGGCAGCCAGGAGTGGGCTGGGAGGTGGAGTCTAGGAGGGTGTGCCAGCCAAACATGTCCAGGTGAGAGGCTATGAGCCATTGGAGGGCTGGTGACATGAAGAGATCTGAGAGACAGGGAGTGAAGTCCCAGTGGGATGAGGAGAGGCCAGGGTTTGGGACACTTGGGTTCTGCTTCACTGTGCAGTCTTTTCCAAAGCCAGGACATGTTGGAAACGCCCCAGGTTCCAGGCTCTGGATGCAGCAGCACCATATTTTAACTTATTTGGACTTTTCTGTCCCAGCTCTTCCACCATGCAGTTGGCCCCACTTGAGTCACCCTCTCTGACTAAGGGTGAAGGTGACTTCCAGGGATGTGTTTATACACTCTTCTTAAACAGTAGTGTAAACTCCTTGAGGCTGGCTCTCACATTTGCTAAACCTTATCCAGTCATGACACGCCCTGTTCCTGTCCTATTTTTTCCTTTCCTTTTGCTATTTTCTAGACCAGACAACTCCTCGGAGGACCCAGGCAAGAGGCCTGGAGCTGGGAGAACTTGCCTCAACAAGCAGATCCCAGGTTACAGAGCTGGCTGACTGGGATATGAGAGCACAGAGTCCCAGTAAATATAGTCAAGCAGAGCAAAGCAAACAACAACAACAACAACAACAACAACAACAACAACAACAACAACAACAAAACCAGCCCGGCAGAGAACGTTCAGGAAGAGATGACTTCTTCTGTCACGTGACCCACTCAGACCTGAGTAGCAAGTAAACTTTGTCAGTCTAATGTAAGTGTGAAACCTGAGTTAGCTTGGACCATATACCTGTTTTATTTCAGGGGCTTCCAACCTGTGTCTCCAGCAGTGAAGGGGTCTGCACACAATAAGTGTCCAGTAAATGTTAGTGGAATGAATGGATTTTGAGGATGTTTTGTTTTCCACTTATATGCCAGCCCCTTCAGTGTGTGTGTGTGTGTGTGTGTGTGTGTGTGTGTGTACTTGTTCATGTATATGTGTATGTGTGTGTGCATGAGCACGTGTGTACACACACTGCCATGCCTGACTTTTTATGTATGTGTTAGATGTCTGACTACAGTTCTTCATGCTTCTGCAGCAAGCAGTTTACCACCTGAGTCATCTCCCCAGTCCCTCATTGATCACTTAATAAGGGAGAAGAAGGAAGGAGACAAGGGCTGAAGGCTGGTGATACAATAGATCCCTTCAGGGCTTCCTGGCTCCCAGGTGGTTCAGTTTTAGTAAGCTGGGCTTCTGAATGGAATGTCCAACTGATAGAAACATTAAAGGGTGTGTCACTATCCCCCCCTAGAGCTAGAATAAAATTATTGGCTTGTCATTTAAGTGTTGAACATAAACTTATTTTCAAAGCAGTATCCCATCCCTTATTTCTTTGCAACGACCTTATGAGATTTCTGGGTCCTCTTAGGGATGCTGGTACGGTGGCTCTAATGGGTCAACTCTGGCCTCCAACCCTTACCGCACTACAGGGCTACTGAGATGGGGGCTGTGCTTCAGAACTCACTGGGCTATGGTGGAGCCCCCTTCATGGTTGCCATCCCTGGGAGGAGCCTGAGACCTCTCTAGACCTCAAAAAGCCAGAGAACAAGGGGAGGGAGAGTGTTTAACCTCATGAATGGGGAAAGTGTCCATAAAGCATGAGAAAACCCACATGGCTTTGAGGTACCCACAGTCAGCCCTCTTGCTGATTCCTCTAGGATGCAAGAGCTCAAGGGAGGCCTGGGGACACAGTGACATTCAATGAAGAATGTATCCTCATGGGTATTCTGGCCCATGTAGCTCAGTCTCTGCTCAGTCCTGGGAGATCCTGGTTTCATCTGTGGAATGGCTGTGACTTTGGCACACTCCTGGGCACCACTAAACATGTCATAGGCCTTCCTGTTCACGTTTCTTTTATTCGTTTAATTTTATTTTCTTGTCTCAGTCCCGTTGCAGCAATCCTTCTGCAGGCCCTGGGCTAGGCTCAAGGAGCTGGAGCTCTCCCCTCCTGGACAAGCCTCTGGAAGGAAACTGAGTCACACTAGCACTCTCATTAGAGGCCTGGGGACAGAGACGCCTCTTCCTGTTTGCTCACTGCATCTCACAATGGTGGAGTCACAGGCTCCTTGTCAAGTCTCGTTCATAGTCAGACTAAGTAGATGCTTGTTTCTTAGGCAGTGGGCTCTGAGGTCAGTCTCTGGCTTGGAGTTCCAGCTCTGACATCTTCCAGCTGTAGATACTTGAGCCTCAGTTTACACATCTGTAAGTAGGAAGTGGTACCCACTTCTGAGGGTTGTCAGGGAGATGATTTTCATTGCTGCAGGTAACATAGATGACACACTAGAGCAGCATTCGCACACGGCAGATATTTGACCTACACATGACCCAATCATAACCATTCCACAGATGAGGAAACTGAGGCCAGAGAGGCAAAATAATGTCCCCAGGTTGACCACACTGACATATGACAAAGTTATGCTTCAATCTCAGACATGATCTCAAGCCTACCTTCCTAATGCTGTCTACAGATAAAGAAAAGTGAGTCAGAGGAGCCCTTTGGAGGGTAGTGAGAGGGAGGGCTCAGATGCTAACACATTTACTGTGCAGGCAAGCATGGGGACCTGAGTTCAATCCCTACCACTCATGTTTTAAAAAGGAAAGAAAAAAGAAAAAAAGAAAGCAGAGCATGGTGCTCCAAGCTAGTGATCCCAGGGCTATGTGGGTGGAGTCTGGCAGATCCCTGGGGCTCACTATGGATTACTACTCAGCTGTGATGAATAAATAAATAAGCATCAACAACAAACACCCAAAAACTGATATTATGAACTTCACATGTACATGGATAGAACTAAAAAAGATCATATTAAGTGAGGTAACCCAGACCCAGAAAGTCAAATGTCACGTGCTTTCTCTCACTGGAGGCTCCTGACTCAAATCTTCAGATGTGAGTACCTAGCCTAGAGTAACTGTAGAAACCAGGGCCATGAAAGGAGATGGTCCCGGCTAGGGAGCAATAGAGAGGGGGCTAGGATCAGTGGTCTAACTGGGGGAATGGGAAGGGGAGACGCATTAGGGAGAGGAAGGGAGATAAAAACAGAAGAAAGGAGCAAAGTAGAATAACAGTAAGGGTGTCTGAGAAGACCGTATGGAATCATACCAGTAACTATGTACCTAAAAAGGCTATAATATGTGTAATTCCAAGTGTGTGTGTGTGTGTGCGCATGTATGGTTTTAATGAACTTTTCTCATCTGAGTTGAGAGTACTCCTTCCAAGAGCTAAAGATTACCCAATACCAGACATGAAGACCCTTCTTTTGAGTTGGTCAGGGCTATCCAAGAGACTCTCAAACTGCTGCTGCCCCTGGTTACTACAGAAGTGGGAGGTGAGTCTCTACTGCTGAAGACACCATGCACTTCACGAACAGGGCCCAGAGGCCCCTGAGCTGGAACTGACCTGACCCTGCATGATGTTTCCAGAAGTTGAGGCACCCCACACCCCTGCATCATCCAGTTCATAAGTATACCACCTTATGGTTGGAGGAGAAGAGATGTTCACATACAGAACACCTACTGTGTGTCAGCCCAGAACTTGGTAAGGTCTCTATTCGAAATTCTATACAGGTTAATCCCTATTTGAAACCAACAAGGCATGTATGCATTATAGTTCCCATTTTCCAGATGAGCCCTAGGCTCAGGGAACTGGAGTGCCTAGCCTAAGGCCGCACAGCTCCTTCAAGGAAAAGGCAGGGCTCTAGTGGGGCCTTTCCTACTGGATTTAGGTGAAGCCTCCATCTGGGCCTCTTTCTTGTCAGGACTCCAGCATGTTGGGTTGGGAGGCTGGTGCTGGAGCCAGGGACAAACTGATTTCAAATAAAACTCAGTCCCCAGGGAGTCATCCATCTGAGGAAGAAGGGTCTAGTAGAATTCCTGGGGTGGCTCTGGGCAGATCTGGCAAAAACCAGAGCACACCCGAGACGGAGTCTGCCTGCTACTCACTGTCTCAAGGGGCTGCCAGGTGGCGAGTCTGGCCTTGTATGGGCAAATCATCCTGCGAAGCCTGGCTTTGGAGTGAGCTCTCTATTTTAGGCCCTAGGGTAGCATTGGTCTCTGTCCTCAGTTCTCACTGGTAGAGTCACCAACCATGATCCTGAGGCAGCCGTGAGGTATGGGATGTGGGAGCAGGCAGTGCTTAGCTTGAGTCCCCAACCTCAGAAAGGAGGAAGAGGAGGAGGAGGAGGAAGAGGAGGAGGAGGAGGAGGAGGAGGAGGAGGAGGAGGAGGAGGAGGAGGAGGAGGAGGAAAGGGGAGGGGAGGGGAGAAAGAAGGGGAGGAGGAGGAGGAGGAGAAGGGAGAGATTAAAAATAAGCACAACAGATTTCTGAGTTCGAGGCCAGCCTGGTCTACAGAGTGAGTTCCAGGACAGCCAGGGCTATACAGAGAAACCCTGTCTCAAAAAACCAAAAAAAGCACAACATGATATAGTAATTAGCTACAATTTCCCCATTGGTGCCATGCTAAGGGTTTTCAAAGAATGGTCTCTTTCAGGCCTTAGGGAGAGGAACAGTATCTTCATTTACCTTCATTAGGCACCTTCTAAAAAACTGGGTTACTGGCACCTGCCACTCAAACGAGCCCTCCATCTCCACAAGGGTTCTAGGCTTCCTAGGTCAGTCACTCAGGCTCCGATGCCAGAGCTTGGCCCTTTCACTCTGCCTTAAAGGTCCAGCCAGGACTGGTGCTGTTGACCTGACTCGGAAGGCAGTCTGAGTCTGGGATGCAGTCACTGCAGAGAAACTCTGAGGAGGTGGAGGTAGGGCAGGGACCTTGGGCCTGTGCTAGAGGAAAATGAGTATTCCACTGAACACAGCCCCCGTCCACTCCGCAGTGGGTCACAACCCATTCACTCCAGATCTAGGGGTTCGCATTCAGTTCTAGTCCTCCATCCTCTGGGCCTTCCCTGCTTTACCTGTAAAACAAGGGTAAAGAGACCACTCTCTGGTCCAGCTGTTGAGAAAATGACATATTATAGCCACATGTCCAGATTTGCCAGAAGCCTGGGGCGGTGGGACTTTCAGTGGTAGAAACAGGAAGTCTTCTGGGAAATCTGGACTACTTGGTGACCCTGTGGGATGTGGCGTGTGAAGCACTGGCCTGGCTGGCAGGGAGAGGGTGGGAGGACACCCTCTCAGCACAAACCCACTACTGCTGTGACAGCCCCTGATCAGCTGCAGCTCCCTTGGATGCTCCTGCCTTTGCTGCAGGAGGTTGGCCACCCAGAGCCCAGAGCTGGAAGCAGAGCAAAGCCTGGGACTGCCCTCTTTGCTCCTCCTGCCGTGAAGCCCCTTTGTCCTCAGAGCCCTTTCCTCCCTACCCTGTGATGCCGGGCTGGGTGCCAGCAGTAATTACAGAATCACTTATTCACTGTGGGCCGCACGTGCAGCCGTAACTAGGCAGCTAAAGGGGTTGGAAAGCACAGCAACCAATCAGGGGGAGGGGTGCTGAATGGGACAATCAGCTTCACTAGGTGGGGGGCCGAGGACAGGAAAGATGGGGGCTTGTGTGGGGGAAACCATTCAAACCGCCACCCCCTCCCTCTACAGCTGCTAAGCACAATGGGGGATGGGGTGCACTCAGGGGTGGGGTGCACTCTGTGGAGAAAGAAAGCACGGGGAAGGCCTACGGAGGAAAACGTCGGGCAGCCAGTGCTTTGAAGATAAGGCTAGCCTCTTCATCAAGACGCCTCCAAAAAACTCCGATGGTCTCAATATCCTCTGGTTTAGGAATCCACCCTTTCCAGGAAGCCTCCCCCGACAGGAAGCTGCCCCCGCCACCCGAACAGGAAAGATTTCTCTCAGTCATGCTTGTCCCCATGGAGAGCCTTAGCACATTCCCATAGTTCTCAGTAAAATGTAGGCTCTGTGGATCCTGGGAGGGGCCAGAAGCTCCCAGGGGCTGCCTAGGTGGCTGGACTTGCACCACAACTTGATGAGAAAGATCCCTACCCATTTCCGGGGATAGGGTGGGCCTATCATTCCCAGATCCTCCCTGTACTGATACTAAACAGATGGTGTCCCGCCTATATCCCAAGGCTGGACTGAGGTGGAACAAGGAAATTAGTGTGATCCTAGCCGTGTAAGGTGCAGAATGCAGAATAACTTTCACAGGAGGGGCTGCCCTCAGCTTGACTCCACAGGCCCCAGAAACCTGAGAGTGAGGGTGAAGGGCATCTGAGCTCAAATTTCCCACCAGGCTGGTGAAACTAATTTTCTCACCTTTTTTTGTATGTGTGTGTGTGTGTGGGGGTGTGTGCAAGTGTGTGTAAGGGTGCATATGCATGTATGTGTGTGGGGGTGCATATGCAGTATGTGGGGGATGTGAGTGTGTGTAAGGGTGCATATGCATGTATGTGTATGTAGGGGGGTGCATATGTGTATAAGGGTGCATATGCATGCATGCATGTGTATGTGTGTGTGGGTGCATGTGTAAGGGTGCATATGCATGCATGTGTATGTG
>CM052701.1:77434794-77463485 GCA_028551405.1 Uromys caudimaculatus | reverse complement strand
CTCAGCCTTGGTAGTTGTTCGTCAGGTATCATCCATCTTGTTTTTTGTAGACAGGGTCTCTCACTGAGACCTGGGGCTTTGAGCCTAGGCTAGGCTGACTGGCCCAGCAAGAACCATGGATCCACCTGCTTTTGCCTTGTAGTGCTAGGGTTAAAAGCATGTGCCACCCTATCTGTTTTTTACATGGGTGCTGAGGGTTAAACTCGGGTCTTCACACTTGCATGGCAAGCACTTTAGCTACTGAGCCATCTCCCAGTTCCTAGTTCTCTGACCTCCTGATTTGGAATGCAATCTGAGCAATTTGGGATGGGTGAGTAGGCACCAGGAAGAGAGCAGCCCAGAAAACCCGCCTGCTTCATACTCCACTCCAGACTGCAGTCGGACCTCTTCGCTCCTAGCTCCCTTACCTGAGTCAAGGTCCAACCCCTGGCTTCAGGTTTCTTCCTACCTGCAGGCACTGCTCCACTCCATCCTGGGGACTCATAGGAGTCAGAGGCTGTGGGTGGCAAGGCGGAATTTGCACAGGGTCTTGGATACCTGATTCTATTGCCCAGGGCATCTTCTAGGACAAGAGGCTAGCTTTGCTCTGCCTGCCTGCAGCCCTTCCAGTAACACAGCCTCCTCTCCCTCCTGCTCCCTGCTGTGGGCCCACCTGAGGTTCTTCTGGGCTTAGCATCAGAAAGCCACACTGCTTTCCAGGTGTCCTCAGCTCTAGGCAAGGGTTGGGTCAGCTCCTCTGTTATTCCTAGCCAGAACCTTAAGGGCCAGTTGAGTCTGAGCAGGGTGGGAAGCCACCGTTTACTGGGTAGAGTTTCCATTGTGCAAGAAGAAAAAAGCTTGAGATAATCTATGGAGCATTCATGGACTTGGATGTAGGGCCCGTGGGACCTTGTTACCAGACAGGCATAAGATCTGGTAAGACTGAGTGAGCTCAGACCCTGGGAATCTCAGAGACTTGAGATCAGCTATCCACTCCTGTACCTGCTCTGAAACACACAACCATAACACCCTACTGAGAGAACCATGGCAACCAATCACAGAAGGAAAATACCTAGAGTCCCTCCCCGGGCAAACAGCAACACTAACATCCCAAACTGAGCCAATAGGAAGCACGCACTCCTAAATCCCACCCCACTCCTCAATGTTTATAAAGTCCCTGTCCGTGTGGAATAAAGCACACAAGTTATTTCACCAAGGATCGTACAAGAGTGCCTGTTTTTACTGAGCTAAAGACTCAAACCTCTTTGCTCCTCCTCTGAAAGCTGTAACACTTCTGGTTGGACCGGAGCCCCATGGAACATATTTGTCCTGGTTCTGCTTCAACCCCTTGGGCAGATAGCAGACAACACTGGACATTTGAAACTGACCAGAATGGTACTGATGAGGGGATGACTCGACAGGTAAAGTGCTCCCCTCACAGGCATGAGGACCTGAGTTCTGGTCCCTAGTATCTATGTAAAACCTGGGCAAGTGTGGCAGTACTCTCAGTGCTGGGAAGGCAGAGACAGGGATCCCCAGAGTGAGCTGGCTAGTTAGACAAGCCAGGTTGGTAAGCTCTAGGTTCAGGTGAGAGACCCTGCCTCAAAATATAAAGTGTAGAGTAATTGAGAAAGACATTTGATGTCTGCCTCTGGCCTCCACATCCATGCCCCCCCCCACACGTTACATCACATGTGTGCTACACACATGCAGTTGTGAAAACAAATGGCTGAGGTGGTGAATTTTGTGTATAATATAGATAAAGGAGTGGATCTTCTGGCAATGGCCATAAAACCATACCTTCAGGTGACATCAGAGCATTCTTTGCTTAAAGTTGGAACATTACATGTAATTTTTCTGTTTCTCACACCCTCTTCCAAAGCAGGTTTCTCATACTGACTTCTCCACAAAGCATTTTACATTTCCAGAATGCTTGCTATGAAGTATTTCAGGTGAACCTCAAGGCCTCACCCATGTGACCCCGACACACCACAAAGCATCAGCAGGATACCTGAGACCCTGGCATCCCTGTAGTGGTACCCAGTACAACTGAGACCCTGGCATCCCTGCAGGGGTGCACAGTACACCTGAGACCCTGGCATCCCTACCGTGGTACCTAGTACACCTGAGGTCCTTGGCATTCCTGCATGATACCTGCTAGATTATTAAAGAGTATCTACAGAGAACTGGAAAGTAGAAAGACTGATGACCTTAGGCGGGACCATGTTTGTTCACAGGAGGGAACACTTTATCACCCATGTGTGTGGATGGGAAAAATGCCCAAGAAGAAGATGGGATGTGGTGGGCCCCTTATAGAAGAGGAAATGACTTCTATAATCTGCAAGGGAAGTGGAGAAATAGAGTCTTTCAGCAAGACGCTATCAAGACCTTCTCCCTCCTACCTCCAGAGAGCCACCCTCACAGTGCTCCTCTCTAGAACCCCCAGCACTGAATAAGTCCACAGTGGCCATTCTTGCTTAAGGGTAGGAGTGACTTTTGCATATTATCTATTTTAACTTCCAAACCAAAAGTCACTGCTAGGTAGGAGGGCTTTCCCCATTTCATTGGTGATCACACTAAAGCTCAGAGGGGTTATTTGTTTTCCCAGAGGCCACTTAGCATTCAGAGCTACAGAAACTACCTGGCTTTTCCCAAAAATTAATCCAGGTCTAGGAATGTCCCTCTCCCACTGACTGGCAGATCCCAAGGACTGGTCATTAGGGAAGTGAATGATAAATCTTAAAATGGTCCCCTGGAACATTGTCCCTTCCACAGTCAAGACTTGTCAAACAGAAAACAGGGGAGGGCACTTACTGAGAAGGGGGTTCAAATCCCATAGCTCTTAAAAGTTCCTTGGGGGAGGTGGGGAGAGAGCCTGAGGAAGGGTAGGGCTCAGCTTCTTCCCATGCATGCACCCTCACAAACATCTCCCTGTATACAACAGAGAGAGAGAGAGAGAGAGAGAGAGAGAGAGAGAGAGAGAGAGAGAGAGATCTAACCTATATCACAGAGGAGAAATACAGGTGGAACAGTGTGTCATCCTGGCATGAACAATTCAAAATGGATGGATTTATCTGAGCTCAGGTTTCAGATGTTTCAGTCTACCATCCTTGGTGCCATTGTGTCTGGGCATCACAGTGGGGAGGGCACAGAAGAGTATCAATGTGAACAGGAAGCAGAAAGAGAAAGACAGGAAGAGGATGAGGTTTAACCTCCAAAGACACAGCTCTAGTGAGCCACTTCCTCCAGCAGGTCTCAGCCTCCTAAAGTTTATCATCTCCCAGATAGCAGCATCAGGCAGAAGCCAAACACTCAACATATGAGTCTGCGGAGAGAGTTATGTGCAAACCATAGCATCCTTCCTCATTCCTGAAAGGTCCATCTCATAATGCAAAATACATTCATCAACAAGAGCCCCCAAAGTCATCTGATCCTCCTGCTTTAGCCTTCCAAGTAGCTAGGACTACAGGCTTATCCCACAGGGCCTACATGGCTTCTTTTGAACCTCTTCACAAATCATGCCCCGTTTAGCCCCAACTTTACACAGCCTTTTCACACCTAACTGCAAGTTTCATATTTCTACCCTGCTTTTAGTACCTGAGTCCTATGCAAACCTGGACAAAGCATCCAGCAATAACTAAGCCACAGTCTGGGTACTGACAGCCCTTAGACTTCCCTCCACTAGTTTAATGAGCTCAACATCTCTAAACTCGGCCGCCATAGAGTCTCAGGTCATGAACAGAATGTGAACAAACCTTTACTCCATCTGAAAGCTTAGCACATAGCTCTTACTAATCATACCTCAACAGGTTTCTAGTCCTCTGGGGTCCCAACAGAATCCTTCACCAAGCTTTGCCCTCAGAGTTTCAGGACCCTTACAATGTACATCTTCCAACGTCTTCATGTTCCTCCCACAAACTAGTCCCAAAGGGTTAAGAACTACATAGTCAAGTTCAGTCACAGCGATGACTCTACTTACTTGATACCAATTTTCTGGGTCAATTACTTATGTAGCTGTGACCAAAATTCATGAGAGAACAAATTAAGAGGTGATTTACTTTAACTCACAGTTTCTGAGATTCTGTGCCATCGTCTCTGTCCCTTGTGGTTCTAGGCCCATGATGAGGCAGGACATCAAGGAGACAAGGCTGTGTGGAGGAGGAGAAGACTTTTTAACTTTTCAATATACAAAGCAGAGAGAGATGAGAGGACCAAAGAGCAGGTCTCATAAAGTACAGATGCAACCTGTGTCTTAGTTTATTTTACAGTTGCTGTGATAAAATACCCTGACAAAGCAACTTACAGGAAAACGGTTAATTCTGGTTCACAGTTCCCCGAGGGATAGTGTCAGACTTTGGTTTCCATTGCAGTGATAAAATTCCAACCAAAAGCAACTTGGAGAAGAAGGGGTTTATTTGACCTACACTCCCATGTCACAGTCCATCATTTATGTAAGTCAGGACAAGAACTCAAGGCATGAACCAAAGCAGAGGCCATGCAGGAACGCTGCTTATTGGCTTGCTTCTCCCGGTTTTCTCAGCCTGATTTCTTACACAGCCCAGGACCACCTGCCCATCCACTGTGGGCTAGGCCCTCTTACATCAATCATTAATCAAGAAAATGCCCCACCGACTTGCCTACAGTTCAATCATGTTGTCAATGGATATTCCCTCTTCACAGATATCAAGTTGGCAAAAACTTAACCAGCGCTGATGATCACAGTATAGAAGGTGTGACAGTGGGCAAGGAAAACATGGCGGCAGGAGCAGGAGAGCAGCTTGTCACATTGCATTCACACACTGAAACAGACAGTAAACGGGAAGTGGCGCTGGGCCCAAGCCCTAATGCTGGTCACCTGCAGCCCCTTCCTCCAATGGGACCCCCCACCTAACAGTTCCATGGCTTTCCCAAGCAGCCCCACCAGCTAGTGATGAAGAGTTGAAACGTGAGCCTGTGGGGGACATTTCACATTCAAGTCACAACCTTCAAAGAATGCTGTCTCCAGTGACCTATTTCTTCCAGCCAGGCCCCGCCTCCCAACCCTTCCTCTCAAAATAGCACCGCCAGCTGGGGGGAATTAAGTATTCGACATTCAGGCTTTGAGAGACATTTCATATTCAAATCATAGCAACAAAATAAACCATGTTCAACACAGAAGCCCCACTCAGGCTGCAGTGAAGGGAGCCAGGATGCTCCTCTGACCACACTCACTTGTTAGGCCATGCTTGGCTGAGATAGCCCGAACAAATCCAGAGCTACAGTTCTTACTAGCCTACTGGGCAGTCAGAGAGCTAGCTGTTGGTCAGAGCAGGTTGGGTAGCTCGGTGTCGCTGGTGGGGTTGATTCAGTACATTTCTCAGGGGCTTGTATTCAGCCTTATGCGTTCAGGTTCAGGCAGGATGGAGCTTCCTGTCTTTGCTGGGTGAGCATGGGATATCTTGAGTGACATCTCCACCTCTCAGATGTCCACAGATGCTCAGAGACCTAACTGTGGCCCGAGCACCATCTCAAGAGCTGCAGTGACGGCCCTGGCTGAAGTCTGAAAGGGCTCTTTGAAAACTAAGCCTCTTTTCCTTCCAACTTGCAGTCGCTGTAGGCAGAAGCCAGACCCTTCACTAACCCTTGTTGGATTGACCAGCATCCTCATCCTAAGTAGGCCCCCTGGACAGCTCCCCAGTGGCCTGTCTACCCTTCTGCCTGCCCACTCCTCCAGCCCTCTCTCTGCCTGCACTTTCCCTCCAGCCATACAGCAGGGCTGAGAATCATAAGCAGAGAAACATAAGCAGAAAAGACACACTGCCATCTAGCCTGATAGTCCTCAATGGGGTGGCGATGGGGACCCCTGGAAGGAGGGTTTTGAAGGTGCTACGGAGACTGAGTAGGAAACCGGCATGTTGTGGACAGAAATCAAGGTGGGTGCACACTGAGACTTGCAGGCAGAACCTCCCCGTGTGTAGCCTAGCTCACATACTTCTGTGTGCTCCCTCTGGGTACTGCTTCTCAAACCGGCCCCAGCATGTTTACAGTGAGCTGAAGGGACTGTCACATATGGGAAATCCTAGACTGCTGATCTGAGAACCCCTCTTAGAAAACTACTGATGAAGGAGGGGTTTATTTTTACATACCTGATCTTAGAATATCATTCTATTTTCATCTAAATGTATTTACTGAAAACAAACAAACAAAAACAAACAAAACAAAACAAAAAACTCGAACAGCTTTGCTGTGTAGGCTGGACTGACATCACACTTGTGACTCTCCTGCCTCCGTCTTCTGAGTGCTGGTGTTATAGGATGCACCACCGTGCCAAGCACAGCCTTCTTATACTCCATTTTCCTGGTTTACAATGATAGTACAGACCAAGCCTGTTTGCTCTCTTTGGAACTTTAGCTGTCTATCAGCTCAGAAAACACAGCCTGTCCTCCTGGGGACACAGCTGGAGACACTCAGTGTCATCAATGTCCCGCTCTATCCTGTCTGCCTGGGCGGCTGGGAAGTTCACCACAAGTGCTCGAGCACTGGCCAGGCTCTGACCGTGGCATGTCACACCATCCACGATAATCTTGAGGTCAGCTTGAGTGATTGCCTACTGCCAAGGAGATTAATGAAGTACATCTCTGAAGGTGCATGCCACTAGCCTACAGTCTGGGAAGCGGGTGACAGATTATACTAGAAAAAGAAGGGCAGGAGAGATTGCTCATTGTGTGCGATACTTGTTGCACAATCATAAGAGCCTGGGTTCTCATCCCCAGAACCCACATAAGCCTGGATTTGGTAGCACATGTCTGTAATTTGAGCACTCTTACTTTAAGAAGGAACACAGACAGGAGAATGTCTAGAAGGTAGCAGGCCAACTACGCAGTGAATAAGTACCAGAGGCTCTGCGTCAGATAAATTGGAGGCTGAAGAGTCACTTTCTGACAGGGTATTTTTTAATAACAGTGACAGAAAGCTAATACAGAAATCCACCTAAAACGTTCAGAGGTGGGGTGTAGCTGGCAGAAGTGTGTCACTGGGGGTTATACTTGGCCCTGGTCTGTCCTCTCTCTAAGCTCTCTGACTGCCATGAGGTACCAAGTCCGCATCTCCATACCTTCCCCCACCTCTGTGTTCTGCCTCAAAGTGCCCTAGAGACAGTGTGGAAGGAGCATGGACCAGGGTGTCAGAGTAAAGCTCTCCTCCTTTGATTTGTTCTGTGGAATATTTGAATCATAATCTCCACAAACCCCAGTGCATGTCTCCTCCAGTGCATGGCCATCTCCCAGGTGGTGTGAACCAGGCAGCATGGTATGTGTAGCCATGCCATGCAGGACCCAGAACCCAGGCTTCAGAGCTGCTGTCCACCCTCCACAACCCCACTTGCTCTTTCCACCCTTTCCATGCAGATGACAAGGGCCTCAGTCATGGTGCAGCCATGAGATGAGAAAGCCAAGCTTCTTCAGTCTCTGTATGAAGGAGATCAGTAACAGCCCCCCTCCCCACCATGTAACTGCTTGACCAGTGGCCTAGGAAGTTCCAGAAGGTGAGAGCCTCAGCCCTGGATGCCATTGAGCTTCTGTTGTGTTAGACATTCATTATCCTGTGATCCGCTCATTACTAAAGCCTCGGCCAACTGATGCATTTTATAATCCTAGCAGGAAGTGACACTCAGGTCATACCTGATGAGGTGACAACAGGAATCACTGGCCAAGCCTCTCTCTTCTAGTGGAGTACGGTTGTCCTAACATTAATCATGAGTAAGCCTGAGTGAGCTGAGGCTGGTCATCAGATGTATCCCTGCACGGATCCTGATTTAGCCACTAGTGTCACTGTTAAAAGACAGGGTCTTCAGGAGACAAAGGCATGCACACTCCACCTTTTATATCAGATTAAGAGACTAGGACTCTGCTGTGGTTTAGGTTGGAAGTGGCTCCCATGCTTTTGAATACTCAGACCCCAGCTTGTGGCACTGATAACTAATACAACATCTTAGGCTCCTTTTCCATCTGTCCCGTCTGCCATGGAAGAACATAGTGTTTATACTTTTCAGAGGACACAGCAAACAGGCACCATATTAGAAGCAGAGCGCAAACCCAGACACCAGATTGGTTTGTTGCTCTCAATCATGCCAAGCTCCAGGACCAGAGGACTCACTCACTCTCAGGCCATCTGGGAGGAGCAGGGGAACAAACCAAGACGGAAGTTCCACCTCAGCCTTTGCCTGCATTAACTCCGCAGTGCCACTCGGGAGAGCAAGAAAGAAGGGTCTTTGTATCTCTATTTTACAGGTGGGTAATTTGAGACACAGAGAGGAAAGATCATCGCCTAGTACAGATAGAGGTGGGACTCCAAGGCAGGCATGCTGGGGTCAGAGCTCTTGCTGAGAGAAGGAGGGGAGGCAGACAGCCAAGGAAGCCATTGTGTTTCTGGATGGCTAACAGACAATTCTTGGGGCTTCTGTTTCTCCTTCTGGCCTGGAATCCAGACAAGTCTGACTGTAAGCCAGGGGACAGCCTGACCTGGACCTCCTGGCCGGGCCAGCATTCTAAGTGGTCTTGTTCCTCTGCAGGAGTCTAGGTGGCTTTTAAAGTTGAAACAAAGTGTGCCTGGATTGCAGATGGCTCCTACCCAGGACCTTGCCTCCTTCATTTCCATATGGCTAACTACTGCCTGTTGGTAGGGTGCTGTGCCCCCTGGGAGTTCAGGGTGCTGAGCTAGGACAACAAACGCCTGTGCCACCTGCCATTTCTGCAAACTGAGCTAAGGCACCAGTCTCTCATCCTACCTCCTTTCAGTGCCTGGCCCTCACCTGGGCTAAGCATGGCTGCAGTGCCTGGGCTGGGAGCCAAGACTGGGGGTGGGGGTTCATGGGGTGCAGACCACAAGGAAGGGAAGGGCAAAGGCAGGCTTGCTGAGTCCTGTTGTCAGAGACTCATGTCCACCACATGGCCCCAAGACAGAAAGAAAACAGAAGGCCTCTCAAAATAGACCTGCGTGTGGCTCTGCTGCATTTCCCAGCTCCCACCATCTGGCCGGAAGAGAGAGGCAGGGGAGGGGAGAGCCTGCGCATGGATAGGCTCCCGACTCCTGTGAAGCAGAGCCCAGTAGGCTGCCCACCATTCACTTAGCACCTCTTCCCTTTGACTCCAGAGTCAGTGAAAGGCAATGTCATCGACAGATAAGTTAACCGAGGCTCAGAGAGGTCAAGAGACTTGTCCAAAGCTACTCAGCTGGGAGATGAGAGTTAGCACCACAGTACCTTATGGCTACCTGCCACTGTTGATCTGATGCCTTTGGGCTACCTTTGACCTTAGATCAGATCTCTGGAAAAACCCAAGCCTGTGACTCATCATGAAGGTCGGTCTATGGTCCTGTCACAGCTGCCTGTGATAGCCACAGCAGCAGCAGAGTTTGGATTGAGACAATAAAGAGGAAAAGTGGCTTGACTCCAGACAACCTTGCCGAGGCAGCTCTCTGTGTGTCAGAGTCCTGATACAGACCCTGCAGACCCCACAGGCCCATCTTTCACCCCAAAGCTGGTCCCAGCCAGACCCCCACTACTCTTCTCACCCACGAACCACTGGCATCACTCAGATACCCACTATAATCCTCCAAGCACACCGGCCATCATTGCCCAGGCCCACTGGGGCCTAACTAGCCTTCCAAGTTGCCCTAAAGGGATGTGGCCAGGAGAGTATTCGCCCCAAGAGGATCATGAGGTCCAGGGAGCTGCAGGCTGCATGCACAGTGAGACAGCCAGCTAAGACACCAGTCTGTCCTTCGTGCAGCCACTCAACAATCATTTTCAGGGTAATTGCTGTTCTTGAAACTATAGCTAGGCCAGCCAACATGGGAATTATCTCTGTTCTCCAAACCCAGTGATCAGTCCATGGCCTCAGGCTTCCTTCACACTGTTACTATTATGGTGACTCCGTTTCCACTAGCTATCCTTGATTCCAGTACTGGGATCTTGGGGTAAGGTATAAGGTAGATTCCTGGGGCTACACCTACCAGGATGCTCACCCTAGAACAGCACAGGGGCCACGTCAGGCCCGTGTCCCCAGAATATGGCAGAACTGTCTGGGTACCAGCTATCTGGAGGCTTTCTGAAAGGGAACAGTGGCCTTATGTCCCTCAGGGACCCAGATCAGAGTCGGAAAGGAAACAAAGGGAATGAGAGGAGATAAGAGAAAGGTGAGGCAAGAGGAAAGACAGAAGACAGAGAGAAGCAAAGGAAAGTTGCCAGGAAAGGAAAGCGGGGAGAGGTCTGAGCTCATGCTCTCCACACAGTCCCAAACCCACATGAGAGCCAGTCTTGGTAGCCTGTCTTCTCCACCCAGCCGTCAGAATAGGACAGTGCAAGAAGTGGTGCCCAGAGCCCACAGGGTCCCAACCAGAAGTGGTGCCCTCAAAGCCAGGCCAACCTGGGAGAGCTTTGGAAGGGAGAGTGGTATTTGGGCCTGAGACTGGAGGCTGTGGCTTTGCTTCTGTGTGCTTGGCTCGAGCAGCTTCTTCCTGAATGCTCCAGGCGACATGGGAATGCTCCAGGCCACGCAGGAGTGCTCCAGACCAGACAGGAATGATCCAGGCCACACAAGGGTGCTCCAGACCAGACAGGAATGATCCAGGCCACCAGGAATGCTCCAGACCATACAGGAATGATCCAGGCCACACAGGAATGCTCCAGGCCACACAAGAGTCCTCCAGACCAGACAGAAGTGCTCCAGGCCACACAGGAGTGCTCCAGGCCACACAGGAGTGCCCCAGGCCACACAGGAGTGCTTCAGACCAGAAAGAAGTGCTCCAGGCCACACAGGAGGCTAAGAAGGGCAGCAGGATTGTGAACACAGGCTGGGAGGGAGCATCCAGGGAGCTGCACTTGATCCAAAGGGAACAAAGGAGAAGTGGGAGGAGACTGGAAAACAGGGCCTCAGCACTGAACCTAAGCTGACTGGAGTCTGTTGCTTCAGAGGGAGTATGTGGAACACCTGGCTCGCTGTAGAAGTCTGTGCCCCCTTCCATGACTTCCATGAGACCCAATTTTCTCCTTTATAACCCAGTCAGATGTAGAAGGGGCTCAGCAGACAGCACTCTATAAATTGTTTGCCCAAGTAGGACATTCACCAGGCAGAGACAGGAGGATCTCTGTGAGTTCGAGGCCAGCCTAGTCTACATAGTAAGTTCCAGGATATGTAGAGAAACCAAGACTATGTAGAGAGATACTGTCTCAAAACAACCACCACTACAACAAACCTACCAAAAAACAAAACAAAAACATAAAATTGCTTGCTATTATTAATTGTTGCTCCAGCTGCCATCTTTGTTGATGTTGACACAAGGCTATGTCAGTGCCTGTCCCTGGGACTTTAGAAGGAATAAAAATATAACCCAGGGCTCTAAGACTTCATGCCCAAATGCTCAGAGCAAGCCAGAAGCCAAAAGTTGTTCTCACTTTAGTATAAATAACTGCTACATCCTTCTATCCTTAAAAGAAGGGAGGAGGCTTCTTTGAGAAAGGGCCAAATCCATATGAGAAAGGGCCTCACACCAGGGAAAACTCCTGCTGGGGAAGCCACAGAGTCAGGGAATCCATCTATCCTGTCTGGGAAGACATGGAGGAAGGGTTACAGATCTGTCCCCTGAGTTTCCAAAGAGACTCTTCTAGATTCTAGAAGTCCCCTGCAGCAGAAGGAGGAAGAAGCATTCTTTTAAAGTGCCTGTAAGGCAAAGCCTCACTTGCCCAAAGCTTGTTGTTCCCACCATGTTCCCACCATGCCCTGGTTTAACCTTCTCCATCCTTCCACTGGACCCTAGCCTTGAACCTGGGTGATGGACTCTCTTAATCCTGTTCATTTTTGAGATGATTCAGGCTGGTTAGGGGGAATCAGCTAGGTTTCTGAGCTTTTCCCTGCTTGCTCCTCCCACAAGTCAGAACAGTCCCTGGTCTTGGCTTGTGTGACTTTCCAGTCTCAGATGGGGCAGATCCAGCCAGGGAAAAGGGCCGGTGACCCAGATTCCACTTCCTGTCTTGCTTCCCTCCATTCCCAGACACCAGCTGCATCTGGAACTGACAGCAGGACAGCAGGAACCCTTCCCTAGACCTTTGTTGGCAGCTGCATGCAGCCTCTGAGCTGGGCACCTGCAGTCCTTCCCCACAGCCAGGATCGGCCACATCACAGAGCCAGACACCTCATCTCATCAAGCCCTTACTCCCAATTCACAGAAAGACAGACAGAGGTCCAGAGTGAAGCTAAACAAGAGGCTAACTGAATTCACACTCACCTGGCCCAACACCGGCTGCTCCCAGATTCCCAGAAAGTCCCACAGGCTTTAGGTATAAAATCAGTGCCTGGTTGGGCTGATAAAGGAAGGGAACTCCTGCTGAGTGTATCCCTACAGGCATTGAGGGATATGAAATCCATTGTCCCAGGCTCTGCCATGTCACAGCATGGCTATGGTTGAGGTGTGAACATCTTTGGAGTTGTATTTTTTCTGGGTCTTCCTAGAGAGCTCTCCTTTTCTCATTCTAGGGCAGTAAGGTGAGGAAACACACTGCTATTCAGCCATAGAAGCTTGTCATGCATATCATGGAATGAATCCACGCTGCAGACCTAGACAGTTTTCTGCACTTGAGAGGGAGAGGTCCAGCCAACATGCAAACAAAGGATATATAGGAATATAGGATACCAGTTGAGTCACCTATGTGGCAAAGGCGAGCCATGCTGAGGTACATCTGGCAGAAAGGAGGATGGGTGGTGGTTCCCGGCTCTGAGCAGGTGACATTTAGGCTGAGCCAAGAAAATAAGAAAGGATAGGGAAGACTCTGGGAAAGGGCTCTTCCAGACAGCAGGAGGTACAAAGCTCCCCCGGGGGGGGGGGTGTGTGGCAAGAGTTCAATACTGTCATCCAAGAGAGGCACACTGGGTGGCTCGAGCACCCTGGGAGAGACCTGTCAGGCCAGCCAACACCGGTCTCTTCTGACTGGAACATAGATCATGTCTTGGAAGCACCACAAAGCCAATCAAAGGTAATATGAGGATTTCTGTGTCTTAAGATTAAACTTTCCTCTGGATAAAAGGGTGAACGTGGGTGGGACAAGAGACAGAGGCTGGGAGATGTGTTGATGGCACGAAGCAGACTATCTGAAGAGAGCTTGAGCTGGTCAGGGCGACCAGCTCACCAGAGAAGTCAGTGAATGTAAGAGAGGAATGAAGAATGACTCCAGTTGTCCTATGTTAAGAGCTGTGTGGCTGCCTTTTCCCAGACTGTGGAAAGTGAAATGAAGCCAGCAGCCAGCCTCAGGCAAGCCCAGGGTCTGGCTAAGTGGATGGTTAACAACTGTGGTCATCACATTAAGGACCTTCCTACCACACTGAGGTGCTGGAGGACAGGTACCCAGCCTGACTAGGCCCCTGGCTCTGTCCTCAGCAAGAGTGCTCAGTGCTAGGTCAATTGGGGACCTGTGGGGAGCTCGTAAGTATTTATGAACAAGCAATATGCTCAGAAGCCGGAACTAGAGTGATGTTCACAGCCAGCTCCAGGGCCTGCCTGCTGGTCCCCTGGGAGACTCCACCCTGGGACTGCTCTTTCCTACCTCTCTGTTGCTCAGGCTTCCCAGCTTCCTGCCAGGAAATGCAGCCCCAGGCTTAAATCATTAACTGGAACTACCTCTCTCAGCCAGCTTCTGTTTGCCACAACACTTTGCCTCTGCTAACTTGAAGGATGCTTCAGTTCGCCCTGGGTGGCACACAGACAGAGGCATCAGAGGTGCTAGTACAGCAGGGGGGAGCACAGGGCTCCTGTCACCTGCTTCACAAGGACACACAAGAGTCCAATCACCTCCTGCTCCCCAAGGACACTGTATTTAAAATAAACCACAGTAAAGTATCTAAGAAGAAGAAATCTGCCTTCATCCATCCAGGCTGCTAAACAAAACACCATAGGCTGGTACTGTAAACAACAAAAAGCTATTCCTCCCAGTCCCAGAGGCTGCAAACCTGAGATTTTGGAGCTAGCAGCTGGATAGGACCTGCCTTCTGGCAGACATAGATGGGGGTCTTCTCTGGAGACCTCAAATTGTGGAAGGAGGGATGATGGTCTCTTGAGCATCCTCTAAAGACACTGATCTACTTGCAAGCCCCACCCCTAACATAATCAGGTCCTAAAGGCCCCGCCTCCTAATCCTATAATCTTCCGGCGTGGGGGTGGGGGTGGGGGTGGGGGTGGGGGTGGGGAGTAAGATCCTGATGGGTGAATTGGGAAAGAGACAGGGACCTGCCCGGGGCTGAGAGTCAATGCTGACTATATTGTAACTTTGGCCCAAGGAGAGTGCAGGGCTAGTGCCAGGGCACCTAGGTCATATACTGAGTGAATTAGACACACAGCCCTCCCCAGCCTTTGAATGGGAGTCCCTAGAGGCTTAGCCTCCTGTCTTGAGTTTTCCAGGTTCAAGCATATCCCATGCTACAGGCACTTTCTGCCCCTGATTATTTCCACAACTGCCAGAAGCCCAATGCAATGGTCTCAAACTTCCTAAAGCTGTGACCATTTAATACAGTTCCTCATGTGGTGACCCCCCAACCATTAAAAATTATTTTCACTGCTACTTTATAACTGTAATTTTGCTACTGTTTGGATCATAATGTAAATATCTGATAGGCAGGATATCAGATATGCGACCCCAGTGTAAAGGTTGTTTGTAAGGGGTCAAGACCCACAGGTTGAGAACCACTGCCCTAATGAAAAGCATTCACTGCATTCATTGGGCAGCTCTAGAACCCTAGTTTCCCCATTTGATAAATGGGGAGTTGGATGCAACATGGCCAATCCCTTGAAGCTTTTAAAAAACTGAGAGTCTCCCTCATCTCTGAAGCCCAGCTCTGAATTCTTCCTAGGAGGAGCCAAAGATACTGAGATAAAAGGGCTGTAAGGATGGTTCTTGGCAAAGTGCTTGCTGACCTTGAGCAAGGATCTGAGTTTGGATCCTGAGAACCCACATAAAAGCCTGGCATGGCGGTATTTGCCTGTGATCCTAGACAGGTGAACCCCTGAAGGGGATGGCCAGCTAGATAAACAAATGACCACGAAGTTCAGCGAGAGACCTTGCCTCAAAAACAAGGTGGAAAGTGATTGAGGAAGACACTCAGTGTTGGCCTCTGACCTCCACATCCACACACATGAATGCATACACACATACACACAGACACACACAGAGGAAGAGAGAGAGAGAGAGAGAGAGAGAGAGAGAGAGAGAGAGAGAGAGAGAGAGGTGTCTCCCATGTTCCTGTCACAGCTACCCAGGGCCTCCGCAGGAGCTGGCGACATTGAGCCAGGAGACCACTTCAGGGCAGCACCCAGTCATTTCCCAGCAGACACATGCCACCTGCTCTCTCCACACAGGCCCATGGCCCCATGCCTACGACAGTTTTCCTTGGTTGGGCAAGGCTGTAACAGGATCTCAATCTGCTTGGAAAACCCATTGTGTAACTCTGCCCTTCCATGGAAGGCATGTGGCCACCGGGAAGGCAGTGTGAAGGAGCCAGGACTTTCTTTGAAGTAAATATCTTTGCAAGACCCACCAAGAAATGTCCTTTTGAATGATACTAACTCTAGGTTACTGCTAATTTACTCAGAGCTAGTGACAGCAGCCTGGTCTAGTATCCCAGAAAACCAAGCCTCGTGGGGTCATTGTCAAATGGACACAGAATTCTGGAGCATGATTGTCTACCCATAAACCTTCTGTTTGGATCTAGAGGGGGTCTGAGTCTGTGACTTACCACTGTGTTTGCTCTCCTAAGATAAGCAAGTCATGTGCTTTCAGGAACCACCAAAAGATATTTTGAACCAAGTCTAAATAAAGCAGACAGCGTGACAGGGAGAAGAAGGGGACATTTCAATAGTGAAGCCACACACAGCCATGCTTCTTTATAACTCAAGTTTCCCTAAAGACAATACCAGAACTCATCCTTGCCTGGAGCGCATAGTAATGGCCATATGTGATATACACCTATTGAGTGCCAGCCAGAAACAGGACTGGGAATTTTATGTTTTCTTAAGGGTTTCATAAACAAGAAAGTGAAGGTTCCAAGGAGTTAAGGAACAAGAATCTCAGCCAGGACCTGGTGACTCCTTTCCTGTCCCCTACCCAGTCCCCCGTGATATGCTGAGTGAGGACATTACAGAACTGACCCAGGCATGACACCTCCATCTGCTCAGTATTCCTTAAAGAGTAACATGTCCTTGTGATCTCAGTTCAATAGCTGCTGCGATTCCCTTCCCTCTGTCTGAGTGGCCATCCTGTCCCTGCCCACAGCAGCTCCCTCCACTCCCTTGGGCTCCCAGAGATCCTTTCTGCATCTCTCCCTTCAATACACATCCCTAGCACCCATCACCTTTCTCCCTCTCTGCACAGCACTGGCCATCACCCAAAGGCATCTTGTGTCTCCACTCTCCAGGACTGCCTAGCTCCCAGACCATACTGGACCTCTACGAAGGTCAAAACTGCATCTCTAAGCCAAGGAAGTATTCCAGAGGGGTGCAATGAAATCCTCCCTGCCCCAGGCTGACCTTGAACTTTCTATGTAGCCAAGGATGGATGATTCCTGGGCCTCCTCCTCCCATATCCCAAGTGCAGGGAGTATAGGTGTATGCCATCAAGCTATGTTGAGGATTAAACTCAGGGCTTCGTGCATGCTAAGCAATTATTTTACTATCTGTTCTAACTGATAGCAAGTATCAACTGTCTACATGCCCTCCCCTGTCAATATTTCCTGCATCCACTACCCATCCTGTGGTCTCAGTAAAGCCTGAGCCCTAAATCCCTGACTCTCAGGCTCAGGTTAGAGGGTGGGAGTCTATATGCCAGGCATAGGTCTGTGATAGGGACCCTGCAAAGTGCCCAGCAGATGGCCAGAGTCACACACACCAGTGAAGAAAGCACAATGGCCATACATGATATTTATAAAAATTTTGAAACCAGAGAAGCTGTCCCGAGATCTAGGGTAGAAGGGTCAGGGGTTGGTTATCCTGACAAGTTCCCCCTGAGAAGGAAAGAGGAAGGACAGACCAGCTGGGGTCCTGTCAGACTCTGCAGCTCCCAGGCTGCAGTCAGGCTAGGAGTGAGTTAGTGACTTAGAAAGAGGATTTCTGAGGGAAGCTGAACATGTCACTCATGTGAGGCTGCATCCCTGCTACCTCAGCAGATGGATTTTAGCCACTGAACACTTTCCAAGTCACAACCGATCAAAAATCCATCAGTGGAGAGTCCAAGATCAGCTCCTTGGCAGAAAGAATATTCTAGATGGAGGTAGAAACTGAAAAGATGAGGGTATTCAGGACAGGGAGAGGAGGAGAGGAAGCTGCTGAACACAGGAATGCCAGTCAGCCTCCCTCACAACCTTGTCCAAAACTCTTCTTAAGACAGGCACCACAGCCAGGTCCGTTTCAGTCTGGGCAGCCTACCAACAAAAGATGCCTAGTGAGCAAAAGCTCTGGAGCTTAGCTCAGGCAAGCCTCCTGGATACTCCCTAGCACACTTTCCAGAAAGCAAAGAGCCAGCCTCCTTCCCACCTCAGACCCACATCGGGGAGGAGCCAGGACAGTGGTGCCCTGGGAGAAAGGAGCTTTCCTTCTACACTGACTGAAGGTGCCCTTGGCCGGGTTATCATGGTCAACTTTCAGCAAGAAGTTGGCTATGGTAGCAGGTCCTACCTACCACTCTCAGCTTTCTGTACTGGGTCTGAGAGTCTCTGCCTTAGGCTCTTCCCTAGTCATCAAGAAGCCATTTCCCAGTACCTGGGTCTATCAGAAGCCCTTTGAGATTGTTCTCAGAGCTTGCCCCTGTCAGTGACAAGGCACCCATTCACTAAATCACCTTGCTTCTTGCCTTCAAGTAGAACTCAAGGGAAACACTCACTACTCTGTGTCCCAGCACTACCCTCGTCCCCAGGCAGACCACACCGGTGACCTGTTCACCAATGCAAAGCTGGCTTCTTTCTTGTCTCCATTTTTCACATACACACTGCCATCTGATATCACATTCAAAAAAAGGTCAACTTTAGATTCTGTCTTGGACTACCATGGAAAGTGTTCACTGATGGATATGGTGAGACCTGGTTTCATGGAATCACCTTTTACAAGCAAGGTGACATAGACATTTGAGCCTCAATTCCCTCCTCTGTTAAGTATGAGCCATAATAATACACTTGCCTTGAAGTTTGTTGCAAGGACTGGATGAGATGATTCAGACCAAATTTTTATAGGACCTGGTACTTGAAACGAACTCAACGCTGACTAGCTACAGTGAATAGTTAGACAGAAAACAGAGCCACGTGGCAAATACCTTAGGGATGATTTAGGGGGGGAAATGACAAGCAAAGGGTAATTATCCCTAATAAACAGTGAACTCATAAATTATCAAAGACGAGACAAAGCTACCTTGAGGAAGTTCAGGAAAGGATGTAAACAGGTGATTCTCAAAGAACAGCATGTCTAATAGACACTCAAAGATTTAAATATGCATGCTTCTTTTTAATCGGGCAATCACTGTGTGACATTTTAGTACCGATAAGCAATGTGTAGTGACTGATGAGAGTAATTGAACTGAATAAATGTCTCCTGAGAACTGATTGAGTCTTTGCATGGGGGTCATGGCCAATCTTCTTTACGAGTTCGTGTGAAATAGCCAAAGACGTATTACCAACCAGATGCCCGGATAAGCCGTAGAATACCCCATTATCCCTGAAGTCCAGCTTTACCCCAAACCTTTTGTTTTAATCTCTTTGGTGTCTATGTGCATAATGGGGGGGGGGGCTTGCCGGTATAAAAATGTTATGACATGTATATGGAGGTCATATGGGCGCTTCAGGATTAGTCCCTACCCCACCCCCATCTTGTTAAGGTGGGGTCCCTGGGTTGGTTTTTCTTCTTGGCATGGCCAGCTAAGCTGGGCCACAAGCTTCCTATCTCCATCTCCTGTCTCCTCTTATATATATAATGGACTGAAGAGTTGGCTCAGCAGTTAAGAGAGCTGGCTGCCCTTCCAGAGGACTGAGTTTGGTTCCCAGCACTCACGTGGTAGCTCACAAGCAGCTATACTACAGTCCCAAGAGAGATCCATGGGTACCAGGCATGCAGTTAGTGTATAGACATACATGTGGACAGAACACTCATACATATAAAAAAATTAAAATTATATACAAAATGTGTTTATTATATTGTTTTATCACTTATCATACTTATATGTGCAGTTCTAGACACCAAGGTGGAGTCTAGACCAACATAAGACTTGTCAGTGAAAATATATAGTATGTGTATTGTAAACTATTTTAATTTATTTATGTCAAGAAAAAAAACCTGGAAGAAAATGCAGGAGAGATTCCTTCTTTCTTTTCTTTCTGAGTAGGTTGGTCCCAGATGCCTAGTGCTCCTGCTTCAACCTATGACACCTGATCAGTATAGGTACATGCAGGGCTATACCAAAAACTACTTTTATCAGTCTCCTATTTTCCATAATAACCAGATACCTCACTTGTGTGTAGAAACAAAGTCCTTGTAATGGAAAGAGATCGTATCTGGGAGATTATCGCAAGGAATCATAGTTTACCTTTTAGGGGCTAAATTGAAAATATTCTGGAAAACATTCACTTTACATCAATGTAATAGCTCAGAGGGTCTGTAGATAGGTCAGTCTTTCTGAGTGACTAGCTTCTTCTTTTTTCTTGTCGTAAGAGTCCAGAACCTCCATAAACACCAGGCACCTCAGCCCCAGATCCTATGTGGATGGCATCTGCCCTCAGTCAGGATGGTAAAGTAGACACCATGGTTTTACCTTGACCAGACACAAACCACCTTGAACCTGTTCTTGAGACTGTCCTTGGATCCTCACCCCAACTGAAGCAAAAACAATCGAATCCATCCCCATGCAGGAATGGTGATAAAATCAGTACCACATGGCAGCACTCATAACCCAGCAGTCAAGGGCTAAGAGTTGGGTCAAATAATAAGAGCCCTGAAACACAAGAGCACACGAGGATATACCGAAGGAGATACATCTGGGAGAAGAGCAGCCTTCCCTTTAATTGCTAAAACACCACACATTTTCTTCTTACTGGTAAAGCATCCCACCTTCTCCATCCGGAAATTCCACACATTTTGAATGAAGTTCTGAAGCATCAGTCAATGGGGCATTTCTTAAAGCCCAGCTCAACCCCACGGTGTATGGTCTCAGTGAGGAGAGATAAACATGCCTCCTCACTTCAAGGAAACAGCCAGTAGAGATAGGTGCCTCCCTTCCTGGGGGACAGGACTCCCTGGGAGGCATGGGCAGAAGAAATCTTGAGTGTGAGGAGACTGAAAAGGGTGTTTCTAGCCCCTGACCTGAATCTTGCCAGCATCTCAGAAGAGCCTGCATTGATGCTTGCAGCAACTTGTGTGGACTTGTGGTGCATTAGGCCTTCTCTCTACGTGGGCTGGGTTGTGGCTCAGTGGATATGGGCTGTTTGTCTAGCACACACAAGCCCTGGCTCCACCCCCAATACCATGTGCATGGTATTACATTACATGGTGGTACATTAAGAAGAGCAGAGGGTCAAAGTCATCCTTAGCGACACAGGGATGCGTGTCGAGGCCAGCTTGGGCTACATTTTATTTTATTTTATTTTATTTTATTTTATTTTATTTTATTTTATTTGTTTGTTTGTTTTTGTTTTTGTTTTTGGAGACAGGGTTTCTCTGTGTAGCCCTGGCTGTCCTGGAACTCACTCTGTAGACCAGGTTGGCCTCAAACTCAGAAATCCACCTGCCTCTGCCTCCCAAGTGCTGGGATTAAAGGCGTGCGCCACCACTGCCCGGCTTGGGCTACATTTTAAAAATTGGTTGCCTTCTTACTGAATCTATTTCCTAAGGGGTTATTGTTGTGTGCATAACATAACAACTGTTTTTGCTTTTGTGATTGTCTGTGTATTGCTTCCGTGTTTGGTACTCTTGGAGGCCAGGGTGCACCATCAGATCCCCTGGAGTGGGAGCCACAATGTAGGTGCTGGGGTCAGGATTCCTTGCATACAAGCTCGTGGTAGGAAGACCATCCTTCACCAGCCTGAACTGAAGCCGTCATGGCCATCGTTAGATGCCTGTGATGTGTGGAGTACAGTCCGTGTAATAGCATGCTGCCGCCAAGTTCCCATACCACCCTGGCCATCACAGCCTAGTCTTGCAGATGTGGTTTAGGGAGCTGAAACGCACACTTGCCCAGGTGAGTTCAAGTGGGATCTATCTGAATTTTCAGAGCTCCAGAAAACTCAGTGGGATTCCAATTAGCCCCAAGCGTTGGCTTCATCTGTCTGTTGGGAGAGTACCATAGATTTCCTGTTTCAGAGCTCAGAGTGGGGTCTCCCTGCACTAACGGCACTGGGTGGCCACCCTGCATGCCGTTCTGGAAGCACCAGGAGAAAACTGGTTCCTGAGGTCTTTTGCCTCAGGGGCTGCCTCTGTCTCAACACAGGGTCCCTTCTGCCACAGAGCCTGCAGTGGCAGGTGATGTCTTACTTGCTGTTTGAACTCTTTGCTCCATACCCTTGGCTCATCTCCATATAAGGATCATTGCAGTTACAATGGAGCACCAAGATGATCTAGATAATTTCAAATGATCTCATTTTAAGGTTAGTAACCTTAACTTCACCTGCAACTTTCATTCTCCTTGTTATAATATGAATTCACTCACAGATTCACCTGTGGGACTGTATTGGCCCAGGGTTATGGAGGAAGGGTTGAGGGAGCTCCAACTCCAATATCTCAAATGAGAACGAGGACAGTAGAAGCTAGCTATCTCCCCCCTTCCAACCTGCGCCATAAAATTGGCTCTCCCATCATCAACCCTAGGAAGAATTTATTACTCTCACAGCTATGAGGCTTCACGCCTTGTTTAACCTTATAGGGTTCCCCCATCCCCACCCCACAGCCCCTGAGTATGCAGATGAAGTGTCTTCCAACACCCCTCCCCTGGCCAACGGGACACCGACACACAAACCTTGCCCCAGAGACCATGGCCACCTCCCCAGGGACATTAATACCCCCTTACCCATCCCGGCCAATAAACTGAACCAGTTCCCCGAAGCTATGGGGAGGGGGGTTGGCTATGCACTCGTTGCTGATCAAAATTCTGCACTTCACCCACCTGCTCCCGACTGAGCTTCCCTCCAGCCAGTCAAGCTTGGCTACCCCAAACGGGAAACAGACATTTTCCTGCCTGCTACCTTAGGGAGTCAGGATAGAGACTTATATCCTGACAAAAATGTCCAAGAGACTGAGTCACAGGAGACACATGCCTTATCATGGTGGTGGATGAGCTTTTTCAACTCGAAGCACTGCTGTCCTATTGCTACAGGCATCAGGAGGACCCAGAACGAGGACTGCTTATTCTTTAGCCCTCAAACAAAAGCCTTCTCATGTAAGATACTCAAACACTACAGAAGCATCCCAACCTGCTGATCAGAACACGGTTCCTAGGCACATCCCAGCCTTCTTGCCCCACCTTCCCTGTCTTCTGAGGTGGCCACGTACATCTGTTTTCCATCACTATAATGAAATACCTGAGGCTGGATAATTTTGAAAGAAAAGGAGTCTGCTCAGCTTACAGTTCTGGAGACCTGAAAGAAAGATGTTGGTTTCTGCTCCATTCTGGTGAAAACCCCATGGTTCTCACAATGGTGGGACAGGAAAGCAGAGCAGGGAGAACCCTGCACCAGGAGAGAATAAACGCAGAGCTGCCTTAATGTCTTGGTGCTCTCCCACTAGACTTCACCTCTTAAAGCTCCTGTCATCTTTTAGCACCATCCCGCTGGCAAACAAGCTCTACACACACACACACACACACACACACACACACACACACACACACAGAGAGAGAGAGAGAGAGAGAGAGAGAGAGAGAGAGAGAGAGAGAGAGAGAAACTTCCAAACTGCTACACTATGTGATGTCTGCCAACTATTGAGGATGGGCATATAAGTTAAACGCGCCATTCCCAGGCCTGGCTGCAGAAAGCCACCTAGAGAAGGTATGGCCTGCCCTTTGCCTGGAAGAACCACGCACCGCAGTTGGAAAGTGGCAGTTCCTCAGGATGGAAGTGGAACTCCAGGTCACTGCTTGAAGGGGAGAGGCATATCAGATGTGGTTTTGACTTTATGTGCCAGAAACAGAGTTCCACTGTGTATGCCAAGGAGCTGTGGCTGCTTGTTAGCTCACTTCTCATTACCATAACAGACCCTTGGTCCTCTAAACACTGCTAACCTTCCAAGATGACTGCCCTTGCAGAGCTAAAATGTGAGTGTGCAATGCAAATAGAGACATGGTACCATGTTGGTCCAAAGGTACCAACTTTCAGATGTGACATGAGTCACATGAGACGTCATCATGATGACCACAGACAACGCCACACTGTATCCATGAGTCTTGTGCACCTTATGTGTTCTCACACATACAAACATGGTACCCATGTGGTGGGAGATGGTTAATTAGCTTGAGTATATAATAATTGTTTCATCATGTATATGTACATCAAATCATTCTGTTGTAGACCCTCAATGTATTTACTATCTAATAAACCAGAGAGCTGAGTATCTTGTATGAGCACTATCACTTACATAAATGGTTATGAATGAAAAATCTCCATTCTTGGACCTTCTGACTCCCGCAAGGACAGGGCATGGGTTCTTTGAGTGGAAATGTCCTTGCACTGTGACTATGCCTCTCCTGAGATTCAGTCTCTTGGACATTTTGTCAGGATGCCAGTTTCTCTATCTTGACTCAAACATGAAACCCAGACCCTGGGCTTGGGATTCATGAACGTGCTACTTCTCCTAATGTACCAGGCAAGAAAATAATCACAGAACCCCTCATTCTGCTCCTTGGAGACAGCTCTGAGGAGATGTTGGTAAATTGCTTGCCGTGCAAGCACAAGGTCCGAGTCTTTAAAAAAGCAGAAGCCATCTGAGGCTGAAGTGCAGCCTGAGGGTGTAACGCTTTCTAAGAAAAAAGCAAAATCCAGATTTACAATTCTTTGTACAAGATTCTCAAGAGGGGCAAAGAGAAGCGGTCACTCCAAACTCACAGAAGAGTCCAACTATAAAAAGCCAGGTGAGGTGCACGTGCTTGCTGTCTCAGTGCCAGGGAGGTGGAGGCAGGAGGATCCCTAGGACTAGGGCCAGCCAGCCTAGCCAATGTGGCCAGCTCCAGGTAAGTGACACGATACCGCCTCAAAAACAAGATGGTTGGCACATGAGATATGATACTTGAGGTCATTTTCACACATGCACACACACACACACATACATACACACACATACACACACACATACACACACACATTCATACACACACATACACACACACACACACACACACACACACACACACACACACACACCTTAACTAATTAATTAAAGCTGGGAAAAAAGTAGAAATTTAATCTTGATACTAAAGCTATTTTGATGGCTCAGTGGTTAAGAGCGCTTGCTGCTCTTACAGAGGACCCAGGTTTGCTTCCCAGGACCCACGTTGAATGGCTCATAAGCATCTGTAACTTCAGTTTCAGGGGATCGGACACATCTTGGGGCACCTGCAGGTATACCCACACACACATCTACACACGGGTACACACACACACACACACACACACACACAATTTTTGTAAAATATTTTAAAAATAAAAGCTATTTTGCAATTTGCTGTCACACTGGCAGCCTTGATAAGTGCCTGTACATCTACCCAGGCTTTAAAATTACATCACCATTTCCTCAGGTAATTTTGTCCCACAATTGACACTGCCAGTCACGGTGAGCATTCCTAATCATTCTGGTTTCTGGTATGGCTTTCGCTGCTGTCACCAATGTCTCCCACACACATCTGTGGAGCCCTGTGTGGTGTGTGGAAGCTTTGTTCCTAAGAGCTGACCTGCTTGGGACCAAGGTTTCTCACCTGTTTTATTGACATGATTTTAATCCCCTCCAGAACAATGATTCTGAAGAGCTGTCATCAAAGTGTCTTTCCTGAATCTGTACCAATGTCAACCCTAGCAGTGGGTGAGAGTACCAGTCCCTAAAACTGCACTATCTGTGCCCAAGTATAAATAGGAATCACTTTAGGGGTGCTTACCCTTTAAGAGAAGGGGACTAGCAGATTGTATTTATGTTTCCATCATCAAGTTAGCATTATTGAATCATAGATTGGAGCATGGGGTGATCATAAGGTCCATCCACAAGAGTGACAACCCTCAAAAGGTTATCACTGACCCATCTTGGAACTGGCAAAGCCACATGGTCCCTGCTTCCAGGACTCAGCCTGACTATCCTGCTATGAGAAGTATAAAGAAGGCCACGTCCCCTTCCAGGCCTGCACATCATTTGCAAAGTGATCATTAAATGTCTTCTACATGTTTTGTACTAATTATGCACAGGGGACAGAAGAAGACTGAAGGATGTCACTCCTCTTTCTGCCCCTTTTGAGAACAGAACATGAAGTTCTGCACTCGAGCCCTTTTCCTACCTAAGGGCAGGGTCTTTGACTGGTACTTCTAAACAGAGTGATCTTGGGTCCTGGGTGATGTAACCAGCTGCTGCATAGTGGTGTCACCTAATTCCAGCCAATGTAATATCCAGGAGATTCAAATAGGAGGATCTCAAGAAAGCCCAAAGGGTAACACAAGGTGACCCTTCCTAGGGCTGATGCAAGAACTTTGACACCATGACATAAACAAGGCCAGTTTTCTGAAAATGGCAAAGAAGAAAGATGAAGGCTTTCTGAATCCCGAATAGCATCTCTAAGTCAGTGGACCCTAGACATGTGATGTGAGGTAGTAAGCAATTCTCCTGGCTAACTCCTCAGAACCTTCTGTTTCTGCATCTCCAAGCATGCATTATATCAGTCTGTCCTCAGTGATGGGTCTGAACAGCAGAGTCTAAACAATGAATAGGGGTCAGCCAGGTAGACAGAAATGCACATGACCACATGCTATATGCCTTCTGACTTAGAAGAAGCTAAACTTGGCAGCTAAGGGAAAGACCAAGAGGTGGAATGGAGGCTAAGAAGCTAGGAGCAGTGCATGACAGAGGAGGCTGCTAACACGAAGGCTCTGTAGAGGGCTCTGAGGTCTCGCACAGATTCTTGAACTTCTTCCTAAGGGATTAGAGCATCGATGAGGATTCTGAAAACCAGCTAACACACCATCTTTGCATTGCTACAATTGGGATGGATTATATGGTTATGGGTGAAAGCTGAGGACCAGTTGGAAGCCTTGTATTTCTGTGATTTCCTTTGAGGGAGGTGGCCTCTTTCGCCTCTGTCCTGGAAATCTGGGAGGGGTGTTTGTAATCACATAAAATGGATTTGACCTGAAATGCCAGAGACTGTCAGGGGACCCAACTTGATCTGACACACTCAACAGCTCATAAAGGCAATGCAAATGTCTACCTACAAATGATGACTAGACAGACAAAATATGGTATGTCTATTCAATGAGACAGTATTCAGCCAAAAGAAGAAATTCTGAGATGCACTACAAAATTTAGAAGTTGGTCCTGGTTCTTCCTCCCAGCCCCATGCTCCCAAAAAGTAAGACTCAGACTCAAAATATATTTGTAAACACCATGGCTATATAGCTAGGCTCTTCTCTGACTAGATCATAACTTACTATAACCCATTTACTCTAATCTACATCCTGCCAGGTGCCCGGTTACCTGTGCTCAAGTTCCGTGTGTCTGTCTTGTCACATCTTTCCCAGGCGAATCTCTCATGCCTGGCTCTATCCCAGAATTCTTCTGTCTCCAGATGCCTTACCTTCTATTCTACCCTTTCCTATAGGCCATAGTTTTTTGTTTTTTTGTTTTAAATTGACAGTTGATGGATCCCTACAATACACAAGATATTCTCTCTATAACAAGGTGGATAAATGTTCAAGACATTGTGCTAAGTGGAAGAAGCCAGACATGTAAGAAATGGTTCCTCTTCTGACAGTTCCTAGTGTAGTGAAACTCCTGGAGACAGAGAGCAGAATGACAGTTGTGGTCCTAGGAGCTGGTGGGTGGGGTAATGGGAGGCAGTGCTTAATGGTAGAGTTTCAGCTTTATGGGATGAAAAATGTCTGAGATGGATGGTGGAGATGGCTTCCCAGTGATGTGAATGGGTTAAATACTGCCCTGTGATGGTCAGGTACCAATCACACACACACACACACACACACACACACACACACACACACACACACACACACACACACACGCCAGATTGATACAGATCATCAATGTGCAGCTGCCCTTCCAGTTTGGGATCATCTCTGGCACAAGTAATCAATCAATCTATCTGTGGCTGTCCTCCGGTCACCTCCAAAGTGCATCAGACTCTTGTGGGAACACAGATTTGCTCTTAACGCTTGGCTTAGGTTGGGATGGGTCAGAACAACCTCTAGGTTGGCAGCCTCTGTCTTTTGTGAGTCTGCTGAGACAAGTCAGGCACAAACAAGGGCCTTCCAAACGCTACCCATCACCTTCAGCTCAGGCACGTTGATAGCAGGGCCTCTCCACCCTCACTCATCTTCCCTGACAGCTGCCACTGGCTGGAGGTGGCTCACCTCATGGAGCACCTTTCTCTTCCTGAGATGAATCTAGGAGGCTTCCAGGCAAGTAGGAGAGGCCAAGGCATTCAGAGGTGACCCTGGTAGAGTCCCATGATTGATGGCCAGAGTTGAATATGACACCACACAGCACCTCCAAGCTAGAAGAGCATCAGACAGTGGATATTTCTTCCACCTTAAACGTTGCTTCTTGCTCCTAATCCCGAATCAGTTCAAACTCAGAAACCAGTTGCCTCTGACTGTACCCACTACCTGGATTATAAGAATTTAACACCTCATCAGATTTGCTTCAGTCCTCTTCTTTTTGTGTGTGTGTGTGTATGTGTGCACATGTTGGTATGATGTACACGTGCTGCAGTGCACATGCACATGTGTGCATGTATGAATGTGTGTGTGTAGGTCAGAGGTTTAACCTTGTGTGTAGATCCTCAGACACTATTCAACCTGGTATTTTGCAACAGAGTCTCTCAGCTGTCTGGAGCTACCCTAGTAGTCTAGGCTGACTGGCCATTGATTCCAGGGACCTGCATATCTCTGTCTCCTTGGTGCTAGGATTACAAGCACATGATGCCCCCATGTGTAGCTTTTTAACATGGGTGCTGGGGTGGAACTCAGCTCTTTGTGCCTGCAAGGCAAGAACTTTATTAACTGAGCCATTCCTCCTGTGTTATTGGAACACAGTTGAAAAGTGTTTTTTAACCTCGTGCATCTTCGTCCCAGACACACTCACATAACACAACCAGTCCCAGCCTGTGTATTCATAAGCAGACTTCCTGTGATCCTCAACACCTAGATTTCACTCTAAGCCTCTGTTTGATGTTTGTCTTTAACAACCAAAATACAGTATGAGCCTGGACCATGTTGACCTGTACAGTGGCTTTATTCATTTCAAGGACTGTTTAGCTTCTGTTACACAATTATCACAACATGCTGTTTACCTATGGGTGCCACAGAGTACACTGAAGGCAGGAGATGGCCTGGCTTTACCCTTGTGCTCTGGGTTTTTTGTTTGGTTACTTCTGTCATGTGAAATTAGCCTCCTTGTTCGAATTTTACACACACACACACACACACACACACACACACACATACACACACACACATACACACACA
>CM052701.1:77308771-77434294 GCA_028551405.1 Uromys caudimaculatus | reverse complement strand
TGAGAGTGAGGTCCCAGATGGAGGAGGTCCTTCAGACCTGAGGGAATTTGCAGCCCCATGGAGAAAGCAAGAGCGTCAATGGGCCTGACACCCCCCCCCCACCCGGTCGTCGTGGAGTTTGGACCACCAACAAAAGAATACACATGGAGGGACCCATGGTTCGGACCACATATGTGGCAGAGGAGGGCCTGGTTGACCATCAGGGGGAGGAGAGGCCCCAGTAAAGGGGAATGTCAAGGTAGGAATATGGGAGTGGGCGGGCAGGTGGGTGGGAGGTGGGATTCCCTCATAAAGGTGGGGGAAGAGGGAGGGGGAGGGGATAGTTGGTTTCCAAAGAGGAGATCTAGAAAGGGGGAAACCTTGGAAATGTAAATAAAGTATCAAAAAAAAAAAAAAAAGAAGAAGTCAGCATCTGTGTGAGTCTCTCTGAGTTCACAGATGTGCATCCTGAGATGGAGAGAGGTCTCTACTTAGCTTTGCCTTGAGGAATCTTAGGGTAGGCATTCCACAAATATTTCCTGAACCTCCCCCATTTGTCAGGCACTGTTCTCAATTCTGGGGCCCTCAGTGAACAGGAGAAACAGAGCTGCGCCTCCCAGGAGTGCTCAATCCAGTGACTGTCCGTTCTGTATCCTAGAACTTTGGCTTTTTTGATTTTCCTGTGTTACAAGGACCTTGTATATCCACTGCAGAAACGGCACATTCAGTTCTGGGGTGAAATGAGGTTCATTTAGTAAATAAAGTAACACAGCCATTGACTACAGAGTATAGCACACTTTTATAGTGCTTGTCCAGAATGCAGGAGGCCCAGCTCTGTTTCCAGAAACAAGGATTATGGAGGCAGGTATGAGTCACCCTAGGCAACCTGTCCCCAGGTTTCCAGAGACCTCCGTAGCATATGCCCACGTGCTGTGTGTGCGTGTGCGTGCGTGTGTGTGCGTGTGCGCGTGTATGTGTGTGCGTGTGTGCGCGTGTGTGCGCGTGTGTGTGCGTGTACGTGTGTGTGTGTGCGCGTGTGTGCGTGTGTGTGTGTGTGTGTGTGTGTGTGTGTGTGTGTTACACGTGCATAAGTAAGTGGGCTCAAGCATCCACACATGCATATGAAGGCCGCAGCAAGACAGCAGTATTTTCCTCTGATGCTATCTACTTTATTCCGCTGAGACAGGTCACTCACTGAACCAGAAGCGCTATGTTTCAGCTAGACTGGCTGACCAGCAAGCGCTCGGGAACCTCCTGTTCCCCAGTACTGGAGTTAGAGGACACACACACACACACACACACACACACACACACACACACACAGCGTTTGGCTTGAGCCCAGAGCCTCATCTTTGCATAGTAAGTTCTCCTGCCCACTGGGCCATCTCCCCAGCCCCAAGACCTCATTCTTTAAAAGAAGATGAAATATCTTTCTCCAGCATCCCCAGAGACACCTTGGGCTCTGCCTCTTTTTTTCAATTTCATTAAGTTTGTCTCTTTCTTTCTTTTTTTCTTAGTCTGGGAGTTCCCTTTAATATCAAATGCAGTTGAATTGTCCTACTTCAGCCCACACAGGGGTCAGGGGAAGATGAAAGTAATTTTTTAGACTGTTAAGAGCATAGAGTTTCATTAAGATTATCTCTTGGAAAATTATTATCACACACACTGAGGGTTCTTTTCTAATCTACACATCAAAACCCAACTGGAGAACAGGGTATCTGTGTCTAAAAATACCTGGCATATGGAATCCATGAATAGAACACACACATTTTAGAACTACTCTTCAAGAGTCATCCCATACACAAAACATTATACAACATGTTCCCAGCTGCCTGGGATGAAAAGTGTCCCCAGTACACTTGGCACTGGCTAGGCTCGTACCAGGTTTTACTATATGGCCTTTCCTCTAAGAGGCTGAATGTTAAGGTCTAGTAGCCTGCAAATTAGAGCTTATAAGACATAAAAGAATTCATTATAGAGGTTAGGATTTAGCGTTACTGGAGTGTGGCTGTGTTCTGAGTGTTAAGTGTCCCCAAAGGCTTATTAAATGTTTGAACACTTAGCCTCCAGATGGTGTCACTGTGTGGGAAGGTTGTGGAACCTTTAGAAGGTGGAGCCTCATTAAAGGAGGTGAGTCACTAAGGTGTCCTTGAGGCATATAGTCTGACCCCTCTCTCTGCCTCCTGAGTGTGGATACAATGTGACCAGCCAGGCTCCTGACCCCACTGCCATGTTTTCTTCATAATGAATTGCATCGTTCTTGACTGGAAGTCAAAATAAACCCTTCCTCCCTTAAGTTGATTGGGTCCAGGTATTTTGTCACTGCAACAGAAAAGGAACTAAGACAGACATGTCAGATCCAAGACTCTGCAGCTCACCAGTGCATTCAATAATTCTAATATAGAGAAATGGCCCTGGATTTTCCCCACCAGGCTCCAGCTCTCTGATCAGGGTATCAGGAGCCTTAACTGTTAATGTGTAGTCACTAGTTGTTCCTGTGGTGAACCTGACACGGAAACACATGTCCTATATTGGCCAATCTGGTCAATCATAGCAAATGACTCGATCCCTAGAGTCTGTCTTCTAATCTCCTGGGCTTATCCCAGACACCTATCATTACAGGTGAGTTTGGCCTTCCTTGCAGGTGGAAGGTGTCCCTCCAGTTAGCTATAGGGCTAGGCAGCCAAGCATGGCTGTCAGTCTGAGCTGCTACTGAGGCAGCTCCTCTATCAGCGTGAATCACCAGCAATAACTGATCTCAGAAACCTCAAAAGCGAGATCAGGACACAAGTGGCTGTATTTCCTATGAACTGTTTGCCACCTAAAGTGCCCCAATATGAATTTCCAGAATCCTGGGGCTTTGTCGTGGAGCCAGGGATGTGAACACTTGAGCAAAGGACAGAGTGGAGCAGAGTCGCATGAAGCTGAACTGAGAACTACATTGGATCCCGCTGTTACACTTGACTGGGGTGGAGTTTGAGACGAGGCCCTTCCTTTCTCTGAGGCAACACTACACTATCCTTTATAGTTGAATGCCTCTTGTATGGGGCTCTTGGGAAAATCAGTGTGTGCATAGAAGAGAAAGCAAAGGCTGGTGACTCCCACATGCAGTAGGTATCTAGTGAGCACCTACCTTAAGTCAGACAGACCCAGGAGCTTCAAAAGAATCGATAGCAGACACACCATCTATTTTCACGGACCTCCAAGTCTACCAGGATGGACAGACAGGAGATGAGCAACCCAGGGAATAACTGTGGAATTGCAGCAGTGCTAACCGCTATGGAGAGGACGAGTGGCCAACGTCATTGCCATCCATCCCGGGTCAACTATTAGGAACACGGGAAGAGGGGGGACTAAGCTCCGAGCCATCAATAGAGTGAAGCTGCTTAGTCAAGGGGGGCATGGTAGAGGGATGGCTAGGAGGCAGCATGGAGACAGACTATACAGTTCTGGCTAGTAGACTATGGAGCCAGATTGTGACAATGTCATCAGCTGAGATGATGCCCAGGAGCTGCTCAGAGGTCTGGACCGCCACACCTCATACTCAGCTTTCTGGATTACAGCATTTATGCTGGTCCCTCTGGGTGCCTGTACATCCCTAACACATCTTTTCCTTTCCTGGGTTAAACTCATTCCATCTGTCTCACCCCAACCACTGTGGAAATGTCTGCCATGTTCTGGTCATGATTCAAGTGCTCAAGCAAACCGACCTGAGTTAAAGCCTGGATCCATTGACCTTTGCTGGTGAGACCTTGTACAACAAGGCAGTTCCTCACTCTTGGCCTATTTCTTTTAAAAAAAAAAAAAAGTGTGTATGTGCACGCCTCTGTGTATATCTGTGTGTGTGCCTGTGTGTGTGTCTGAGTGTGTCTCTGTGTGTGTATCTGTGTGTCTGTGTGTATATGTCTGTCTGTGTGTCTGTGTGTGTGCCTGTGTGTGTGAGTGTGTCTGTGTGTGTGCCTATGTGTGTGCCTGTGTGTATGTCTGTGTATGTGTATGTGTGTGTATGTCTGTCTGTGTGTCTGTGTATCTGAGTGTGTGCACCTGTGTGTGTGTCTGTGTGTATGTCTGTGTGTCTGTGTATGTCTGTGTGTTTGCCTCTGTGTGTGTGTGTGTGTGTGTGTGTGTGTGTGCGTGCGTGCACATGTATGCAGGTGACCATGCAAGAGTGTGTCGATGCCCTGGAGCTGGAGTTACAAGAGGCTCTGAGCCACCTGATGTGGGTGTTGGGAACCAAACTCCTCTGCAAGATTAGTATGCACTCTCAAATGCTAAGCCAATCTCTTAAGCCCCTAAGCCTATTTCTTCTTCGACATATAGAAATAATGCTAGTTACAGCACAGGTTCAGTGTAATGGATTGATCCGTGTAAACATTTTAGAACGGAGCCTGGCACTCACATGGTAAATGGGTGATAAACATCCCTGGTGCCCCAAGGACTTCCTATGCACAGCTCGGTTATTTCCTGCAGAGCACTCTGCCAGCTGCATCTTTGCTGCCACGTTATAGGTAAGTGCTCATCCATTGAAACAGTGTTAAGTGCCTTGCCTGGGGTGAGCACTCGCAGTTAGGGAGGTGCAGCACAGACTCCAATCACAGCGCAGGAAGGAATGGAAGTGTCGGTGGGCTCCCACCAACCAAGCCCAACTTAAGCTTTAAGATAAATAATAAGGAAGTGCAGAGATATCTCTGTTGTCGCCCAATTGTGAGGACCTGCTTTCAGATCCCTAGAACCCAATGTAAAAATCCTACGCTGGGGAGGCAGAGGCTTGCTGGCCAGCCAGGCTAGCAGAATCAGTGACCTCCGGGCTTAGTGAGAGATCCTGTCTCTCACTAAGAGGAAGGACAGTAAGAAAGCACAATGGGTAAAGGCTCTTGCCCTGCAAACCCAGTGACCTGATTTCAATCCCTAGAACACACATAAAGCAAGAAGGAGAAAATTAGCTCCATAAAGGTGTCCTCTGACTATGCATTTATAGTGGTGCATGTGCCCATTCACACTTCACACCCATATAAACAAACACACACACACACACACACACACACACACACACACACACACACACACACACCCCAATGATAGGAACAATAATACATTGAATAAATCATGAACCATGAGTCCATAGAGATATACATGAGCAAATATGCAAATAAACAAATGGGCCGTGAGGAAGCAGCCTTCACTATGTCAGAATGCCAACACAGAGGAAGTATTTGAAGTTTTTAAAAGGTCACTGATTCGGGGCTGGAGAGATGGCTCAGTGGTTAGTAGCACTTGCTTCTCTCATAGAGGAGCTGGGTTTGGCTCCTAGCGCTCATGCCTAGTGGTTCATACCTGTCTGTCACTCCAGCTCCAGGGAGTCTGAGGCCTTCTTCTGGCCTTCAGTGGTACGTGCACACATGCCATGCATATAAACTCACGCAGGCACCTACACATATACACATTTTATGTCTCTGATTAGAGAATTTCATAGTAATAACTGAGCCGAGTGGGAATTGTTGGTCGATGCTAAAAGCACAGGATCAATCTGAGGGGACTAGGATCTATTTTACTTTTTAGAGAAAGATTGTTTAATGGTAAAGTCCAGCACACTCCAGCACCAGGACTGGCATAGGGTCAAAGCAGCAGGGACAGCAGCTGGGTGACCCCATGGCGCCTCACATGGAGAAGAGGATGAAGAAGGCAACCATCAAACAGAAGCATCCCATGACCTCAAATAGGGCAAACCCCAGGATGGCACAGAAGAAGAGCTGCTGCTTGAGACACGGGTTCCTGGCATAGCCAACAATCAGCTACCAAACACTGCCAACGCCAGCCCCTGATCCAGCCACACCAACTGTGGTGGCCCCAGCACCAATAAGCTCGGCTGCTGCGTCAGTGTCCCAGGAAACACCACCGGCCTGGAATTCTCATCTGGCCACCTGGAGAGGAAAATACCGCAGGAAGGTTGTTTAGGTGGGCCTCTGGTGTACTCGGGAGGGAGGCAGACACAGGCCTGATTAGACCCCGGTACAGGAGTGGATCAGAACTGGAGAACCGAGCAGTGCCTTGGTGGTCTGCGTGCAGTCTGTATTCCCACCTCCCTGCAGCTCCTGCTAGGCCCACAGCACTCTCCCTGCTCAAGGGGACTGACTCCGACTAGGAAGGATCTTTACATACTCCCCCAAAATGCTTACTAATTACAATGGATAAGGTCTTGATGTCAGAGTCGCAAAACCCAAAAGACCACATAGCTGCGAGATTAAATCTACCTGTATCAGCACTGGATGAAGCAGCATCCTGCACTTCCTACTTCAGGAAGGACAAGATGTCTCTCTTCTGGGTTGTCATTTACCAAATACATACCAAAAATCTATGACTAGTTATGGTACGCACCAAAGTTTAACTAACGGTGACTAGACCACTGCACGCACTCCAGTGTGAGTCCATTCTACTGCATGGTGCTTCAAACTCCTCAAAGACCACAGAGGGGATTGTTGTAGATTAGACATCTGGCTGCTAAGTGATCATGTGATCCTAGGCCAGGAAAAAGAAATAGTTTTTTCTCTACAAGAACATGAGTAGAACAGCTACCTGTGTTGTTATATTTATGCTAACCTCCTGACTCTTACATGGATATGAAAGAAAATGACCTTGTTTTGGGAATACACACTGGGGGGTGACCTCTCCAGTGACCCAGGAACTAGGACTAGCAATGGTACATGGTAAGGGAGGTAGCTATGTGACACACAGAAAGCAAGTAGACATTTGGAGACATGGTGTAAGGATGTATACGTGTTCTTTATAGCACCTTTACAGCCTTTAAAAAAACCTGGACTTATTTAAAAATTAAAAGCTATTCATAGACACAATCAAAGCAACTTCTTTTCATCCTTGTTTGGAGAGGGGGAAGGGAGAGAGGGGAAAGGGCGAGACAGAGAGAGGCCTGGCAGGCTCAGCCTCTGTGTGGACAGTTGTGTCTCCAGCAGTCCTGCAGGGTGCGGACAGAGAGAAGCGTTAACATTACTTCTGGCCCTACTCCAGAGAGAGAGGAAGCAAGAAGTGGAAACAGTGGGCACCTGTACAGCCGAGGGGCCTGTTCCAGGACCTGTGACGGGGAAGTGGGGAGCTGGCTTGGGCAGAAGTGGACCTGGAAAGGCCATTGGGGAGGGCTTGGCTGAGTCTCTCGCACCACAGGGAAAGGTAGGAGCAAGTGACTGAAAACTCAGTTTTGACTTCCTATTAAGCAGCACTGTGCTGGGTCATTTACATGTGTCACTGGACTAACCCGCACTCCACTCACCTTGGCGATGAGGACACTGGCTTAGAAGGGATGAGCTGGAGGGACTGCATAGAGCAGGGGAATGAAAGAGATGCATTGTATGACCACACCACTCAAAATGCTGGCTGAACTGAGGATTTACAAAATTAACCAATGTCTATGGAACACTCAGAAACAAAAGCCAAAAGCTAAATGAAAGCAGAAACCAAAGTGGGGGAAGGGCAGGGACCTACTGTCAGGTCCAAAGAAACCCAGGACAAATGGCTATCTGTGGTGTCTATTAGACTACCAAAGGCATGCTGGCCTCTGGCCTCTTCTCACCCCGCCCCCTACCCTAAACTTCTCTAGTTCATGAGCCTCCCTCCCTTCCCCTAGCTTCTCATTCTCTTAAAGCCCTGACATTTCAGCTATGTGCTCTCTTGATCCCCTCTCTGTTTTTGGCTTCCTCTCTTGGCTCCATCTCCTTTGCTCACACTCCTTCTGTCTTTCTCCCTCGTTCTCCCCTCTTTCTCTCCTCATCACGGCCCATCCAGTCTGCTGGTCATTTTCCGTGTACCTCTTCCCCTCCCCCTGCTCTGAACTCCTCCAGATACCTCTGGCTGTACTCTCCCTCATATCTATGATGAAAACCTTCCCTCAACCATACCTTAGAGCTGTCACAGCCCCACTTTCTACATCCAGTTCCCAACCCCTCAGTTCATACACTTACCTCTTGAGCACATCTGCTACATAATACGAACCTTAGCTTTGTTTCTCATGGACTGACCGAGATGGGGCCACTGCAGCCAATAGCCAGAGCCCTTGGGCACTAACAGAAGTTCCCAGCCCTTGTAAGAAGCTAGTGATCTTCACTGACAGCCTAGAGATAAACTAAGAGGCAACTCCTGTGCACCAGCCCCACTGAACTGTACATGGAGATCTCAACACAGAGCTGAGGGTAAAGCTGTTCCCAGAGAATTCCTAACCCTGATGGCTCTCAGTGATCTTGAAGTCTCCGCTCACATTCCTTGGTTAAATGGAAACATCTGAGGCTGAAGTCTTAGGTTTAAACAGCCCTCCAGAGGGTTTGGTAAGAATGCGGAAGCCGCTAGAAGCTAATTCCTTCCTCATTTCCTGGAAGAGCAGGATGCACAAAGGTAAACAGAACAGCAAACACAAGTTCCGACCTGTAAGCCAGACTCAAGCACAGAAAGAGTGGAGCAAAAGAGAAACCACCAAAAAGACATGATGATGAAATATTATGCACACAGATAATTATTTGGGGCAGAGAGTGAAGGGCAGAGATTATAGCAAGCTAGCCCAGGGGCAGCTAAGTAAAACAGAAACCAACAGATAAAAACCCTCCAGCACACAGGCCCAACCTGCGACTCAGCTTTGGTAACAGCTGCGCAGTTACTCACCAGCAACTTTGGCTTTGATGTTATTGGCGTTTTGATTTCTATAGTTCCGGGGGGGGGGGGAGTCCTATGCACTGTAGGTGGTTTAGCAAGATTGAAGTACGAAGTGCATCTCCATGGTCTACTTGACTGGATTTGGAGTCACCTAGGAGACACACCTCGGAAAGTGTCTACGAGGTCGTTTGCAGAAATGAAGACCCACCCTGAATGTGGGTGGCACCATCCCATGGGCTGGGGCCTTGGACTGAATAAAAAGGGGCAAAGAAGAAAGTGAGCTAAGTGCCAGAATTCATCTCTGTTTCCTGACAGCAGGTGACATGTGACCAGCTGTCTCATACTCCCACCACCAAGCCATCTCCACAACGATGGACTATACACCCTCAAACCAGGAGCCCAAACAAGCCCTCCCTTCCTCCAACTGCCTTTGGTTGAGGGTTTTGTTACAACAATGAGAAAAGTAACCAATACAGTTGTGTTCTACCCACTAGAGACCAGCAGTGTGAGCCCCTACCCCAAACTGTAGCAAACAAGAAGTGACCTGACATTGCCACAACTCTTTGGGGACAGAGTTTCCCAAGATCAGTGTTCCTTGCTGTAAAATAGTAATCCAGATCCATTGGTTATGTCACATGCTACAGATCTGTGAGCACCGGGGAGGGATGGAGGAAAATCACTTTGGAAGGCAAGGTGAGACACAAGGATGCAGAAGAAAGTAGCACAATAGCCCTCAGCAACAGATCCCCCAACACGCTGGCTGCTCTTGCAGAGGACCTGGGTTCACTTTCCAGCACCCACATGGGGGCTCACAACCATCTGTAACTCTAGTGTCAGGGGACCAGCTCCCTCTTCTGGCCTCCATGAGTATTGCACACCCCTGATATACACACCTTAAAGAGCGTCCTACAAATAGAGCAGTGAACATACAACTCACAGGCATGTACATTTCTAAAGTAAATTAGCAAAGACTAAAGACAACCACACTAAAGCAAATGGGTGGGAAGGGCCAGTGAGCCTCCCACATGGAAAACACTGGTCAGGAAAGAAACTGTTGCCATGGATTAGATGAAAATTCTAAGCAAGTAGTGATTGGTGAAGAAAAAAAAAGCAGCCTGAAAAAGCTTCCATGAGGGAGAGCCACAAAACAGAAATAGAAGCACAGTTACGGAAAGAAAGACAAAGCAGGGGTGGAGGGCAGAGGCAGGGGGCTGTCAGGAGAGATGTGAAGACAGATAAAAGAAAGGCAGCTAAGCGGGGGTGTGGGGGGTGTGTGGGGGGTGTGGGGGGTGTGGAAGTGCTTAGCCAGAGCAGAGTAATGGTAACAGGCTAGTGATCTCGTGAAGGAAATCCAGTGGGGCAGAGTGAAGACAGTGGCTGTTTTTAATTCCAGTGAAAATGACAGATACAGAAAAAAAAAAAAAAAAAAAAAAAAGGACAAAAGGGAGCCAACGTACACATAATTAGAATTCCTAAAGAATAAAAGCCAAACAGTGAAACACAATACTTAAAACAGAATGCAGAGAGATGCTCTTGAAATCAAAGATATAAATCTACCTGAAAGGCACTCTGTGTGCCAGGGACTGTGACCTAGAACAGCCAATTCCAAGACTCTTCTAATAAAATTAACAGACTTAAAGGGGAAACAAAACATTCCTTTCACCAGCCGAGCCCCCTCCTCCCAAAAAATGACTCATAAAGAGATAAAATCAGGCTGTCTGCACAGCAGCCAGAGCTGAACATCGGCTCGAGACTCTTGGGATGTTTAACTATGCTATGTCTTCTTTGGATACTGACTGAGTCCTTTGTCATTTTTTCCTTTAAATATTAAAGAATGTAAACATGTGTGTGGGTATTCCGCCTGTGTGTCTATGCACCAGGTGTGTACAGTACTCATGGAGGCCAGGAGAGGGAGTTGGCTCCCTTGGGACTGGAGTTACAGACGGTTGAGCCTGGCTGTGGGGGCTGGGAACTGAGCATCTCTCCAGCCCCCTTTGCCCACTTTTACTAGGATCTCCTTTTGCTGTAGAGTTGTAATCATTTCCTAAACATTCTAGACATAATACCTTTTTGGATATAGGACTCAGAAATTTATCATCTCAATCCTGTAAAGTGTGTATTCATCTTCTTTTTAAGGTGCTTTTTACATTTTTAGTTAGGTCTCTGTGTGTGTGTGTGTGTGTGTGTGTGTGTGTGTGTGTGTGTGTGTGTGTGTGTGTGTGTGTATGTGTAGGTCAAGGATAGCCTGCAAATCAAGTCTACCTATGGGTCCCAGAAATGGAACTCAAGTCATCAGGGTTAATGATGAGAACCTTTGCGTACAGTTGCCATCTTGCTGGTGCCTGTTCATTTTCTTAACAGAATTCTTTGGTGTATGAAAGTTTTTAATGTTTAAGGCAAGAGGCTCCCATGCAACCTAGGCTGCCCTGCCCTCAGCCTCCAGGATGCCAGAATTGTAGATACGTGTCACCAAGCCCAGCAGAAAGGTTTTAGTTTTGATTACGTATGACTTTTATATTGTTTTCTTTAACTGTTTGTGCCTTTGGCATTGTACCCGAGATACCATTAGGGCAAAAGACTTGCTCCTATGTTTTCTTCTAAGAGTTTTATAGTTTTAGCTCCTATATTTTGTCTTTTGGGTTTTTGGTTTTTTGGTTAGTTTTTTGTTTGTTTGTTTGTTTGCTCATTTTGAGTTAGCAAGGGCCCATTGTCTTTGGTCTGTGGGTATCCAGTTATTCCAGCAGCATTTGATGAAGAAACGCCATTCGCCCTTGCATTAGTTATTTATCTTGTTGCTCTAACAGAATGTCTTGCAGAAGCTGCATAGAGGAGGAAGGATTTCTTTTAGCTTACTGTTCAGAGGTACACCACAGTAGGAAAGTCATCTTCTCAGGAGCTTTGAGGCAGCTTGTCAAACTTCACCAGTAATCAAGACACAGAGAGCCATGAACACATAGCTCACTCTCTACTTCCCATCCAGTCCAGGACTCCAGCCCGTGGCACAGAGCTGCTCACATTTAGGATGAGTCTGCCCACTTCAGTTAACCAAGTCTAGAAAATCCTGCACACACATGCCCAGAAACTGTTTCCATGGTGATTCTAAAACCTGTCACATTGACAAGTCAAAATGAACCTTCACACCCATCCAGTGGCCTTGGCACTTTGGTAAAATAACTGGCCGTCGACATATGATTTTGGAGCCCATGTCTTATTTCCTTAGGCTTAGTCTACCACCAAGCAGGCTGGGGTTCTGTAGTTTCTTAGTCATTTCTGAACATGAGAAGGGTGTCTTCCGACTTGGTTGTTTTTCTGTCTACTCAATGCTCCCTAGCATTTACATGAACCTTAGAGCCAGCATTTCCATTTGTGGGCAGGTGTTAGAATGCCATAGAGTTGCACTGAATCTATAGGTCAGTGTGAGAACGGATATTAGATGTCAACAATATTCACTTTTCTAACCAATGAGCATGGAACCTTTCAATTTACTTAGTTGTCTTTAAGTTCTTTCATTGATGTTTTTACAGTGTTCAGTGTTTTATTTTTATGTTTCCTTACTTAAATTTATTCCTAAGAACTCTAATTTAATTAAACAAATACCTTTAAATTTTTTCTATGATAAAATACTACGACTAAAAGCAACTTAAGGAAGAATGGTTTATTTGCGAATACAGCTCCAGAGGGATCGAGTCCATCATGGGGGAGGGGGGCAGCTGGAAACAAAGATCACATTGTATGCGTATACAGAGAGGAGAGAGAGAGAGAGAGAGAGAGAGAGAGAGAGAGAGAGAGAGAGAGAGAGAACTGCCTATTTTATGCTTTTTAATACTTTCGTAAGTTAGGTTCTTATCTTGATTTTTCAGATTGTTCTTGGGTAGTGTGTAGAAATAAACCTGATTAACGTGTGGTTTTGTTGTTGCTTCTCTGGTGTTGTCTACATGGGAGCCGTAATCTGTGAGTGGAGACAGCTTCATTGCTGCCTTTCCGAGCCAGATGACTTTTATTTATTCTTATGCTTAATGGTTCTAACTGAACCATCCAGTGTATTGTTCTTCCTGGTCACAACAGGAAGCTTTCAGTGCCTCCTGACTTTGATATTAGATGTTGGCTTTTGATAAAGGTTCTTGAGGAGGTTTCTTTCCTTTCCTACTTCACCAAAGGCTTTGTTTTGTTCTGTTGAGACCAGGTGATGGATTCAGTTAAGTGATCTTTCCGGATGAATTGAGAGGCCAGGTGCTTTTTTTCCCAGGACTTTGCTCTGTTGCTGGAGTGTAACACACTGGGTTCTTTGTGTTATATTAAATCACCTTTGCCTTCTGACTGGTTGCGCCATCCTTTCAGTATGGTCTCTTTGTCGAGGGTTTTTGGACGTAGATATTGACCTACAGTTTTCTCATGATGGTTTGGCTTTGTTGTCAGGGTCTTACGAGCTTCCTGACCTGAAGTGAGAAGTGTTCCCTGGCATTCCACATTTTGGACGATTTTAAGAAAAAGAAAATGGTTCTTCACATGTTGAGTGGAATTCACCACTAAAGTGGTCAAGCGCTTGACTTTTCTTCTCTGAGAGTTTTTCAATTGTTAATTCAATGCCTTTACTTGGAATTAGTATACAATCAGCTTGTTTTTTTAAAAACAAAAACAAAAACATATTTTCAGCTTAAACCTCAATTTGTTTTGTTTTAGTTTTGTGACTCAGAGTCTCACTCTTAACCCCTACCCCCCAATAAAAATAAGCCACACAGGCTCAAGAGGTATGTCAATTTATGTAAGAAGCTGGAAACCAAGAAATAATCAAAGACAGCCGTGCCAGGCACATAAGAGTGACTACGAGGCTAGGATATGAGCACACAGCAAACAAATGTAATCCAGCCAATGAGCATCAAGCACGATGACAAGGAACAGTGTAGTGACTCAAGTGCCACCCAAATGAAATGCAAATATACAGCCATGATGAAAGCTGTGCAACAGATGTCCAAGCCATTCCACTCAACGTAAACCTCCACGACACATGGTCAGCAGCAGGCTAGCATCCACCTCTCCTGACCGGTCACACGGACAGAAGGATCAAAGCTAGCGTGCATCTAGGACAATTCTGTGGAGCAAGAGGCCTCCGTCACAGCGAAAGACCTTTTATATCCTGAAATAGCCCAGAATAGCAGGCAGCTTATCCCACATTCCTTCCAGGATGTGGTTTGGTAAGCCAAGTTACCTCTTGCTAGACTTGCTGGCGCATGCCTGTAATCCTAGAACTCAGGGTATGAGGCAGGAGAGTAGCATGAGTCCAGGCCAGACTAGAATACAGAATGAGACCTTGTAATGGTTTGTATATGCTCGGCCCAGGGAGTGGCACTATTAGAGGGTGTGGCCCTGTTGGAGTAGGTTTGTCACTGTGGGTATGGGCTTTAAGACCCTCATCCTAGCTTCCTGGAAGCCAGTCTTCTAGTGGCCTTCAAATGAAGATGTAGAACTCTCAGCTCCTCCTGCACCATGCCTGCCTGGATGTGGCCATGTTCCTGCCTTGATGATAATGGACTGAACCTCTGAACCTATAAGACAACCCAAATTAAATGTTGTCCTTATAAGAGTTGCCTTGGTCATGGTGTCTTTTCACAGAAGTAAAACCCCAACTAACACAGAAGTTGGTACCAGGAGTGGAGTATTGCTGTGATAGGCCTGACCATGCTTTTGTTTGGAAGAATGTGGATTTGGGGACTTTGGATTTGGAAAGCAGTGGAATGTGTTAAGTCCGGCTAAATGGGCCATCCTAGTAGGAATATGGAAGACTGTTGTTGAGAGTAATTTGAACTGTGCAGACCTGGCCCAAGAGGTTTCAGAGGAGAAGAATTTCAGTATGTGGCATAGAGACTGTTTTGTGGTATTTTGGTGAAGAATGTGGCTGCTTTTTTTTTTAATTATGAAGAAAAAGAAAGGGATACACACACATGTATAAAGAAGAAAGAAAAAAGGAAATTATGTAGGGAAGGAGAAGAGGAGAAAGAAGAAGGAAACAAAGAGTGGTAATGGGAACAACTGGACCTTATAGGCTCATACATTTGAATGTTTGCTCACCAGTTAATGTAACTGTTTGGGGAGGGTTCGGAGGTGTGTATGACCTTGTTAGAGGAGGGGTATCACTGGATTGGCCTTTGAGGTCTCAAAAGCCATTCCCAGTTCTCTCTCTGTCTCTGTCTCTCTCTGTCTCTGTCTCTGTCTCCCCACCCCCACCTTCATGGATCAGGTGTAAGGTCTCAGTTACTGCTGTAGCGCCATGTCTGTGCCATGCTTCCCAGCATGCCGGTCACAGCCTCTGTAGCCACGAGCTCCCAGATTAAATGCTTTGCTTTACAACTCCCCATGGGCATGCTGTCTCTTCCCAGGACTAGGACAGTAAGACAAAAAGGAAAAGGAGGATGAGAAGCAGGGTGGAGAGAGGACGAAGAGGAGGAGCAGCCACTGAGCCGCCAACATCTACCTCTGCTCCTGACAAGGTGGAGGAGGTCATGGGCCTGCATGTCAGTGTTAATGAGCCTGGATCCAGTGTGGCAATTATTATTTGAACATGTTTTATTGCAGAAATTTTGTGGTGGGCCAGGGTGGGCTGGGTGTGGTTTAACTTCATGGCTCAGAAAAAGAATGGGACAGATTTTAGAAGCTCACTACCGGTGTCTGTCACAGCCTGTGCCTTGGCCATTGCTTCTCTGGGCATGTTTATTCTCCCACAGATAGGGCACACACAACCTTCCCTATGGGGGACGTCCAGCCCTTCCCTGTTAGGATTCCCCTGTACGTTCCTCCAATCATTCTGTGAGCCAGTAGCCACCTGTAAGTCTCTTTCTTACATAACGTTTATGCTGTCTTCATTTCTGGTCATCTTTGCTTAGCTACACCCCTTCCCCTCTCCTGACTGCTATCCAACCCTTGCTTTGAGGCTGCATTGCTCACATGCAAAAGATGGTGGCAAATATACTTGACTGTCATAGATACAGAGGATATTTAATAATGTCATTTATTAGACAGGCTTAATGTACAAAAATAATAAATGTGCCATATTTCTTGAGGCTATGGACCCTCACCAGGTCACAGAGAATAATCTCAACATCTTTACAAGAAGATAATTGTCATACAAAACATTATTTGGTTTCAATGAAATTTAAGAAAAAAAAAGTAATGGTCCTGTTCTGGTCAGATTTTTTTTTTCCAATTTAACGCAATCCAGAGTCATCTGGGAAGAAAGAGCTTCAATTGAGAAAGTGTTTCCATCAGATTATTGGTAGGCAAGTCTGTGAGACAGTCTATTGATTAATGATTGGTGTGGGAGAGCCCAGTCCACTGTTGGCGGTGTCGCTCCTAGGCTGGTGGTCCAGTGTTGTATAAGAAATCAGGCTGAGCAAACCATGAGGAGCAAGCCAGCAAGCAGAGTTCCTCCACAGCTTCTGCTTAAGTTCCGATTGTGGTGCTACACACGGAGGAGGATCTGATGAAGTGGTAGAGGCAGGAGGATCTCAAATATGAGGCAAGTCAGGAAGCAGTAACAGAGGAGTCACAAGTGATCCTTCACAGTCATTACAGATCAACTGCAAGAGAAGCCACCCCCACCCCCAGTTACAGTGATAGACTGGATTAAGAAACCCACAGCAATATTCCCACTTTATGAGTCCAATCCCTGGAATTCATATTTAAGAAAGAGATGGGGGCAGTAGCAAGCGTCTGGAATCCCAGAGAGAGATGGAGGTTCAGGGGTGGAGGCAGGATAGAAATATTGTCCAGAAGCTTGTGGGCCAGCTAGCCGAGAGCACGTGGCATGGTACAAATAGGAGCATGCCTGTCTCAGGATGGTGGAAGGAAGACCTGATTCCCAAAAGTTATCTTCTGATCTCTATGCTCGTAGCTGCATATGCATGTACACCCACTGTGTTCTTATGTGCATGTGAACACGTATGGGCACACATTTTTCAAGTTTAAATTTTTTTTTTAGATTTATTTATTTATTTAATATATGTGACTACACTGTAGCTCTCTGCAGACACACCAGAAGAGGGCATCAGATCCCATTACAGATGGTTGTGAGCCACCCTGTGGTTGCTGGGATTTGAACTGAGGACCTCTGGAAGAGCAGCCAGGGCTCTTAACTGCTGAGCCATCTCTCCAGCCCCAGAGCTATCTAATACATGTTTGTAATAACCATCTGCTTGTGAGTGCTGCCATGACATGGCTCTTCTGCAGCTCAGACCTAGGGCGCCACACTGAGAGACTGCTGGACCAGGAATAAGAGGTCTGACACCTAACCCATCACTGACTAACTACATGAACTCAGTCTATTATCCTAAATCCCTCTGAGTTTTGCTTCCTTCTCCAGAAAGTGTTTGGGTTGATTATCTTTAGAGAGGCTTCTAGGTTGAAGCTTATGAGGGTGAAGTAATGGGAGTTCATGCAAATTATAATAGTACAAAGAGAAATAGGAGCCAGCGTTTTTAACTGCTGAGCCATCTCTCCAGCCCCAAAGTTTTAAATCTTAAAGGAACATTCCTTGGATGTTTTCAAGGTTTTTGAAGTAACCACACCCAACAATGCCTTCCAGTAGACTTCTGAAGTCTGCTATCTAACTTGGCTTCCTGCCCTCACCCAACCATCTTGTAATTTTAGCTACCTTGGTTGTGCCAAACCAGTATATTTGAAAGCAACAGCCTTCAAACCTTGTCTCGGGCCTGGGCCTTTGTTGGGCATCTTGGGTGGCTGCTGAGAAAGGCTCTAAGCAACTGAGTCTGAATTCTTAGTGTGTGGGTTAAAATGTACCTATTTTTCTAGACACTGCCTGTCTGTCTTGTAATGATCTGCTACAGGGCAGGAAGAACTAACATGGGAAAGACTAGAGTAGCTGCAAGCTGGATCTTGAGAGACAGAGTTGGGAAAGGTCCTCCCCCCTCCCCAGTGCAAAGGTGCTACAGCTATGAAAGCTACAAGCAGAGGCATTAGAAAATGCTGGGGCCCAAGGTTCCAAGCTACAGATACGTCACACTTTCTCAGATCACTAGCCATGTACTCACTGGTGTCAGCATCATCGAAGTAGGTAATGGGATTCAAAGGGATTCATCCTCTGGTCAATTACATGCCCCATAGGAAGAACTCCGAAAGGTCTATTCTCATGGCTGCTACAGAGGCTGAGAGCAGAAAACTGGGAGTCTGTATTCTAGAAATAGCATGGGTTGAATTAAAAACATATAATACCAGCTTATAACACACTAATTATGTTTGATGTGTGTGTGTGTGTGTGTGTGTGTGTGTGTGTGTGTGTATGTGTGTTAACAGCAAAGACTCATGTAGCCCAGGCTAGTCTCAAACTCCCTATGTTGCTGAGGAGAATGACCTTGAACTCTTCCCAGGCACTTTGAAAGAGCCCTGACCCCAAGACTTACATCCCTTTCCCTCAGGCACAGCCACACTGAAACCTCAGTGTTCCTCTCCAGCCCTTTCTGAGTCACTGTCCCTACTGCACATCTTTTCCCATCATCCTCCAGAACTTCCTAAGAACCTGGGACAGATAAAATATCACTTCTGTGCCTATAAGTAGAGATCTCAGCTTACATGTAGGTTAGGTACCCAACAGGATTTTATTATGCAGTGATGCAGCTCCGTATGTACTGACACTAAATGCAGATGATACATTCACGTCAAAATGAAGACTGACAATAGCTCACAGAGCACAAACCCATTTTATCAAGGAACCGGAATACGTACACCTAGACACAGCTTCCCAAAGTGTCCCTCTGTTCACCCAGGGCAGTGGGAGTATAGGATGGATTTTGCACTATAGTAAACAAATATTCCTTGGACAATAAATATTAGAATAATCTAAAAAAAAACAACAGGAATTAGTGAAACATGCTTATCATGCTCCACTTGGGAAGTGGAGCAGAAAAAGTAGGACTTCAAGGCTGTCTTCAACTGCACTGAAATCTGGAGGCCAGTCAGCCAAGGTAAAGAAGACTCTCTGTCATACACACACACCATCACCACCATCACAACCAGCGCCACCACCACTAAACACACGACCACTTCTCAGGGAGTACAAATGCTGAACTCATGGCTTCCCTGTTGCCTTTTGATTCGCTTTAACCCAGCAAACATCTCAGAAGTGGCTAGTCAGCGCTGGTTCCCTCCAGTGGCTGAGCGGAGTCAGAGGGCTGCATATGGATCCTACAATAACCCTCCATGTGGGCTTGGATGGCCCATGGAGACATTCCAGGAAGGCCTTCAGTAAGGTAGAGGTATCATCCAGACACCTGGGACATCTGGCTCTCAGGAGGAAAAGGAGGAAAAGGAGCCACATTTGAAGCGAAAAACAAGAATAAGGGAGGGGGGCAGGAAAGTCCTTAATGGAGCTGTAGCCTCCTGCCCCCAACCCTGGAGCTCAGGCCAGCCCAACCTGACAGCTGCAGTGACTGGTATCAACTATAGTTGCCTCTCAAAAGTGAGGCCCTGTCAGCTAAGGGCATCCTGTCTGGCGTCCTGTCACAGAGGAGCCATTTTGAGTATCATGGTGTTCTCACCGGCTGGGATGAGGCTAAAGACCCCAATCACCAGGACCGTGTCTGTCTTCCCATCTCTGAGCCAGTCAGGAAGGCATCCTTTCATAACTCACGTGTCCATATTGTTTGTTTCATTTCCACGGCTTTCTGGCTTGCAGAAGTAGGGCTTCACGAGGTAGTATAAGGAGAGAAAGGGCAGTTCAGAGCCTAAGTGGGTCATGTGCCAGAAAGACAAACAGGCAGGCAGGTAGGCAGGCGCGTGCGTGAAATCTCTCTCACACACACACACACACACACACACACACACACACACACACACACACACACACACACACACACACACACACACACACACCCCTACTAGAGGGCGCCTGAGCACAGAGACCAGACCGGGCTACCTCTGAGCAGAGTTAGCATCTGTTCTCAGGGTTGAGCAGTCTGGCTCAGGTAAGCCCGGGACTGCTTCTGTAGGGCTGGTCAGGGATTGGGTATGAGCGCAGGCTCTTCTTAGCCTATGTTTTTTTATTTTGTTGTTGTTGTTGTTACTCCGGTCGCCACCTGCCGCTAGGCGACACTCTACTTAGCTAGCCCGGGGGACGTGGAATGTGGGGCGGCTGCTGAAGAGCCCTGGGAAGGAAAAAGTAGAGTCAGAGTCAGAACAATCTGCAGTCTTCCACACTCCATGTGGTTTCTTCCTGGCTGCTAGACTTGTTTTCTTCTCCGTAAACCAAGACCCAGGCGGAGAAAGATTGGGAGATGCGGTGGGAACGTGGCGCCTGAAGGGTCTGATACTTCCTCTGCGGAAGCTAGAAGGAGCCTAGGAAAAGCGAGGGAGGAAGGAATCTGATCACCCCAAAGAGCAGGTGCGCGGGGCACAGAGCTGAGTCAGCGTGGGTTGAGAGGGCGGGGACCGGAGGAAAGAGTCACTCACCTGCGGGGACAGCGAATGTTCACCCACACACTCGCTCTCCCTCCGGTACCACGGCTCAAACATCCCAGCCCGACTTTCCCATTGTTGGTTCGGATTCGGTCCCCTGCGGTATCCCAGCACCCCACCCCCTCAAAGAAACCATGGCCAGGAAAGGGCAGAAAGTGGAATCTTGCGTTATAGGTGACCTGGACCGTCCTGGGAGGTCAACTGCACAGAAGAGTGCTCTCTCTATGCTTGGAACATCACCCTCGCCTCTCAGACTGTGTGGAGAGCAGATCAGGTGGCAGAAGCACCGGAGGTGTCATCTCAATCTGGAGACAGAAGTTTTGTGAGCTACCTCCACTTGACCCTCCATGCCCCTCCCTCATCCACACACACACCCCACCCCACCCCACCCCGCCTTCCAGACCGGACCCCTAAGGTTTAAGAAGTCCAAAGCCCGGAGAAGTGCACAGTGTAAATATATTGGCTTTATTTGTGTCCATTCGGACGCCTCACAGACAACATCCAAGTAAAAAGACCGTTAAATAAAACGCCTTCAGCTATTGCAATGCAAAAATAAATATCAATCCTCGGCTGCAAGAGCAGCCGCGCAGCGCCCCAAGTCCCCTCGGTCAGCCCAACAATTATAAAAGTGTTCAGCGAGAGTGTCGGCGTGAATGTGAACGAGTGTGCGCTGGGGGTGGGGCGCAGTGGAGCGGTGTGCAGAATCGGAGTTGCAGTGGCGACCCCCGGCGAGCCGACTCAGCGTGGGCCACCTCCCGCGCCCACTCACAGCAGAGTTCGTACTGGGAAAGAGTTAAAAAATAAACATTTACAAGGGCAAAGAAAGCGGCGACCCTCCCTGGCGTCCCCGAACGCTCTCCGGGGCCCCGGTGGGTCCACAGCCGGGCTACAGTCCCAGCGAGTGAGGGGAGCTGATCCCGGGTGGTCGGGGCCGCCTGGGGTGCGGGTCCCCTCCGGATGCTCCCGCTGTTTGCCGGCGCTTGGCGGCGGAGCAAGTCCCCAAGCGGGCTTCCGCCTCACAGGGCCGAGTCGGAGTCGCTGGAGTCCAGGCTGTTCCTCAGTTTGCAGCTGCCGAGCGGCTCCCTCTGCAGCGACAGGCTCTGCGTGCTGCGGCGCAGGCACTCCAAGCTCTGCAGGAAGGACTTCTTTGCCTTTTCCTCCTCCATCGGGGATACCCCCTCCTCCTCCACCTCCTGGATCTCGTCGAAGGTCACCGGCTGCGTCTTGAACCGGGACTGGCGCGGCCGCCGCAGCCGGCCCTTGCCCTTGGGCAGCTTGGCGGGCCGCACGGGCTGCGGGAACTCATCGGCCAGGCACACGAAGTGTGGCATCACCGCTTGGTAGCTGGAGCAGATGCCCATGAGCTCTCCGGGCTTGGCGGCCGCCATGGCGCCGTCGGCGGCTGCGGGGCCGGGGGACGGCGGGGCGCCCGGGCTCTCTGGGGGCGGCCGCGGCTCCGGGGTCCCCCGGGAGGCGACAGCCTGGGGCTCTCCGGACGTGGGATCCAAATCTGCTGCGGGGTGGCGGCGGGCCTCGCTGGCCCGAGCCGGCGCTGCTTGAGAGGGATAGCGGGCGGGCGGGCCCGTCGGGGGGCGCGGGGTTGCGTTGCGCTGCTCGGCGGTGCTCCGAGAAGCTCCCTGCCGCCGCTGTCGCTGTCGCTGTGTGCCCCGCGGCGGCCCGCCTAGCCGCTTATATAGCCCGCCTCTGCCCACACGGCTGCAAGCTCGGATGACAGCGAATGCCATTTAAAGCGTGCGCGCCCCGCGCCCTTCCGCCTGACGTCGCCCTCCCCGCCACTCTGGGAAAGTAACGGCCCCTTCCCCGGCACCGCCCGCCAGCCACGCTCCGGAAGGCGCGCCCCGCCCGCCGCGGTCCATCCAGCAAGAGAACCCGCTGCTCCCGGACCCACAGAACCGAGCCGCCACTGCTGGTTCTGGGATAACCCAGCTCCAAGTCTGCACAGACCCAAGCGGCCACGAGGTTTCAGATCGCTTCCCCCGCGCCCCTAGCTCCAATTACCCCAGAGGCGCAGGTTCTTCTGCCATGGTACCTCTCCAGGTGCACTGGCTACTGGGCAGCTGCTGGCTCTCCTGCCAGTCTTCGCAGCCAGGACGCCCAGCTCCGGGTGCCTGAGCTCCGAGAAATGGGCGGGCTTCTGAAACCCTGCCACCCCCTCCCCAGGCTCCGTACGCTACACACACACACACACACACACACACACACACACACACACACACACACACACACACACTCCTTTACACGGGAATACAAACACACCCCATTATTCCACTTCAGTTCTTCCATTCCCTACATGCTTCTCCCCACCCCAAGTCCCTCCGGCACCCCCATTCATGAACCGCAGAGTGGCACTAACAACAATAATAATAGCTCCCATCTGGAGCACTTTATTTGAGCCTGCTAGCGAGCTCCCTGTACATACATTATCTTGTTCATCCTCCTAACAGCCGGGTGGGATAATTAGTATTCCTTCAATTTCACATGAGAAAAGGGAGGCTCGCAAGGGCTAATTAACTAGTCCCCTAGAAACTGAAGGAAATGGGTAGGGTGGACTCCGAAGGCTAATGCTAAGAGTAGCATTCCGAAGCCAGATCCCACCTGTGAGTGACCCAAGACTTTGGAGCGAGGATTCACAGGGCAGCCACTGCTCTTGCCCCAGAAGGTAACTGTGTGAGTTCTGCCTTGCCCATGATGCTCATGGCCTCTGGCAATGGCGGGTCTCAGTGAGGTTTGGCCTCCCTATATATCCATGTACCAGAAGCCTGTTAAGACTTTGTGTGGGCGCTCAGGTTGTAAATGGGAGCAACGATGAAAGAGTCCTTGAATACAGGGTGATGGTATACACCTGTAATCCCAACCCTTGGGAGATGGAGGCCAGAGGATCAGGAGTTCAAAACCAGCCCTGGCTGTATAGAAAACTCTAAGCTAGCCTAGGCTACCTATGCGCTTGTCAAGACAGGGAGAAAGACAAAGAAGGAGCCCACAGACTCCCTTGTAAAAGTTGCATTCTGGTGGGAGGGGGCATGAAAATAACAACAAGAACTGGCCTCTTGATGGAAAAGCAGAGGCAGGTGTGCAGAGCCAGTTACCAGGAGAAACATCTCAGAGTGGGTGGCACTGCCGAGCACTCCAAATGCGCTGGGGCAAGTTCTAGTTCTGCATCAACTCGTTCGGTGCAAATGTGCACTATGCTATCTTCTCAGCAACCTTGGGTAGCCAGAGTCACTATCGCTGCTGTGCACTGAGGGGACAAAGGCACAGGAGAGCTAAGCAGCTTGCCCCACAGCTGGTCAGCAGCGGAGCTGAGATCCAGGCATCCTGGATCCCAAACTCTCACTCTTAGCCACCACACTGAAGTGAAAACTTAAAAAACTGGTGGGGGTGATGAAGGAATGAAATACATGGGTGCCAAGGCAGGAAGAAACCCCTGGTGCAGGTCACTAGGGCAACAGTAAGATTGGTGAGGGCAGCAACCACAGAGCAGCCTTTGTGACTGGACAGGGAAGCAGGACAAGTAGGGACAGCTTCTTAAGGTCTTGAGACCATGTCATAGAAACAGAATTTCATCACGAGGGCATCAGTATGGTAGTGAATCAGTCTCCTCCAATTGGCCCTTTTCAAAGCTCACTTTGAATATTATGAGGAGAAAAGCCCGGGAAGGAGCAGGGTACCCACTTAGACGTGGCCTTAGGTTACGTACCTCAGACTCAGTCCACTAAAGCCTTGCATTAGGGCTGAGGCCACAGAGATGCAGGGAAATGGTTTGGTTTGTGATTTGTCTGAAGATAAGGGGTGGAGTGGGTCACAGGAACCAAGGCTAGCCTATGCATCTGGCTCTAGTAAGTGTTCAAGGGTACTGTTTACTATCAGGGGTAAAGTCTGCAAGCTGTCCATCAAAACTCATTTTCTGCCTGTGTGAGATCCGAAATGCTTATGACAGAATTACACCAGGGGAAAGAACAAAGTTAATCTGCATCTTAAAACCGCAGGCACTGTTCTTTGCATTGCCTTTAACAGCAGTTTAGAAATGCTCAAATATCAGTATGGGTACCCGGAAGGGAAGGTTGTCCTGGTGAATCTCCTCAAATCCACAGCACTGGCTTAGACAGCTACTGGAAAGTAGAAACCTCAGGACCTTTGTATGACAGAGTAAAATGCTTATCGCTGATATCATGTACGGCTATTTGGAAGTCAGACTATATGCCCACTGAGCCTATGTGATTCTACAAAAATGGTTGAGAAGAGCCAAAAAAATTATTTTTGCATGTGTTGCCTGCTTGGTGCTGCTTTTAGCAAGATATTACAAGAAAGATTGGCTGGCTTGAAAGAAGAGGAAGACAGAAATAGAGTCCAGAAATCTGATGTCCTTGGGGTTAGAAAAGCCACTTAGACATCCAAAGGGTAGGTGATCAGACCAGAGCCCAGAGCCTCTTAAAGCCTACCTGTTATGCCAAAGATTAAGTCTTCAAAATAACTGCTGGGGCCAAGTAGTATATGAAAGGTATCATCCAAATCAATCATTTTGGATATTCCTGGGGTGACTCTCATTGAAAAATAGTGAAAAGTGATGGGTTGACCAGAGAGACAGTAACTGTCAGGAAAGCAGTTAACAGCCACATGGAACTGTCTAGAACCAGATAAACCTGAAGCCAGCTAAGGTTCTGGGGGAGTTGGTATCACCAACAAACAAAGTTGCAAGGCTAATCTCTGGAAGCCCAAGACAGGCTGTTCTGAAAGAAGGGTGAATGGTCAACCAACTGAGGTCAGGGAGAGAGAAGGCAACAGGCTCATTCACTCAGAGCTTCCTCTGATGGTTTCTGAGAGGAGGCTTGGGCAGAGCCCCCTAGCTATCCACATAGCTAGGTCAATATTCCTCAATGTCCCCCCATAGCAAGGGGATCACTCAGCTGAAGTGCCATCCGTGGAATGTGGACAGCCACAGTATGTCACTTCTACCTCACCTGCCCAAGAGGAAATGCCTTCTGTGACTTTTCTTTCCCTCTGGTGGAACCAGCAATGAAGAGATCATGGGAACGTTATGTTAAAGACAGTAGTATCACCATTAATCTGGGTCCCTCAAAGGCTAAGTGGAGCTGAGCTGTCTACCAGCTTGAACTTCGCTCAGAGCTATGAGAAAGCAACTGTAGATTAAAGCTATTCTAATTTGGAGTCTTTACATTAACACAACATTATCCTAGCAGGCTCATAAAATGTCCAAGTGGAGATGTCAAGAAAGGATAGGGCTTGTGAGGTTGGAGTGAAGATTTTGGAATTCATCAGAGCCAACAATGTTGGAGGCCTGGGAAAAGCCTCACTCTTCAGACAGAGGGATGGGATAGGCCTATCCTAGGAGAAAGGTTGGGGACAGTCAGCTGCTTGCTGAGCAAGCACGAAGTGCCGAATTAGAGCCACAGAACTCATGAGAAGAAGCTGGATATGGTAACATATGCCTGCAATCTCAGGACTAGGGAGGCCGAGACAGGCAACCCCTGGTCACGGGCCAGTCAGCTATAGGTGAGTGGCATGTCAATGAGAGACCCTGTCTAAAAAAATTAAAATAAAACAAGGTGGATGTCTCCCGAGTAAGCAGTCTAGACTACCAAATGACTACAGACCAATCAGAGAAATCGAGAGAAAACGTCAGAATCTAAGAGAGGGGAGTTCACACAGGATGAGAGTCCAGAGGCCCATCCTAGCCTGGCTCTACCAGAACCCACTGTGTGACCTAAGATAAGCCACCTGTTGGTCAGCACACAGCTCCAATTGCCACCTCTACCATGTGAAGCCTTTCCTGCTTACCTTCCTCAAGGTGGCCCCTTGGTCCCCCATCCCCTTTTACTTTGCAATGTACCCATCTCTACATCAGAGCTCTTCATATTTGCCATGCGTGTTGTTTTTCTTTCTCCCTGGACTTTCAGCACTGGTCACTGCCTCTCTCCAGCACCCAGGACTGAGCTGGCACACAAAAGAGCGCACAAGCCCTTTTGGAATGGACAACTGCTATGTGCACCATTTTCCAGGGCTCCCAGCAGGCCATGCTATCTCTGCCAAGTCTTCCTTTCTAACAGGAAGTTCTCCTGGCTCCAACTTCCCAGGCAGGGAGCAGCTGCCCTGGTCTATCCCTCTCCACTCTCAGATGGGGATTTCCTGATCCTGGCCCAGGGCAGCAAGAAAAGGAAGTTTGTGCTTCATGGTAAGCAGCCCAAATTAGCCACGAGATCATCCTCCTTGCCTGGGCAATAGCAGAGAGGGTAGAGAGATAGAATTTGCTCTCAAAAACTGAAGGCTGTTGTGTGGCTCAGTGGCAGTTTTTGCCCAGCGTGCTTGGGTTATGGGGCTTCATTCCAGAACCACTCTAACCAAATGGCAAGAATAAAGTAACCACCAATCTGAGCTCCCACACTGCCTGGTCACCTGAGGCACTGACCCATCTCTTCCACAAGCACCTCTAGTTCAGGGTGGCTCAAAACTCAGCCCCATCAAAGGTGGCTTTTTTCATCTCCACTTCAGCCATAAGAGCCAGCCAAGGGTTACTGTCAGGCTTGGAGGATGCACCACTGCTCTGCCATGGATAGGTCACTTTGACTCTTGGATCCACACCTGAGAAACCTAAGTAAAGTCTGGGGGCCAATGGTCTAAGTGAGCAGCGCCTCAGGGATCCAAACGTGTTAGCATGAAGTCAAAGCCCCCTTTGCCTTTATGATTTCATGCCTGAGTCTTCCCAGCTCCCCTCCCCCCTTAGTGGAGCATAATGTCAGGGATCTGGAAAACCCCGACTCCACAGGACATCTAGGGGCTCAGTATATCTCCCTGCCTGACTCACAGCCTAAAAGAAGTCCTATTAAGTCACAGAGAGCTGAAGTCAGGTTTCTAGGTGGAAGTCCTGATGTTCTACTGTATATTGGGTGCTACTGCCCTTGCCCAAAGGAAGGCCCAGGAGGCCTCTGGGGACATTAACCCAGTATGTAATATATACCCATCTATCCATCTTCCACAGGTAAAAGGAAAGTGCCTTCTGTCTGTTCAGCTCTTTTTCTCCACCAGCCCTGCCCTGGAAATCACAAGCATGTGATTTCCTCTATGCCAAGCTTTTTGCATGGATGCTGGAGATGAACCTCAGGCTCTCATCCCGCGGGGCAAGCTCTTCACTGGCTGAGCTCTCTCCAGCTCATTTCAGTTTTGTGATACAGGATCTCATGCAGACTAGACTGGCTCAGAGCCTGCTGGAGCCAAGGATGACTTTGAACTCCTGATCCTCCAGCCTCTGTTTCCCAAGTGCTAGGGTTATAGGCATGTGCCACCATACCTGGCAAAGCCCTCTGTTCCATCATGAACATGGTGGGGTAGACAAACCTAGGGTTGGGGACAACATATTGGAGCTGCTCGGGCACGGGATTCCTGCTGTCCACTGGGCTGAGTTGGTGGAGGGTAGGAGCTCCGGAAGGGGGCACTGTCCAATTTTACACATGGCCTTGCCTGAATGTCCTGGGTTGGGGGATGGCCATCCTCTTGTCAGGGCTGCAGCCATGAGTATGGGGAGGGCCATAGCAATGTGCTCAGTCGAGCATCTGCCACGTGCAGACTCTGGAGAGCTGTGCTCAGTGTCTCACCTCACTGAAACACCCCCTGGACTCCTCTGCAGGGTCCTAACACCATACCTGCTTTACAAATGTGACCAGGGAAGCTTGGTGTTTTGCCATGGCCACCCAAGTCCTGAGGCAGGAACCCAAGGCTGGGTCTGCTTGACTCAGGAGCATGCTCACTGTTTGCTCCAGCCCCTTGTATCCTGTGGTCTCCCTTCTGACAGAACCAGAACCAGACCAGAATGCCTGGAGGGCTGAACCCACTCAGTCGCTCACAACCTGTGGCCTTGAACCGGTTGTATTTCTAAGTAGCCTCAAGCTGCATCGTCCCATCTATGAGGCCAGGAGGCCACTCCTAGATTCTCTGACCCTTCTAAGTCTGCAATCTTTTGGGGCAGGATGCAGGGTTAAAGAGAACCATTTTTTAAGAAGCAGGTGCTTTCTCTCAGGCAAGAGTGGCCAGCAGGCTGCAGCTGTGGCTGAGGGAGAAAGCCCAGACCACATGGAGCAGATGGAGTAAGAAGATGGCACCACTTCCTCCACAGTCCCCACCCACACTTTGGCTTTTGGGCAGAGTCAGGCTGTCATCAATTCTCCATCTATGCCCATAGCTCTGCTGCCCCAGGGTGGTTGACAGCAGAATATGAGGGTATCTTAGGAAGCCAAAGCCAGGCCCTGAAGGACACGCCACAGCAAGAAGGACAGGATGACAACTCCTAAGTCCTTCCTCTGGTTTCCCTTGATTTGGGTAAGAATGTCAGGTCCCTCCTACTGGCTTCTGTACTATACTGCCACAGACCCACTATGATCCATAGCCTTGGTCAGCTGTTGTAGCCCACGAACTTAGCCTAATGTCTTTCCAGAGTGGCTCTCAGGGATGTAGGTATGCAATGAGAGGTAGTATTTCAGATGAACTGTCTGTCTGAGTCAGTGTGTACTTTGGGTATTTCTAACCCAGCCACTTGAGGTGTGTCTGTGTGTCTGTGTGTGTGTGTGTATACATGTGTGTGTGTGTGTGTGTATATATATACACATATGTGTTTGTATGTGTGTGTGTACATGTGTATGTATATATATATTTCTATATACATGTATATGTGTTTGTGTGCACATGTGTATATTTGTATGTGCACATGTGTATAGTGTGTGTGTGTGCACGTGCATGTGTATATTTGTGTGTGTGTGCACACGCATGTGTTTCTGTTTGTGTGTCTGACGTGAATGGGACGTAAGACGAGGGAAAGGGAGCGGGCGGGCAACAGACAGCTGATTTGGATAACGGAACCTCCTCCCGCTCACACCCTTCTCCCACTGGTGTTCACTCCACTCTGCAGCAGGCCCTGGGCACAAAGCCCTTGACTTCGGCATCCTACCAACTGCTTCTTTTCACTCAGAATTAGCACTTGTCTGGAACAATTGGGAGCATAAAAAGTGCTTCAATAATTTGGCTGGAGGGTTGCCATGACAATCCTCAGCAAGCTCCAGGAGGGAGGTGTTAGTGTGCACTGAGCAAGGAGCAGGCAAAAGGGAGAGGGCAGAGAGGCGCATTCAGAGAGGCGGGGAGGGGCCAGGCATCAAGTCAGAGCCTCGGTCTACTGTGGTCTTCTTCAGACAGTGATGAGCTCACTCTCTAATCTGGGCTGCGCTGTCCCTTGGGCAATGGGACACCAGCTGCTGGTAGGCTGCAGGGCCAGTGTGGCAGGGCTGCTCCCATCAGGAGGAGTCCCCAGGGACAACAGATCCAGGTTGAGAGTTGGACATTCTTGGGGACCTAAGAGACACTCTTGAAAATCCCGTCCAGCCTGTGGCCCAGCAATGCTTGAGGGAGAAATGGGAGTTCATGTCCCTACTAAGGGCATCTTCTCAGCGCAGCTCCTCAGCCTAGGTCCAAGTGTCTGGCTTTCCCACAGGTCTGAGTATATCACTGTGTCCGGGATGAAGGGCTATGTGCCTGAACTTTGCAACATTGTTTCTCCTCTGCCACCACAGCAAGGCAAGGGTATCTTTGCAATCTTCTGAGATGAAGCCAGAGAAGGCTAAAGAGGAGAGGGGCGAAGTCCAAAGCCACACAACACAACAAACAGGGCAGAGCAAGCACGGAGCCTAGCCCTGGCCTTTACCCCGAACCTCATTATTTCCTGGGAACACAGGCTCTCTGGATTTGATCCATCCAGCTCCAGCCCGTCTACGCAGATGGGGGTGCTCAAGCCCTGGGACATGCCCCAGCCTTCTAAGGCATTTCTCTGCCGCTGTTGGACCATGAGCCAAAAATATGTATTCTATAAAGCAAGCCCTGATGACATTGTTATGTCTCCAGATGAAAGAAGTCTCTCCTCAGGTGGCTGGAGCAGAAGGATCACTCCAATCCACCAGGTTGGGACAACCTGAAAAGCATTGAGATCCAACTGAAAGGATCCAGGAGAGGTGGGGGAGGGAGAGTGGCAGACCTTGCTTTGAAAGTCCCTTGGCAAACTTAAGCAGAGGGCAGCTGGAGCCAGGACCATAAAGGCATACTGTAGAGGTTCTCTCAGGCAGAATCAAATCCCTGTTGTCCATGGCAGCCTTGAAAAGGGCCTCCATTTTCCCCACTGTGGGACCTTGCAAGTCAACTGGACTCTCAGAGCCCCAGGCCCTGCAGCTGTCAAAAGCCAATATAAGTAAGAGTATGGCTCTTGCCGGGCAGTGGTGGCCCACGCCTTTAATCCCAGCACTTGGGAGGCAGAGGCAGGCAGATTTCTGAGTTCAAGGCCAGCCTGGTCTACAGAGTGAGTTCCAGGACAGCCAGTGCTACACAGAGAACCCTGCCTCAAAAAACCAAAAACCAAAAACCAAAAACCAAAAAAAAAAAAAAAAAAAAGAGGATGGCTCTTAATCCAGGAGCCCAGGAAGGAACCACTTTCCAAGGTCTGGAGAGGGCAGACCTGGACCATTAGTCTCTGGATGACAGAGATGTCCTGGGCCCCATAGCGTCTCTAGCACAAAGGTGGCAGCATGGAGGGCCTTGTAGACACTAGTGAACAAGACTTTCAAAGGCCTTGGTCTTGGGTCAGAACATGGAGCAGCAGCAGCTCAAGACTACCTCCCTGCATGTCCTGATTCTAGAGCTTGCTCGAACGTTCTTCTGACTACCTTGAGATTGTGAAGCCTCATGCCTATTTCATCCCTGTCGACACATTTATAGGGATCAAACTAGGTAATTTATAAGAACACACTGCGTTGAAACCTGGGCCTTTATCAACGGTGCACACCTTAATGGAGTCTACAAATTGGGGTTGGAAAGATGCTTTGCTGCATGATGTACTAGGCTGACCCTGCAATGAGATACTTGGTCAGCCTGGCACTCTGCGGCTGGCACATCTTGGGGGCCCAGAGCCCCTCTTCCTAGGCCTGCATGTGCTCTACTCAGACTGTGGGTACCAGCAGACTCTGCTGGGGCCAGGTCTCTGAACTCTCAGGATATGTTGGGGCATGGGACCACTCTCAGAACACACAGCTGGAAATGGCTACTCCTGAAGCAGAAGGCACGTTCTTCTTGAATTCTTCAGGCAGGAATAACTGCCATTGCTCCAGCCAGTCCTTTGGTTGGATCTCAATGTTTGGTTTTCCTGAGTATTGATCTCAGAACCTGGTTCCAGTGTAGAATGGTGTGTGCCTATCATGTCCCCAGAAATCTGTCTTCCCAGGTAAAGACTACTACCTTCAAGTTTTGTTGAAACAGAATCAGAGATGGGGGGAAACTTCCCAGAGGCCACATAGCCAGGCAGAGGCGGGTTGGGGGGTTGAACCCAGGTCTGTAAGTTCTGAAGGTCTTATCGGCATGGTGATAGCTGGACCTCCCCTAGGGAGGGAGTCTGTGGAAGGTGAGGTAAAAAAGAGCCCGCTGGGCCTAGGAAAGGTTCTAGAATCTCAATTGTCAATCAGTTGACAGTAATTTTCTCATAGCAAGAATGAGTGTTCATGGGTACAGTCTATAGTCTTAAGTGTGGGGGAGAAGTTATACAGACAACATCCATGCCCACTCCTTCTTTCCCACGGTAACAGAAATGGGCACAGGATTTATTCACACTCAACGCTGGCAGGCTGCCACCTGGCAGACAGCTGAGGAGTCCTGGGGGACACCAGCCAGTGAATTGGGGTGAAAGAGTAGGCTCTTGGGGCAGTGTACCTGCAGCTACTCCATCTGGGGAAACTGAGGTCTGAGGTAAGAAAAAACTTCACCCAGGAGCCAGAGACAGATGATCACCTAGCCAGCTCCTGCAGGTGAGTCACAGGCCTAATTTCTCACTATCTGTTCTATAGAAACTATCTGCCCTGTTAACTGTGGTCCTTCACTGTTCCTGGCCTAAATGGGGAGAATTCAGTCGGGCTGGGTTTAATAACAATGTCCCCTCCCAATCTCTGTCACTGCTTTTCCTTCTCTGTGGGAACACTTGAGTTTAATTCTCTCTCAACTTTCCCTCTACTGGGGTCCATGATGTACCTCCCCCACCCCCTGCTGTGGCCACCCCAATCTCTTTTCACCCTTGCTCCCCCCCCACCTGTCTGTGCTAGACTTGCATATATAGCAGCTGTTCACCAAGATGAGCCCTTCCCAGATCCCTGCAAGCTCTGCCTACCCTGCTCTTTCCTCCTATTACCCACTGGTCCGCACTAGTGCTAATAGAGTTTGGGAGAAACACTCTGCGCAGTATAGGGAACCTGTCCTCTCTGCCACCTCTACACTTGCTACCACAGACATTATGAAACTCTCAGCTCCTAGAGTCTTCTGAGGGATAGTTGCCTGGAAAGAGCTGTCATCCACCTTCTAGAAGCAGGCCTTAAGGCACATTCCACCCAAGGATTTGGTGGGGCAGCTGGCAGTTCTTCTGTGGCTGGCAGACCCTGCCTGCCTGCAGTGTGGCCTCCGTAAGGGAGGGTGGTTTGACTGGCCAGGTCCCTACCCAAATGCTTTCAGGACTAACACTGACATTCTACCCTCACGGCAGGAGTCTCATGTCTGCTTTTCCTCTTGCTCCATAGAAAGGATGCCTGGTACCTCCCCATCCATCCCAGGGGCCGCACAGATACCTAGCTCTGCCTACCACAGTCTCCATAGATCTTCTTACATGATACTGTATCCCCTGTCTCACTGCATCTTTATCTTAGTGACTTTTGCTACCCTGCCATCAAAATACCTGACAACTTGGGTGAAGAAAGATGTATTGGGGTCCTGGTTTCGAAGGGATTTCAATCTATCACACTGAGGAGGGTATGGTGGAGTCCATGGTGGCTGGAGGTTTGGCTGAAACACCTTACACCCATGGCAGACCAGGAAGCACAAAGCAGGGGGAACAGGCAGGTCTAACCCTAGCAGACTGACCCCAGTAATTTCCACCAGCTTGATCTACTACCTTCTAGATGTTCCACAGCCTTCCAAACAGTGCCACCAGCATTCAAAACAGTCTGTGGGAGCCGTGAGAGTCAACCCACATCAATCCTGATGGGGTGCCCTCCTAAAGTACCCGAACTCCTCAGAGGCTCCCCATCAACCCTTGTTCAAGTAAGCTCTCTGCCCAAGATATCTGGGTCCATCTTGCTCTCTCATTACCTCACCCGGATTGACGCTCTCCACACATGGGTTTTCTAGACACAAGCTATCTAGGGTCCTCATGAGCATTGCGCTACTATACAGAGTCTGCCTCCCCATTCTCTAAGTGCCTCCTCCACCAGACAGGTCTCCCTGACCACTACCCCACATTATGCTGCCTCTTCTGCTTACTGCTGACTGGTACTCAGAGCCCACAGCTTCACGTTCACCCTACTTCTGTGGTTCTTAAACAGTGGGTCTTGTTTTCCCCACAAGTGGCACAAAGTACAACGATGACCATCCTAACGCTGGCTGTGATGTACTAAGTCCCCAAGGTCAGGGGCAGGTCTGCTTCTCCCTCAAGCAGGTAAACACTGAAGAACACTGAGGGCGGGACCGACACATAGCCGTGGCTGCCACGGACAGGTTCAAACCCTGTGTAGGAGAACAAGCAGGTAGGTGAATCTTTCTGGAAACTACTTGCATTATATATTCTGAGCCTTAAAATATACACAACCTTCTATGTCTAAGCAGCAACCCCACTTTAAAACATTTATTCTGAAGAGTGATTACAGATATGCTCGACGGTTACGAGAGGCTGCCCACAGCCATGGGTAAGGGCTGTGCTAGAGTTCTCTTGTTGAAAAATGATGATAAAAATACCATCTTGGATTCTGGGAGATTCTCAGTTGGTAAAGATGCTCCTCCCTGGGAAGACAGAGGCATGGGAGTTCATTAGGCAAAGGCCATCCAGCCTAGCCTAATCAGCAAGGTTCAGGCCAACCAATGAGAGACTCATGGGGGATGAAACCAGAGGTTGACATCTGGCCTACATATGCATGTGTATATATGTACACAAACACACACACACATAATAGTACCTCAGGGCTGCTGAGAGGATGAGTAAGTCAGGGGTTAACACGTATAAAGCATGTGACCCATGTGAACACCCACACACACTAGTACCTCACCTATGATAGTGATATGTTAACACATGTAAAGCACTTCACAAGGTGCCTGGTGAAAGTGTTATCTGCTATTGTTGTGTTTGAATTGAGAGCTCAGTAAGACTAACATCTGGTCTGTTAGCTGTGCCACCATCCTGCCTCCCAATATCTGTCCTCACAATTTCCAATTCAGAAGCGACCAATTGTAAAGACAGCACCAATATCTCCCCGGATCTACATACCCCATATATTGCTACTATATGAGAACTACATATCCCATACACCCCCATCCCCTGCACTGTGTGACCACTCAGCAATGCTGGAGACAAGAACTAACGTCTCACACCAAGGTACGAGACTAAATTCACTGTAAATTACAGAGATGTGTGCAGAAAAAGTACTGGGAAATGCGGGCTTGCCTTCTCCAGCTAATGGAGTTACAAAGATTTTCTTTTTACCTTTTTAATTTCTTACAAAGAACACACACTCCTTTTGAGGTAAGAAGTGGAAAAAAACTAATTTTTGCAAAAGAAAATCCAACTCTCCTTGGTTGCTTCCATTTGTAGTGAGAGAGATTGTGTCTCCCTTTTATCTGTCCACCACTGCATCCAACAGTCTCTGGACATAGAAGCCCAGTGATGAGCACAGCTCTGAGCCTAGCAGTCAGCAGTCTCGTTTCACCTTCTAGGCCAAGTCATTCAGTAGAGGATGTAGAAAGGCCAGTCAGTAGGAGAAGAGGAAACAGTGTGGGGGTGGGGTTTATTTGTTCTGTACTTAATCAGTGGGTGATCTGTTTGTGGGCCTGGCAGATGTCAAGGAGTGATCTCAAGGGGAGAAAGCAGTGGGTCCTGGACTCCAGCCACAGGTGTGCGTTAGACCAATTACCCCAGGAGCATGTGGTAGGGCAGCCAATGACCAGCTGAGCATCAGTGCTAGGCCACTTCGGCACCTGAGAGCTTTCTTCAGCTTGAATGTCTGAGGGGGATTTGAGTGTAATCAGTTCTTAATATGATTAGCCCCACAATTTTCATTTTGGCCATTCTCTGGAAAGCCCCCCCCTCCCCCCAATGACTGCAACAGCAGCATGTGCAGGGTCAGGGAACACCCAGGGAATGGGCATGGTCAGAGGGCTTTGTATCAGAAAAGGACCGCCTACACATTTTAAGAGTCATGGCTAGGGTTAGCAGGGCATGTGAAATGTCAGATGTCAACCCTTTTAAGACCTCTGAGAGGAGGCTTGCTTGTGTGTTCATCTCATGACTGAGGAGACAGAGGCTCAAAGGCTGATTGGCTGACTACTCCTGGGTAACTCTGGAAGGGATGAGCTGGATGGAATACAAGCCCAGGTCTGCATGACTCAGGCTGAAGCTCTATCTCACTCCCAAGAGCTCTGCAGTAGTTAGTCAAGTTGCTCTTTTTCTGCCCTGCAGGCAGTTCTGAGGCTGAAAGGGAGGCTAGTTACTGCAAGGTGCAATGAAGCCACCCGGTTGGCGCAGTATGCAGACTGTCAAGACCAGTTCTTGCAGGGCTGCCTCATAGGTTACTGGGAGTGTTGGATGGACCTTGTCACTCCAGTGCTGCCTTGTTCCCCTGGTGTACTTTATGTATCAGTCTTCTAGCCTGTTCAGTGGGGACAGTAGTCTAACCTAGACTGGAAAGACTGGGGCCATGAAGGAAATTCTTAAGAAGGGCTCAGAACTCTGTCTCTGTCTCACTTCCCAGCAACCTCGGTGGCTTGTAATCTCTCCTTCCCTCTCTCTGACAGTGAGGGGAAGCTGAAGGTTGGGGGGAGGGGGAACCTGCAGGCCAAGAGGCAGCACCCCAGGAGGCTCTTCTCCAGTCCTGCCTGGGTGGTCCTGCAGGGGGAACCCGAAGCTACTCTTCACAAACTCCCCCACAGTTGCTCCTCAGCCAGGGAGAATACAACCTTCCTTTCAGAATGGCTCCCGCGGGGGCTATCTTCAGGCGGAGAGCAAGAGGTGAGGCTGGCGCCCCATGAGGCCGGGAAGGCGGGCCGCCTCCTCCCCGCTGCAGCCTCTCGGAAGGGCAAGGTATTACGCGGTCTGGTTGGGGACCCTGGCGGGCGTCGAGATCGTCACCGCACGCCCACGGCCTTCCTGCAGTGGGAAGCTAATTGCAGCGTTCCCGTGATCCGTTGCTTCCTCTTGCCTGCGCCCAGAGTCTCCTCTGCATGCCCAGGGCAAGGACCAGCAGCCCCAGGAGCTCGGCTGTCACCTGACTGCCAGCACACAAACAGGAACCAGGAGCATTTACTTTTACTCAGGTCTGAAGGAATGAGCTCGTGCCCAGCCACAGACTTAACTCCCCGGGCTCCCATCCCTTTCAGACTTCAGGATTTGTCTACAGAGCCAATCCAATGGGTCGAACTGGGGACTAAGGCTCTGCTTGAACAGTGACACATCTATACTATTGGAAGCCACTTGAGAACGGGACTGTCCCTATGCTGAGTGACATCATCATTCCCCTGAGGAGAATGACAGCACAAAAGTCATCCTTTTGATGATGCTGGTTACAAGTACTGTTTCCTAGCTGGGTGCTCTGAAACTGCCCAACCCTCGAATTATACACAAACAGCCTAACCCAACACCGAATTCTGATCACAGGCAGGGAAAGGCTTTTGTAACAGCCCAGGCCTTTGACTACTAACCCAGCTGGGGGAGGCGCCATTAGCCTTCCACCCTGATACACATCAAAGTCATTTGTCTACCAGATCCAGGGCTCTTATCTAAGAATGGACTCCAGTAGCTCAAATCTGACAGCACCCCCCCCCCCGGGTGTGTGTGTGTGTGTGTGTGTGTGTGTGTGTGTGTGTGTGTGTGTGTTTGTGTAAGAGAAAATGGGAAGCTAGGGGAAAGGGCAGTTGTGAACTAGTCCCTTGGTGGAGCTTGTGGATGGAATCATATATAAGGACTTAAACAAACAGAATGCATCACCATGGAAACAACTGGCTTTTCAAAGGAACCTTTAAAAAATAATCAAGACTTCAGATTCAACACTCTAAGTGTTTATGACCAGAAAAGGCAAAGTGGGTCTTAGATACACTGCAGCCAAGAAAAAGCTGCCAGAACTCAAGGAAGAAATATTTCCAGCAGAGCAGGGACCCATCACGTCAGGTTTTCCCTGAAACAGTCAGATGGGGGCGTTGTGCTCACTGCAGGCCTACTTAACTCTTTCAGGGTTGCTATGACATGGCTGGGCAGCCTGGGCTCTGTACTGATCCGATCCAGACAGGCCTGCCATGCACTACAGCAGAATCAAGGCAGTGGAGGTAGCAGAAAGGAGTCTAAAGGACCCCCTCACATAGGAACTGTGACCCACATATGTTAGCAACCTGAGCTAGCGAACCCGAACCCTCATGGCTGGAGGCTAGTCGCATTTCTGGGGTAAGGCCCAGCTCACCTGCTGTCTGTTGACTGGAGAAGTGATGCCTCATACATAGTTTGCATATCACCAGAGGTCCCACATGTACTAAGATGACTGAAGAAACCAGAGGGAAAAATTCACCCACCTGTGAAAGTTCTGCGGCATATTTGCTTAGCTATGCTTAGGAACCACTTGCTAGGGATGTTGTCCAAGACTGTTTCTGGATTCACAGCAAACTGAATTCTACCCCCAACCCTTGCCAAAATTAGTTTCCCCAGTTTAATGACATTGCTAGTTCAGTGGGCCACAGAGCTTCTGACAAGATGCTCACGTTGGCTAAGGAGATAGAAGATGCAGGCACTTGCCCTGATGTAGAGAAATCAGGGGACACACAGCTGGCCTGCAGCTGGCTATGGCTCACTAAGGGCACACTGACTGTGGAATTAGCCTTTGAAATTTGTCTCTGCCAGCACAAGTGCACTAAAATACTTCATAGGGACTCAGCTTCTCATCTCTACAGTGGAATCAGTATGGGGACGATGAGATGATGAAGAGAAGCTCACAGGACAGAGTCTGCAGGCAACCAAAGCTCACAGAGGACAGCTAAAACAAACCCCGCGCACTGCTCAGCTGCTCTGTTCTGTGTGCTTTGAGTCAGCAAACGGTTTGCCTCGGTTCCTGGACAGGACCTGCAGCAGGCCGGTGCAGTAACTGGACATTACTCTTCCTATCTACATCTAAACTCTGTAGTTCTGCTTTATGGCAAGAACCTGCTTGATACTTGAGAAGGCGTGGGGTCCTAGTGGTAGAAATATCTGGCACTGACTGCATACGGGAGTCTACAGTAAGGGCAAGAATCAGAAGCAGTGACTGCTCTTTGCCCATAAAACCCAGACAGAGGACCACAGCCTCTCAGTGGTCTGACAGCCTAGCTGTAATGAGTGCAGAGGTGCAATGCTGCTCTAAAGCAGGGAGAGATGAGCCCCTACAATGGGGGTAGGGTACTGGAAGACCTGGAGCCACATGCCAGTCTTCATTTATAAGGAAGAGGAATTTCTAGCCTCAGTCATCAAACTCCTAATTGAGGCTGACCATACCACTCTGGCCAGGATTTTTGGCTCTAACCGGGGAACAGCTGGGAGATTAAATAGAGGGCTTGTGTTTATGGTGATTCATACCTTCTTCCTAGGAAGGCTTAGTATGATGCTCAAATTGTATACAGATTTAGGATTTCTTACAAAAGGAGCTCTATACATCTTTAAAAACTAGACTCTGACACAAAGAACCAGAGAGTCTGTTCAGATTCGTTCCATACTCAGTCCATCTGAGCCCAGAGTAAGCTTGTCCAGCCCCTGGCACCCTTCCATGTCATGGGGACCATCCATCTTACAGTGTGGAATGGAAACAGGATTAAAAACCAAGACAGTAAATTTCCCTCCAGGACAAGAGAGAAATTCTAACCCGTGTCCCATTTTCATCCACTGACACGCACTCTTCCTCTGGGTTTGAGTTAATCTCAGACATTGCTCCTGAGTCAAGGTCAACGAGTCATGTGTTTTTATGATGCAACAAGGGGCAGCTACCCTATTCTGTTTTGGAAACCTTGGTGACATCACAGGCTAACCCCTGAACTCAGGCACCCAGTGAAAGGGAACACTGAGTCAGAAGAGCCTTAGTCACAGGCTTCTGAAATCTAAGGTAGAAGAACCATGAGGTCATCCAAGCTATTCCCTGCAGGGCTGCTCTGATTCTATCTGGCCTGGGTTTAAATGACTCAAGGAATTCTCTAGGGAAAACTAATCTATTGGAGCAGCTGTTACGAACAGGGCATTTGCTGTTCTTCAACCAAAATTTCAGCCTGGTTCTCCTGACATTCTCCGTTATTCCTTGCTTCCAGGAGATAGCACTGTCTTTCCTTACGAGGGGTCCCAGGTAGGACTGCCTGGGCTGAGGATGGGAATAGGTTGCCTTCTCTTTATTCAGAGGACTGTAACCTAAGTGTGCCCCAGGAATACCGACAGCTGGGAGATTCAGCTAAATAAACAGTATCCCTGAACACGCAGCTTTCCATTACAATAACACACAAGCCAAGATGTTAAGGAGTCAAGGAAGACTTCAACAAAGCCCAGAGAAGTCACCTCTGTTTGGGTTTCAGCAGCTGTCTGCCTGTGGAAGGCTCCAGAGTCACTGACATGTATTTGTAGCTCCATTTTGCTAACGTCATAAGGAACAAACATGTTCAGATCTTCCCCAGAGGCACAAGGCCATTTGTATTTCTTCAAATTAAAGGGGGCAGGGCAGGAGGAAAAGAGCTTTTGGACCAAATCATCGTGAGCACAGCCAGAGCAATTTTTAATTTGCCTAATGATAAGCCTTGATTTACAGATTTGTCTCAAAGTAACAGTTCCTGTAGTAGACATGCTGACAACATGAAGTGCGGCAGCTCTCATTCAGGAGGAGTAGAACCTGAGAAGCAAACACTACAGTTTCTAAACAGCCACATCACGGAAGTGCATGGAGCAGCTTCGGAGGTACTTCCGGGAGATAGGGAGGGGCTGCTAGATGCACAGCCCTCACCTCAGTGGCAAGTCTGCAGAAGTGTCACTGGGGGGCTCCTCTTGGGTCTGGGTAAATGGTCCGAAAGGTTAGGTTTACCCTCCGCTCTCTGGCGTGGTATTCCTTGGGCACTCGGTGCTAAATGGGAATATAAATAGTCGTCCGGCATAAATACATACGCAGTTGTGAGTTCATTGTGACTTACAACTTATTTATGTCTCATCTGATCCCCGTCTAAATGAGCAGCACTAGGTGTTCTACAGTCCTGTGGGAAAGGGTCTCCTCCTCTGAACCAAGTTCCCAGCTGACCCCAGCAGGCTGCACCCTGGCCCTGGCAGCAAGGCACATCTACTTCTCTAACTGTTGCTTTACTTTAAATGTTCGGACTTCATGAGACCTCACGCACACTGATCTACAATAGCTGTGGTGCTGTGATGCCCAAGATGGTAGCCACTGGGGTTATTTGCAGATAAATTAGTGCCAGTCACTTTCTAAGTGGTCAGCAGGTACAGTGGCTAGCTGCTGCAATGGCAGCACAGTCGTGGATTCCTCTATCACTACAAAAACTTCAACCTCTGCTGAGAGGTCTGTTTTGATCAACTCCTTAGACATGACATCATTTTATTGCTACTTGCTCAGTATAAGCACTTGCTTCTGTGCAGTTTGCAACAACTCCTCAGCCAGGGCAGAAGCTGCCTCCAGAGAGTGAACAGGAACCTGCAAGCCCTCACCTGCCAGTCGGCTTGCGTGGCTCCTTCCATGATTAGCAAGGTCCCGTGATCCAATGGTATCTTCACTCTCTCCACATATGTATAGTCTCCATTTTCTTCCTAGAAAACAGCAGCCATCCCACTGAAGTTTTTATTTATATGGTCATAAAGCAAGAGAACCTGGAGGCAGTTATTCCTGAGCCAGGCTGTGGGAACTTGCATAATGCTCTGTCCCTTGGCAGCTCATTGGCCTTCAGCCTGCTATGTTACCTTTCTATTCCTTAATACACTTATTTGTAACATGGAAATGAAGACAGTATCTACTACACAGGGCCAATCTGTGTCCCAAACGATGTGTGAAAATGACTTGGGGACTGGCAACAGGAAGAACTGCGTAAGAGTTAGTTGTGGTTACTGTTCCCCAGAGAACCCTGTCCTAGGAGCGAGGTAAGACTTACCTACCTCTGCTATACAGTGCTCTGATTCAACATCATAGGAAGAAAACAGCCTTTGACCAAGGCTTGTTTCACCTGACTATGATGTGCTAATTCACTAATTGGTAATTACTTTAGACCAGTGGTTTTCAACTATCTCAATGCTACAGCTCTTTAATACAGTTCCTCATGTTGTGGTGACCCCAAACATAAAATTATTTGCATTTCTATGTCATAACTATAATTTTGCTAATGTTATGAATCATAATGTAAACATCTGTGTTTTCCAATGGTTGTAGGCAACTCCTGTTTGGGGTTGTTTGACTCCTAAAGGGTTGAAACTCACAGGTAGAGAGCCACTGCTTTAAATCTAACCCCATCTCTTCCCTTGGCTAATCTAGGTGTTTGAGAGATGCATTCCCATCTCTTTCCAGACAGGAATTCTAGCACTGGCAGGAATTTCTCAAAGAAAGGAGCTCTGGCTTGATTAGACCATCATTGTCTATGAAGCCTGGTTGTTTGATGTTTGTGTTTTAGAGAACAGATCACAAATCCTGGATACTGAGACCTGGACTGATACTGGACCTGGACAGCCCAGCTCAGAGCCTGATACTGTCACCACAGCACACCTCCAAAAAGGTCAAGAGATGGTTTGCTCCTCCTCAGAGCTGCTGGTGCAGTGGACAGCCTTGTGGCTTCCTGGCTCAGCCACTAGGAGCTCCCTGGGTGAGACTGGGACAGACCTGAGCTTTCTCTTTTCTTTACTTCCACTGTGGGCAGAGACAATGGGTCTATCCATTCATCTGTCTCCCTTCCCAGGCAACAGTTACTTTTGGGTTACTGCAGGATTTACTGTAGTGCAAATCTGTTTATGTTTGTTGCTGCAAAGGTCTTTCTGAGAACTTAACTGTTTACAACGATTTCCCCCAGGAAAATCTAAAATCAAAACAATACTAAACTTGTATAAACAGTCTAGGTTCCAGGGCCCAGCCCTTGGCAGTGACTTTGTTAAGGACAGCCAGAATTTTTACAGACAGAAGACATAAGCAATATTTGAAACAACTTCTGATTGGTTGTTTTGTTTTGTTTTGTGTCTGCCACCTTTTCTCTTCCAGGAATCAGTAAGCACTGAAACACTGACCTCTAACTGCTCAGCCAACCAGAACACACTGGGAAGTGACCCTGCCCATGGAGGCCCACACCCACCTCCACACTCACCCCCCACTTCAGAAGGCAAAAGTTGGTGCTATGCCAGAAGAGATGAATGCCTTGCTAAGGAAAAACATCAAAAGAGGGGGCCCATCCTCCATGACATCAGAGGGCTATGAAGGCTTAACAGATTGAAAGGCTGGTCAGCTCAAGTTAAAACTTGGCTGTACACAGAAAGGTCTCTCCTGCTTTCAGGGAGGGCAACGTGCCATGGATCTGTATACTGTACAGACTCGAGGATGAGAGTGAAATGACACTCAGAGGGAAGACTTCATGAGCACACAAGGGCAATTCTGAGATCTAGAACACTCACAATCCCGTGGGGAGGTAGAGGTGGCACAGGAGAGCACTGTGACTCCACCTGGAACCATGAAGCAGGAATGCAGCTGAGAGGCAAAAGGGAGTTCCACATGCAAGAGGCAGGTATCAGCATTGGTGGAAATGAAGTTTCAAGATCTCAATTTTTCAAGGGAGAAAAAATTTCGGGTGTTTTGAACACATAATATCCAGCATAGTCATTAACCACATCAAAAGGCAGACCCTCAAGGGTGAGCAATTCAGGTTGTCCCTAAGGAGTAGGATTGATAGAGAATTATTCACCCCAGCACATAGGTAATATCGTTTCTCGATGGCTTGTAATTTATTTCTCCTAACACCAGTGACTTAGAAAACACATTCTTAATTGCAGGAGATGGACAGTTAAAGAAGGCAAGGGAGCCTCCAACATGGTAAAGCTCATTAATGGACCTCTCTGCCTTAAGACAGCAGCAACTGGAGGCAGTGACACTCTAACTTTCCACCTAGGAGGCAGACCAGGCCTGGGGAACTCCTGCTATGTGCCAAGGCTGCGGTGATGTAGGGAGCGGGGGAGAGGGGGCACACTGTCAGAGAAGCTCAGTCATGGCAACCAATGGCCATATTACCAAAGTTCATGCCTTTGACCCTGCTGTACTCAGGCAAGCAAACCACACAAGCACGCACACATGCACACACGCACGCACTCCAATATGCATACGTGCAGAATACGGTGTTTAAGATAAAAATGTCTATTCCTGATACTAGCTAAAAGAAGTTTCTACAGTAACAGTCAACCTATGGGGGAGTGAGTGGTGACTGTAGATGTTGAAACCTTATAAACAAAAAACCACAAATGGCATATTTTTCTTCAGTGCTGAAGAGTACTCTTACTCTCAAGTACAGCAGTCTATCCGGATGCTCACGTACTCGTTCCTAAAGGATGCTGAGACTTTGCACACTCCTGCTCCCACCTCACCAAGATACTACTCTATTCAGTTCCCTCAGGAAGACAGTACTTAGGAGAAAATCCTGGATGTTTACTGCTATGTCATTATGGTCATCACAGACAAGAAACTAGGCAATTTCCTTCTCTGGAAAAGGTAATGCACATTATGCAATCTGCGTTTCTCAGGTACTCAGCCCCTTCCTGTCCTAAAACGATGTTAGAAGTCTTACCCATCATTACTTCAAACCTTCGTATCTTCTCTCTAGAATACATCAGAACTCATGCATGGGTACAAGTTAACTTTTAGGTGTCAGCTTTTCTGCTCTTACAATCAGGGTGGCGGGGAATGGCCGTGTTGCAGCTGTTTCTTAGAAACACACTGTGACTAGAACATCAGTAGACAGATGCTAAGTAACTGAAGAAGGTGCCCATAACGCATAGAAACCCTGTTCCTGCCTTCCACAGTTCACAGGCAGTACTCCATCTGTATGAGCGCCCTCCCCCCGTTTTTAATGTATGATCACTTGGGAGTTTTTAAATGCATAATAGTTCAAAAATATTGTCATGTACTATTTCTTTGCACGAGCACATTTCTTTTCCTTTATGTTCTCAGGTACGTTTGACTACCTGTGTGTCAGACAGTGTATCAGTGCTGGGGTCTAGCGGTAAAGAGCACAGTGTGAGACCGAGATTTTGATATACCAGGATTACTGATTGGTTGTTGCTGTTTTTTTTAAAGGAATAAGGTTACAGTAAGTAGACTTGAGGTGAAGCATCAATAAACACAAATATCTTGGATAGAGTATTAAAGACAGAATTCTGGACAAGGGTCTGACCTTTGAGTGCTTGATTTACAGTGCCAGGCTGCTTCCTTGTAAAGCCTCCAATTTGTAATTCCATGAGGGAAGTATGGCAGTACCGATCTTTCCTCCACTGCGGTCTCTGTGTCTGTGTCTCTGTCCATTGTGCTGTGGGAATTAACCCTTTCCTAACTCGTTGGTGACCTCAGACATTAAGCTGGCAAGCCATCCCCTTTGGCATAAGTCTTGGAGGTACTGCTTTTGTTTTTCCATCTGCTCTTTCACTGTTATTTGATGCTGAATAAAAGATGCCTGGACTTGCCTGCACTGACCTTTCTTTGACCTCCTCCATGGGTTTTATGATTAGAAAGGCTTTTCCCATCCTCAGGAAAGCTAAATATACAGCTCCATTTCCTCTAGTTAAAAAAAAAAAAAAAAAAAAAATTGACATTTTTCAGATTTAACTCTTTAGTCTACATAGCATTTTTTTTGTCTTGTGTGGGGAGTTTCTGTTGTTTTCCATACCTTTGGGACGGGGAAGGGCGACCAGGCCCCATGCATGGCGGGTAAGCATTTCTACACCTGAGCCCCCTGAGAGCAGTGGGTCTCAGCCTTTGTAATGTAGCCTTTAATGCAGTTCCTCATGCTGGGCTAACCTCCAACCATAAAATTATTTCATTGCTATTTCATGTAATACAACATGTATTTCATGAACATACAACAGTAATTTTACTACTGTTATAAATTGTAATGTAAATATCTGATACACAGGATACTTAATATGAGACTCCTGTGTAAGGCTTGTTTGACCCCCAAGGGAGTCAAGACTCATAGGATGAGAACCACTGCCCTAGACCCAATGTTTCTCTCATAACAACTACCAAGTACTTAATGGAAGGCTTCCTGCTGGACAGGCTTACTGTGCTGGAACCATGGTGAAGGTGGCATGTTGGATAGTGCATCCATCACACACAGCCATGGCTAACTCTCCTGCACACCCACAGGCAGATGCTATCCATCTCTCGTAAGCACAGGCAACTAGAATGAAAGCTGGCAGAGACCGGACAGCAGGTGAGCACCGACCTGGGAGTGCTCCAGCCCACAATCACTTCCCCATACTGCTTCCACTGGGAGGTGAGCTCCGCTCCTCAAATCCCACCATACTGCCTCCTCATGACATGGCACATTCACCTTACTGACTGAAAAGAGAGATGCGGCCAGGAGTTACACAGTGGGCAGTGGGAATCCTGAGGAGCCAAGGGTCTGCACATAGGGGTGAATGATGTTGAGGAACAGCTCTTGTCACTGCTCCCCAGTGCTGGCTCATCCTCTATCTTTTCTGGGGAAGGAGCTAAGTGGGTTTTTAGAGGAAATGTCCAGTTTTAATTGTGGGCAGCTAAGGCCACACCCAGCTCAAGGTCTTCCCAGCAGAACTGTCCTGCTCCTATGCCAACCACCAGCTAGTTGGTCATAATTGCTGTCATTGCTGCTCTTCCTTGATCCCCTCCACTGCTCCACATGCTACTGTGCCTTCAGATATCACAGCAGAAAAGGCTGTTCAAAGTATGCTTCCCAGTGTATGCTGAGTTAGCAGCAGAGTGTCTGGTCTTCTGCATCTCTCTGAGCCTCAGAAAAGCTATTTAAGAAATTCCCCATCTTGTTACTAAGATCATTATAAAAACAAAACATAAGTGAGCAGAAAGGGCAAGGGAAACAAAGCGAGCGCCTGCTCCCTGCTTCTCATTTCCCAAGCTCACAGGAAGCACTGGGCACATGGCAATTGCTAGTTTCTGTGCTGGAGGCATCAGGGGAGACACACTGGCTACAGCAGCCCTAGAAGCCCAGACAGGACCTGAGTTAAGCAGCAAAGGTAAGCAGGGAAAGATAATTCAGGAGAATAGAGCAACCATACAAAGGCTAACGGGAACCGTGCACAGGCCAGGTAGAGATAGTGCACACACCTGATGGCCTGGTTACGAGTCCCACTCTGCCCACTATCCCAGCAACAGCAGCGGGCTTTTCTGAACTACGAAACCAAATGACAGAAACAGACCCAAGGTTAGGTGGATGCTCCTCTCCTTCGGTTCTCTTGTCCTGGATAGGAATGTATCAGTCCCATGGCTTTACATAGTATTCATTAATAATACTTTAAGTTCGGCAAATAATTTCTAAGCCATCCTACACATAAGCTGATGATAGTGTCTGTTATTACCCTATCTACATATTACCCCATATTACAATGGGGAGAGTAGCAGCATCAACTCAAAGATTCAGGAAGATGAAGGGTAAAGCTGTTAGAAGATAGGCAACACCCTGTGATAGCTGTGTGCTATCAGCATTTAACCTGGTAGTGGTCCCACAATCTGGATGATGTCTCTGAGAACTGAAGCCAAGGCTTTTATGGTCAATGGCCTACTTTACACGTGTAAGTTCCAGGCATCTCAAATATAGCATGCAGAAAAAGAATTCCTGGGGCTGGAGAGACAACTCAGGGGTTAAAAGCACATGATACTCTTGCGGAGAACCTGGGCTGGGTTCCTCACATCCACATAGTGGCTCGCAACTGTAACTCAAATTTTAGGGGATCCTATGACCTCTTCTGGCCTATGTGCACACCTGGTATGCAAATGGTATGTGTATATAGATGCAAACACTCAACACATAAAAATAATTTTTTTTTCAAGACAGGGTTTCTCTGTGTAGCCCTGGCTGTCCTGGAACTCACTCTGTAGACCAGGCTAGCCTCAAACTCAGAAATCCCTTTCCTCTGCCATCTGAATTAACAGCACTACCACCCAGCAACCACTCAATCCAAAAATGTGGGAGTCATTCTTGATTCTTGCCCCATGTCTGAAACACTGGCAAGTTCTACTGCTTCATTCCCCAAAATACATTAAATCCACTCACTTCTCTTCTCATAACATCTGGTTCAAGATAGCAGTCTCCCACTGGGCTACTGCTGACAGGTAGTCTCTGGCTCTTGCCTACAGCACTGCTATCCACACAGGGCCACAGTTATCCTTAACATGGGAATGGGTCATGTCCCAGCCTCCACTCATTCCCACTGTGCAAACAGTAAAGCTCACACTCTTCTGCTGCACAGCACAGCATCCATACCGTCCTTCTGCTGCACAGCACAGCATCCATACCGTCCTTCTGTTGAATAGTTCCTGGAACTTCTATCTTTCTCTCTCTCAATGTCACACTCCCCAGAGTTAAGCACAGTATCTGACACACAGTAGGTACTAAGTTAGTATCTGGTTGGTGAGGAGGAGGAGGAAGGCACGAAGTGCTGTTCCTAAAGCCACTACCTGCCATTTGGTCGCTGGACAGAGGGGTGACACAGAATGAGGTTGATAGCACCCAGGGAAAAGGCAGTTTTGGGATTTAGATAAGTGGTAAAGGACCCTGGGATGAAGTTGTCACTGAGATGGATGGAATCTTTACACATTTCAATGAACAACTAGCCTCAAGATGGGGCAGGGGATGGTGCATACTGATGTTCTTGAGGCAAGTGGATTACCACTTCAAAACTCTCTTGGGCTTCATAGAAAGACCATGTTTTATGAAAGAAAGAAATAAAAAGGAAGGAGGGGGGAGGAGGAAGAAAGCAAGGCAAGCCAAACCAGAGGGTCAGCACAATCGTACAGCAGCGCTCATCTCAGTGGGGAAAGAAGCCAGGGAAGGGGAATCAGGGTACAAGGCAAACTTGGGGCAATAGTATATCAAAAAAGAAAAACGAGAATTGAGATATTTAGACACTGATTTGATGAGAACAACAAACTGAAAATGTATTAACCTGACCAAGAAAATAGTGATAAACCAACAGAAATGGATCTGTATGTGGTGGGACGGTGATGGGGGTGCTTTTGGAGAAAACAGCAGCTAACGTTGAAGCTGAAGTTGGAACTTCCGTGTGCCATTCTGAAGTCCAGGCATCTCTGGAATATGGAGAAAGTGAAAGAAGAAGCTGGGATGAGAGACTGGGAAGTTACCCACCACGGAGCAGGTGAGGCGGCGAGCTCTGAGGTTCTATTTCTTACTGCTGCTTAATCACAGCACACAGTGCTCTGCACTGGGGACACAGGGACAAGACAGAAAGGGGCCTTCCTACATGGTAGTTACAACCCAGGAGCTTATACCCTCCTGACAACTAAGAGAAAGATAACAGACCCAAAGATGAGCTCTATCAACCATGGTTAATCCATCTTTGAATGTCAAGAAAAACTCAAAGGAGATAAGCAGTAACAAGAAAAGTACATGAATGATCCAAGACAGCGTTTCAGAAGCTAGTAAGAGAAAATGGGGTTTTCATGCCTGCCAAAGGTGGACACCTGTGAGCACTAGTGCGTGAAAATAACAGCATTCACACCCTTCTAACGGGAGGGAAGAGCAGATGTTTCAAGAGGAGCAAAGATGTAAGGAAGGGGAGACTAGGTAGACAGCTCATTCCACCAACCCTCCCTTCCTTTTCTTACCCCCCTCTTCCTTTTATTCCTGTTCCTTCTCCTTTTAAAAACAGCTCACGCATGTGCGCGCGCGCACACACACACACACACACACACACACACACACATGGTTTGTGGCCATCAGAGGTCAGCTTTCAGTTTTCTACCATAAGGAGGCAGTCTTTGTCTCTTTCTGTCCCTAGTTTCTGCCATTTCACTGTTAGTTGACACATGAGCTTACCTCACCTCTCTGTAGGAATCCTGGGATTACAGATGTTATCCCCACATCCTGATTTTTTTTTTCCAGAGACCAAACTTCTTGTCAGGTTTGTGTCAGAAAGTCCTTTTGTCTGCTGGGCCATCACCCTGGTTGGCTGTACTTGCATCTTTGCTCTTATGCTCCCCACATATCCCCAAGGAGGGAAGCAGTGTTAGGGAATTAATCCCAGGACCTTGAAGTCTTCTACCACTGAGCTACACCTCCATCCCCAAATCTGTGCTTCATGACCAACACCAGAGCCAAGATGCCAGAACACTGACAGGAGCAAGCAGAGCTTTCCCAACATGACAAAAGATACAATGGAGGTTGGTTTTGTTGTTTGTTTGTTCCCTAGCTCTCTGGCCCAAGGATCAGAAAACTGGTAAAGTTGCTTGATAAGTATACTAAAAGATACTAAAAGCTCCTCCTCTTCCTCCTCCATCTCCTTCTCTTCTTCTTCCTCCTGTTTTTTTTTTTTTTTTTTTTTTTTTAAATTCTGTAATGATGTTTTAAAAGTAAGTGCAGCTACCTATGTAGCTACATGCTAAGGCCATATGTCCTTTTTTGCCCTGTCTCTTAATGCATGGCTATGCCAATAATGTCCCTTTTGTCAACAATATCATCTCTTTGAAGCTGGTTCCCCCAGTGGTGTTTGTACTGCCTGTGAGCACCTAGCCAGGACCAACACTGCTGGTCAGGCACACCCGCAGGGATCCTCCAACTTGAGGTGGTTACTACAGCACTGAATGCAGTGGGGCTCTTGTGTACAGTGGTGAAAAGGGATGTACTCGAGAGAGGGCTGGGATCCCACAAAATCATCTCTGTGGTTATTCTGCTGACTCAGCTCACAATGAAGTGACAGCACCCTGGGCACTGATCTGAAACATATTACTTTAAAAAACACCAGAAGCAGATGCTCCAAAATGAGCTCTGGAAAAGCAGAGCTTTGGATCACAGAGCTTAGTGGTTCAGATTCAACAGTTAGAAATTCGCCTGCCACATGTAACTCTGGATTTTTACCATCCCCCCCACCCCCAGCTTTTGGCATTCATTGGGTTTGAAAGGTTCTGGTGAGTAAATGAGAAATGTAAGCATAAAGGGCAGGTGGGTGCCACCAACCACCCACTGCAGGGACACTCACTCATCCTTGGGGAACACACCGGTGCCTCACTGACTCACACAGATGGTCTGGAGGTCAGGGTAGTCCTTGCTGCAGCACAGTTCTCTGCAGGCACTAAAGTGAAGCGCTGTAGCCCACACCAGCAGCCAGATCCCTGCCTTTCCTCCTCAACTAGACATGCTAGAAGTTAATGAAATCCAGAGGGAAGCACTTGCTGATGCATTTGTTCAGACTGAGCTGGTGTAGTCCTGGGGCCCGGATGGGGTGGGAGTTCTGAACTGAGGCAACAGAAGCCCGGCTCTACACTCACAGCCAAAGCCATTCCAGCTGCCCTGGATGTGGCCTTAAAATCTGAAGTTAGGCCAGGCAGTGGTGGCACACGCCTTTAATCCCAGCACTTGGGAGGCAGAGGCAGGTGGATTTCTGAGTTCGAGGCCAGCCTGGTCTACAGAGTGAGTTTCAGGACAGCCAGAGCTACACAGAGAAGGCCTGTCTCAAAATCAATCAATCAATCAATCAATCAATCAATCAATCAATCTATCTATCTGAAGTTAGTGATGAGGATGCCATTTTCGGTAACATACACTTCCTAGAAATGTGCTCCAATGGAAATGCATCATGAAAGAGCTTCTCCTAAGAGTGCACCAGAAACCCCCTTCATCCTTGTCTTAGTCAGGGTTTCTATTGCTGTGACAAAACCCTATGACCAAAAAGCAAGTTGGGGAGGAAAGGGTTTATTCATTGGCTTATACTTCCAGATCATAGTTCATCATTGGAGAAAATAAGGACAGGGACTTGAGCAGGGCTGGAACCTGGAGGCAGGAGCTGATGCAGAGGTCATGGAGGGTGCTGCTTGATGGCTTGATACCTCATGGCTTGCTCAGCCTGTCCAGGGATGGCACTACCCACAGTGGCCTGGACTAACTGATCACTAATTGAGAAAATGCCTCACAGCTGGATCTCATGGGGGCATTTCCTCAACTGAGGCTCCTTTCTCTGATGACTCTAGCTTGTGTCAACTTGACACACAAACCCAGCCAGCACAGTCCTCTAAGACCAAGAGAACACATCCAGCTACACCTGGCATCCAGCTAACCACAGTCACCTCAGAGGTAACCTGGCAATGGTAGAGCACTGCTTCCCAGACCAATTCTGGACAGGATCTGCCCACACACACCCCGCCTCCCATCACATCCTTTGGCATCCCTGCTCAGAAAGAGAAAGCATGTCTATATCCTCAGCCTGAAGGGGCCCTCTTCCTCTTCATCCTAACTGAAACCTAGCTGGCTCCACAGCTTGAGCATCCCCTGGAGCCCTTTCATGTGGAAGATGGTCACCTCTCAATCCAGCAGAGGTAGAGTAGCCTTCCTCCTCCCTGCTCTCAGGCCTCCTTACAAGTTCACACTCCTTTAAGCTCTGGTGATCCAGTTGCCCTCCTCTGTCTTCTTTTCCCTTGGCCCCAGGTATAAATGAGGTTTAGTAAGTTCCTCATTGGTGTCTGGCTCTGCCCTTGCTTCTTTCTAGCCTAGGCTCCACAGAGGAACTTTTACAGAGTCACCCAGGCCAAGCTCGTCTGCTCCACACATTCAGTGGCTTCTTCATGTTCTGAAATTCTCCTCTTTGAAATTCCCAAGTGTCTGCAGGGTCTAGCTTTGCCCCTCTTCCTATCTCTTCGTCTGCTATGCCCCTCATGCTGGCTCACTGAGCCCCAGGATGGGACCTCCTACCTCTTCAAAAACACTAAATCCTTTTCTGCCTGAGCTATCCAGTCATCCTCCAAGAGAGATGACAGAATCACCAGAACCCCCAGGAACAGGTCTTAGAGTATTGCGAAGGATAAAAACTACTGCTTTCATTAAGATCAAGTTTGCCAGCAATCCCCACACTTAGCAGTGGCATACACAGAAATATAAGAAATTATTTTGGAAAATGTGGTTTTAAATCCAGAAGTAGAGAGGAGGAGATGGCTCAGTCAATAATGTACCTGTGATATAAGCATGAGATCCTGATTTCAGATCCCCATTATCCACTAAAAAGCTAGGAATGGCACCATGTGATTGTACTCTCAGCACTGGGAAGACAGAGACAGGAGGATGCCCTGGGGTTACAAATCACTCAGTCTAGCCAAATCAGTGAGATAGATCCATGTTCAGTGGGAAACACTATCTCAAAAGATTAGGTAGAGAGCAATCAATCAAAGAGGTCATCCAGAGTCAACCTCTGATTTCCACACATACACAAAAGAATACCCTTCCCTAACATTAAATAAAATGAAACAAACCAACTAAACCTAGGGTTGGCAAGATGGCTCAGCAAGTAAAGGCTCCTGTCATCCAGCCTTTTGATCTGAGTATGATGCCCTGGACCCACACGGTAGAAAGGAGAGACCCAACAAACTCCTAGAAGTTGTCCTCTGATCTCCACATGTGTGAAATGGCAACATGCATGCTCTGACACATACACATATTACACACACGCATACACACATGCACACACACACTCCCTCAATATAAATGTAAATGAAAAGAAAACCCTAAATCCCAGGAACCTCAATGGGCATGGTGGCACACCTATAATCAAACATACAGAAACTGAGGCAGGAGGATTCAAAATTTCAGGCCAACCTGGGCTACTCAGTGAGATTCTTTATAAACAAACAAGCAAAACAAAAACGTGGGAAGTAATTATTTCCTGAGCATGTCAGGGCATTGATTCTGGCTGGGATGAAGTACTGAGGACGCCAACGACAATTCCCATCTCCTGAAGTTTCAAGTCTCACTTCAGGTCTGTATTTATTCACCCCTCCTGGGGATGTTCTCCCTTCACATTCATACCCTCCCCTCCAAGGAGCTCAGACCCCTCCCTGTCTCTGATCGAGTGGCTGCCCTGTTCCTGAGAGCCCACTTCACTATTATCACTGTTCACTTCCTTTCTCTGCACTTGATTAAATAACTAACAGACCATTTACAACAGCTCAAAGTCACTGATTACTCCAACTATGTTCTTGGGAAAGCATTTCCATGTTCCCTTGAAGTCACAAACCAAAGATCATTTCTCTTTATGAGAAAAGAGTAAGCACAAAGCATATAGGTAAGTGCTGTTTTCTAGCCCAGGGGCAGAAACAAGAAGCAAGGCTGATTTTCCTACTTTCACTGGAGGGTGTTTGAAAAGACCAGGGTTATCAAGAACTTCTTTCAAGTGTTTCTTGTAAACTCTCTGGCCAAATGCTTTGATCAGATGGTGTAAGGAAAAGGAGGGAGCCTAGATGGTGGTCAACTGTAATCCCAGCCCTCTAGAGGCTAATTGTTAGCCTGAAGCCAGGGTGGGTAAGACAAGCAAGTCTCTGTCTCAAAACAATTAAAAGGATGGATGACACAAAAACCATAGCAGAGGGGGCCACTGCCTGAGGTGGAAGGTTCGTCCCTAATTTTGAACGCTATAGCTCTGGCCTCTCCTGCTTCCATTCATAATACTTTAGATCTCAATATCTTCCTTCTTTCTAAACTCCTGAGCTGGGGAGGGGAGATCCATATTTATGATCAGGCTGACTTTTTAATACTCTAGTATTCCCAGATGTGTATAATAAATCATTTTGCAGTGTGTTCTCAGAGACTCAACCATTAGTCTTGCTTTTACAGCCACTCCCTTCATACAGTGCTGGGGAGAGAAATGGCTCAGAGAGAAGCCCCCTTTGCCTCAACTCAATTATCTGGGAGTGGAGAGAAGCCCCTCCCACAGGCACAAAGCAGCTGATCAGGAAAAGAGCTCATCCAAGGTAATTTGCTACAAAAACAAGGCTTTTGGCATCTAACCCTCCAGTGCATCACAAACTTCCTGCTATTATCTAATAACCCCCCAGCCATCACTGTTTCCAGGGTAACCGACAGAGAAATAGCAGCCTGCCAAGCGGCTTTTGTAATTCCTTTTCTAGTTTGCTCTTCTGTATAGAATTAGAGTTAGATACTGGAAAGAACCAGGCTAATCTTTGCAAACACGGACAACTGGACTTGGGATAAGCAGTGCAGAAAAGCTTTCATGAACCCACTCTGACTGGGTACAAAGATCTGTTGACGAGTATTTGGTAAGCTTTCCCTTGTCTTAGGACAGGAAAGACTGGCACTGGCTAGTCTCTGATTTGACCCACACAAAAGAAGGGATCAGGTACAAAACAAGACCAAAGAAGTGCCCCTAGTACCTTACTGTCACTAGAGGAAATAGTAGTTTACGCTATGATCAAAATAAATGAGCGAGACTCAACAGGCTTCAGGAGACAGCAGTGTAGGAAGGACATGTAACCTTGACATTCCATGGTTAATCCTGACAGCTCCGCCAGTCAGAGGGTGGACAGGATCGAGCTCTCCCATCATCTCAGCATGAGGGAGACTGTTTGAAAAATGTGTAGAACGTGGGGCAGCTTTCAGAAGATCAGCAGCCAGACTGACAGAGGTGTCAGACTGCAAAGCAAGCAGCTGCTACAGGGTGGAAGAGTCTGAATTTGGTTTTTTTGTTTTTTTAAAAAAGCAAGACTATTTCTCTTGCCAAGCATGGTGGTGAATGCATTTCCAGCACTGAGGGGATAGAGGCAGGAGAATCAAAAGTTGACCTGAGATCCTATCTGAAAAAACAAACAAAAGTCTTTGAAAGTAGCCTCGAAGGCTTGTCTCAAAACTCCACACCTATGTGAAATACAGGAAATCTCTTGCCCTTAATCTGTTTCAGATAAGAAACCAACTCTGTGGACAGAACAAAGTTGAAAGGAGTCCCAGTGTGGGGAACTCCTTCCTACAGCCACTAACTCACTCACCTGCCTTGTTGGCAGTCAGGAAAACTATAACCAGGAGTGACATTCAGAGAGTCAGTCCTTCAAGGCCCACACAGAGGAGTGACTTATCTGTTTAAGGTACAATTTCACTTTGGGTTAGGATTCATGAGGCTTACTCTAGATAGAAAAGGAGACAAAGATTTGCATAGCAAGTTCCCCTGAATCCTTTGAGAAAGGGCCCATTTGCAATAAGATGTATACCCTGAGAAATATTTCCATGGCTGTCAACTCAAAGAAGGCTTCTGCGTTTGGTTACATTTATGGGGCTCCAGAGTTTTGGAGTCTGTAATGAAGTCTGAGTGAGTCCTCAAAAGTTTAAACATGTGCTGTCCTTTCTCAAGAGTGGAACTTCTAAGCTGTAATCACCAATGTGTGATTATAATCTCAAACACAATAACATTCAGTTTCTCCATCTTAAACAAAAGTCAAAATAGAGAGTATGCACAAGTACTGTGCCAAATTCAATCAGTTAAAATGAGGCTAGAAGCCAAAATTTACTAGAGCCAGTAACCTGGGGTACTGACTGTTTATGTTTCTCCCAAACTCATTTCCGCAGCCAACTTTATTTCAAGACCTCAGATAAATTTTCTCACGTATGAGATGTATTTTGTTCCATTAACACAGCTGGCACAGTTGTAGTTCAGGGACACTGAGGGGACCTGACCTCTTTCACTACTCCATGACCTATACTTTCCCAGGTTCCTGAAAAACAGACTTCAGGAAGCCTAGGAAGAGACAACGTCAATGTGGGCAGTTTGTGTCTTAAACAGACATTGGCTTCACATGCTCACTCCCAGAATGTGTGAGCTGTCCCTGACCACACACCAACCTACAACATAACAAGTTATTACCAATAAATCCTCCTTGTTCACCACGTGTCGGGCTTTGGTTTGGCTTGGCTGTGGTGCTCTTAGAACCCAGGACCTTGCATATGCACTCTACCGCTGAGCTGTAGCCCCAGTCCCTGAGACAGGCCTTTCTAAGGGAATGAAGGGCTTTGTGCTGGGAGGGGAGACAGGAAGGGGCGTTTCTAGGCACTAACATACTGCTCATGGTTAGCAGTTGGGAACTGGATGTACAGTCAAACCTCCTGGAAAGCATACTTTGGGAATTTTTAAGTTCCCATCTATAAATAGGCCCCTACTTTTTTTTCACAAGAGGGTAGTGCTGCATGTATGTGGGTAAAATGGTCACTGAAGACTTAAACATTTGGCTACAAAGCAAATAACTGTGGAGAACCGAGAGGGTGATGCCAAAGCTTAGGTCCTGGAGCTGGAGGAGCTGCATGTTGCTTACCCACAGGTACACCTAACCTACTTACAACCCCAGGGCAGGCCCGGAAAAGAGCCGACCTTCCAACTGTCTGCTTAGAAGAGTATCTGAAAAAACGTGAGGCACACAGTGTTCCTCCGCTCCCTGTGATGTAGGAGTCTCACAAAGGCAAGAGCATCTCTTCAGACATGCAGTGTGGGATCCAAGTGTGGACCCATGGACAGAAGTATAACCACGCCTAAAAGACCCCAGCAAAGGCCCAACTCCAACTCTCTAGTCTCCAAGAAAGCTACTGGAGAATGTCGTCATGGTTTTATGCTGGTGACTGAGAATGCTCTACCATCAACAAGCAAAGTTTAGGTAGAAACAAAAGCAAAGTAAACTTTTAAAAATGGAAATTACACCAAGAAATGGAGCTCAATGTCATATGTGCCAAATAAGTCAATATGCTATAAAGCAGCATGCATGGAGACCCAATGGCCGCAGGAAAGCAACCTGCATTGGCCGGCTAACTGCATTCTTATGCAAGTACCTGATGTAGAAGAGACATGCAGGAGGCCTGAATTAGGTCATAGTCAAAACACAGCCTGCTGGCCTTCCACACTACTGAATAACCAGGAACTCTGAAATCAGGATGACTGAGTGAGTTTCCTCTCTTGGAATTTCTTTCCCCTTTCTATCTTTGTTCTAAGGTTCACTTTTGATTCAAAACATTAGGGCTAGACTTAGAAGTCAAATGCAATGAAATCTAAATGAGAGCCAGGATGAAAAACTGAAATTGAAGCCAATTTAGTCGCCACTTCCCAATCTCAACTTGGGCACACTATTGCCTGACTGTCTGGTTTGAGCTTCCTCCTCCTCTAGAAGTCACAGGCTCACACACTCTCAGAAGACAACTAAGAAGGGAACGAGGGTCTGCATGATGCTCCCTCACAGAACAGTGGCATGCCACACAGGTGCACAGGAAATGACAGCCACTTGAGGGACACCTTTCTGAGTTTCTGGAATCTCCCTTCTTGCTCCCACTACTCCAAGTCACCCTTCTGTAACTCTTCAGTCACAGTGTGAGTCACAGTTGCAGCCACGTAAATGCTTTAATAGATGCCTTGCACAGGTAAGGGTTGTCTGTCCTTCCCGACAGTGGTAACGGGTCCGCAGGCCCTGGCATAGGGCAGAAATTCTTGTTGGCTAAGCAAATGCATGAGTGGCACTTTGTAGGCCACAAGTTTCCTGTGAAGGAAGCAATTGGTGGAAAGTGTTTCACCAATATCATGTACTCCCACCAGCTAATCCTGGAAGCAGTGGCTTTTAGGAGACCTGTGCTCACAGATTAGGAGGGAAGGGAAAGCATGTGTTAGGGCAGAGAATACTTACAGGTGGGGGTTTCTTCCTCATCTCAAAAGTCCGAGTGGCACCAAAACTGAGTGAAGCAATGACAGGGCAGCTCCCCAGGGAGGGCTCATCGTCACTGTGCCAGTCCACGCTGTCCTTCTCATCCCGGTAAAAATTACACAGCAAGGAGTTGAAGGTGTGGCCAGTGTTCTCCTCAATGCGGCTCTTCAGAGTCCATAGCACAGGAAGCCACTGCCAGCAAGCCGAGGCAAGCACAGGGACAGGCATTCAAGGCACAGTGGGCAGCCATGAAAAATCAGATAGAAATATGAAATCAGCAGAGTTCTGAGAGGGCAGCGCAATAAACAGAAGGCAAGAGGAGTAGCCTAGCCTCCTCCCTCTATCTCTATGCTGAAGCGAGTCTGAAGGCTGGAGCTGTCCACCATCTCCTGTTTTTCTTGCAGTGCATGTCCTCACAAAGAAGCCAATGCCAGGATGCTCAGGGTCGTTTTGGAAAGTTAGTGCTGCGCTAAGAGAGACAGTGGAGCTGCCATAGCTCATGGATCCACACACCCAGGCTCAAGAAAAGAACAAGAGAACTCTCAACTGGGTGCCTTCCATTCATCCTATTCATATTTTATTCTAAACAACACAATTGCTTTCTTGAGAAATATTTAATATTTAGAGGCTAACTTCATAAAAATATAATCCAAGCCTGACATAGTGGTGTGTACCAGTAATCCTAGCACTTGGGAGGCTGAGGCAAGTTTGAGGCCATCCTGGTCTATGGTATGTGGACAAACATGTGTTCTTTTTTTTCTATAGAACAGGACCCACTTTTAGAGCTATAAAATTATGAACATAATCATACTGCACAGAACTGCTTGCTGTCCACACTCACCAGTGTAGTTTACACTGCAGCCATATACACAGGAAGCTAGGACCATCAGTAACAGGTTGTGTACTGTCTCTCTACAATTCTGAGTCTTACTAAAAGTAAGAGCTTGACATGCACTTTAGAACAGTGGTTTTCAGACTTTATACTATCAAAATTATTGATGTCCTCAAAAAAAAAAAAAAAAAATTTGTTGAATAGTACTGTTGTTGTTTGAATCAGGGTCTCACTATGTAGTCTTGGTTAGCCTGGAACTTGCTATGTACACCAGGCTGGCCTTGACCTCACAGAGATCTGCCTGCCTCTTCCTCTCTGGTGCTAAGATTAAAGGTGTGTGCCACCATGCCTGGTTTGAACCTTTGTTCTTGTAGGTTACAGCTATTGATGTTACTATATTAAAATTAAAGCTGAAGTGAGAGTGGTGGCACATGCTATAATGTGGCAGGACGACAGGAGGACAGAAAGTTCAAGACCAGCCTGTGCTATGTAGCAAGATCCTGTGTCAAGATAAATAAATACACCTTTGTAATTAACTCAAAATGCAACAACCACTCTGTGTAACTTCGTATGAAAATGTCTAATTTCAATACAAAATGGGATAAGAATGGCCTGTTTTACAAACTCCACAGTCTGCCTTCACAACACGCTCTTTTGCTTCTGCATTTACTCTGCTAAAATGTGGGCACAGCCCTGTCGGATGGATAGCAGCTTATATGATTGCATCCAAAGCTCAGCCTGTGCTGAATTCTTGAGTTAGCCCCAATTCAGAATTTGATGCTATCTCAAATTTTTCCTGATCTTTTACATTTATACCGACAGAGATCAGAGATCAGAGGACTAATTTTCAAGGTTTCAGTTCTTCCCTTCCATAACCTGAGTTCTTGGGATTAAACTCAAGCCATCAAGCTTGGGGACAAATGCCTTTACCCACTGAACCATCTCATGGGTGCTAAATTCTGCATTTTGTACACTCTAGGTGGGGGTGCTCAGTGGTGAGGAGCACCGAGATCTCTGGCAGTTCGATGATGCTGAGGTGCTTCCTATTCACCCATTTGCAGGTCTGTAGCATCAGAGAAGATGCCACACAGCTACCAATACACACTCTCAGCATAGCAGTGGAAACATACACACAGTCCCTACAAGGGCCTTCTGGACCCATGGGTTGTCCTTTAACAACTTCTGCTGTGTTCCACCTGGTAAAGATAGGGATGGGTGCTCAGAAAGGACAGTGCAGTACTGAGCCTGGCCCCGTTCCTGCCACAGAAGCACTGGAGCAGCACAGTTTCCCTGCAATGTGAAGCCAGAACAAAATCTGGTCTCTTTGTGGTTATCAGCATCACATTTACTATGCAGAGGATTTAGAAAAGAAACGGAACAGGTCAATAAAATGAAACAAAACAAAAATGTTATTAAGCTGGCCCTCGTTCAAGAGAACAAATTCAAAGTGAAATCCCAGCCACTGCATGGGCAAGCTGTGCTCCCTGACCATCTCCAGCTGTAATCTACCTTCACAGAGAGACATCAGATGCTAGAACTACACACTTAACAAGAAAACAAGAAGATGGCTTTTCCAGAATGGGACTGAGAATCTCATTAGTACTTGCCTGATTCGCTTGGGACTCAGCACTGTGACAACATCAAGTTTGTATTATGTTTCTAAGTGGGTATATGGGGTTTTTTTCTTGGATATTTTTGGGAGTGAAGTATAAAGAAGGGGAGATATGGGGTGGGTAATGGAGGATTAATTTAGACTCTTTAACCAATTCTCTAAATAGAGATCCTTTAGAAGCGAATGTCTAAATTAGAATTCAGCGTCATCTTGCTGTTCAGTGAAGGCATTCTATCCTTAAAAGACATTGAGGGAATGTGTGAGAACACAGAAGTCACAGAACAGGCTTCAGTGTTAAGAGTGTCCTCAGTGCCATAGAGGTGGGTCTGTGTCTACAGAAAGTGGTCATGTTGGTGGGACCTGCAGACAACTAGGTTTTAATGTAGTTTATACATGGGGTCCATTATCATTCAGTGTGTACACAGACAAACAAGCTTCAGAATCTACAGCTAAAGCTGACATCGTGGCCATGCCTGTAACCCCACTGTGGACAGCCAGGGAAAGAGGAGTTGGCATTTGAAGCCATCTTCAGCTATAGAGATTTGGTGCCAGCCTATCTAATGAGGCCCTGTCTTAAAATAAAATGCACACACACACACACACACACACACACACACACACACACACACACGCACGCGCACACACACGCGCACACACACACACACATACACACACACAAATACATTAGCAATAAACACACAGAATTCCATAATAGTAATTGTAATTTGAGAATCTTTTGTGTGTGTGTGCGAGTGTGTCTGAAAGTGTTTGCACATGTACATGCTTGGAGACTAGAAGACAATTTCTTGTGTCATCCCAGAGGTGCAGAGGTTTCTTTGTTATTTTTGGTTTGGTTTGGTTTGGTTTTGACACAGGATTGCTCACTTGCCTGGACTTCACCAAGTAGGCTAGACTAACTGGCCAGCAAACTTCTCAGCACTGGGATTCTTACTGTTTTACCTGGGTTTGTGGGGCTGGGGTCTCAATTAAGCCACATTGCCAAGCCAATTCTGTTTTTCCAGGGAAGGGTCTATTTCAAACTCAGAGCCCTCTTACCTCTTCTTAAGTGCTGAGACTATAATTTCAATAAGAATCAAAAAGGCTTGTCATTAAAAAAATTCTTTTGAAAACTGTTTAAAACAAACATGCCTCAAAAATGAAAGACAATATTGAGCAAGGCTGTATGGTTTCGGTGTACTATAAAAATGGTTTTTTAAGCCAAAGAACTGTTCCCAACAGACACATGGCAATGTCTGACTGAGAAAGCTGACTGAAAGATAAGCTGAAAGGAAATGAAAAGGGACCTCCTCACAGCCTGCTTCCCCCCCCTCCCCCGGGCTTCACTGCTGTGGCCACAGAGGAGCAGGAAAATGGCTGTTACAGAGCGGGGGCAGCTTCTGTTCCCTCAGTCTCCAAATCTACTTCAGAGAAAAGGGGTCCCCACTTCTGAGGCTCCTCCTGTGACAGCCTGCCCTGTCCTCCTGGGTCCACATTGTTCCTGGGTACCTCGGCACACAGGAGTTTGTACTTACATGTTTCTAGGACTCTCAAACATGCCACATTTCTGTGTCCAAATGAATAAGCAAAACTCCATTTCTTCAAAGTCTCTTCCAATAAAGCATAACATTTTTGTCAAAGGCAAGAGTCCAAGAACTAAACAAGGAGCTATTTCTTGGACCTTAAGTCTAGCCTTTGGACAAGCTTATTTATATACTAAAATATCTTTGTTTACATGAAATTTTTTTTAAGAGATAGGGTTTTACTGTGCTGTTCAGTCTGGCCTTGAACTTATGATCCCACTGCCTTAGCTTCCTGAGTTGCAGGGTTACAGGCATGTACTACTATGCTCAGCTGTCATGGAAATCTTCAAAAACAAAGGCAGCAGTAGAAACAAACCCAAGTGACAAGAAGTTGGAAGCCTGGAAACTGTACCCACAGAATGAATATAAAGTTAACAAAGCCCAGAGTCTTCACAAGTAACAACAGAGCTGAGAAGTGGAAAGGCTCTCTACCCTCACTGCCAGCTGTAGGGATGTACTGTACAGCAAAACACAGCAGTGTTCACGGAGGAGGGGCTGGGAAGAAATAGCTCATTCCCCTGGGATCCGAGACTCCAGGTCCCATTCACTGTTTGTTTCCTCCCATCGTCTGAGCCCATCTACAAGTCATGGGCATAGAGAGGACCAGAAGCAGGTTTTTGAGCCCAGAGGATTTTCTGAAGTAGGAAACTATCATGTGCCTCTATGAGGAATTACTTCTAGTACTGGACACTGAGACTAGAAAGCCACACCAGTGACATCATTGCAACATACGTGAGGATTTGGTTCCATAGTGATTCTTGAGTAAGTGTAAGGAAGCTCTCCATACCATGCTGTAAGTCTTGGTTGCGGATAAGTTATATCTGAGAAAGAAAATACAGGGCTCTTGAGAGAATTGCTGCTGGGTAAGGTGCGCCCACTGCTGCCAGCCACTGTGTGCCTGCGCTGAGCAAAGAGCTTGGAGAGGAGGGACCGCAGTGCCTTCCTCAGACAGGAACTGGGAGCTGGTTAGTAGAACCTGGAAGAGCTACACAGGAAGTAAGGCATGCTGGCAGGGATAGCCTGAGTAAAGGCTCTGGGGAGGGAATGAATTCCATCTGTTAGTTTCACTCGTGGCAAAAAGTCTCAAAGCAGAGCCTGGACCTCATGAAAAAGACTTTGTGATACCAATACTTCATTTGAAAGCAAGAGAACCCGGTAGCCCCGTGTCCTAGCAACACTGAGCATGCTCTTTTGATCTAAAAAGTGTTGAGCCACAGTACCACACACCTGCTTTTGTCACAGTGCATGCTATCTAAACTGTTTTACAGAGGTTAGAGGGTTATCATCTCTCCTCCACAGATGCCAGTCACAGCAACAACAGATCAAGCCCAGGCTGGGTACATGTGGTTCATTGCTAGCTAGTGCTTGCTAAGCCTGCACAAGACCCTGGGGTTGACCCTAGAACTGCCAAAAGAGGAGTGGGGGAACTAATGTTTATTAAAGGCCAACACACACACACACACACACACATCAGCCAGCGTTCTGTTAAGCAAATATCATGCATTATTTTAATTTACTTAATTAACACAAGAATCTTATAATTTATGTACTATTAAAGAAAACCTAGAATTACAGAGTCACTGAAGTATAATTTGCTCAAGATTAACAATTACTTGGAATGCTGAAGCAAGCAACCAGAGCCACACTGTGGAGACTCCTAAAGTAGGGAGAAGGCTTCCTAAAAAGGCTGGCTCCAGTTCTGACATGGGAATTTTTACAAAAGTCAATTTACATACACTTTGTCTCTTCACTAGCAGTTCAAACTCTTCCCATAACCTACTGCGTCTAGGTCACAGCACAAGTGCCTCCTAATGGTCATGTGTGGTATCGCAGGCATTGCTGGTGTTGGGAGAACAACAGTAAGGGGCAGATGACAGGAAGCTAATCAATTCTGGTGTACCTTTACAAGCTCAGGGGAGCAGACACTGAAACTTAAGGAGACTGGCTGACTCAAGTGGAAGGAAAGAAAGAACACAAAATCAGTAAGAAGGGCTTCAGAAAAATGTGTGCCAAATGGATTAGCAAAAAAGAAAGCTCTAGAAACTTCTGTGAAGAAGGAACTTGGCAGCATCTGTACCACTAGAGAAGGCAGTTAAATCAAAACAGAGAGGCATGTCAGCCACAGGCCAGCTAGTGAGGCTTCCTTGGCTCTCTGAGGTCTTGCTCTTGTCTGCTCTCCCTGTTCTCTGAGCCTCTGTAGGCTATGACTTCTGCCTGGCATATCGCTGCTTCCTGTCAGTGCCTTAGGGAGTTTTGCTTTTTTAACCTGCTTGAGTCCAACTGTGCTAAGCAGATATAGGGAATTCAAAAACATTTGAACGGGGACTAGGCAGCAACAACTGTGGCCCAGAGGCCTACTTACCCTCTCTGATGCCCATCCTCTGTTTCCAAGGGACATCTTGACAAAGCTGTTCCAAGATCCAGTCAGCTTCCTTCAAGTCCACAAAGCCAGGATATAAGCATACCCTTAACGCAGAAAAAACTGTCAATAGTTGAAGTACACAGAAAGGGCAGACTAGAGAAACTACTGTTGGGTCAGCTGATTAGATCTTCGCTGTAAAGAAGAGACGGAATCATCTCACTACCTTCCTCTTGTGTGATCTTCATGTAAAACAAACTCTTTTCATGGTACCACTAAAGACACAGAAAGTACAAGGGATGCATAAGGCTTTTATAGAGTTCTGCCTCAAACAGTATCCAAGATTCTGCCAAGGAGACAAGTGGCAGAAATGACTAGCATGGCGTGGCTTCAAAACCAAGGGCAGGCAGGCACCCAATGCCTCTCGGTTTCCAAAAGTGTAACCCAAAGATGACATCTGTCCATTTCATGCTGTCACTAGAAAGAGTAACTAGTGCAGCACAGGGGCCAAAAGGTAGTTTTCAAAACTACACCAATTAGAAGACAGAGACCATTATGACTTCCAAAATAAATATGCCCAGATGATGTCTCATCTTACTAAATATAAATACATCCTTATCCTGACACATATTCAGCTGAAAAAAGCCAGTTTGTATCTCTTTCCTAAGGAAAGTTCTGGAAGCCCACACTCTCGTGAGCAGTCTCGACAGCAGCAAGTCCTCAGAAGGTGCATGTAATCTAAAAGATTCAGAGGTCATCGAAAGCTACCAAGTTAAAACAAGATGTGCTCAATCAAGACAACAAAGCTGGTCTTGTATACAGGCTACTAAATTTGCTTTAAAGGGGAGTGTCCAGACTAGTTGGTTAGTTTAAGTTTTGGTTTTTTATCTTTGTTAACTTGACATAAACCAGGATCATTCAGAAAGAAGGAATCTCAACTGAAGGATTGCCTTCCTCAGACTGGCAAATCTGTGGGGTTTTGTCTTGATTGAAAATTGAGATGAGAGAGCCCAGTGTACCGTGGGCAATACCATCCCTGGTGAGATGGCCCTGGGGTGTTTAAAAATACAGAGTAAGCCAAGAGGAGCAAGCCAGTAAGCAGCATTCCTCCTTGGCCTCTGCTTGTGTTCCCGCCTGACTTCCCTCAGTGATGGATTGTGATCAGAGAGTTGTAAGAAGAACCCTTTCCTTCCCACATTGCATTTGGTCATGGTCTTTATCATAGTAATAGAAAACTAAGACAGACAGGTTCTTTCCAGAGGTGATTAAAACAACAGCCGCACCAGCCAATTTTATAGGGCGCTTCATATCTAGCAGAAGCTACTATAAGCAATTTTCATTTGTCATTTCTGATGTATTTTTTAAAAATTTCTCATTGGTTTAGAGTGATAATATATTTGTGTATTAAGATGTTTTCAAAATATTTTAAATAGTGACTACACTTAATATATGATTTAACTACACTGCAATTCTCCTTGATGTGGCAATGTAATACTACATACTGAATATACACGTAGTTCATGAAGTGCAGTACTAATAATGAAGCACTCGCAGAAGACGAGAGCCAGCTCTGGCACTGAATTACTGTGAGTGGTCAGGGTGCAGAAAAGGACTGTCTCTCTGGGCCTCGCTTCCTCCTGAGACATTGCAGTCACTGTAACTGGCAAAAGCTGTGAAAATATTTTGATGCTAGAAATACTATGTGAAAAGGAGTTTTATGAAGTCTTGTTCCTTAATCAGACAAGTTTAAAGAGATGATAACTCAGATGATAGCCGCAGTCAGGTTCCAATGAGGAGTCACTTACCTAGACACACCTGTAGGTGACAGGCTGATTTCATACACACCCTCCCTGCTAAAGAAGCAGAGGAAGAGCATATATTCATGGGAGGCAAAAACCAGTCTATCCCCTTTCTGCCTTCCATAGGATCCATTTCCTACGGAAAACACTGAGGGAGGCATAAGCCCCACCTCTGTAACAGCTAGACAAGGGGCAAAATGGTGGTGGGTGCTAATGGCACTCCCTTAACACAGCACTACAGGCATTTCTAGCCTGTGTTTCTGTATGCTGGAATACTTCCCTACCAGTCAGCAGCCCCTATCTGACTCACCACCTAGTACGGCCAAGTGAAAACTTCTGACTCCCCTACGAAAATCTCACTTAGCCCTACCTTTAAAGCTTCCTTGACCATTACTCTGTACCAGTAACATCGCCCACACATCCTGGGCCTGTATTAGATCTTCCATACAGAATTACAAATTCTTCGCATGACTATTTTATTCCCTAGACTGTGGGTTCCTTACGAGGCAAGGAGTGACTTATTCTCACAGCCTGCACACAGTGGATGAATGGTGATAAAAGTTCATTGAATTTTTAATCAAATGTGGAAAGGTACAAAACTTACAAATATGCAAGTGAAGGTTCAGTGCAGAAAAGCAACAGAGAAGACAGGTCATTTATTGTTCTAACAGGTTTTCATGTCACCTCCCTCTCGAGGGCTCTAGTCATGGCCTTTGAGCTGAGCTCTTAGGCAGTTGAATGAGCATGACTAGCACATATTTCACAATGACACATTTCTAAAAAAGCCATCTATATAGGCCCTGAGGTATGAATACTCTGTTTTAATGAGATTATACCAACCTGTATGTAGAAACTGTCTCACTTTAAACATGGGGAACATTTCTGGGAGCCGGCAAACAAAGCCTGAGAGAGTTAACTTTAGATTCAGCAAGGCTGAACCTACAGGGGTGGATGCTGTGACTTTCCTCAGGTTGCAAACTTATCATTGCAGTCCCTCCCACTTAAGCCTGACTCATTCACTCTATCAGTGATGGAGGTAATACTGCACAGCTACTGTGCACATAGACCTAGACTGGGCTTAAGTGATTAGAGTACAAAGCCTTAACATATAGACCATGAAATCAAACTCAAGACGAGTTAAATAGCTAACTTGTCACAAAGATGAGACTAGATATGCTTTGAGACTATGGTGACATCTGTGTTAGCTTCAAATTCTTATACAAGCCAATCTACCAATATCTCAACAGCATAATAGACTTTGTATGAGCAGAGCATCCACTTAATGCCATCACTGGCATAAAAGGATAGTTTACACTGATGAGTTATTTACATCAGGTGGAAAGTGAGAGGCAGGAGAAAAGAAGTCAAAGCTTCTCTCGCCAGCTCTGGAGAACATTTCAGACACAGATCAATACAAGAGAGGAACATTTAGCATTGCTTAAGTTGCTCAGGAATAACCTTGCGGTTTTAATAAATGGGCTGGAGGTCACCTAGGTTACAGCAGCTCTCATAAGGCCTGCTAGGGAAATGGTGCTTATAGGCTTCTCACCAAGCCAAACCCTAGTGACTCAGGAGAAAGCCTTTTTTTGTTTTCAGTTTACTCTTACAGACACCAGTAAAACAGGGCCAGGAAATCTACCCCAGAGGCAAACTTCAATGTGCAGAGATCTTGCTGTGTTTTCTATACTACCCAGCAAACCCAGAAAGTCTCCTCAAAAGACCAAGTTCAAAGATTGAGATAGGACTGTTTATACCAGCTAAAAATTTAGAGTTATTGGGCCATTCTCTTTAAAATGGGAAGCTCATGGAGGGAATGATTCCAGGTACCCACTTTGTTGTGGACAATGCTTACTTACTCAATCACTCTGGGTTCTGGGGCTGTACGAACAACCTGCAAGGAAACAGGTAGATTTGAATTCCAGAATGGCTTCCAAGGGTCCAGAAGATCCTGCCCTCTCATTTCGAGCTCAACAGGATCAAGCTATCTTTTTGTGAGCCCCACCTCCACTCCCACAACTGAGCTCTGTGTTTGCAATTCCCAGAACTACGTCACACTGGCCAGCTGACAGAAAAGGCGATACAATTAGAACTAATCAACATCCCTGTTGACCAGAAACGGTGCAAAACCCTTTTATTAATAAAGGAGATGTTTTAAAAGTGGAAGATACATTCTAAGAGGAGTTCTGATATTTATATGATTGTTACTATACCAAGATGCCTAATTTTTAAACTCTTTTCTTCCCATATTATTATTTTTTAAATGAGAGCTGAGAAGATGGTTCAGTTGATACAAAAGCATGAGGGGCTAAATGCACGTCCTTACACCCACATAAATGCTGAGTGGTACAGAGGCTTATCTGCAACAGTAGAGCTCAGGAGGTAGAGACAGGGAATTCCCAGAACAAACTGGCTAGTTAGACCAGCTGAACTCCAAAGTTCTAGATTCAACTGAGATAATCTGGCTCAATATAAGGTGGGGATCAATTTGAGAAAATACCTGATGTCACCCTCTGGCACACTCATGCACACAACACTGCAGCACACGCACATGCGCACCCATACATGTGAACATGCATTTGCATAATACACACATGAAAATAAAATAAGATTGGGCTCAGTCCCCAGCCCTGCAGCACCCTTGTCCCCCCAAAAACTGAATCTTCTATTTTTAACATGCCCCTCTGGGTGGCTAAAAATCAGGCATTTTGCTACAATAACTGAAATTTCACAAGGATTTCTATAACAGCTCTGAAGAGAGCATCATTATGGAACTATTAGACCTTAGCTACCCCACGAAAGGCCTGAAGCTGGCGGTTGTGACTTAAGTAGCTTCTCTGACAAAAAAATATAGGTGGAGGGTTTGGAGGGGGTATGGCCATATAATAAATGGGAGCGGAATGCAAACAGCCTTCAGACACACAGACAACTGAAGCATCCCACGTTCGTAGTCATTACAGTCATTATTACTATAACCCTTGGTTCTACTACTCACAAGTAAATTTATTCAGTACATTTATTGGAGTACCTGCTCAGAAACATAGCTTTTATAGGTACACCTTGGTTACTATTGAAGAAGAAACAATGATTTACCAGCTGAGGTTCTTTGAACACAAACCGTGGGTCACATAGCTGCTGTTCCTTGCTTCTCCAGGTTGGCCCTGGTGTCTGGGAAAGATGGCTCCTAGCAGGAGTAGCTGAAATAGGAGAGAACAGTCTCAACGAGAGCCAGTAAAAACTCCTTGAAGATGACTAATGACCTCAAAACGTCATAGGCAAAGACAACGAACAGTCTCAATCCACTCTCACTGAGGTACTGACTAAATACTAAACAGGAGAAACCAAGTTCGTACCCTTAGCTCACCATCCACAGACCAGACAAAATGGCAGTCACATTTACAGAAAAACTGCTAACAACTCAAGTGGGAGTTCATGATAAACCAAAGGATATAAACAAAAGATGATGGCAGCTGCGTACGTCCACACACACACAGAGTCCCTGCAGGTTCTTGCCTGGCTGAGCAGTAGCCCGGCTCTTGGTAGGTGTAGCCCGGCTCTTGGTAGGTGCAGCCCAGCCTCCCTGCACTCGAGCTCGCTGTCTCTTGTCCTCCATGTTGAAGAAAAAGCGTTCTGTTCTTGAGATTTCAGAAGATTTCATTCCCCATTCAGACCGTGGGATGGTTACCTATTTTCAAAATGAATCGAGTGTTTTATTATAGGCCGTGAATACCTGGCCTATTGAAGGGTAAGTACAGCCTATAATACAGTCAGAAGAGACAGTTCAACAGCAACCAGAGCTTCTCCAGAAAGTCAACTGTCTTTACTACCTCTCTGTCAAGGGCTGGATCACGTGGACTACTGCCTATCAAGCCCTTCCACCATAGGCAGTCTACCAGAAACCGTGCTAATCATATTAGTCTCAAGGGCAGAACACATACAACTGTAACATTCCCACTGCCCACAACATGAATATTGAAAAATAGGCCAGGACCAGGTTTCCCAGTGCACTGTTACTTCTCACTGGTTGTACCAAACTTCCTTAGAAGCTTTAAAAGCATCCATGACAGAGAAACCTGAAGGAGTTCGGTCACATGAGGTAAGAGAAACACAGAGAGACAAATGCTATGTGACCTCACGCATAAAAACTTAAGAAAGTTGGACCCTAAGAGTAGAATGTGATTGCTTCTGACTAGGGAAGGGGGCTGGATTGGGGGAAGGGCACTGTGGATCCAAAGTACAGTTTCCCTTGGACAACAATAAGTTTTACTGACCTCCTGCACAGAACAATGACCATAAATACCAAATCATTGGATACTTCAGTTACTAAGAATAGATTTTAAATATTTCCATAATAAAAAGGTATGTGAGGTAAGAGATGTATTAATTTGATGTACTCATTCTATATCAAAAGCATATATCAAAATGTCACAGTATGGAACAATAATTTGTGAACTTTAGGACTAAGTGAAATGAAAATCTAAAATATCCATGCACCATTTTAAAAACTACGATTTAGGAAAGATTCCATTTCTATGTTTATAACAAGCAGTAAAGGGTAAGATATGCTAATATGTATAGGGATCAGGTTTAGTGACTTACAAAGTCACTCAGGACATCAATACTAATGAAAAGTTCAATTCTTATCAGGTTCCAGCCTTGAGCTAATCAAACCTCCTACATTTTTGCCCAAAGTATACCCTGTAGCAAATCAGAAGGGTCAGCCACATGTCCTGAGGCTAAGAGCCACTTCTTTATGGGTCTAGGAAAGCTTCTAGTTCACAAAGACAGTCCACTCATATTACTGCTTACACCACAGATTCCCAGGCCCCATCTCCTAGACCTTCTGATCCAATAGAGCAGATCTGGGCTCCGGGTTCTGCTTAAATTTCCTTAGGAGTTAGAAATTATGGTTTATAGGCACACACCAGTAATCCCAGCATTCAGGAGGCCCGACCTAAATACCGAGGCCCTGTCTCATCATAGACAACCTATCAAGTGCTTATTATTTATCAGGTAGGGACTTGCAGAAGCTGTCAATTGCCCCAAAGAGTTAACAACACACTGAAATCCAACTCTCCAGGCTTATGAAACGTGAGAAGGAAAATCCCGTGTGTCATATTCTCTGAGGTCCCAAAGACATAAATAAGACTAGCGATAGTCAACGAAGGCCTCTGACCCGCTCACCTTGATGTGACTTGTCTAAGGCAACTGGTGAAAATAAAAATTCCAGAATGCTATCTGAGACTTACTCAGTCCCTGGAGTCCCAGAACTTATGTACTAACCAAGGTCCCACCACCCTGGAACTCGAAGCCTGAAAACCTTAAAAAGAACAAGTACGCAGACGGTAGCGGGAACTTGCTTTGAATGTAGATCTGTCCCAGTCACACCTGCAAACCCTGGGGCAGCTGACGCCACCGTCTGAATTCCGACCTCACCCTCAAGCAGAGGAGGCAGTACAGTCCTCAAGGTTGAGGTAAAGTGAAATGGCTAACAACCTACTAATGGGTAGGGCTGGGTTCCTTTCCCTAAGTTAGACCGATTCCCTTTCAGTCGGTGGCCTAGGAACGGACCCTCGGGCTGTCCTCACACGCCGGGCGCCGGCTCTCAGTCAGCAAGCCAGAAGCAGAACGCACCGGACCAACCTGGCTGGGCCAGTGGAAAGTTCCCGACACTCCGAACCTGCTCAGCTGTCCGGACGCCCGAGAACCTTCAGAGGGAGGCACCAACCCCTGCAACGCCCAACCACTGGCCTCCGTTACACGTACTTCCTCTTATGTTACACACTGCCACCGCTTCCTGTGGGTTGCCCAGAGTCCGGGTTGCCCCGCATCCCTTGTGCCTAAAGGGCCGGGTGGAGATGCTAAGGTGGGAACTGGGGACGCAGGTCGGGGGCTGATGCGGCCCTGATGAGGCAGAGGTGGGAATGAAGATGAGCCTAGGTCCGCAGGACGTAAGTTCCAAACTAGTTGCTGGCATCTTTGGTCTCTTGTGCGCAACCGCACTCTCCCGGAACGTGTACGGATTCGGGAGTGGGGAGGACTTGGGTCATGCTGTGTTCAGCTATAGAATTCGCTTGTTACCTGAAAACCACGAAGAATCTAAGGTGCGTTTTGTTCTCAACCAAGCGTACCCGTGTTTTCTACACAGTATTTACGGTGAGACATGAGAGCATCCCTTATTTGTCTGAGCTCCTCGGTGCTAAGCAAACTTTACTTGAGTCCACAGATCTGTCTAAATTTCATTCCAATGCCACCATTTGGAGCAAGTGCTCCGCTTCCTTTTTAAGTGGTCATAGCTCCTGTTAGTGGGATTAAATGAGATAACAGTGTCTGGAACATTATATAAATCTAATAATTCAAGATAGCTCAAAGTGTCTTCTCACCCATCTGACCTCTTGACAAGCATCTTTAAAGAGGTCAGGTTAAGCCATGTCTCTTACAATTCTAACTGTAGCACCGAATCAACTATTTTCTGCAAGTTATTCTCTAAAATTTACCAAAATATGATCATTGCGGAAATCTTTCAAATAAGCCTGATTCTGTCAGGGTACCAATAAAGACTCCTTAAGAAAAAATCCCTTCTGGTCAAAAGAATAGAATCTGCGTCCTGAGTGGAGACCTGGCATTCCTCTTGGTCTGTGGCCAAAAGACTACTCGGAAGGTGGACTAATTAGTCCTTTAATGAGATACTGTACTTTCCTTCTCTGATTCCCACCCTCTAGCTTTGTCTCTTATGGAGCACCCCCATTCTGATTCCAAGTCTTCCTGCTTTTCTGAATTATCTAGAAAAATGGCGACAACAAAAAAACATAGCTTACCTTTCTTGCTGTCTCTACTCTAAGCATGCTTCTCTTAACACTTCATGCTTCCTCCAACATTCTGTGTTTCTTACTTTTTCTCTGATGCTTCCCTCTCTTTCATGATGGCTGCTTGATGGCTGCTTGTCCACTCAGTGTCTGACTTCCATGCCCACTTAAACAACATCCCCATCCCCCACTCTCTTCCTCGGAGCAGCTGCCTACAGTTTACCTCCCTCAGATATGTTTGGTGTGTTTTTCTTTTAAACTAATAAAATTGTCCTTATCTTTCCATTTAAGCCATTCTTAAATTCTTTTCTTAATGGAACTAGCAACTCCAGGAGGCAATCCCAGTTCGCCTAGTATTGATACTAAATCGCATTCGGCTGTAGTATGCTCAATGTTCCTGACCAAGGTATTGCTGCCACTGTAGAGTCCAATTTTCACAGCATCTATTTGTTGTTACATTTTGTGACATTGAAAGAAAAATGATTTATCCTAGGACAAAGAAGAGTGAGCTGGACTGTAATTTTTACTGTTTTCTCCATCACCTAGTAATCTTCTGATGTCTGTTTTGGGCTCGGGAACATTTGCTATGTTGCCTAGAGGGTGTTATTTCTTTCGTTTTGGTGATTATAGCTTGGAACAGCAATAGAGATGTCTGGAATGAAGAGTTCCCAAAAGTAGTGGTTAACATCTAGTGAGCCTCCAACAGAATGCTTCAGAAGTGAGTCCATGGCCTGGTGGCATCTGAAATCAGCACGTTTTCTTATTTTTTATAATACTTTATTATTTAAAACAATTTTAAATGTAAATATATTTTGATTGTATTCTTCCCTTCCCCCAAGTCCTTCCCTCACCCTTTCCTCATCCCTTCCCACCCAACTTTAAGTTCTTTCTCAAAAACCATAAACCCCAATACAACCCCCATAAACCAAGAAAACCAAATAAAACAACATACATACACACCTAAAATACAAACAAACAAAAACAACTGCTCAACTGTAACTAAATAGAAGTAAACAAAAAACCCTGCATGGGTCCATTATATGTTGTTCGACTCTTCCTGAACAAGATTCCTGCCCTTGGAGAAAACTGGCTTTCCCTCTCCCAGCAGGTATAAATGACAATTCTGTTAAGCTTTACCCTGATAGCCAGGTTTTTATTCACTCATTTATTTAACAAAAGAAAATATAATAAAACAAAAACTATCAGATCGAAGTTGGACAAGAAAATCTAACAGAAGGAAAAGAGCCTAAGAGAAGGCACAAGAATCAGAGACCCACTGATTCACACAGTCAGGAGTATCATAATAATACTAAACCTGAAGCCATAATGTATTTGCAGAGGCAGAGGACCTGGTGCAGATGGCAACCGGTCCTGTGCTTGCTGCTTCAGCTTCTGTGAGTTCGTGTGAGCTTTGCTCTTGTTGACTTAGAGGGCCTTGTTTTCTTGGTGTCCTCCATCCCTTCTGGCTCTTAACCTCTTTCTACCTCCACTTCCACAGGATTCCCTTCAGGGAGGGATTTGATTTAGGGCTGAGTGTTCTAAAGTCCCCCACTCTCTTCAAAATGTCTATCACGGGTTTCTTTATTTGTTCCTATCTGCTGCAGGAGGAAGCGTCTCTGATGATGGCTGAACAAGGCACTGATCTATGAGTATGGCAGAGTATCATTTATCACTACTTTCTATTTTTATACCAGTGTAATTTGGTTTTATCCTAGGTCCCTGCACTATCTAGCCTCAGGTTCTTGGTCACCTGTGCAGTGTCAGGTATGGGTTCCATCTTGTGGAATGGGCCTTAGTCAGATCAGTTATTGGTGGCTTACTCTTACAAGCTCTGTGCCAACATTGCTCTAGTGTATCTTGCAGGCAGTACAGTATTGTAGGTAAAAAGGGTTTGTGGCTGGCTTGGTGTTTATGTTTTTTCATTTGATGGCCCCTAGAGTACTTTTCTGTACCAAAGACACGGGAACATAGGGTTGTTGATCTTTAGCCATCTGACAGGTGTAAGATGAAATCTCAAAGTAGTTTTGATTTGCATTTCCCTGACAGATAAGGATGTTGAACATTTTAAAAAGTGCTTTTCAGCCATTTGAGTTTTCTCTATTGAGAATTCTCTGTTTAGATCTGTACCCCATTTTTAACTGGGTTAATTGTTTTCTTGTTATCTAGTTTCTTGAGTTCTTTATATATTTTGGATATTAGCCCTTTATTGGATGTTGACTTGGTAAAAATATTTTCCCATTTTGTAGGATGTGGCTTTGTCTGAATGATGGTGTCCTTTGGCATGCAGGAGCTTCTCAGTTTCATGAGGTCCCATTTATTAACTGTTGATCTTAGTGCCTGTGCTAATGGTATTCTGTTCATAAAGTCTTTTCCTGTGCCAATGACTTCAAGGTTATTCACTACTTTCTCTCCTACCAGGTTGAGTGTGCTTCTTTTTATGTAGACATCTTTCATCCATTTGGACTTGGGTTTTGTGCAGGGTGAGAAATATGGATCTGTTTGGATTCTTTTATGCGGAACCATCAAGTTTGACAGGCACCGTTTGTTAGAGATATTCTTTTTTTTTTTTTCCAGTGTGTATTTCTGGCATCTTTATAAAAAAGAATCAGGTGTCTATGGGTTTGTGGATATATGTCTAGGTCTTCAATTTGATCCAATCATTCACATGTCTGTTTTTATGCCAATACCATGTTGTTTTTATTACGAGAGCTTTTAGTACAACTTCAGCAGTTCTTTTATTGTTCAGGATTGTTTTAGCTATCCTGGTTTGTGTGTGTGTGTTTGTGTGTGTGTTTCCACATGAAGCTAAAAACTGTCGTTTCAAGATCTGTGAAAAATCATGTTAGAATTTTGATGAGGATTGCCTTTATTGTGTTGAGGTCCATCCTTTGCATTCCTAATCTCTCCAAGACTTTTGTAATGAAGGGGTGTTGGATTTTTGTCAAAGGCCCTTTCTGCATCTAATGAGATGAGAATGTTTTGTCTTTCACTTTGCTTATATGGTGGATTACATTTATCAATTTATGTATGTTGAACCATCCCTGAATCTCTGGGATGAAGCTTACTTGATAATGGTGGATGATCTTCTTGATGTATTCTTGGATTCTGTTTGCAAGTAGTTTTGCATCTATGTTCATAAAGGAAACTAATCTGTAATTCTCTTTCTTCATTGAGTCTTTATGTGGTTTGGGTATTAGAGTAACTGTGACCTTGTAAAATAAATTGGGCAATGTACTTTCTGTTTATATGTTGTGAAATAATTTGAGGAGTATTGGCATTAACTCTTCTTTAAAAGGCTGGTAGAATTCTGTTCTAAATCTTGCCCTGAGCTTGTTTGTTTGTTTGTTTGTGAGACTTTGACTACTTCTTTATTTCTCTAGGGGTTTTAGGTCCATTTAAATTGCTTATCTATCTTGACTTCACTTAGATAAGTGGTATGTATCAAGAAAATTACCCATTTCTTTCAGATTTGGTGGAGTACAGATATCTCTTTCTCCACCTTTTAGTTAATTCATTGAAGGGTCTGTTGATATTATTGATTTTCTCAAAGAACCATCTCTTTGTTTCATTGATTATTTTTTGGTTTTTGTTGTTTTTCTATATTATTGATTTCAGCTCTGAATTTGATTATTTCTTGATGTGCTTTCTTCTTTTTGTTCTAGAGCTTTTAGTTGTGCTGTTAAGTTGCTAGTATGAGATCTTGCCAATTACATATAGATATAGATGTAGATATAGACATAGCCACTTAGTGCTATGAACTTATCTCTTAGAACAGCTTTCATTGTGTCCCATAAGTTAGGGTATGTTGTGAATTCATTTTCACTCAATTCTAGAAATCTTTAATTTCTTTCTTGACCCATTTTTTTTATTCAGTAGAGAGTTTTTCCATTTCCATGAATTTGTAAGTTTTCTGTTGTTTCTGTTATTAATGATGTCCAGCTTTAATCTGTGGTGGTCAGATAGGATGTTATTTCAGTTTTCTTCTATCTATTGAGACTTGCTTTGTATGTGGTGGTCAATTTTAGAGAAAGTCCCATGACTTGCTGAGAAGTTATATTCTTTTGTGTTTGGATGGAATGCTCTGTGTTAGGCACATTTGGTTTATAACTTCATTTAGTTCTAGAAATGTTTCTTCAGTTTTTGTCTGGATGATCTCTCTATTGGCAAGAGTTGTGTACTGACTGGTTTTGTGTTAACTTGACACAAGTTAAAGTGATCAAAGAGAAAGGAGCTTCCCTTGAGGAAATGCCTCTATGAGATCCATCTGTAAGGCATTTTCTCAATTAGTGATCAAGGGGGGAGGGCCACTTGTGGGAGTTATCATCCCTGGACTGGTAGTCTTGGGTTCTATAAGAAAGCAAGCTGAGCAAGCCAAGAGAAGCAAGCCAGTAAGTAACATTTCCATGGCTTCTGCATCAGCTCCTGCTTCCTGACCTGCTTGAGTTCCAGTCCTGACTTCCTTTAGTGATGAACAGCAACATGGAAGTGTAAGCTGAATAAACCCTTTCCTTTCCAACTTGCTTCTTGGTCATGATGTTTCATGCAGGAATAGAAACCCTGACTAAGACAGTTGGGTATTGAAGTTTCCCACTATCACTGTGTAAGGGTCGATATGTGGTTTAAGTTCTAATAGTGTTTCTTTCACAAACTTGGGTGCCCTTGTATTTGGAGCATAGATGTTAAGAATTGAAATGTTTTCCTGATGGATGTTTTCCTTTGACAAGTATGTAGTGTCCTTCCCCATCTCTTCTGTGGTTCTTATTTGAGTTCCCAAATTTTTCTTTTTTCATTTCTATGATCGTGAATTTCCAGATTTCCCTCCATTTGGACTTTCTTTATTGGTTCTATTTCCATTTTCAGATCTTGAATTGTTTTATTCATTTTCTTCCACTGTTTGTTCATGTTTTCATCCCTTGGCATCTTGTCCAGAAAGCAGAATGCTGTAGGGACATTAACGGAGATGCACCCAGGCCCTTGAAACAAACAATTTCTAGGTCTAGCAGGCAAAAGCCTGGTCTCAGTTGTCATAATGAACAGAGGTGGTCTGTTACATAGTTTCTAGACTTAACCTATTATATGTCCAACCTCTTGATTGAAGAGGCCAGATCTGCTTGAGGAAGAATCCTGCATTGTGGACACAAATATATACTGTAAATTGATCTAAGTAACTATAGCTGGTTAGTAGAATGATCACATTTTTTGAGAAACTAAATTCCCACACATTTTGAGGATTACTGGACATGGACTCAGACCTGAAGCTTGGTCCATCAAGATGGGTGACTGGGTAAAGGACTTGCTGTGTAAGATTGATTACCTGAGTTCAATCCCCAGAACCAATGGAAATGTGGAAGGATAGAACATCTTCACAAGATTGTCTTCTGGCTTCCACATGCACACCTTCACACTCACTGACAACACACACACACACACACACACACACACACACGCACACACTTTTAAAAACAAAGAATTAAAGTGATTTCCTTAGAACCTAGAATTCCACTGTGGTCCATTGGTAAAAGTTAATAAAAGTGAGTTTGTGGTGCTTATGTGAGAACTGGAATCGCAGCTCAAGTTTGACCCAGACGGCTCAGAAAGGTCTATAATCTGCTCCAGCTACCATCAAAGACTTAGAAGAGTTAGATGATGATGCCTAACTCATTCCCATTTAAACCATTATTGCCTGTCCACTCTGTGCAGAGAGATTGCTCTACTGAGTCATGAGGAGAATGAAGAGAGGATATTGGGTTTCTGGATAGTCAGACACTTGATCAAGAATGGGAAGTCTTGTGACAAGGAAGTCTGAGGGAAAGGAAAGTGGGTAGACAAATACTGAAGATATTTGTGTTCAGTATGAATGTTCAACAAAGGCACTCCCACTCCCTGCCCAGGAGGTTTTTACAATCACTAGACACGGTGACATGCTCTATCAGTGGTAGCCTCTTCTCCGGGCCTGTCCAATTGGTTGTAAAAAACATAGCCACTATGTAAGGGATGGAGGGTATGTATGTATAGGCTCAGTGACATGAATTCCCCCTGCCAAAGCTGAACTGGCTAGTGCTACCATTCCAAACCTAATCTGCAAACGCTGTGGCCTGTTATGGAGTCCTCCATATGTCACCATGCCTCAGGCAGCTACCAAGTCACTTGGTGACAGAATGATTACATGGCCTGCTTCCAACCTGGAGATGGTAGAGACTTATTCTCACTGGAGTGTAAACACACTCTGGATATCTTCCTGGTCCATACTGCTTTGGCCAGCAACACCATCTGTGGACTTCCAAATGTTTTATTCACCAATGGCATCCCCAAGGATATTTACAGCTCCTGATCATGGAACTCACTTCACAACAAAAGAGATACACCAGTGGGCTCAAGCCCATAGGATTTAATCCCCACTACCTGAAAACCATTGGGTTATCTGAAAAGAAGTTGCTGCTGTATGGGAGTAAAACAATATTCCCATTGAGTTGGGATATAAGATTGCCACCTAGCTCTCTCGGGTTCTTTATATCACTGAACCAAAATGTGAGGAAAAGCTTTGTTCTTTCACCTGGGATGATTGGTCCCAATTACCAAGGAGATATTTGAGTTGCTGCTATATAATGGAGGGAATAGCTGTGTCTGGAACCAAGGGCATTGCCTGGGCACCTCTTAGTACTTCATGTCCACAGCAAGTGGAACCAGAAAACAGCAGCACCAGCAACAGTGACAACACAGTATAATTAATAATTTGTATCTTTAGGAATGTGGATCTGGGTCACTATACTAATAAATGAAACCAGGCAGCCAAGGTTCTTGGCTAAAGGCAAGGGAAATGTGGACAACAGAATAAGTAGCCATAAATATAGAAGTGCAGACTCTGTCACAGCCAAGAGCAGGAATGAATGTTCCAGCCTCATCTGCGTCCTCCATTATCATATATATATATGTGCCCATTGCCTATCTATGTATGATAGCCAGTGTGTGTGTGTGTGTGTGTGTGTGTGTGTGTGTGTGTGTGTGTGTGTTTCTGCAGGTTACTTCTGCAATTTTGATTTTTAGTTAACAGATTACTCAGTGGGTCCATTGAGCTGGGAAGTCATAACAAAGCAGTAGACCAAGTTCTGGAATTTCATTTCATTCATGGAGAAATGATGAGAACTCCACCAATCACATGAAAGATGTCTTTCTAGGTGGAAATACTGCTCTACATAAATATGAATTTGTGTAGAGGACACAGTGTCTACTGAGAAAGGGGCTGGGCTGTGCCGGTTGTCAACCCTTTGCCTCTCAGCTCCAGAACCACCATTCACTGTCCTGTGTGCACACTTCAGTCCTCCCTGCTGCCTGATCCAGGATTCAGCTTCATTAGTAGAGGGGCCTTTAGGGAGAAGAGGCTTATTATGGTTTGAAAGTGAAATGTCCCAACCAACCAAAGGTTCTTATGTTTGAAAACATGGTCCCTGTTGGGGGTGCTACTTGAGAAGTTGTGAATCCTTTGGGAAGTTATTCCTGGCTGGGAGACACAGACCACTGGAGCTGGGCCATTGAGGGTTATTCCCACCTTCAAGTCTGCTCTAGCTCTCTACCCATGGCTTCAGAGGTGTAAGCAACCTCTATTCATGCTCCTACCATTACAGGAGTGCCTCAGTGGCCATGCCTTACCTGCAAAGTTAGACCCTGTAAACCAGAAAACTGAGCCAGAATAAATCTCTCCTCCTTCAAGTCATTTCTCTGTTAGGCATTTGGTCACAAAGTGAGAAAAACTAGCTAATATAGGGCTCTTCTCCCTGGTTCCTGGGTTCTCCTCTCTCCTTGGCTGAATAGTGCATCCCTTAAATTCACTCAAACTTGTGAGTGTGACTTCTTGTCAAAATAAGATCTCTGCTTAGGAATTTAAGATGAGGGCCTATCAGATGTGGGTGGGTCCAGCTCCATTGACTGACATTCTTATAAGCAGAAAGATGCACAAGAGAGAAAGCAAGGTGCCTTAGGGTTACCATTGTGTGATAGATGTCCAAAAACAATGACCAAAAACAACTTGGAGAGAAAAGTGTTTATTTTGATTACATTTCCACATCACTGTCCATCATCAACAGAAGTCAGGGCAGGAACTTGGAGGCTGGAAACGCTGCAGAGCTTAGTGTGTGTGTGTGTGTGTGTGTGTGTGTGTGTGTGTGTGTGTGTGTGTGTGTGTGTGTGTGTGTGTGTGTTGCTTACTGGCTTACTCCTCATGGCTTGCTTAGCCTGTGCCTTTATACACCCCAGGACCATCTGTCCAGGTATGGCACCATCTACCTGGGCTGGACAGTCCCACATCAATTGCTAATTAAGGCAATATTTCCACAAACTTACCCATAGGCCAATCTTATTGAAGTATTTTCTCAACTTTGTTTCTCTCTTCTGAAATGACTCCAGCTTGTTTCAAGTTGACATAAAAACTCACCAGCACAGCCTGGGAGACAGAAGCAGAGGATGTTATGACTTCCACAGCCTAAAACTACAGAAGCTGGGAAAGGCAAGGAAGAAGCATGTACCTGTTCTGGTCTCTGGAAAATTAATTTTTCTTGTTTCAACTTCCTCTTCTGTAGTAATTTGTTTGGCAACTCTGGCATGCTGGTATCTTCCTTGAACTGGTTCTGTGGGGATCAGTGGCCCATAGATCCCATCTCAAGTACCACCATGCATTTCCAAGGCTCAACTCCATCAAACTTCTCTGCCACCCAGCAAAACCTGCCTACATTATTTCCAGTGGGGCTTAGGTCTTCATTCCAGAATCTGGGCAGAAGCCTGGCCTGTTCTGCCTGTTTCAGTCCCGTGTGCTCTTCCTACATCCAGAGAGCATTCCTGTTAGCCTTGTCAGTAACCCCTATTATGGTTAATGCTTCTGGTGTTTGAGACAGGTTCATATATCCAAGGCTTTGGAACTCACTATGTAGCTCAAGATGACCTTGAACTTCTGTTCCACCTGCTTCTGCCTTCATAGTGCTAACAATACTTCCATATGCCATCATGCCCAGTTTTTGTGGTACTTGGGATCAAACCTAGGGCCTGATCTCTACCTACTGAGCTACACTTCCCAGTACCTAGAAAATAATTCTCTAATTTCATTGTACTGTCTGGTGTTGTATGTAACTTCTACTATCTGTTTGAGTCTTGACTGTGACAATGAACTTGGTCTCAGAGTTGGAAGAAATGATTAATAAGTCTCTGGACCAGAACTGGCTATTGCAAGTAACTCTCCTATCTGTGGCTAGTGCCCTAAGTTCCCTCGGCCCTTCACTCTGTGTTGCTTTCCATTTCTCTCTTCACTGCGACTGTCCTCTGGTAGGATATTTTACTTCCTGCCTTGACCTTTCTTTGAAGTCACAGTTTCTCCCCATGAGGCTGGAAAACAATCCGCACCCGGGGATGTGATAGAGAAGCATATTACAGGCTCGGGGGGTTGGCGGCTCAGCAGTACAGAAAGCAAACGGCTCCTCCAGAAAGCCAGAGTTCAATTCAACGAACCCATGCCAGGCGGCTTACAACCCCTAACTGCAGCTCCAGAAACACCTCATACTTCTGGCTTCTGTGGGCACCTACACACATGTGCACATATGTACACACAGACACATACCTGTAATTTAGAATAATGAAAATACTTTCAAAATCCATATTACCCACACTCCTGTCCCCTAAGTGTGAAGCTATTGGCAGATAACGACTGTTGAGGAAGGGAAAGTAATTTTTCCTTGGTTCGGACACCAGTAGATGACTCCAATCTTGGCAGATGTGCATGTGGGCAGCACAAATTGAATTCAGTGGGTTTGATTAATTAGTTCATCTGTTAATTAATTAATGAAAATATGGGGCTGGAGAGATGGGTCAACGGTTAAGAGTTACTGCTCTTGCAGAAAACCTTGGTTTGGTTCCCAGCACCCCCATCAAATGGCTCACAACTGCCTATAACTGTAGTTCCAAAGGCTCCAGCCCCTCTGCAGATGCTAGCACACACATGGTGTACATGTAGGCATGCATGAATACACATAAATAAAACAAAAGTGAGAAGCAATTATATTTCTGTAAGTTCAAGGCTAGCCTGGTCTACATAGCAAGTTCCTGGCCAGCCAAGGCTACATTGAGAAACCTTGCCTCAAGGGGGGAAAAAGGCAGCCATGAACTTGGGAAGTAGATATGATAGTCCTGATGGGGTGTGAGGGAGTAGAAAAGGGGGGTTGGGGATGTAATCGAGACACATTGGATACATGTATGAAATCCTTTCTCAACTAATACATTTTTAAAGCTTCAGAAAAATAGCATATTCCAGGCCCCATCACGATTTTGGTCAGTAGTTCTGGGAGCGCTCAGCAAGCTATATTTCTAACACCTTGGTGCTGGTATAGTAAGCACCTGCAAAGTGCTCTGTACCTTTTGCAGATGCTTGGTTTCTGCAGGGGACCACTCTTCACTTAATCATTATCCCAGGCCCTGGCTGGCTAAACAGATAGATGCTTTAAGGGCTGCTGGCTCTTACATATGGTGCTGAGTGAGGTACATACAAGCCGATTTTCAGCTGCTGATTTTCACACCAGAGCCTTGGCAAACCTCCCTGTTTCAATCACATGTGGCATGCGGAGGGCCTGCTGCTGTATTCCCGAGGAAGTCCAAACCAAAGAAAATAATGGCACACTATGCTCATAGCTGCCATGGATAGTTGTGTATGGAGAGAGCCCCGGCCTCACTGCCTGAGACTCAGCAATTCCCAGCTTGAAGGACTGTAGGAAGGGATCCTGCTGGCCCTGGAGGCTTTCAAGTCTCCACCAGCTGCAAGCAACTTTGAAGGATTGAGGGTGTTTCTCCAGAGTCCAGCAGGGACATGGACCTGGAAGTGCTATCCTGACTGTAAATGCTGAAAAGACACAGCCCCAAGCTCCAGGGAGCAGTTAACAGTCTCACTGGAGTGAGACTTCAGAGAGCAGACAAAAATCCAGGGACAGTGAAGATTCTGAGCAGTGACAGTGTTCAGTAAAGGCTTTGTGGAGCTTTTATTTTTATTCAAGTTAGAGGCCCACCTGTGGGAGTCAGTTCCCTTTCACTCCTCAGGTCACCAGGCTTGGCAACAGGCACCTTAACTATTGTGCCATCTCACCAGACTCAAGAAGGTTCTAGAATATGTGGCCCTAAGATGACTCAGAGATTACTAAGAAAGATTACTGAGAATTCATGGCCACTGGCCTCATTTTATGTAGACTTAGGGACTGAACTAGCATTCACTCCATAGGTCCCCCTCAGTCGCCACTCAACCCCAACAAGTGCACTAGGAATTTTAATTGAAGGCAGATCAGAGTTGATATCTGTCAGAATATACTTAACAAAGTCTTAAACAATCTTTAATTTAATTAGTCTCTGACTTTCAATGCTTCAACTTTTTTTTTTTTTTTTTAAACTTGAGAATGGTGCAGAAGTGGTACACATACAGAACAAATGGTACTTTGGATTCTGAATTTTTATTCTTTTCAGGACTTGTGAGTGTGGTACAGGATGTCATGAGGTTAAACAGGGGTCATGACCCATAGCCATGTGATTCTGAGGGCAGACATCCCACAGTTGATAGGACCCAGGTCAGAAGCAATCAAGATATCCTTCCGTAGCTAAATGACTAGCAAACAGTGGGACATTCCAAAAGTGCGGTATTATTATGTGATACAAAGCATGGCCTCAAAGGCATGAATGAAGTTCCAAAGGATGCTCAGGAAGTGAAGGGAGCCCGGCTGAAGGCTGCACACCGCCGGGCCCTGCCGGCCCAACACCACAGAGAAGGCAGATTCCAAAGAGGGCTAGAGATGGCTTCAGAGCTAACAGCACTTGCAGCTCATGCCAAGGACTCAGGTTCCATGTCCCACACCGACATGGCTAAAAACCATCTGGAAACTCCAGCTCCAGATGACCTGATGCCCTCCTCTGGCACTGACGTACAATTCTACAGGCAGGCAAAATATGTGTACATGTAAAATAAAAGCAAATCTTACTAAACATTAAAATTATGAATGCAAATAAACCTTTTCTCCTTTTCGGTTGATTGCCTCGGGTATTTAAACATTTTTACAGTAACAGAAAGAGGTTAGCAAAACATCCAAACTAAGAAAATGTGGAGGTATAGGAAGGAGGGAGGGATGGAGGGAAGGAGGGAGAAAACAAAGGGGAGGGGGAAGGGGAGGGGAAGAGGAAGAGAAGGGAAACTTAGTGGTAGGGTAGCTGAGCTTCATGGACATTAGGTGAGAAGTACTGAGCTCTCAACCCCGTTGAGTGGCAGCTGGACACTGCGTCTGTTATATCTGATTGCTTGTATCAGACTAAATCCCCACCTATTAAAACTCAAAACAAATAATTAGACCCAAATCTCTGCAGAACGAATCTGTTAATCCTCTGAGAATTTTAATGCAAGGCTAGAGTCGCAAGAAACCTGTTAGATCTCTAAGGGCCAGAAAACTCAAAAGGGGAAAGACATGCTAAAGAGCTGTGATCAGCGATCAGTGAGAACGTGGAAGGTTCCCCTTGAAGATAATGCTGAACCCCAGTGTGGGGACAGGAGAGTAATCACTGAAATCTCCAAAAAGCAGCAGCTGAGCTGAGACCGACGCCTTACATGGGAATGGAGTGGTGTCAGGCTGTCCGAGGCCCTGGGCTCAGGAAAGGAGGAAGAAAGCTTAGCTCTGCAAAGGAGTGTCCCAGCAGAGCCCTCAGAGTGCTCCTACAACACAGGAGGCTCAACAGGACTTCAGAACAGAAAACGACAGGGCTGGGAAGATTATGGCTCAGCCCGTAAGGGAGTCTGCTGCTCTTGTTCAGGGCCCAAGTTCCATTCCCAGCACTGACATCAACGCCTCACAGTCACATATAACTTCTCTGACCACTGAGGGCACTACTGCATATGTGGTATGTGTACACGTGTACGCATGCAGCGCGCACACACACACACACACTGACTGAAAGACCAAACATCCGGCCCGTTAAGATGGCTCAGCAGGTAAAGACACCTGCTAAGCAAATTTGGTGACCAGAGTTCAATCTCTGGGACTCATGTAAATATAGAATTGGACAATGGAGTCTGTAAAATTGTCTTCTGACTGCCACATGTGCCCTAGCATGCACACCCACACATACATATTAGGCACACATGCATAAGTGAACACACACGCACATTTTTGACAAGAAAATGATTACATTTAAAGAAATAGATTACAAAAAAGGCAAACAACAAATAAAATAAGCCACAAGAAATACAAAGGCTGTATTTAGACACTGAAGAACTAAAGTCTGGCAGGGTGGTGGAGGTCTATAACTTTGGAGTTTGAAACTAGCCTGGGCTACATAAGTGAGTTCCAGCCCAGCCAGTGTTGCATAGAAAGATCCTGCCCCAAAAGCCAAAACCCAACAATAACAACAGAAATGAAAGCTGTTAGAAGTACTAGGCACTGACAGTAAGAGCACCAATGTATTCAGTTATAAATGCAATGGACACTGAATTGTATTTGTTTATTAACTAGTATTTTGTGCAGTGCTGGAATGGAACCCAGGGCCCCATCGATGCTAAGCAAATGCTCTGCCACTGAATTATATTCTGACAGCCTCTCCTGACCACTGAATTTTTTTAAAACTTAAAAATTATTTAAAAACTATACATATTTTGGTAATATTATATTCTTGGCCCATCTAACTTCATGCTCTCTCTCAAAAAAGAAAAAGAAAAGCAAAAGACAAGAAAAATCAAAACACACAATCCCCTCCCCAAAAGAAGAAAGAACAATAAATGCCAAAACAAAACCCAGAATCCATTTTGTGAGCAGTGAGCTTTAAAATGAGCAAGCAATACCAAGGGGTTGGCCTAATAAGGAAAGTAAATGTGGAAGAGAATCAAACAATTAGAACTCTGGTGACCATAGCAGGACTGAAAATTGTGCGGGTTAGATTCAATAGTGACAAGAGGGGATCTGAGAATGTGTGAAACATTGGCAGGATAAAGAGCTGGCAGTGAGCAGGAGTCCCGGATGGAGACAAGGAGGTAATGTCTCATCACCTTACAGAAATGAAAAAAAGCACATGAATCGAGACATCTCAAACCAAGTCAACTAATAAAAATTGCACAGTTCCATCCATCTGCATAAAACCCAGGACCAGCAAGTCAGAAGGTGTCACCTCTAACTTGACACCATCTGATACTGACTGCTGGACACAGTAAAGCTGGGAGAAGCCCGGTCTTCAGATACCATTCATTCTAAACCACACCACTATCTGAAATAATACCAATAAAGAAAAAGTGATGCCAATTAATAACAGGTCTGGGGTGACAAGGTAAATGTGAGGAACTGGTAAGCAAGTGACTATTTTTATGCACCTCTGAGGTGAGTATGTGTGTATAGAGGCCCAACCACCTCAGGTGTCAGCCTCAGGAATACTGTCCATCATCTCTGAGACAGGGTTTCTCTCTGGCATCGGGCTCACCAAGTAGGCTGGGTGGAGGAGCTCACCAGAGAACCTATATATCCTGCCTCCCCAGCATGGGGTGACAGGTGCATGCCACCATGGCTGGGCACTTTACACAGTTTCTAGGGGACAGACTCTTGGTTTGCAAGACAAGCACCTTATAGAATGAACCATCTTCCCTAGGCTGGTCATTTTACACACAGACACACAGACACACACACAGACACAGACACACACAAATGTGTGCATAAAAGAACGATGAAAGTATCAATACATGGGATTTTAAAAACAGAGATTAGAATTTCAGTTCACAATCATATCTAATCAGGAAAGGGCTGCTTCGAGTGACCATGTTCTTAAGTCCTTATGATGAAAGAGGGCATCCGGGGACCAGAGAATTTTCACTTGGATTGGGCTCCAAAAAGAGACCCAGAAAGCTCAGAAGGGAACATCAGAAGATACTACATACAACTTTCAAACTAGTGGACAGAGACAGGGAACCAATAAAAAGTAGAATACATAGCTCTGCTGAAGTCAGCACAAAGCAGCAGAAAAAAACTACACAGGGGCAGGGAAGAAGGCTCAGGGCGATTGCTGCCAAGCTGGAAGATCTGAGTTCAATTCTGATAACCCACATGGAAGATGGAGAGACTTGATTTCTACAAGTTGTCCATGGACCTTCACACAAGCACTCTGGCTTATATGTACATATGTATACACACACACACACACACACACACACACACACACACACACACAATCCCCTGCATGGACTACATGTAAAAAAAGAAATTAATAGATCAACATGATAGGAGTAAGTACATTATAGAAATACTAAGTGCAAATGGAAGGAATCGGCCTTTGGCACGTGTAAATTGTCCAATGAAATGGCAGATTTTTTTGGCTTACAAGGGACAGAATTTAAGTATAAACTTGAGAGAGAAAATAAGGAAAATGGCTGCCGAGCATACAGTACTAAACACCACCACAGACCAGCAAAGGCAGGGAGCTATTGGTGCCCTTCTTCAAGTCTTGTTTAGGCAGCCCTCTTGGTGAAACTTCATGGCATAGTTTTGGACATTTCTTGGAGACACTCTCACAGATAACTTCCTGCTCTTACACTCCTTCCAGCCCCTCTTCTGCAATGACCCCAGAGCCTTTCGGGAAGGAGTTGTGTAATAGACCGATCGGTTTGAGCTGGGCCCCACACTTTTGCATTTTGATTAGCTGTGGTAGTCTGTAATGGTCTCCATCTGTTGCAAAGAGACGTTTCCTCAATGAGGGGTGAGAACTACACTTACTTGTGTGTAAAAGGACAAATATTTAGAATCTAGTCAGGTGCTGCACTCTCCCACGTGGGGAGAAACTGAGGCGCAGGCGGGTCCCCTGGCTCTGGTTCGGGAGCGCAAGTAAAAGAGCGCTGGCTGCTTTTGGCACTTTTCCTTCAGTGCTCAGTTCCAGTCACGAGATCTCTGTGAGACCTGCCTGAAGGCATGCGTGCTTGTGCTGAATTGAGTCAGGTCCGGGTGGCTAGAGATGGGGCGAGCCTAGGGCGCTCTCCAGTCCCAGTCCGTTGCTGTGGCCATCCCCACCCAGGCGCCACCCGAGCCAGTCAGGCCTCCACTGCACCTCCATGGGCTGCTTGGCTGTGGTGCAGGGAAGGAGCACGGATGGAGACTAGCCGCAGGCGCTCTCCAGCTCCATTGTGCTCAGAGCACTCGCTGCCCTGCACTAAGTCTTGACCATAGTGTGCTTCCCCCGTACCTGCTGCTGTTGAGAGCCCTCCGCCACCGTAGAGCAGGTCTCCTTGCGGGCCCAAGTGTTACAGCCCCTTAGACAAAGTTCTCTGACACCACAGTAGTTTTCATCTTTATTCGTTCTGGATGGCGGGCAGCGCTCACGGGGCAGGCGGGTGGAGAAGGAGGGGAGAGAGAGAGAGAGCTACTCAGGTCAGGGTGCTCTATTTATATTGTTCTGGGAGGGGACAGAGGTTTGGTAGCCGATACTTTCCATTGGCCCAGCTTGGGGACCCTTTGGTGCCTCATTTGCTTTGCCTGGGACTCAGGGTTGCTTTCTACGTGACAAGTCTCACACAAGTCTCACAGCCAGGCCTCTCTCTATACAGGGGTTGTAAAGGCTGTGACTGGTTGTACAGGAATCTTCTGGGAGCATGGGCTAAAAATATGGTCTGGTCCCTTGTGAAAAAATATCATAGGGTCTCCCAGAATTTTTTTTTGCCTGAGTTCAACCGGATGTCAGATTGCCTGTCACAGATCATTGCCCCACAGTCAGGGACTGTGCTAGTTTCATAAAATGGGATTTCTAAGTTCTCTTCCAAAATCCATGACTTCACTAGCCCCAGGTTTCTGGTACCAAACAGATTTCCCCCCTTGAGAGGGTCTTAAATCCAATAGAGCTATTGGTTCCTTTGCACACCATCTTTAGTAGCCATAAAAGCTTTTCCGCAGGGAAAGACTTTTAGGTTGGATCCAGCTGGGGTCCCTTGGTCTTGTGTCTAAGGTGCATGTTGTCTTCAGCAGTAGGGACTTATCCTTCACCTCTAGAGCTAAGGACAATAACAACAGCCTATGATGCTTTAGGAGCATCACGGACAACCCTCACCAACAACTCAAAAGAAGTTTTCTTATTCCTGGTGTTGAGGTGTTTTGTTAGATAAGTTTATGGCTTCTAGGAAGAGCACTGTTAACCCAGATGGGGAAAAAAAATTCCATTTAATCTATATATTCATATAAACAGACTGACAAGCACTCTATCTACCTTTAGGTAGTTAAGACTATGATTGTTTGCAAATTTTTCATTCATCCTTACTGTTATTTAAACATTCCCCCCCCCCCAATAAAGCCTCATACAATGTACTTTGATCATATCCTCCATTCTCCTAAGTCCTTCCAGTCCCACTGAACTCCATCTTCCCACACTCCCTCCTAATTTTATGCCTTTGTGTGTGTTTCACTGAGTTTAATTAGGGTTGCCTGCATGAGCACAGGTTGGGGCCATTTATTTGAGCAAAAACAGAAAAATAAACCCCTTTAAGTGCATTTGGGATACCTAAAAAAAAAAAAAAAAAAAAAAAAAAAAAAAAAAAAAAAAGGCCATACAAGATTCAAAAAGTGTCTAGTGGGCAGAAATAGATGGTAGACACTTGTATTCATTTTCTAGGCAGAAATTAGATTGTTGGCAGATCCTTTGTCATCCACAATTCCTTGGGAAGAACTCTATGTCTGTCTGGCTTCTTGTGGTTGCTGGCATCATGTGGCTTGTAGTCTTGTCACTGTAATCATCACTTCCATGGCCTTGCTGCCTCCGCTCCCATCTGTTAGCACCAGTGACTCTTATGACACATACCCTGATTGTGCTTAGGGCCCATTCAGATAATCTCCTTCAGCATCTCTCTCCACCTCGAGATTCTTAACTACATCCGCAAAGACCCTTTCTGTGTAAGGTGACATGGTAGGACAGTGCCCGGGGGATGTTATTCAGCACAGTACAGCAGCAATACTGTATACCAGGCTGGGTTCCTAGTACCTCAAAGGTATTGTCTAGTGCCTGTAAGACAGGAAAGAGGTGCTGTTCCCACCTCCCAAGTGGCTGGGCTGAGCCAGAGGAACCAACAGCCTACCTGAGCTTATCAGCCAGTTGGGTGTTAAACATAAGCTTTTAGATTTCATTTTGAAATTCCTGATTTACAGGAAGATCATAACCAATACAAAAATTTATAAATACCTTCAGCTAGACTCTACATGTTAATGCTGGGCTTTGTGCTATCACTCCTCTGCATGTATTTGAGTAGGTTTTTTGGTTATGTAGTTGCACAATGTTCCATTTTCCCTGAAAAATATCACAGCACACTTAAAAAGGGGGGTGAGGTAGGGGTGATTTTATCAAGTTACCAAAATATTTTTATCCAAACTTGGTGAGCTGATTTACTTACCCTTACTCAAATTTTATCAGAGGTCTTGTGTGAGACTAAGAACGAACAGATACTGAACAGGAGCCAGCACAGGGCTGTGTACTTGGCTGTCACATCTCTTCAGTCTCACTTGGAATTTGAAACTTTTGATAAATATAGGTTCATGAGACATCATCTCTGAATGTACTCCAGGCTGGCCTTGAACATGGAGCCTCAGCAGCCCATGTGCAGGGATTACAGATGTGCAAAACCATGCTCCTGGCTAGGCTCAGAATTTTGTAGAATAATGTTTGACTCAGTTTTTTTTCTGTTACTTTTTTCCCCCCTTTTCTTCTGCTACTTTCTGATCCGATTCAGGTTATGCATTTTGGTTGGGGTGCTGTGTAGGGTTAAATGTCTTTGTGCACCACAACAGGAGGTACAAACAGAAAATTGTCTTAATGGGAGCTGGAGAGATGGCTCAGCAGTGAAGAGCGCTGGCTGCATTTCCAAAGGACCTGATTTCAAGTCCCAGCACCAACACGGCAGTCTGTAACTTAACTTCAATTCCATGGGACCTAATACCCTCCTTCCAGCTTCTTTAGTTACCAGGCACATACATGTACACTGACATGCATGCAGGCAAAATATCCTCACAGAAAAAATAAAGAAAAAATTAAAAATTGTCTTAGTAATGGCAACATTAAAGTGTGCCCTCCTTCTGAGAGATCTTGCAAAAATAAAAACTTTGAAGTAGGATATGTGGAAAAATACAGGGAGAGCTGGAAAGTGGCTATAGGGAGTGAATATGATCATAGTTCATGGTTCGCATGTATGAAATTCTCAAAAAAAAAAAAAAAATCTTGTTCTAGCCAGGCTGATATCAAGCAGGCGATGCTACAGACAGGTCAGTGGTAAGGCACTGAGTTCAGTCCCCAGTACCATCAACAGCAAAGGTTTAAATAAATTAACTCAAGAGAACCAGGAGGTATCCATACCTTTAACCCCAGCACTTATGAGGTAGAGGCAGGAGGATTCCAAGATCAAGGCTCAACTACAAAGTGAGTGTGAGGCCCTGCAGTATAAGCTATATGAGACCTAGTGTGTGAGAACATAGAGAATATAGTTGTCAACAGGAAGCTGAACTTTGAGACTCTACAAAATATGCTTCACTGTTAAGTGACTTTGAGCAGATGGTTTTAGTAACTTTTCTTTCAAGGCACTTGCTACTTGAAACGTATGTTTTCTTGTCATCAGCTTCACTGAGTGTTAAACACAAGAGAATGTGTGACATGTTACAGCAGAAAGCCAGAACAGGGACGTTTTGAAGCTGCTAAAGGGCCTTCCAGCTAGGATTACAGCTACCTTCTTACTGGTACAGCAAACAGATTTTGCACCCTGCTGTGTATTATGCCTGTAGAGAAATCCTTCCCCTCTTTGCCTATAGGTGAGAACCCGCCACCTCTCAACCAAAACTATCAGTCCAGCCAGAGTGGAAGCACACAGAAGATAGCACCCAGACTACCAGTTCTATAGAAAAGTGATGGGGGGGAGGGGAAAACGTGCTTTTCAGAAAGCTAAATGTATCCAATTTAAATGGCTATCCTATATTCTGAGATTATGTGCTCCTAACTGGGGACTGGTAGAATAGTTTTACATAGTGATTTTAGGAGCAGATAGCATTTTGTGTGTATATGTTTGGGTGGGGAGAGTTGTTTTACTTGTGAAACTAGTAGTTTGAAATACTTAAATACTTCAATCAATTAAAATTTTAAGTAGATTTGGTGGTCTTTCAAACTAGGAATTGATTGAGCCCTATGCACACAATGACTGTCCCGCTGAACGTTTCGCAGAACGAAGTCTTCTTTGTGCTTTGACACCTATAGTCAGCCTTAGCTTATCATCAAAAATACACTTTCATTTCAACGCCATGGCTACATCTTTTATTAAAAAGCAGATATATATGAATTCTAATGAGACGCCAACTTAGAACATGTTCCCATGAGCCCGTACTATCATAGAAGGAGTCTGTCCTAGGCAAGTGGTATAGGTGCAGTGCAGACACAACAAGCACTGGGAGGCCACACAGGCTGCTTTCCTGGATCCCGAGGGACCACAGGAGGTTGTTGGTCTTGACATACACTTTGGCCCACTTACATTTACATTTCAGTCATACTATATAGCATTCAGTATTTATATACATTTGAATAGAGCAGACATAATGTGTGTTCCAAGAATAACATTTTGTGAGCTTATGTGTTAGAAAGAACTCCGTGTTTCAATTCTCTTTATGTCTTAGCTACTTTTGAGAAGACCAGTTCCATATAAATACATAAGCTGGAACATAATTTAGAAAAGCTTATAGAAATCGATATTAAACTGCGTTGTATCCACCCATAACAAATTAACTAAGCCCTATTCCCTCTAATGTTAAAAATAAAAAAGTAGTTAGCCATTACACTTTATAGTAGATTCCAGATCAAATATAATGTGATCATTGGCATTCTGGGCCAGATGGGTCTGTGTCTACCTCTGCCATTCTGGGATTTGTTCCTTTCTGTCAAAGTGTTCTACATACATTTACCAAGAACATTTACATTAAACTTCAAATTACTCCTGGTTGTATCCAGAATATATGTTAGGAGCCTCAAAAAGGAATTTGTTTTCTGCCAACTATGCCATGTTAGTAATTACTGAGACGACAGTAGAGACTCTGGGGACAGGCAGGTGCCTGATGTGCAGGCACAGGTCAAACAGCTGGCCAAGGGGCTCAATGACTTGGCAGCACTTAGTTCTTCTTGGTTTTCTCCAGATAGCGAGTCCGCGAAGACTTGTTGAAACCCATGACCATTTTAAAATAAATCCAACGAGGCAAGATTGAGTTTATTGAGCCCTAGAGAAAGAAATGGGGAGACATATAAGCATAGCCCACAACCGAGCGAAACCTAAGGGAAGCCTATCTGCCACCTTCCACTTCTCTACATTATTATTTACAGAGATTTTAAAGTTCTTAGGTATACAGTTTGAAATTAAATATAAATGTCTTTTTTAGGATTAAAGATGTACACCACTTTGTTTGGCAAAGTATATATCCTGATGCTAAGAAATCATATAGAAAGAAAAGCCCAAACTGGAAAATACAGCTAAGACTTAGAAATGTACATACCATGAGAGCGTGGATCACATATCCATTGGTTCGGGTCTGCAAACCTACTGTTTTAATTGCAGACTTCACAAATGTCTCTGCAGAGGGTTTATCCAAAGTCGGCTTCCGTATTTTTGCCAGTTTTGTAGCTACAAAGTATGGCAGGACGCTCTAGAAAGAACCGCCCCCATACAAAAAAGAGAAAAGAGAAAACAAAACATGCCATTGATTAGGAAGGCTACCAACTCAGAACTGAGCGTCTGACTGTTGGTGATAGTAGACGCACCCTCATGATATCTGGAGTTTGTATCTTTAGAAAAGTGGGAGAGACATGCTGCTATCTAAAGCCAACTTCACAGAACATATAATAGCAAAAACATGAACTGTAATACAGTGATAACTTATGGGTAAAATAGAATTGGAGGCTGGGAAATATGAAGCAAAGGCATAAGCAAGCATTTCCAAATCTTTGAAAGGAAAGGAATGGGCAGAAACCCAAGGAGCTGAGGCTGGGGAGCTGAGGCTGGGGATGTCCTTCCTTCCCGGTCAAGAGGGGTAGGACTGTGCTGTGCAGTCGAGCAGCATGAGGTCCCTAGTGTCTCAATGGGACAACTTTGCTCCATCATGCCTGATGAACTCCACTTGTTCTATGAGCTTTAGTCCTTTACAGGTGACATCCCACTTTCCTGGACTTTGGTCACCACTTCTCTCCCCTGGTGTTTTAACATCCTGCTCCTGAAGTTTTATAAACTGCTAATGTTAAGATGGGACCACATCTTTTTTTGCCTCCTTCTGTTTTGCAAAGAGACAATAAGAAAATAAGATAATAAGGAAATAGCCTGGGTGACTAGAAGTCACTTGATAGGACAGATGTGGGACAGATGTGGGTGGTGAGTCTACACATGAACTTTCCCAGGTACTTCACAAATGTGAAGTTCTCTACTGCATATGCACCGTGTGTTTTGGCTGTGACACAACACAGAACACAAAGAACCCGAGTGAGTTCTGGGAGGCACGATAGAGAGGTACCTTCTGTGATACAAAAGAATTCGGGTGTACAGTAGCTTACCAAACCCTTGTTCCTCTCACAGTGTGAGGCCCACTGACACTGCTATTTAAGGAAAGGAGCAGTTCAACATGTGGTTGAAATGAAAAAAAAAATGCTTGCACTACAAATAAAGCTGAAGTCTCTCTACACTTTGGATTTCTTTACTGCTGAGACTGGAAGGAACAGCCCCACATCTCTTTGGCAATTTGCTTATATGTGTATTTTTTTCATACATAATTTTATATTCTTCTTATTCCCAAGTATAAGTCACTACCCTTGCTGTGGGAGCTCAGCCTTCAACCCATCAATTCAGAGTCTACCTGGGGCCATCCTCCATCTTCCTCACCCTACAGGAGGCAAGCCCACACCGAGTCACTATAGTCACTAGAGGATACCAGCAGCTGGGGTGACTCTGACTGTGTAACTTGACTTCTGAGGATGTATTTATTGGGACTATTAGCATACATCACTTTTTAATGTCAAGTCTTTGGTCCATTTTGTTCCATCAGTATGAAGGCAGACTGGGGAAGCCTCAGGTTGACAGACGTGAACTATGGAGTCCAATTGTTACGTTGTTTGTTCACTATCTAAAGAGCCGAGCAGGACAGACCCGCGTGTAAGCTCTGATGGCAGGTAACAACAAGCACATGCACAGCTTTCCTCATCTTTTTGCTGCATGCTTCCTGGTTATTCGTAAGACAGAGAAGGCCTTTCCAGAGAACACAGTGTATAGGGGTGCTGGGAAGTCTTGAGCTCCCGACATGAAGCCAGTCTGTAACTACGCCTTTCACCTGTGCAGAATGTTTTGCACTTTTTCTTCATCCATCTTTCTGCTCATTCGGAAAACATAAACAGCATAAACTGGACTATTTTGATATTGCAGCATTCAGTTGCACTGCCCGACTGAACCACATGGTGGCACCACAAGATAACTCATGGCTTTAGGGTTCAGCTAGCTTGTGGTGGGGTTCTGAAGGAGCCTCCAGCTATTGGGGGTGGGGAAAGACATGCGTACTTGGGAATTCCTAGTCAAATTATATTTTCCCAACTAAGAAATGGAAATTCTAAGCTGGAATGTTATGTCCATCTACCCTGGATATGAAATCAAGGTGTCCAATAGTGGCCTACTAAGTATCATACTAAGTATGATGGGTTCAGAGGTGAGACAGGGCTTTGGGTATAAGCCCCACAGAAAGTTGAGGAGTCAGCTAGGTACCGAGATAAAGGAACACAGGAGCAGAGATGAACAGTGAGGAGCGAGGTGTTTTCTGGGACTGCATGGAGTTTGGTATAGCCCAAAAGAAAACAAGTCCAAGCACTAGGCAAGTTCTCAAACACAAGCTCAAGAAGACAGTCATATCACCTCCTTCTCAGTGCTGAGAACAGCATGAGGTACACAGCAGGGCGGTGAAAATCTACTGGAGGCAGTACGGACGGGAGGCAATACGGACCGGAGGCAGTATGGAATGGCAACTCAGATACAGAGCACTAAACAGTACTAAGGACCTTTCCACTGAGCCAGCATTTTAAATATTCTGAAACTTAAGCAAGATCATCTGCCTCAATAAAGATAACCCACTGATCTAGCTGTGAAGGGTATTAAAAGGAATATGTGAAGTTTATGGAAAAAGTAAATTAATCCTTTATGTCAAAAGCCATCAAAGTAAATAAACACCCAAGAAACAATAATTAATCCATCCTCTGCCTATGCAGGAAAGGATTATGGGAAACAAATCAGAAATATATCTTTACTTTTACAGAAAGTTTTCAAAGCAATAAAACTTAAAAGTCACTTACACCTAACAAGTCACCATTACAAGTTTTGCCCCCTCAAAAACAACCTGACCCTGACAGCCACAGCTGTGGCCAAGTATCCTGATTTCCAAATTTAGAATTTCAAACTGGAAATAATTAGTTAGGCCATAAGGCAAAAGTTGATGACGCTATGTCTGTGCTCAGCTTATTAAATAAAACAGCCCCCGGAGATCACAGTTTGGTGTGTTGGCCTCCTCTTATCCACTGGAGTGGACTGCTTAGATTACGGTCTTCATAGAGCCTGTGCTGTGGAGTCTTAACTCAGGGCAGGAAAGGCACTACAACTGGATGCCATGGCAGGTGGGAAGAAGGATGCCTGAAGACACATGGCAGATGTGAAAGAATCAAACACCTCTTAGAACTTCACGTGGCAGAGCCAGCTATGAACTAAATGTCCTTCTCAAACCTAAAAATGCCAGGATATTCTTGGGGGCAATGTGGGTCAAGGGGTAGCAGGCTTTGCTCTTTTGAACAAGGTTCTACCCGTGGCATCTAATCTTGTTAATGTGTCCTTCTCTAGATTCACTTGGTCCCTCCCCGCTTCCCCATCTCTCTTCTGGTCCAGCAGAGTAAAGAGCAAGGCAAAGCCAACTCCAGGGCAGGTTCAGCATTAGGCTGACAATAGTCAGCACACAGTTGTTTGCTTTGTTTTCTTTCTTTTCCAAGGGGTGTGTGTGTGTGTGTGTGTGTGTGTGTGTGTGTGTGTGTGTGTGTGTGTTATATGTACTTGTTAGATGGGTGTGTGTTCGGAAGTCTTTCTTTGATCACTTTCCACCTTTATTTTTTAGGACATAAAAAAATTCTATTTTGGGGACTTGTTGAGCCTGAAGCTGGCCAACAGGCTTCAGGAAACTGCTTGTCTGTCCTTCTTTCTCCAGAGCTGGGGTTCAAGGCTCACGCCAGCTTTCCTTCCCACTGACTGAGCTCTCTCTCCAGTCTGTACACAGTTTTAAGGCAAAGGCTGTGGCGCTTTGAGTTTAGGGAAACTTCACTTCTTTTAAATCTGTCTCTTCATGTATCTTCATTTAGGATCTGAAGTCCTCTCAAGCACATGGCTAGCTAAACACATACATTATAGCTTTGCTGCTTGCAGTTCTCTTGCAGACCATGAGTCTTCCATAAAAGCCTCTTGATTAACTCAGGGGTTACAAGACCTTTAAGTGACTACTGATCCTACAAAGAACCTGCCTTCAAGTGTATGGAATGTGTATGTTAGTATTTACAGGGGAAAAAAAAAGGGAAAAGGAAAACTGAAGCTACACAACCCGCCAATCTAATAATTTATTTGAATGTATCCTAGAAGTTTAGGTACTTGGGATACAATCACATAAAAGAAAACAGACCCTGATTTTACAGAGGGATGTGGGCAAAGAGCATTGATGATAGAGACTATTTCTGCAATTAGGCTTAGATAAGGTCATATATAAGCAATGTTCCGACAGAAGGGACGGAAGCTGGCCCAGAGATAGCTGATTGAAGATCCTTTTAAACTGAGGTGAACAGCCAAGGGTGGAAATCAAAGCACCATGGGTCATAAACTCAAGAGTTTTAATCTGAAGGACACGAAAAGCTTTGGTGGAATTTTAAGCAGGGAAGTGAAATGACTGGATTTTGCTGTATCAACTCTGGCTACAGTGAGCAGACAGACACTAGGGTCTATCAGCAAGGATAGCAGTTGTGGGGTGTTCTAGTTAGTGAAACTATTGCTGTGATAAGCACCATGACCACAAGTAACTTGGAGAGGAGAGGGATTATTTCAGCTTATAGTTATAGTCAGTCCACCATCTGGGAAAGTCAGGATAGGAAACCAAACAGGGAAGGAACCTGAAGTCAGGAACTCAAGCATAAGCCATGGAAGAACACTGCTTATTGGCTTGCTTCTCATTGTCTGCTCAGCCTGTTTTCATAGCACCACTCACTGTGAGGTGCCCTCCCTCTCCGACCCCATTCATCAAGAAAATGCCCCACAGGCCAATCTGGTGGGGGCATTTTCTCAACTGAGGTTCTTTCTTCCCAAGTGACTCTAGGTGAGTCACATGACAAGTGATTATCTAGCACAGGAGGCCAGATAGAGAGACGGTCCAGAGTAAGATACAATGGCACCTAAGATTAAAGTAGTGGCAGTGATGTCATGAGATGTAGTCAGATTGAACACATCTTGAGAATAGACTTGATTCAGGACTCAGTGATCTAATGGACTGCAGGCCCTCAGCCTTGGAGTTCTGTAAGCCTGGATCAGTAATTCCCTGTACTTAAATATCTGTCTACTCTCTCTCGTGTGCCTTGAGGCAGGGATCTTGAGTCTTATTTATCTTTTGTTGTCCCACTTGTGACAAACGGAGATACTCACTGACTTTAGGCAAGTCCAACAACTGTTAATTTTTATTTTCCAGTCTGGGACATGGGGTCAGGTTAATACAGTGAGTGAGCATGGGGCATATTGCAGGTGCTCCATAAATGCACACTGCTTCTGTTTCTAACCTCTCTTCTCTATACTATCACTTCCCAGTTTCTGATGTCTTTATACATGTTACATTATTCATCTTATTTGCCTTCAGGAGTCAGAAATTAAGGATCAAAGCCACAGAGAAATTTTGCACAGGTTAGATGACCACTGAGGGGTGACAGCAGAATTCATAATCCTGTTCTGTTGGCACTGAGCTCAGTGTCTGTTCCTCACTATCTCTAAGCACACAGGCAATGAGGTTTGCACAAAACTAGAGGAGACCAAGGGAGTACTGAAGTCTCCATGCTCTCATCTTGACTATGGCTTTGAAATGACTAAGATCCAGATGGGCGATCTCTTCATATGGCACGTTTGTGAAGAAAGCATATAGGGTGGTAAATTTAAGGTAAACTGTCTGAGGAAGTAGGATATCTGCATGTTTTAAGGAGTCTCCCCATTGATGGCTTACTAGTGCAACAGAAAAGACTCCTGTCTTCCATGTGACAAGCTAAGAAGGCCCAGCAGTCTAGCCCTCCTGTTGTGAAGTGGGAAGCATAACCCGAATCTAACTACAAGCATGCGTCAGACAAGCCCTAAAGGAGGGATGCCCGAGACCGAAGAGTGGGGAGGGGCGCCGCGCTCTTCCACAACGTCAGTGGTGTAAAAGAGCAACAGAGTCCAGATTGAAAGAAACACAAGAAATAGGAGAATGGAATACCGGATTCTAGACCAAACGTTTTACTTGAGAATAAAACACTACTGTAAAGATGGCTGGGAACATAGCTCAGTGGAGAGCACTTGTCTAGTACTTGCCTAGAGGTTCTACAGTCAATCCCCAGCACCAGAAAACAAAAGGAAACTGTAAAGAGTGTTACAGAAGTGGGTGTGGTGAAGCATGCTGGAAATCCCAGCATTCCAGAGGCAAAGGCAGGAGGACTGAGTTCAAGGCCAGCCTGGGCTACACAGTGAGACCTATTGTCAAAAAAATGTAAAAAATAAGTAAAAAAAAAAAAATTAATAAATAAATAAATAAGAGAACAGGTAAAACAGTAAGCACAGATGATGTAATCAATAACATTACATCAACATTCAACCTCACATTGGTAGCGCTATTGAAGTTATCTAAGAACTTACTTTTCAGACGGATCTGAACGCAAGCTGAGGCAAAGTGAAAGAACACATGCAAGTTCCCCTCTAAGGCCTCTCTAATGGCTCTAGAGGGAGTCACACAATAACAACGGGGAAAGCTGGGCAAATGGATGAGGCTGCTCTTCCTCTGTACTGTCATCTCTATGCCTACAAGGTATAGCCCTGGTTGTCCTGAAACTTGCTTTGTAGACAAGGCTAGCCTTGAACTCAGAGATCAACCTGTCTCTCTGCCTCCCGAGTGCTGGAGTTAAATAAAGCGTGTGCTACCACTGCCCAGCTAACTTTTTTTTTTGTCAATAGCTTTAAAATTGTCTCTAAATAAAAATGACTTAGGAAGGAAACCAAGAGGACTGTGGGAGCTGAGGTGGCCCTGGTTGTCCCTCACTTACTCAGCATTTATTGACTGCTAGAGAGCATAGGGCAGACTAGGGGCCATTCTCCTCACTTAGATTTCATGTGAGTTTTGTTCTTTGAAGGATGCAAGCATAAGTTTCTTTTGCTCCTCCCCATAGGTCTTCAATTGTTAAAAAAAAGAGAGAGAGAGAACATCGGCAACACTGAGGTAGTAAACAGCTTTGTTCAGGAACACACTGCAACCTGGGAGTGGTGGTGTACGGCTTTTACCCAGCAGGCAGAAGGCAGAGGCAGGTGCTTTGTGAGGTCAAAGCCAGACTGGTCTATACTGTAATACACTCGCTCAAGAAAATAAACAAACAAAAAGCCACTTGGTGAAGAAGTCCCGTAGCAGCAGACAGAGGCATGTGAGGCTCAGGGAAGAAGGGAGGTCAGAATCCAGCTTCTAAGCCTGAGATGGGGACTCAGGGAAGACGAACTGGAGCCTGAGCCTTGAAGACAGACTGGGTTCCAGTGCTCAGGGACAAACGGAGCGTGGAGGCAACGTGGGACAGTCCTGAAAAGGTAGGGTGGGTGGTTTCTAGTCATATCAGATTCCTGTCAGGCAGAGATCCAAGGACACTAGCTTTGAGGAACAGGCTGTGAGAATGAGAGCCATGGCACCTCACAGGGCAGAGCGCAAGAGAGGACCGTATGCCATCTGCTCTAGCCCCCCTCACAGGGCAGCGCACAGAGGACCGTATGCCGTCCACTCTGGCCTGAACATAAGTAGGCAGAACACTGACACCTTGAGGGGTCTGTACTTAATACTGAGCTTCAGGTACAGCCACCTGAGGCTAGTGAGAGAAGCCAACAGTACCAATCTTTGTGTTAACGAGGTTATTTGATGTGTGTGTGTTAATGAAATGACCCAAGAAACATGGGATGGAGTAGAAGATGGAGCAAGCCACTCAATCCCTTCAGTCTGTAATCTGGAAGACAGAAACACCACTCAGAGAAAAGAAGGTAAGTTTCAGCTTAACATGGGCTCTCCACTCTACTCAGTATTCTGGATTTATTTTCACAGTAGGATAGCCACATTTTTCTTCATAAATATGAATTTTCCTTTTCTTAGTAATTCATTCTAAATTTAGACATCACATGAATCTTAGTAAGAAAGACAATGATGGATGAAATTAAATAATTTAAAATTTACTAATGGAAACAATACATGCTCATCAAAATAAAATATTTCAGAAGGCAAATACTAATGTGCTTTGGGATGGTTTCTAGTCATATCAGGTTAATATCAGGCAGAGAATCCAATTACCTTTGAGGAAAACAGGCTGTGCAAATGAGAGACAGCCTCGGATACCAGCAGGACTGCTTTCTGTGTTCACACAGCAACCTAGCTACTTCATGGCACTGACACACAGGAGCTTCCAGCCACAGCTTCCAGGGGACCTCAGAGTTCCTGCTGAGCCTCAATGGGGCTTAAAAATGACTAAAATAACAGACTCACCAGAAAGACAACAGTGTAACACTGAGTGTCACAGGAGCCTTACCTCCTACCAGTGTTACCTGGCTTCCTTGTTACCAAAATCCAATCTAAGGTGGATTCCTGGTATCATCATAGACATAAAATACAAGATTCTACAAAACCCTGTCTTCCCAGATGTAGCCTATAAATACAGGGAGCTGAAAATTAAACAATACCAAGTAAGTGGTCAGTAGATACTCCTAGGAAGTAAGCTAAGGGAAGGGTTTGGAAGAAGCAGATTCTTTGCAGACCTTAAAGATGAGAGAACATTTACCTTACTCTTCCTTGTGATGAGTGACTTAGCTGCAATACTACTATTAGAAATACGACCAGACAACCCTTAGCCCCACCTTGACTATCTACATACATAAACTAGAGTGGCCACAAGCAGCCTAGCACTTGCTGGCTTCATTATTTCCTGAGCACTATGGGTTCAGTCGCCTAGGGGTAGGAGCAAGTGCTCTAATAGCAATGGACCTGCATTTGAGTCCTGCCCGGATCAACCTGGGAAAGTGGGTTGGTTAACTGTCTGAACCCTAAGTCCTGGATCAACCTGGGAAAATGGGTTAACTGTCTGAACCCTAAGCCCCATATTGTGCCATACAAAATGAGCCTAAGACACTACACTAAGTGATCTGATCCCAGGAGACCAAACACCGACTGATTCTATTCACAGGATGGACTAAGAACAGGTAACTGTGGGGAGACAGAAAATAGAATGATGGTTGCCAGGGGCTGGGGGGGAAGAGAAGGGAAAGTTAGCATCTAATGGTGGTGCTTCAGTGTGGGAGGTGAAGTCCCATTAGAATGGTGGCAGCGACTAGTGAGGACGCTCATGCCCTTACGCTGCATGCAGATATCAACAACCTAAGTTCTGTGTTATGTATTTTTCTTCCACAATTTTAAAGAGTCAGATTGTCTCAAAATAAGCTGTGAGCATTTACAATAATGATGCTTCAACTGTTTACATTTAGTTCTAGTTCAGGTATCCTAGTCAAAAATTTGAGGGGCTAATTTTTAAAAATCTAGACCTAAGAGCATGAGGAAAAAGAAACCATGTCTCTAAGGGAATGCTCACGTCACAATTGCTTACCGAGGAATGTGATTTTCTTTCGTTGCCAAGACAGCAACTGTTGCTGTGGAAACCACACAAAACCAGGGATACTTAACTGAAACAAACTCCACTTACCTGCACAAAGATGCCCTTGCTCTTATACTCCTCATGGAGGCACTGAGAGAAGAAATCTACAAAGGCCTGGGAGGGAGGTGGGGGTGAGAAAGAAAACACATCTATTACATCAGTCTGCCTGGAGTGTAGCCATGGAAACAACAAAATAATAAATTAACTATTTAACACTACTGTTTCTAGTCATTCCTTTCACTTCAAATGCAGAAGAGATAAGAACATTTTAAAACCTCAGGAGGCTTTTCTGCTACAAATGACATTATCTTACCAAAAATAACATTTGCCAAATTTTGACTTAATGAGAAAAGCCTCCTCCAAATTATTTTCCAAAGAAAAGGAAAAAAAAATGTTTTTTTCATTATGTAACAAAGGATTTAATTCCACTTTCTATTTGCCACTCTAAGAGAAACCCAGGGTGAATTCTGTTCAGTTCTGTTTTGCTGCTGGGTCCTGTGAGCTGGGTCTGAGAAGTGAGGGTGAGAGCCCATTTGATAACAACTGTAAACCTGCCTGGAAACCATGCGGCCGTTTTTTTCTAATTCGGACTCAGAATTAGGCTTAAAATGCCAAGTTCAATGACAACCCAATGAAGGTCTGCACTGGCAAGAGTTGGCCTCCATGGAGATTTCCAGACACTGGAATTCTAACACATGTGGATTAAACATGCTGACAGTATGTTTTAGCCACCAAGAAAGCAGGTGGATCAGGGGGCTGTGCAGGACTCAGAAGACAGTAACGACTGAATTTTCTCAGTGAAAAGGTGTGTTTTGCACTTCTCCTTCTTGGACATACTATATGTTCCTATTATGTATTATGATTTACTTATTTCCCCTCAAGTCTTGCTTATTTTCAACAACTAAATGGTCAGTCTTCAGAAATGTTTCCACGCCTCAGTGGAGTAACTGAAGTTGGAGTGACTGGCCCACAGACAGAAGACTTAATCTGAATTACTATCCTAGCACTAATGTGCGGATGTGAATAACAGTGTTGGATGATGACACAGAGTTCTGGGAAATTCCTGTCATACTCTAGGACATGACAGTGTCCGGGAATTCTAGATAAGGTGGCAACATTCACTCTCCATTGGTCTACTTCTTGTCTGCCGAGTATGTCTGTGGTGCTGCCTTGCTATGTGAAGGCCATATTCATTCCCACCTTAGGCTCATTAGAATCAGGTTCTAACCAACTGGCTGGACTGGCCTAGGCTAGGCCTCTATGGAAAGCATAAGTGTCCCTGTTAAAATCAGTTAACTACCAGGGACCAAAAATCAGTGGCTATGACACATTGGCACTCCACTTGTAAATCTATTTCCATCTGTGACACTCCAGAAACCTATATGGGGCACCTACCTGCCCTCAGTTGACTACAAACGACCAAGCATAGCATTTCAACAAAGTTAACTGCCCAGACTGAAAAATCACCCCTCTGTCTTATGGTGACATAATTTACTGCAGTGCTCGTCACCTTGGTTGCAGAGTAGATTGTCAACAGTGGAACTGGGAGCATGCCACTGGCAGAGGAGATGTTGAGAATCACTCCTTTAGATCTGGAATTGAAAACACATCACATAAGCTCAGGGAAATCATCTGCACATTTGCTTGCGAACTCCAGTCAAGATAGAAACAGAGCAACAGGGCTGCTGATCTAACTCGCATCTCCTTGCCTCTCATGAGCATTTGGTATGTCTGGCCGTGAACGAAGCATAATTCAATGAACTAAAAATAGCTCTTCTTTACAATGAGCTCATTTTCCAGTTTTAGTAATCCAATGCATGACTGTGTCAGCTAGACAGTCTCCTTTAGTTCTCTCTGTACTTTCAGGGTCCTCTGTGGCCACGACATCAGAAATCCCTATTTAGATGGTGGGGATATATTTCAATGGTAGAATGCTTGCTTCGTATGTGCAAGGCACTGCAGTCAATGTCTGCAGAGCAAAAGCCAACTAACCCCCACACAGACACGCCTGCTCTGACTCATCGTCCCAATGTCCACTCCGACAGTGTGTGTAAACACTGCCTTCTCAACACAGTCCTGAGCCTCTAGACACCAGAGCCCACCTTTGTTCACATGCAGTCAAGTCTTTCATAAACCTTTACAACAATGGCTACCATCCTTATGACTTCCCTGGGTTGTGAGTATTTGGGCAAAGAACTGACTTGAAAATTACACAAGTCTGTACTTCATTAACTATTACATTACCAAAAGACAAAGTCCACCTTTTTCCTGTGACTCTTAGAGATTACTGAAAGTTAAGTCAGGCAACCACCAGAAATTTCTGCTTCCAGAAATAAATAAAAATCAGTTTGCGAAAAGCAATGCAGTGTTTAGCAAACAAGTTTTAGCAAACACACAGAGGTTCAGCAAGGTGTGGAACCATGAAAACTGCTACCAACTTGGCCTGTCAAATGCGTGCTTCTCGAGGCACACCTATCACTTTTTCTTTTTTAACAGCACTGGGAATGGAGCGCAGGGTCTTGCACCAGACAAGTGCTCTACTACTGACCTCAGCCCAGCCCTCTTTCCCAAACACTAAAATCTGGCCCGGCCACCTCTGGTTCACACCTCAGCCTCCTTTCCTTCTGCACAGTCTGTGGTCATTCTCTTTCTGGATTTCTTTCCCTAAGTCCTGTTTTGTTTTGTTTGTTTTTCACTATTTAGGGGAGGAGGAAGAACTCCTTCATGTAAAATAGCACAGGAAACATGACGAAATGGCATATGAGTTATTTTAGACATAAATCTGAAAAGAAATAACACTCTATGGCCATCACTCTATCTGTCAGCCTTTAGAGCGATACCTACTGCAAGCATCAAAGGGAAGTCTGGGCCCTCTGCTTCATGGACATCACAGGAGTCTAGTCAGTTGTTTATAAAACAGAAGTCCTTATTAGTAATACACACTTTCCTAAGCAGTGAAACCCACCAACATCTTGGTGATCAAAATAAAATTCCAAAATTAAAAATGGTATTAAGAAAATTTTAAAGTTAGAAATGGCTAACATTAGTTATACCATCCTTATATTGGTATCTCTTTCCTAAGGCAAAAAATAATAATAATTTTTATCAGGAGTTAGAAACCAGCCCTTTTAGAGTACAAAAAAAAAAAAAAAAAAGATAAATTAGCAATAAACACCTAGTCATTTCATCTTCTACACCTATAAAAATTTCTTTGATGAAAGTGAAACAGAACAATCTTTTATTACAATCAAAGAGTGTTCCTTTGGTAAAAACTGAATAAAAACCACATCAAAAAATTATCATTTTAGGGTGCTGAAAATATTCCCCAATTAAACTGTGCTGACAGCTACCCAGCTTTAACTATGCTGAAAATGACTGAACTGCACAGTTTAGACAGGTGTGTAGTTTGCAGCATGTAAACTAAGCTAACAAATTGTAAAATACAAGAACAATCTGTTTTTATTAGAACACATAGCCTTTAGGGCATCCAATAGCCTATTAGAACACCCAATGAGGTGGATGAATGCACAGAGATATGGCTACTCTGGCAAGCCAAGCTTCCTGAGGAGCAAGTCCAACCTCACAATCACTCTGCACTAACGTTTAGCCAGGAGCTGCTCTATTGTCAAGTGTAAGGACAGAGAGAGCCTGTCTAAGGTAGATGCAGGCGATGCTGTCCCTGAAGCTGCAGCCTGCCACCACTGCTTGGAGCCAGACTCTGTTCCATTACAACCGTGCTAGCTGGAGTGGCTCCACATGTCCTTGAACAAAAGTCACATTTTTCTTTTTGTTACTCACAAATGAAATATATAGTTGAAGGTAAAGGTTAAAGTTTGGTGCTATGACTTCAAAAGAGGAAAAGTCACTTTTACAAAATATCAATAATCCAACATGTCACAATGATGCAGTCATTCTTTTATTTATTTACTTCTTGAGGTAACAAAGATCTTTATTTCTCAAATATTCTACTCTTAACTAAAAATTTCTAGGAGCTGGAGAAATTGCACACTGGTTGTTCTTACAAAGACCACAAGGCAGCTCACAGCTATCTGTAGCTCCAGTGCTAAAGAATCAATGCCTTTTCTGGCTACATATAGGAAGCGTATCCTTACATATAAATTAAAAGTAAATAAAAATCCAAAAGAAGAAAAAGAGAGAAGAAAAAAAATTACTAGTAGATAGAGCTACTAAGTCAAAAATTTCAAGTACTTTATAAAAAAACAAAGTATTTATATTTCAGAATACATCAAAACATAAAATTTAAGACTGTCATAGTGCTATTTAAAATAAGAACACTTTTAAATGTATCTAACTGGCAGCAGAGAAAGAGCCCCACCTACCAATCTGCCCTGCTGTTGAGAACACACATGTGTGTCTATCAAAGACCTTTTTCCGACCGCTCTTATAATAGCATTCAGATCTATCTTCTCTAAGGAAAAAATATTCTATTTTGTTTGGATCCCCAATTGAAAACTAGCATGCCCCACAATAATTCCTATAATGTATCTCCTTAGGTGGAAGTAGGTGAGCATTTGGACCTGGGGCCACAAAGGACTCATCTTTACAATCAACCACTTTGTCTAGCTCTAATCCTCTGTCTAAGCAGAATTAGTGACGTCAAACAGTTTCCATGGCACAGCCAGGCTCATGACAACTCTGTTATATCAAGCAGAAGGGCAAAATAGGCTATGCTTAATTGCACACAGAGACAAACATAAGCCAAGCTGGTTAACCTCTCATTTTCTGGAGGCTTGGGAACAGTGGGAGCACATTAAGATTTTCTGCTGAAGTTCTGTTATTGAAGACCTGTGTTGCTCATACTTCAGCACATTTCCTAGTTTGTGACATCAGATCGACACATAAAGCGGCATTTTCTGTGATGCAGCGTTTGTAACTGATCTCACTGCTCACTTGCTAGCCATCACTCGATGGTGACTTGGAGGTACAGATCGTTGAGGATCTGCCAGAACTAAAATGCTGCAGAAACAAAGCAGAAAAATCAGCTCCACCTCAGGACATGCCTCTTCACCGCCACAGTCCCTTCCGTTATTGGTCCTCCCAGAAGCCAGTCAATAGGCTTATCCTGTAAAACTCAGCAGCTTTCACTTCCAGTGTCCTTACAGCTCTGCTCTCTAGGATTCCCTCAGATTTGGGCAACTCCCCAGGAGACTCCCTTTAATTGTCACCTAGATTTTTTAAAATTGCCAAGCTTTGTTCTACAAATGCCTGACTATTCTGCTGGGCTCTTGTAGCATTCCTGTCCTCACCTCTATAAAAATACTGTTGCCCAGGGGGAGTAATAAATAGTGTCTTTAGAAAGAAGTCACTGATTCTGGCCTGACTCAGGAAACCTCAGCACTGCCCCACCCTGTAGCAGAGGAGAGGAGGGAGGGGAGCCAGGTCAGTCAGTGCAGAGTGCTGACCAGACAGGGCTGTGAGATACAGACTCCATCTCAGTTCTTTACATTCCCACTACACACGAGAGACGACTGAAGTGCACTCTTGCAGGGTCATTAGAGTTTTCTAGGCTTAGACGGGAAACGGAAATTGGTGTAGACAGTTCTCTAATTGACTCCTAAGAACACAGAGAAACTATCAAAACAGTGTTCAATGTCAGAGAAGGAATCATGGAACATGGGGTCAGGCATACAATTAGAATCAGCAATCAAATTCTCACACTATACAAATATTACTTTGTTGAATAAAGTTTGCAAACATTTAGCACAAGAAAAAATTACCTGCCCTAAAACGCCATAACATGTCATAATTCCACCTTAAGCAGTACAATATGAAAGAAGCTATTTTTAGCCTTTCCACTGTTGTTATGGCAACCACCTCCTGGCTCCAGCTGTACACAATGTTTATAATTCCAGGGAAGTAGAGAGAGCAAGTTTCCCGATAATGTAATTATACACTTTCTATATGTACGGTGGTAATACCTTAGTCTGATTATTGGTACTTGTTTAGTGATAGTCAGTTGGCTATAGTTCTAGAATGTTTGGAAAAATCTCATACATCAATGACAGAATCACTGAAAGGGAGGAGGGAGAAGAAACCAATAACAAAGGCTCTTTCGAAAGGACACTGCTGTTACTCAATGAGAATACCAATCCTATGGAAACTACCATAGAAATAGGTCACTGTGGGGCGGTGCAGAGAGCCTCTCAAATGAAGCCTCTTACAGGGTGTGAGACAGACCATTTTTGGACATCTGTTCACCTGGAGCTTTTCCTTCCTTTTGGCAAACAACTAACATTGCTGGCCTCCCTTGCAGTAAGTTGCAGCTTATGACAGGTGGAGTTCTGGACAACAGAACATGATATACACTCCTTCCAGGGCTGGCCCATGAAACCTCCCCTAAAATCATCCTGATTCTCTTCCTTTACCTGTTAGCTGGGTGAAGAACTCTTTCTTAAGATAAGACCTTAAAGATTTATGCCAGAGCCCATGGATGGAAGGAGCCTGAGATTCCTCAAGGACAAGGTAGAGAAATAAGGGGAAAATAAACAAATCCTTAACGTGATAAGCCACGTAGGTAGGGATTAATCTACTCGTGCAGTTAGTACACCTTGACTAATATACCTAATAACACCTAAAGCTACATTGGACATGGATGTCCCTTCCTCTAACACAAAGTACTAATTAACAAACTCTACATACATGTCTAACTAGTCCTTAGTAACCCCCCATTTTCCTATGACTCCAGCTTTCCACAGCTTCTGATGGCTTTCTACCAGGCCATTTCTCAGCCTGAGTTTAAAATCAACTTGATTTCCTTCTTGAACCGCAAGGATTGAACTCATGTGGATTCGCCAAGCTGAGTTCTGCTGGATAAGCATGAATTCCCCATCGCACTGCTCCTTCTTACCTTGTCTCAGCTCTGACTGGGGTGCTGCTGCTGCGTCTAGTGATGGTCCTAGGTCTCTAGCTCTACCTCTGCATCCTGCACTTTACAGCACCTCATCTCAGTAAGCTAAAGGGGCTGGGGTTACTTTCAACTAACTGAATGCATTGGGCTGGACGTTCTATGAATCCACTACTTTCTGCTCCAGGAAATGACTTCATTGCCATTATTTCTTTTTACATAGTTTTCACCAACATACTTTTAAAAAATTCTTTCATAATACTTCTATGGCTTACAACTTTGATTTCCTTGTTTTTTTTTAATTTGTGGAGATGGAACCCATGGCATGCTAGGCAAATGATACTGAGCACCTACCCCAAGTCCAAAGATTTCTTTATAATGCCATTTACAGATGTCAAAACTCAGATTAAGACAGTGACCCAAATATTATCCTTATTGGATCTACTCTGTCCCTAGTCCTAGAGTTCTGGTATGACCACTGGTTTGATCACTGCCAATTGCATGTCCTATCATCGGAACACACCCCCTCCCCATCAGTTAATACTCCGCTCGAAGGCTTTAAAGGGAAACTGTACTAAAATAAGGCAATTATAATATACAAATTAGTACGTGTAAAATACAATTACAACTAATTTTGCTGAAAAAGTTTCTCAGTCACTGTAAATGATCAAAAAATGGACTTCTGAGCACCATTCCCTCACACTTCCTCACATGGTAGAAAGAATGAGGCAGTACATACGGGTGGATTCGACATGCATAAACTACATTTCTTCCTGGTCTTTTAACAGAAGTGGATACTTGATTCATCCCCTATCAAAGCTTTGATGGAGCTTGAAATTAAAATAACAAACTGGTCCAACATTCAAACCCAGCTCTCTTTGGCAGGTTTTCTTTGAAGGCCTAAGCAACATCTAGATTTTTCTGAGAAGGAAACAAGTTAGTTATATTGTACACTCAGTGCTATTTCACATGTGGAAATGCAACCACAAATTTCTCAAAAAACGAAGACCTTTGGGGTATGCTACTGGCACCCGATTCCAACGGGCCCTTCCCTCCCGGCTTGACATTGGGTCACTTCACACCACGCCTTAGTCCCTCATGCATCCCTCCCCCCAGCAAAACCGAAAACACCAGAGGAAGGCATACGGGTTCAGGCCATTCCACTGATGTAGGCTCGAAGTTGCTACAGCTTTAAGGAGGCATTCCCAGGAATATCCCAGGAACCATCCACCCCCTCAGAATAGCAGGCAATTGAGTTAGTGATGGTGACTCAGGCTGGCTTTTTAATCCTGATCTAAAGGAACCACCACAACCCTAGAGAGGGAAATAAAAAAATCTAGTGGAGAAGGCCTCCCCCACCAATGACTCATGCTCCACTGTGTGACTCGCCTGGTGCTAAGACAGAGAGTTAGGTTCATTAGTCACTTTAATGAAATTCTCAAAGAAAGGATTCTCCCTATAAATAATAATGAGCTCTGCAAGTACAGTGCTTGTGTGTGAGCGTGTGACTCACCTTTCTACCATGCCAGGCAGCACCAAGCGTGTCACCTGCAAAAGAGAAAGCAAAACGTTAGTGATGGCTGAGGACACAAGCCACAAAAGAGTGAAGGACACTCACACACAGCAAAGAGAAGGGACTCACGAAGCCAGCCATCATTCTATAGAGAGGCTTATCTTATATACGCCGTATATTTAGACTGTGTTAGGAGTACATAAAGAGAATACACTGGGAAAGTTTTCAGTGAACATGGCTAAGATTAGCCTTGCCTGAAAGGTAAGGCTGGCACGGGCACCTTCAAATAACTAGGAGTCTATGGCAAGTGGACATCTCTTCGATCCTTCCCAGAGAAGACTGAACGTTAACTCACACATAACAATATCCCACCTTCCAAGCTGACTTAAGTGTTCTCATCTTAAGGGCTCAAGTCATTATTTCTGAAGGCTTTGGGGAAGAGAATGCAGCAAGTGAGATGTGAGTAAATATCAAGTGTATTGATTTCTTCTGAGGTCCATAACTGTGAGTGAAACATACTCAAAACCACCTGTGGCCTCTAGTGACCGGCCATGAAAGATGACGTGTGCAATAGCAACTTTATAATTACTGGCCAAAGACACACAATGTCAACACAGGCAACCACCAAACTCTTTTGGGGGATACTATTCTTCAAGAAAAGTTACAAGTGCAATCTTTGTCAAGATGACCTCACAGTTAAACAAGTCTTGGTTCAGCTTGTATCGATTCTCTAAGCAACACAAGAAGTTAAAATGCTTGCTAAGTGTAGACATTCTAAGCCTTTTATCTTGAATAATATCAACCACCAATTAAAATGACAGTATTTTGATAAAAGATTGTTTTTCATGGAAATATTCAGAAGCAAAAGATTATGAAGACTTTCTGCAGCAAAGTGTGCTATGTGGACATACAAGTCGAAGATCAACTCCAGAGATGGTGCATCCACTTGCCAGTGAGTGAGTTTAAGTTGTCACCATATCAGTAAAAAAAAAGGAAAAGTGGGCTAACACATCCCCAATTTCAAAGTAAAGGAATATCTTCAGAGTTTAGGGGAAACACTTCTACAGACGTAAAGATGTAACCAAATGTGGCCCAGATGAAAAATGAGCAAGTACAGGCTGAAGCTTCGTGTCTCCCTCCTTTTTACACGTGTGTGTGTTTTCACATAACTCGTCCTCACGAGGTGACGAAGCAGACTGTCAGCTGTCCTCCAGCATTTGTTCTTCCCTTGCAGGTCAAGGCTCAGAGCACACAACCTCTTCCCCATTCTTGGGGCCTCCCATTAAAAAAATGCATTACAATTTCTCTGACAACTGCACATGGTCTACAGCCACCTAGTTCGTAAGAAGTGGACATACGATGTCTCGGTCATGGACTGGAGAAGAGGAAAACAGCCTGTTTTCTTTCCCTCTTCTTTGCAGGCAGAATGCAGTAGATTCGAGGGAAGGAGCCACTGTGACCCCAGGTGAATGTGAGAGATGGCAGGATGCTGGGATAAGGGGTAGATTCTCACTGAGAGGAGCCGCTGTGCAGCACACTCGGCACCCTGACTAACTGGCCCATTTTGACTTTGTTTAACTTGTGATTATCTCTGTTACAGGACATGATCAATATTCTTTGTGTTTGTTTTGCAGTGTTGGGCATGAACTTTGAGGCCCTTTGCCCATATGAAGCAGATATAGGCCACTGCCCTAAGTACCCAGCCTTTTAACCAAAGATTCTAACTAGTAAGATTGACCATTTATGTTGATAAAAACTGATCCATGTTAACATTTTATGACTCCTCTCCCCCAGAAGAGCAGTCCCACAAGCAATAGATTAAGTATTTTACAGTTTTTAAAAGACTCTCTTTTCAGTTTTCTTGATTTGCTTGAACCAATTCAAAATGTTCCTATTGGGCTTCAAACTCAATGTGATGAAACCAAGTCAAAGTAAAGCTAATGTCACAGTTCATCCTTCCAACAGTCACCTCTCTCTAATTTTCAGGTTTAATCCTAATTTCAACTTTGCTAATGTATTTCCCAAGATTTGTCTTTCCAGAGGCAAACAGCAGCTGTTTAATACATAACCAGTGAATGTTAAGGCCACAGTGCTATGCACTCACACCATAGTTCTAGGGTCCAGCCCTTCTTATGGTGGCGTGACTCTGAGCTAGGCTCTTCTTCTCTGAAGTCTTAGGATGTTAAATGAAGATGGTATCTATATTATATGTTATTACATTCTTAACTTGGAATGAAGACGTGTGTGTGTGTGTGTGTGTGTGTGTGTGTGTGTGTGTGTGTGTGTGAGAGAGAGAGAGAGAGAGAGAGAGAGTGAGAGAGAGAGAGAGAGAGAGAGAGAGAGAGAGAGAGAGAGAGAGATCCCACACATGGCACATCAGAGACTTCTGAAGGGACACCGGTGTTCCCCATACTCACACTGCACTATCCTTTTAGGACGTAGCACCATTGCGTCCCCAGTGCTACCCCCTTAAAGCATGGTATGTCCCACAATTTAGAGCCAAAAACAGTAATAAGTTTTGAGGTTATCCATTTCAACTGACCATACAGAAGTTTTTGGATAATTCTTTCACTGTGTTAAAATGTTTCATTTGGGATCTCCTTGGGGTACTGGAATAGTTCTAAGATTAGACTGTAATAATGATTAAAACTCTTTATATTTACCCCAAACAAACAAACAAAACGTGAACACTCAAAGCAGGAGAATTTTACAAATTCATAGTTTTAGGAGACCTCTCTATATAATATGTGGCTAATAATCAAGGAACTGAAATCACAAAGTACTCTTGAAATCAAGGAACTGAAATCATAGATTACCAAACTCAGGAGATAAAAAGTCATAAAAATACTCTCTACATATCAACTGAGAACTGGGAGCAACACCTTAGAGTAAGGAGCCAGCCTTCTGTTTTATCTGTAGCCTTAGACTGGGAGAAAAGAGCTCAGGACCCATAACGAGATGCTCCTGAGAGCAGACAGGGGGCACTGGTGCTTAGGAAAAGGAGCAGTTACAGCTAGAAGCCAGGCAGAGCTTCATAGATTATGTTTTGGTTAAGTTATAAAAGCATAAACAGGAATTCAGTTGGCAGCAAATAAATGCCAGAAGGAACAGAATGCAAAAAAGCAAACTGTGAGGAAATAAATATATTCTATTGAATTACTAGACTTCTTGGATGGATTAAAAAAAAAAGATGTAAAAAAAAAATATGCACAACTGTTAGATGTATCATTCAACTTGCACCTATAGAAGACATCAGGGTCAGATACCTACACAGGTAAAACAGGCATAATGTGGAATATTTCATTATAAGGGATGAATTGTATGCAACCTTAAGAGTATCTGAAAATGGTCTGTATTTATGAGCACTACACTCCAACTAACAGAGCTAACCAGCAAGCAACAGTATCTGAAAGGGGCTTTTATTAGTACATTTCACCAGGGGACCATAATGCTTAGCTAATATATTAGGAAGTGGTCTCCAAGTAGTTTCATAGAAGTTATTACTCAGCTCCCCAAAGCCCTGAGTTCACCAGAAACAGAAGTGAGGAAAATGAAGACAACTACTCTAAAAGTATTCTTACTCGTGTGTGCACGTGCATGTATGTGTGTGCCCTTATATGTGTATTGATCTGTATTAAGGAAGTAAGACTTGTTAACTGAAGAGTAGTTAAGTGGAGTTCCTGTAGTAGCTTTTCTACACCAAGGGGAGGAGAATGAATGAGATTTGTAGGCACCAAGTGACCCAGAGAGTTACCAGGCAAGCTCAACCACAGTTTAACTTTTGGTTGAAATACTGGGAAAATATAAACCAGAAGCTTATATTTTTCTTTATGTCACACCATATTTATGTTTCTGCTCTGAGTGAAAAATTATCCAGAAAATGGTCAGACAATGTAAAACCTCACATAATATAATTCATACTTACAAAATTATATCAGTAACATGTTAAGAATTAAATGCCTTTTTAATGACTTTATGTATACCGACATGACCAAATATATTCTTTATAAATATAAATTAAAACGAGAGGTTTGAGTAACTCAAGGCAAAAGAATAACAGTGCTTTGGGTGGCTAGTTGCTAAAGAGACAAAAATACATATTGACTATTCAATGGCCAGACAGCGCACTAGCAAAGACCCAACCCTTACAGGTAAAAGTGATGGTCCTTCTTAAGGTTAACACAGATTCTAATGTTTACTTCTGTGTGCCATAAAGTAGAAGCTTATTTAAAAAAATTAAAAAGTCAACCAGGAATAACACTGAAAAGCCAAAAGAAGTTAACTTGAACTCTTCATGTTTTTATAAAAACAACTAAAGTTTTCATTAATGCTGACATTACCTTTCCTGCTAATCAGATTCTAAGTCTCAACTCCAGGCCATCTGTATTTGGGCATGTGTTTACACATCATTTTAAAATATTCAACATATAAGTAGACAAACTACACTGTGCTCACATTAAATTAAATTCTCTTTAACACCACACTTACATAGGACATTTAAACTAAGTTGTTAAGTCCCATTTCACTTTGCAATCATTGACTAGTATCGTAATATCTGGGTATTTATACCCATATACCAAGTACTGCCATGAAATTTCACTGTGTGTCTGCACTGCATTCACAGCTCACATGGTGTTTCTGGAGCCAGTTCAATATGCTAATTTTAGGCCATCCGCAGGTGATAATTACTATGCCAGGAAGTTTGTTGTTCGTCTTTACATATTTCTAAAATGATGTTATCACAACTTGTGAGTTTGGTGGTTCCCAATATTAGGTAAGTAGTAATAATAAACACAAGTTCTAAACTCCTTTCTTCTCACTGAGGTAGCCTCCACAGGTGTGCAGCAAGCAACTGTAATTCCTCTTTGTGGCGGTTTGAATGAGAATGTCCCCCATAGGCTCCTACACTGAACCCTTGCTTCCCAGGCAATGCTGTTATTTGAGGTATAGGAGGGATGACCTTGCTGGAGGAAGTATGTCACTGCAGCCAGCTTTGAGGGCTTAAATACTTGTCATTTCCAGTTTGCTCTGGGTGTTGTTCAGGGTGTGAACTCTTAGGCTAAGAGTTCACTGCTTCAGCCCTAAGCCTACGGCGATAAGCCATGCTTTCTCACCACAATGGACTCTTACTCCTCTGGAACCATAGGCCCAAATATGGTGTGGTGGTGTCTTATTGTAGCAACAGAAAAGTAACTAAGACAGTTTTCCCCAAAAGTAGGTGGAAGCCACCACAATGAGAACAAAGTTTGCAGCAAAAACCAAGTGTTTTTTAAAGTAATATTTTCATTAACCCATACCACAAAAGACAAAGACACTTTCAAATTGAAAAAGTTAATCTACATTGTTGTCTCACATGTAGCTCTACTATCACTTCACCAGCAAGCTGGCCTACAGTACACAAATGTACACAGATACATGAATGGCTTCATAACAGCCTAAATCAAAATTCCTTGGAGGAAACCACATACTCATTTTCAGGTAAAATATTTACTGGTACAGATATGTATATTCTAGTTAGGAAAGAAATACAAAGTTCATTTACCTCATACAAAATCACAATCAGTATTATTAAATCATTTAGTTGATATACATAACTCAAAAATAGACTGCCTGGCCTAAAAAATCCTTGAAAATGTTGTATTAAAATGTAGCCATCTGTGGCCAGGATTACACAGGATTTATTTTCTTCTTAGTGCTCATATAGTTTTCAAATATCTTTGGCAACAATCTTGCATTGCTTTTATAATTAGTAAAGCCCTCACAATCTTATTTCTTTTAAAACAAAAGAAAACAAAACAAAAACAGAAACAAAACTGCCAAAGTCTACTCTGAGTATTTCTCCTTTACTTCTGCAGCCACTGATGGCAGAAGGGACCTACACACCCAGGTGCCTGTCTAGGCCTTCCTACTCTTTGGTATGAAAATTGTTATAATACACATTTCTTTTTCATGTAACTTCTGGTACTTGGTCACTTGTTCCAACACTGCTATAATGCTCTAAGGCTATAGTGAAAAGAGCCAGACAAGGTTCTGCATTCCTTTAATAATAGTACTCAGGAGGATTATGAGTTCAAAGTTAGCCTGGTCGATACCAAGTTCCAGGCCAGCTCAAACAACATAACAAGGACCTATCTCAAGAAAATGATCAATCAATCAAACTTAAGATACTTGATTGACTAAGACCCGGGTCACTATTGTTTGTAACTAGGGAAGTAAACAGAACAAGCCACCCCAGAATCTAGGCTCAGCTTCAAGAATCCAGGCTTTTCATGAGCAAGTCAGAACATCTCCCATGGGCAACTGGTTCACCTTTGCCCTAACTCAAACCTCAAAGAAATACCCTGAAGTCAAGTCTAGATTTAAGCAACTGAGAAATGGACCCATACAGTTTAGAGGGAAACTGTTTCTTACAAAATCTGAAATACAAAAATCTGAAACACATGTTCAACTGAAATAAAGGGCAACTTAAAAACAATCATAGGATAGTTGTGAAAAGAATTAACAATAATGTTCTACAATGGTCCTCCCCCATCTTCTGAGAAATGAGATGAAAGCTCTACTGGAAGCCACACCAGAGTGACACAGCACACACTTCCTTTGGCAAACTGTATAATTTGAGCTCCAAGGAGGTGAGGAAGTGAGAACATAGCTTAATTAGAAGTTCTTAGAATCTCACGTGTACAGCTAACAGTATTTACTGCACAAGGGTGGAAAACTTAATTAGACACAGTTTTGAGAGCACTCTGAGATCTTATGATGTTATTTGACTTTGCCTTTTTTTGGTGCTTAAGTAATTGAGGAAGCTCAGAGTTCTCTTAGTTTGGAATGTTGCTCCAGGCCACCAAATGGAGCTTTTCCTTGTCCAGTACATTCTACTTTGATCCGTATTAAAATAATATGATAAAAGGAAAAAAACTTTCCAAAACACAGAAATGCTTATTAGTCATGTCAAACCTAAGCTCCTAATTTATACACTCTAAACAAAGATTATACAGTGGAATGAACAGAGTATTAGCTGATGCTTCCAGGGTACAATGCTTGAATATTGTAAGTGCTTCTATTATCTTTTCCCCCTAAAACAAAGTGACAGATGTTGAAAAGAGAAAGCAATTCAAGTCCCTGTCATGTGTTCACACATACAAAAGACATTTTCCTATAAAGTAGGTTCACTAAGAGCTAAAGAGAACCCCAAACCCAATCTACAAGGGTGTCTTCATTTTCAGAAGAAGGCTGTGGAAGAAATGCTGCCCTGTATTTGGAAGTGGTCTGCCTCTGCCGGGTCTGAGGCAGCCTGTTACTGCCATCCCTGAGGGCTGAATGGACTGGGAACTTGAGCAATTTTGGTAGCAGAGGGCAACACATGCTGGTAGTCTAGTTTCAAAATGAATTGACTAAATATTAACTTCACCCAGAAAAGCCTTAGATGGGAGAATCAGTGTTGAAGGACACATCCTACTTAGGATTTCTTAGTTTCCTGAAGTTAATTTAAATTGTGAAAGCAGAATACCAGGATACATTTCTAGCAAGTTCCCAAATTAAATACAATTAGACTGAGGGACAAAACTCTCCTCATAGATTTCCAAGCTAATATGAGGCTCCCCCTGCTGGTACAGTGTCACCTGCCAGAGGTATATCCATGTAAAAAAGAGAAAATGAATGTTCTGGTATTTTCCACCCTTTGACTATCCAAACATTTACATTGTGGGCAAGGCACAGCAATAGACACTTTTGCTAACCAACTACAATGGAGGCATGGTGGCACAGAAGGAGAAAACTTGGCTTTTCTAAAGTGTGTAACAAGTGCTTTGAGGGTAGCAGGCAGTTCAGGCAATACTGTTTGGACAGCACTCATCTGAAAGAGAGACAGCCATCTCTCAAGGTACTATGTGGATTTCAGAGATTACCAGGAATTCGAGATGATCTGAATGCCTGTGTCCCCACAAAGCTCATAGGTGGAAACCCCAATAGCACACTGAAGGTAGAGAAGAGACTTTGGGGAGATGATTAATTGCATCATGAGGGCAGGGATCTGATGAACCCGCTCATTCCCCCGTCACCATGTGAAGAGACACTGCAGGCAGGCACTGGCTGCGAGGAACAGTCCCTCTTTAGATACTGACTTTCCCAGCACCTTGATCCTGAACTCTTCTTCCTCCCACACTGTGAGAGATGCTTGTTGGATCTTTATATCCCACAGTCCAGGGTATTTTTGTTGTTACGTCAGCTGCAAATGGACTAAGACACAGGAGGTTGAGTTGGTCCAAGCCAATCTAATCTTTCAAGTCCACTAAGCAACTGCTCAGTTTGAGTGGTCCAAAGACCTGGAATCACCTGGAGGGGAACTCACACTCAGAAATCTAGAAGCACTGCTCAAACAACAGGGAGCAGCAGGGGCTGTGTGATCTAGAGAAGCTGGGCTCACATGCTCAGCTGCTACCCAGGTCCTGAGGTCTGTGTCACAAGATTTAAAAAAATTTTTTCCCCAAGAGAAGCTATAAAATCTGAGTATGAAACTTTCAGCTTTTAAAAACGGAATTGACCAACCCATGCTGGTAGCCATTATCCAGCCACAGATCTGTAACTTCTGACCTAAAAAATTCTCCCAATTTACTTCAGCTAACCCACATTCGCCATTGTAGGGCCACACTTAGAATCACTGTGATTCTAAAGAAGTTTTAATTTTCAAAATGCATTCATGTGTTTGTAGAAAAACCATCAGCTGTGCACTTAAGATAAGGCAGGGGAACAAGTGGACGTGGTGTCAAGGCTCATGGTGCCCACACTGTGTAGACAGCTCAACACTAAGACCTGCAAAGTAAAGGACAGCCATGCAGCATGTCATGGGCCCACGGGACTCCAAGCCTGGTCTAGTCTAGAAGGGACAGACTGCCACCTTGGCCCTGATAAGACAAGACTCAGTCATGCATCGGTTGAGTGTCTGACAAAGAACAGCCAGCTTTTAGTCTCTGCTTGAGATTGCAAATGCCAAAATGCAACAGTATTTACTCAAGTGGAGGTGCTCATAAATTTTACCTGGGTTATACCACCATACATTTTCTTCTCGACTCGAAGAAAAGTAATTAAGAAGGTTAGAATATTCCCTGTTAGGATGGAAGCCTTAATTTTCCAGCTTTCACCCTACTTTTCATGCCCAGTAGCAGCTTCAGGGGTGAGGACCATTAGAAGGACTGATTTTTGCCTCCTGTGGGCAGTTAAGGTTCTATCAACTGGACAGTGCTCATTTGAAAAGGAGAGAAGTGTTTTATCTTTTCTTGAGAATCCTAAAACAATGATTACAAACCAAAAGACAAGTACAGCTTGGAGTAGGAAGAGAACCCCAAATGTAGAAGACAGTGAAACAAGCTATCAAATCAGAAGCAAACAGAACGTGTAAGATTGCTTTGTCGGGGCTGGAGAGATGGCTCAGCGGTTAAGAGCAATGACTGCTCTTCCGAAGGTCCTGAGTTCAATTCCCAGCAACCACATGGTGGCTCACAACCATCTGTAATGGGATCTGATGCCCTCTTTTGGTGTTACAGTGTACTCATATAAATAATAAATAAATAAATAAATAAATAAATAAATAAATAAATAAATAAATAAATAAATAAATAAAATCTGCTTTGTCTTTGGATTGCTATAGAATTCCAGACAGCCTGTTTGAAGCTAGCCTTCTTATTTATCTACCTGCCTCTGCAGCTATGGATCCACTTCATTTTCTTTGTCAAACACTCAACCGATGTATGACTGAGTCTTGTCTTATCAGGGCCAAGGTGGCAGTCTGTCCCTTCTAGACTAGACCAGGCTTGGAGTCCTGTGGGCCCATGACATGCTGCATGGTTGTCCTTCACTTTGCAGTTCTTAGCAAGCAGTATTCAATAGCAGTTACAATGTCATTTGTAAATTCTCAGTATTCTAGGATGGAAGCCTCACCTGGCACAAAACAGGAACTACTGGATAAGTGGGTGGTTCAATACCCTTATGTTTGTCTCTACCTTACACTACTTCTGGAGTGAAGGTCATTGTTCCTGATGAGGTTTACCTTAGATTTTTAGGCACAGAACATCTGAAACTGGGAAAACCATGACCTTGGTTGAGTTCCTCTTCCAGTTTGCTCTAGCTGCCATACTGGCTACCTCTACAGGACCTCTACTACTTACCTGTGGCACGGGGAACAAAAACAAAGCTAAATTTAATCCCTAATGGAGCTGACAGCAGCAATGAAAAAGCAAACAACAAAGCGTAGTGTTGGGGATTTGATTTGTGTTTACATGGGAATCAGCAGCAGGTTCCTGCAACAGTTGGTTTTTTGACTGGTCAATAAAGAGCCAGTGGCCAATGGCTGGGCAGAGGGATAGAGGCGGGACTTTTAGGATTAATGAGTAGACACACAGAGACAGGAAGAGGGATTCTGCTGTCAGGAGGGTGAAAGGAGACCGACAACATGAACAACACAAGAAAAAGTGCAGGAGGGAGAGTCCACTGATGCCACAGGGGCACTCCCCCAATTGGGTCTGGGGTAGTAGAGATGAAATTTAGATTTAGCAAGTATTAACTCAGGATTATCTGAGGGGAGTGTGTTAGCCATGTGGAGGTTCAAGAGTGGCCCAGCCATTGAGCTAGCCAAGGCACATTAAAAACAAGACTGCATGTATGTGTCTTTCATTCGATAATCCGGAGCTCTTGGGTGGGTGCAGAGCCATGCGCACACCCGCCGAAAACTAGATTGGATTTTTAAACATTTACCGCAACAGCTTTGAAGATCCCTCATGAAGGAAAAGGCTAATGAAGTTTGGCACGTGGAAAAAGTCCAAGCCACTGGACAAGACTCAAAATTGAAGCAACCAGGGCTCGAGAGAGGCTCTCAGTGGTTAAGATCACTTAACTACTCTTGCAGAAGATGTAGGTTTGGTTCCTAGCATCCACATAGTTATTTACAACCATCCGTAATTCCAGTGCCAGGGAATCTGATACCTACCCTCTTCTGGCCTCTGTGGTTTCTTGCACTCATGAGGTACATATGGACTCATGAGATACATGTGCAGGGACACACATACACACACACCAAAATAAATCTTTTGAAAATGAAGTATTCAGCTAGAATCAGATTGCTGAATACCTTGGGAACACTGTTTACAATTAAACACTAAGAGTCTGTGGCCACAATTGCTCTGGTTAATATTTCTTCCCCAATATTCTCCTGGATCATCTCTTTATCTGTGATAACCTGAAATTCCTCTGAGTTCAGGATTATTTTACTATTATAATGTGTGGCTTACATGACCTTACAGTCACCTGACTGACTCACACAGAGAAGAAGCACATGGACCTTCCAACTAGATGCTGAGGCTCTACCTTTAATTTTGAGCATGACCCCAACTCCCAGGGCAAGCTGATCTCATCACCATCTCCTGGTACACTTCTGACATACAACAGGTGACCCTAAGGGTAAATAGAGACTGCTCCCTTTCTTATATAATCTTAATACATTTACTGGAGCTTCAGGCTAGACATCCGTGCCTCAGTTCCCCTGATGCCCAAACACCATAAAACTTAAGGTCCTGTAGCCAGACCAGCTTTCATCTCCTTTTGTTACCTCAAGGTTCCGAGTGATCGCTGCTACTGAAAATGTGGTTCTGGCCTTGGCAACAAAATGCAATCAATTAAAGAACAATAGGTGCAAGCCATCAAAATGCCATCTGGGACAAATCACATCAGAAAAGCTTAAACTCAGGAGTATCCCACATAAAGCTTCACCTAGGGGAATGCCCCTCCTCAGTATACATAAGCTACACACGTGCTATAGAATATGAATATGAAGAATGCCATGTCATTCTTCCTCTAGCACTCTCTCTCTCTCTCTCTCTCACACACACACACACACACACACACACACACACACACGCACACACCCCGGATTCTGCAGGCTCTCTACGGTTCTCTATCTGTTGAACACTCAAGTTCCTGTACAACCCTGACCTCACGGCATCTTCCGCCTGTTAGTTTACCGCAGTTCATCGACCACTCTCACCGCTCCAGACCATTTTCACAACTGCATGGTGCCTCAGAGGTCATGTTATTGATCCTACCCACAGTCCATCAACCCAAACCAACTGTGCACCATGCTCTAAGGGCCAACGACATCGTGAGCCAGGAATTCTGAATTGCTTTTCCATTCAAAGTTTACATTACAATGATACCAGTAAATTTAGATCCATACTTAAGACTGACTCAACAATGATTATTCATTAATTAAATAGTAAAATCCCTTAGTGGTTCTAAAACGGGATTTGGTCTACCAAAGAAGGCTTGAATAACTTTTAAGCATATATTCAAACACTCTACTGGTGATATGTCCCTTTAGTATGTCTCAAAGTATTTAAAAAATGAGCATGTGTGCCCATGAAGCCAGCTCATGGGAAGCAGTTTATAAACACCAATTCAAAAGGAGAAGGGGGGAAGAATGAGGGGGAGATTAGCTGTATGACGCACTAAGATACTAGAGCAGTATCTCATTCTAATTCCCCTCCCCTCTTCCCTCTTCTCTTGAGACAGGGGCTCAGTATGTAGCTCAAGCTGGCCTCAAACTCCTAATTCTCCTGCGTCAGTCTCCCAAGTCCTGGGATTAACAGGCGCATCATGGCCTCTAGTGTTTACCACCACTTTAAGAATGGCCAAGCTACTTTGCAGAGCTGTTGGGTTTGTGTTGTTTTATCCATGACGCACACACTAGCACTGTTTGGTCTTTAAGCAAGGATGATGGATCACATGCTGATCTGTGCTAGGAGGCTGTGAGAAGGACATGGTCTGTGGCCACGGAGCAGGACAAGTGCCATGATTAAGGACAGTATCTTAGCCTTTTATTATTAATTTGGTATTCTACAGATGGCCAGCCAAAATTTCATGTGGGAAACAGGAGGCCGGCATTTTAAAGCAAGGCTAACGATGAAGTGTTGGCAAGCAGGACTGTAAGAGAAAAGACGAGGATCCAGAGTAAAACCCTACCCAGCTGATCTGATGAAGACTGGGAGTTATCAGGAGACAAACCTACAGCTAGTATTAAGAACTCCACAACATAAACCTTAAGCACTTGAACAAGGCTTTTCATCAACTTAGGACAGTATATTGTGAAATACCTCACATTGTCTTTTTTTTTTTTTTTTTTTTTTTTTTTGGTTTTTCGAGACAGGGTTTCTCTGATAACCCTGGCTGCCCTGGAACTCACTCTGTAGACCAGGTTGGCCTCGAACTCAGAAATCCACCTGCCTCTGCCTCCCAAGTGCTGGGATTAAAGGCGTGCGCCACCACTGCCCAGCACCTCACATTGTCTT